>CM053743.1:41057911-41208256 GCA_028658305.1 Pachyuromys duprasi
ATCAGTGTCCCTCCCAACACCGCCCTCACGCCCACCCTCCCACCCTCCCAGCACACAGCGTGCCGTGGGCGGAGACGGTTGACGTCATCCCTGAGAAGCTGTGACACTGAGTGTATATGCTGGCAGGTATCTTGGCGGCCAAACTGCGTTCATTGCTGGCTGGCGGGATCAGACTCCTCTGCCGGCCACATGTGGCCCACGGGCCATAGTTTGAAGACCCCTGGCCTACAGGGAAATTCATGTGATTCATATCTCTTGGATAGTAATAAATTGTAAATAAATTGTTACGTTTTGTACCTGTGATGCTGGGGAGCAAACCCAAAGTCCTGTGTGCTAACAGCACTGTATTCTTTTTTTTTTTTTTTTAAAGACTTGTTTATTATATATACAATGTTCTGTCTGCATGTACACCTGCATGCCAGAAGAGGGCGCCCGATCTCATCATCCATGGGAATTGAACTCGGGACCTCTGGAAGAGCAGCCAGTGCTCTTAACCTCTGAGCCATCTCTCCGGCCCCAGCACTGTGCTCTTAATGTTCACCGGCGAGTTGTTGCGGTATAGTTCCTGGAAGCCGCTCCTACACTGGGATCAACTGTAATGTTCTAAGGAAGTAGAAAGGTGAATGGAAACTACACAAATCTCAAATAAATGTAACCTAAATTCTGATTCTCCACAGCTAAATCCCCAAATGTCTAAGGGCTTTATACTGCTGTCTATCATAAGGGCAGAGCTAAATGGAAGCCTGTTGCCGGGTCTTTTGGTGGGGGGTGAGTGGGGGTGGTTCTAATTTTATAGTTTAGTCACTGGAGTAAATAGGCCCCAATTTTTCTCTTTCTTTCTTTCTTTCTTTCTTTCTTTCTTTCTTTCTTTCTTTCTTTCTTTCTTTCTTTCTTTCTTTCTTTCTTTCTCTCTCTCTCTCTCTCTCTCTCTCTCTCTCTCTCTCTCTCTCTCTCTTTCGTTCTTTCTAAGACAGGATTTCTCTGTGCAGTCTTCACTGTCCTGGACTCACTTTGTAGACCAGGCTGGTCTAGAACTCACAGAAATCTGCCTGCCTCTGCCTCCTGAGTGCTGAGATTAAAGGTGCACACCCCCACACCCGCTCCAGCTGTCATTTCCTTGTGGTAAAAACATGAAGTCATCAATAGTGATGGCAGATGCCTGTAATCCTAGCACTTGAGAGGCTAAGACAGGAGGATCACAACTTGAGAGCAGCCTGAGCTATATAATGAGACCCCATCAGAATAAATAAGGACTTTCAAAATCTTTATATATTAAAGAAGATGAGGAGGAAGCAGAGAAGGTAGGGAAGAGGCAGCAGCAAGCTGGACAGTGGTGGTGCACACCTTTAATCCCAGCACTCAGACAGCAGAGGCGGGCAGAGCTCTCAGCTGGGCCATCATGGTCTACAGAGTTAGTTCCAGGACAGCCAGGGCTACACCGAGAAACCAAACCAAATCAACCAACCGAACAAAGTCCCCCACAGTATTACCTAAGTTGTTGCAGATAACTGTACAGCGTCTTTTCTATAGCTACAGAATAAACTATTCTGTGCACTGCATTTTCTTTCTCTCCATTCATCAGCTATCTGGTGGGCACTTCAGTTGTTTGCAGCTCTCTGCTATCCTGAATAGTGCTGCATTGAACACGGGTGAAGATGCCTCAACACAGCGACTTCGTTTTCTTTGGATATACATCCAGTAGTGGGATTTTGGATTAAATGATCATCCTATTTTTAATTTTTTAAAAGAACTCCCATACTGTTTTCCATATGGCTACACTAATTTAATTTACATTCCCACCAATGGTGGATGCTCTCACACAACTATATCCTTGCCTGTATTTAGTGTCTCCTGTCTTTTTGATAATAGCCATTCTTACCGGGGGTGGGAGGAGACACCGGACTCTTCTGACTGCTGATTTGACTGCCATTTATATACAGTAGCTCAGCCTACCTCACCTTTGGTGATCTGATGCCACTGCTTGGCCCTGCCATCCTGGCATCTAGTCACTCCCACTGAATTTGGTTTTTCTAATTAAATTGTGTGACTACAGTTCCCGAAATAAGGTCTGGCCTGTGAGAAGAGTGATCACCGAGCTTTTCAGAGATGTTGGGGCTCCTCACACACAAATGCAATTTTCAAAGAATTTCATTTCTCAAAAAAGTGCATGTTAGGTGGAAACTTAGGCTGAAATCACACGGAGCAAAAGATATCATAAGCAAAGACATGTGTTCACTCTCCTAGACAGAGAGGGCCAACCCTCTAAGGGAAATATTGGCCCTCCATGGCTAGGGGCCAGAGTTTGTATAAGGTTGAGGGAAGCTGCTTCCCAGAAGTCATCACAGTGCAGTTGCTACACTGGTTCAAAGCAGCCGCCTGCAGGGTGGTAGGATTTCCCTCTTTTGTCTCTTATCTGGCTCAGCAGATGATGTCTCAGGGTGAACTTAGTATTTTTCCACTCAGCTAAGACTCAAAGAAAGGCAGCGCAAAGACTGGGGGAAAGCCGTCTTTTAACTTAGAGCCATATTAAGTTTGGTCCTTTCGGTAGGCCTTCTTGGCTCTCCTAGTAAAGCGGAAATGTTACTGGAGTGAATGCCCAAGCGAGCCAGGCTTGGCCACTGTGCCAGCTACTTTTATGTCCACTTGACACAAGCTTGACTCATTTGGGAAGAGGGAACCTCAGTTAAGAAAATGCCTCACCAAATTATCCTGTGGTGCATTTTCTTATGAGTGAGTGATGTAGGAAGGGCCAGCCCATTGCGGGCTGGTGCCCCTGGGCAGGTTGTCTTGGAGTGTATGAGAAGGCAGACTGAGCATGCCTGGGGAACAAGCCTTCCTTCATGGCTTCAGCTTCAGTTCCTGGTTTGAGTTTCTGCCTTAATTTTCTTGGCTGATAGATTACAAAATGTAAGAAGAAATAAACCCTTTCCTCTCCAAGCTGATTTTAGTCACTCTGTTTTGTTTTGTTTGTTTGTTTGTTTGTTTGTTTGAGACAGGTCTCACTGTGTAGTTATGTAGACTAGGCTACAAAAAGAGATCCCAGAGATCCAACCTGCCTCTGGTTCTCAAGTGCTAGGATTAAAGGTGTGCACCATCACACATGGCTTTGGTCATGCTGTTTTATCACAACAATAGAAATTCTAAGATAGCCACCTATCCTGAAAAGGCCAATTAAATGGACAAAAAATAGAGAAAGGATATCTATTCAGTGTGAATACACTGTGAAGGACAAAAAAAGAGGTTTCTCTCTCTCTTTCTCTCTCTCTTACACACACAGACACACAGACACACATGCAAACAAGCATGCACAAACACTACAAATCTATCTTTGGGGTCCTGAAATGTGGTTGAGGTTTACGGTTGTGTTTATTTCTTTGTTTGTTTGGGGTTTTGGAGACAGAGTCTTTCTCTATGTAACCTTGGCTATAAGACCAGGTTTGCAGACCAGGCTGGTCTCAAACTCACAGAGATCCTCCTGCCTCTGCCTCCCCAAGTGCTGGGATTACAGACGTCTGCCACTGCACCCAGCTGAGGTTTAGGTTTATTCTGTCTCAGTTATTTATTTTGGAGACAGGGTGTCATATAGCAAGGGCTAGCCTCAACCCAATACGTAGCCATAGATGATCTTGAACTTCTTATCCTCCACCTTCCCAGTGTTGGTATTAAAGGCATGCACCACCACACCCATTTATTCAGTGCTAAGAAAGGAACCCAGTGCTTCCTACTTACAAGGCAAATGTTCTATCCACTGAGTTACATCCCTAATCCAGTGTAACAGGCTTCTTACTGTTGCTGCTGTTACGTTTGTTTACATTGTGTTTATATTGTGTCACATCGGAACACACGTGCCACAGCAGGCATATGGAGGTCAGACACATGCTGGTGACTGACTCAGGTTGTCCGGCTTGGCAGGTGGCCTTACCTATGAGTTCTCTCTCCAGCCCAGGCTTCCGTTTAAATGGAGGGCAGGAAGTGTAATTTAGCAGTGCTGCCCAAGGTGTGGCCTTGCTCGCTATCATTGCGGGGCCAGCTCCAGTCTCGCCTGCAAAGTGACCTGACAAGTTGTCAGACTGAAATCTTCCCAGGAGATAAGGTTCTCCATGGCTGTCACCAGGCTCCAGAGACTTTTCCTTCTCCCAGTGTGAGATTCCTGGAGAAATTCCAATTATTTGGGGAGTGTTCTTTTAACAGTCTAATAGCCAAAGGGAAAGGCGCAAGTATCTTTAAAATTATCTCCATTCCTTGGGCTCACTGTTTAAGAGGACTTGCTGCTCTTATAGGGGACCCAGGTTTGGTTCCTGGTACCCACAGTTGTTCTTAACTCCAGTTCCAGGGGATCTGACACCCTCTTCTGGCCTCCCTGGGCATCAGATACACATGTGGCACCCATACATACATGCAGGCAAAACACTCATGCACATAAAATTGAATAAGTCTAAAAGAGAAAACAAAAGAATATCCTTGGCTGGGTATAGTGGCCAGTCTGGTCATGATAGTGAGGTCCAGGATAGCTACATCTACATAGTGAGACCCTGTCTCAACAAACAAACAAATAATTCTAGAACAGGCTGTCTTTGAACTCACGGAGATTCATCTGCCTCTGCCTCCTGACTACTAGGATTAAAAGCATGTGCCGCCACATCCACCTTAAAAGGATGCCATACCATAAAGTCATCAAAATACACTGAGCCCAGATGATCACAAAGGCATATTAAAATATCAGGAAGACCTAGCCAGAGAAATGATCAAACCCACCAGACTGAAGAAAGACACAGAATTAACTCCAAACAGAGGAGGCACTAGAGAGCTGGGAAGATGTCTTAGTAGGTAAAGTCTGCCCTACAGGCATGACTTCAATCTCTAGCACCCATGCAGAGTGCTTCACACCTGCAATCTCAGTGATGGAGAAGCAAAGACGGGAGTTTTCTGGCCAGCTAGCTGAACTGGCCAGCTCCAGGTTCAGTGAGAAGCCCTGCTTCAAGATAATAATAATAATAATGAGGAGGAGGAGGAAGCAGAGGAGGAGGAGGGAAGAAACTGAGGGAAACAGCTGACATCAGCTTTGGGCCTTTACATGTACACACTCACGCATGCCTGAACAGAAACACACCACACACACACACAAGAGAAAAAAGTATCAGCAACGAGACTATCAGCCTGAAAGATGAAGAGTTAAAGTATACAGAGAAAACCTAACCACCAGTCAGGTCATCCCTGACTCTAAGACCTGCCTTGTTTTTTCCCTGTGTGCTAGAGTTGGTTGGTCTCTGGCAACAGATTGTTTAGCAAAGTTGGGTGACTGTGCTTTTGTCAGTGGCTCCAATGTAGAAAATCTTAGAGAACAATTTGAAGTGCAGAAAAGTTCACTCTTACTAGTTGAGCTAGGAACTCTTTCTTTCTTCCTTCCTTCCTTTCTTTCTTTCTTTCTTTCTTTCTTTCTTTCTTTCTTTCTTTCTTTCTTCCCATCTCTCTCTCCCTCTGTGTGTGTGTGTCTATCAAACCTACACAGAGAAACCCCGTCTCAAATAAGCCAAAACTAAAAGAATAAGTCTGTCTGGCATACAGAAGGAATTCCACCACAATTATATTTATTTAATCTCACTTTTATTATCTTTCTGTCTGTCTATAAAAGACACTCAGAAAAACCCCAATCAATTATATTTTTCATTTTATTTTGCGTTTTAATTACAAATAATATAGCAGAAACAGGGAGACCTACATGGAAATCTAGCAGTGCCAAAGAACAAAGGACACTTCTCTGGCACTGAGAATTTACATAGATTGGTATTGAGTCTCTGTGTGTGTACTTTTATATTTAATGTGCATTTCTTTTATTTTTTAAAGACTTATTTCTTTATCATGTATACAGTGTCCTGCCTGCATGTACACCTGCACTACAGAAGAGAGACCCAGACCTCACTATAGATGGTTGTGAGCCACCATGTGGTTGCTGGGAATCGAACTCACGACCTTTAGAAGAGCAGCCAGTGCTTTTAACATCTGAGCCATCTCTCCAGCCCCTTAATGTGCATTTCTTAACCTGTTATTACCTGTGGTGGCGCTGCAGTGGCTTCTTCCTGACCCTGACCCTGACCCCAGTCCCCGGGTCTGCGCAGTGGTGCTGAGTTGGCTGCTACCCTTCTTGTGTCCCTCTAGCTTGTTGCTGAATTGTTCTTGTTCGGTTGATTTTGACTTTATTATTTATGTTGTGTGTGCTGATGTTTTTGCCTGCCTTCCTGCCAGTATTCTTACAGTTCCGGTGTGTAGGTTTCACATTCAGAGTTAGAATTTGGTAGCAGAGATGCACGATGTACAGGCCTAGGCTGCCACCGCCAGCACAGACAGACGCTAATTCAATGTTGATTTTATTTTGTTTCATTCATTCATCCATTTATTTATTTATTGGTTTTTGTTTGTTTGTTTTTTGGGGGTGGGTCAGGGGATTGTTTGTTTGTTTCAAGCCTTGGTTTTGTAGACTAGGCTGGCCTGGAACTCACAGAGATTCACTTGCCTCTGACTCCCTGAATTCTGGGATTACAGTCATATGCCACCATGTCCAGCCTATGTTTTAATTTTATTTCTTGTTTTGTTGAGACAAGATTTAGAGAAGACATCTCTCTGTGTTGTGCTGTAGTCCCGATTGTTTGTCTTTTATGTCAAGGAGTTGCCAAAGCACAGTTTTTCTCCGGCTGTGAAGATTTCTCTAGTTCTTTTTGAATTTGTTTACTTATTTATTTTTATTTTATATGCGTTGGTGTGAGGGTGTCAGACGACCTGGAACTGAAGTCATGGGGTGGTCCTGAGCGTGGGTGCCGGGAGTAGAGTCTGGGCCTTTTGGAAGAGAGAGAGAAAGACAACTATATTTTAAAATTAAATAAGGTAACAAGAAGTTAAAAACAAATTAACTTTGGTTTTTCAGTTTTTCTTTTTAATCTTCAGACAGGGTTTCTTTGTAATACACATGGCTGTCCTGCAATTTGCTCTGTAGACCAATCTGGCCTTGAAACAAAGATAAGGTCTGCTTCTGCTTTGCTGTTGCTGTTTTCCTGCTTTTTGTTTGTTTGTTTTTTTGTTTGTTTGTTTTATTCCTCCCCCTATACAGTCGAACAAGGGTTTCTCTGGCTGTCTGTCCTGGAACTCACTCTGGAGACTGGGCAGGACACGTCATCTTTTCCTTTCCTGTTGAAGAGCTTAAGTTAGCTTGGGTGACTCCATTTTTAGATGAGAAGCCATCTTTTGCACACCTATGACCAGGGGCTGAACTCAGGTATCAGGAAATATCACAGAATGTGCACTTGGTGGAAAATAGAGTTAACTCTCCTAGCAACAGCTTCCAGGAAATATCACAGAATAAATACTTGGTCGAAAATAGAGATAATTCTCCTGGCAACAACCAATCAGAATCAGGTGGGAACATTTTCCCCAACGTTCCAGATGTAGTTTAGAAGAATAGCCATTGTAACTAAGCTTCAGCTAAAGGGTCACCTTGCCCCTACAACTTTTACCCAATCTTGTAACGCCAAGGCTTGGAAACCCCCAGCTTATGGTCTTTCCCTTTAAAAACCCTGTTCACCCAGGGCTCAGGGACTGACTTCTCTACTGCTGTGTCAGGGAGACTTGGGTCCCGTGTTCCAAAAGATATAAAGTATTTACAGCCGAGTCGGTTCTTGGAGGTCTTTGGTGCCTCATGAACTGGGCATAACATGGTCTTTATTTTAATTCTACACATGCAAAATGGGTTTAAGTTCTGGTCCTGTGGATAGGCTAGTAAACAGAGAACAAAAACAGGCCTTGAAGAGTATGTCACATGGCTCCTTCCATATTGGTGAGGTCAGGAGCCATAATGGCTGCCACCCTCATGGTGGCGTCATTTGGATGAGGTCAATAGCCAGGCCCTAGGCCAAACAGTTCCTGGAACACTTTGAACTGTGATTCGAACACCCACACACAGAGAGGTGGGAGGGGAGAAGTGTAAGAAAGACACACATTACACACACACACACACACACACACACACACATACACACTGTGGGAGGGGGGAGAAAGAGAGAGAGATTTTGAAAATTAAACTAACTGTACAATAAAGAATAAATATAGAGTAAAGAATATAAAACCTGAAGGAAAAAAAGCCTTCCTGGAATTAAGAAATAGAAGGAAGCCAGCGGGGGTGTGTTGGTGCACTCCTTTAATTCCAGCACCCTGAAGGCAGAGGCACACAGATCTCTGAGTTTTAAGTCTGCTTTGCAGTTGGTACCCTTTCTTGAGAAACCTTGTTTCAAATAACTAAAAACTGAGTCAGTCAGTCAGTAATAAGTACATAAATAAAATAAGCAAATTAATGGTATGGAGTTGCCTTTTCTGCACTTTCACCCACACATAGTTTGGATGCCACCTACACATTCTGCCTTTATCACATGCATGCTCTATCTTACATGCAAGCATACAGATGCCTGCTCTCACACCAAAGCACCCACAAAAATATTAAAGAAATCAAAAAGCTGTGACCTGTTATTTCACATGCAGATGGGCATATTTTGCAATTCATTGAGCTCTAAGAAAGTTCAGTGATCATGAACGATAGAGACAGGACACTGAGGGTCTAATGAGCATATGGTCAGATTCAACCACAGCCTGTAAGAACATTTCACTAGTGTGCTGCTGAAAAAAAAAAAAGAAATCAAGATTGTTGAAGATATGAAATACATCTTCATACTTTATACCAGCAATCTTTTCAGAAAGATGAAATGTTAACGTAAGAGTTATTCTCTTTCCTTTCATCATGTCATCTTTGAGTAATTTACTATGTGTGTGTCTGTGTATGCCTGCCTACCTGCCTCTGTATGTGTCTTTCTTTCTTTCTTTCCTCTGTAGCCTGTCTAAGTGTCTGTCTGTATCTGACTCTCTCTCTCAAAGTGTATATGTGCATTTGTATTTGTATATCAAGGCTACACAGGAAAACCCCCTCTCAAATAAGCCAGAACTAACTAACTAATGAACTTACTTACTGTTGTTATAAATGAACTATTTGTTTGTGCTGAGCCACCATATGTAAATTGCTTTGAAATGCTTAGGCAACCAAATATGAACATGAATCATAACCCTAACCCTAGCTGTAACTCTAACCCCAACCCTAACCCTAACTGTGACTCTAAACCTTAACCTAACCCTAATCCTAACTGTAAGACTAACCTTAACTCTACAAAAAAACCCACAGCCCAAAGCTAATACTAACCCTAACCATAATTCCAACCCTAACCATAAGCAGAACCCCAACACTAAACCTAACACTAATCCTAACCCTAACCTAACCCTAAACCTAACAATAACCTTTACCTTAACATTAACCCTAACCCCAACCATAGCCCTAAGGCTAACACTAATCTTAACCCTAATACTAACCATGACTCTAGACCTTAACCTAACTCTAACCTTAACCCTAGACCAAAGCCAAAAGCTAATGTTAACCCTAACTGTAACCCCAACCCTAACCAGAACCCCAACTCTAACCAGAACTCCAACCCTAAACTTAATACTAATCTTAACCCTAAAACTAACACTAACCCCAAACCTAACCCTAACAATAACCCTTACCCTAAAACCAATTCTAAACCTAACCCCAACCCTAGACCTAAACCTAATCACATCCCTTACCCTAACCCTAACCACAACCTTAACCCTGACCCTAGCCCTAATGCTAACCTTAACCCAAACACTAACATAAGCCTAACCCTATCCCCAACCCAACCCTAACCCAAAACCTAAACCTAACGCTAACCCTAACCCAAACTCAAAACCTAATCCTAAACCGAACCCTAACAAAAACCCTAACACTAATCTTAAAACTAATCCGAACCCTAACCCTAAACCTAACACTAACCATAACCATGATGGTAACCTAAACCTGAAACTGAAACCAAACCCTAACCCTACCCCAAACCCTAAACCTAACCCTAAACCTAACAATTACCCTAACCATAAACATAACTTTAACCTTAACCTTAAACCTAACCCTAACCTAAACCCTAAATCTAACACGAACCCAAACCCAAACCCTAAACATAACCTGAACCCTAACATACACCCTAACTCTAACTCTAAGCCTAAACCAAACCAAACCCTAAATCTAATCCTAATACACACCCAAAAGTGAACCCTAACCTTATGCCTAACCCTAACGCTTACTTTAAAACTAATCTTAATACAAACCTGAAACCTAACCCTAACATTAAACCTAATCCTAACCCTAAGCTTAACCATAAACCTAACACTAACCATCACCCTAAAACTAACCCTAAACCTAACCCTAAGCTGAACATGAACCCAAACCGCAAGAATAACCCAAACAGAATCCAAACCCAAACCCAGACCTGAACAAGAACCCTAACCCCAACCTAACCCCAACCCTAACCCAAAACCTAAACTTATCATTACCCCTAACCCTCACCCAAACCTGAACCTGACTTTAACACTAAACCTAAAGCGAGTCCTTATCCTAAGCCTAACAATAACCTGAAACTGAACCAAACCCTAATGCTAACCTGAACCCTAATCCGAACACTAAACCAAACTTGATCTGAAACCCAATCCCTAACACTAGCCCTAACCCTAACATGAGCCCTAACCAATAACCCTAATGCTAACTCTTAACCCTAACCTTAAACCTACCCCTACCCCTAACCTTAACCCTAAACCTAACCCTTACACCAAAACTAACCCTGTCACTTACCCTAACCTGAAACGGAACCCGGACCCGAATCCTAACCCTTACCCGAACACTAACCCTAACCCAAACCCTAAATATAACCCTAAGCCTAACTCAAATCCTAAGCCTAACACTAAACCTACCCCTAAAACTAACCTTAACCCAAACCCAAATTTGAAGTCAAACACAGACCCTAACCCTAACACTAAACTTAACGCGAATCCTAACCTTACCCTAACCCTAACCTGAACACAAACCTGAACCTTAACTTGAACATGAATACAAACCCTAGCACTAACCCAAAACCTAACCCTATCCAAAAACCTAACCCTAACCTAACCCAAACATAAACCTAACCCTAACCATAATTCTAACACTAAGCCGAACCCAAATCTGAAATAGAACCCTAAACTTAACCATTACCCTAACTGTAACCCTAACCTGAACCATACTGCTAACCCTAAATGAACCATAACCCAAATCCTAACTTGAACCCTAACCCTAAAATAACTTTAAACCTAACCCTAACACTAAAATTAACCCTAACCCTAAACCTATCCATAATCCTAAACATAATCTTAGCTCTAACCCTAACCCTAAACTTAACCCTAACCCTATACCTAACAATAACCATAACCCTAACATTAACCGTAACTCAAACCTGAACTGTAACAGTAAATTCTAACACTAACCCTTATCCTAACCTGAACACTACTCCAAACCTAAACCCAAAACCTAACCCTATCCCTAGGCCTAACCCTAACCTAACCCCAAAACAAACCCTAACCCTAATCCCTACCCTAACCCTAACCTGAACCCTAACCTGAAACCCTAATGCAAACCCGTAACTGATCCCTAACCCTAAAGCTGACCCTAACATGAACTCTAAACCTAAGCCAAACCCTAACCCTAATCTTAACCCTAACCATAACCTTAAGCCTAAAACTACACCTAACACTAACCCTCACTGTAAACACAACCCTATCACTAAACCAAACTAGAAGCCAAACCAGAACCCAAACCATAACAATAATCCTAACCGTAAGCCTATCCCTTACACTAACCTGAACCCAAACCCGAACCTGGACCTGAAACAGAACCCTAACCCTAACTCTAACAAAATCCAAATCCGAACCTGAACACTAACACTAACCCTAAACCAAACCCAAACCCTAACACTAACCTTAACCCTAACCATAACAATAAACCTAACCTGAACTCAAGCCTAATCCGTAAACATCCCCATGAAGCTAACATTAACCCTAACTTTAATGTGAACTCAAATACTAAGCCTAACACAAACCAGAACCTGAACCCTAACCCTAATCTGAAACCTAACCATAACCCTAACTCTAAACCTGACCCTAGACCTAACACTATCCATAACCATAACCCTAGCCCTAACCTAAGCCTAACCATAAAGCTAACTGTACCCCAAACTCTAACCTAAACCTGAACCCAAACCTAAAGCTAAAGCTAACCCTAGCAGTAGCCCTAATCCTACCGGAAACCTAACCCACACCCTAACACTAAAACTAACCAGAACCTGAATCTGAACCCTTAACCTAACCCTAAATCTAACCTGAACCATAACACTAAACCCAAACCTAAACCTAACCCAAGCCCAAAACTGAACCCTAACGCTAACCCTAACCTGAACCCTAACCCTAAACTGAACCGGAACCCTAACATGAAACCTAGCCCTAATCATAACGCTAACCCTAAACCTAACCCTAAAATGAACACTAACCCTAACCTGAAATCGAACTCTAACCCGAAGCCAAACCCTAGCACTAATCCTAACCAGAACCCGAACCCAAACCCAGACCATAATGCTAACCCTAAACCTAACCCAAAATCGAACCTGAAACCAAACCCTAAACCTAACTCTAACACTAACCCTAATTGTAAACCTAAACTGAACCTGAACCCAAATCCTAACCCTAAACATAACCATAACCTAAACCCGAACTCAAACCATAACCCTAACCTGAACCTCAACTCTAAATATAACCCCAAATGTAAACCTTACACGAAACCGAACCCAAACCCTAATACTAATCCTAACCTTAAAACTAACCCTAACCTGAACCATAACCATAACCCTAACCCTGACACCAACCCAAACCCAAATTCTAACACTAACCCTAAACCAAACACGAACTCCAGCCCTAAGCCAAACCCTGACCCTAACCTGAACCAGAACCCTAACGCTAAACCTAACCATAAACCTAATGCTAAACGTAACCCTAACTGTAACCCTAACCTGAACCCAAACCCAAACTCTAACCCTAACCATAACCCTAAACCTACCTAACCAGAAACCCAACCCAAACACGAACTCTACCCTAACCCTTACCGGAACCCAAACCCTAAACATAACACTAACCCTAATCCTAACCCTAAAACTAATCCTAACCCTAACCTGAACCCGAACTCTAACACAAACCCTAACCTTAACCCTAACCAGAACCCAAACCCCAACCCAAACCTTAACCCAAATCTGAAAACGAACCCTAACCCTAACTTGAACCCTAACCTAACCTGAAACCTAACCCTTACCTGAACCCTAACCTAAAACTAAACCTAATGTTAAACCTAACCCTAACTTTAATCCTAACTCAAATCCTAACCCTAACCTGAACCCTGACCCTAATCCTAGCCCTAAATTTAAACCAAACCCTAACCCTAATTCTAACCCTTACCTGAACCCTACTCCAAATTCTAACCCAAACCCTAAAGCTAACCTTACCCAGAACCAGAACCCGAACCCTAACCATAAACCTATCTTGAACCAGAACCTGAAACCTAACCCTAACTCGAAACCAAACTCTAAACATAACTGTAACCCTAACACTAACCCTAATCTTAACACTATCCCGAACCCCAACTCGAACTCAAACCCTAACCCTAACCCTACCCTGAACACTAAACATACCCTAAACCTAACCATAATCCAAAAACAAATGCGAACACAAACTCTAACATTAACCATAACCCTAACGCAAACCTGAAACCCAACCCTAAATCTACCCCTAACCGAAACTCTAACCATGACTGTTAAACATAACCCTAACCTGAACCCTAACAATCACTCTGACCCTACCCCCAACCCTTACCCTAAATGTAACCCAACCCAAGCCCTAACACTAACCCTAAACCTTAGCCAACCTTGAAATCTGGCCCTAAGCCTAACCCTAATCTGAACCCTAACCTGAGCCCTAACCCTAACCCTAATGCTATACCTAACCCTAACCTGAACCAGAACTCGAACCCTGACCCCAATCAAAACCCTTACCCAAACCCTAACCCAAAACCTTACCCTAAATCTAACCCTGTCTAGAACTTGAACCCGAACCTGAGCCCTAACCCTAACCTGAACCCAAACCTGAACCTTAACCCTAACCTGAACTCAAATCTCTAACCCTGACATAAACCCTAACCCTAACTCAACCTGAACCTGTACCTGAAACCTAACCTAACCCAAACCCTAACCATAAACCTAACCTAAACATGAACATGAACCCTACCCCAAACCGGAACTCGAACCCAAAATGTAAATCTAACCCAAACCCTAACACTTACCCTAAACCTAACCCTAACCTGAATCCAAACCCAAAACTGTACCCAAAACCCTAACCCTAAATCGAACCTGAAACCTAGCCATAACCCTAACTCGAACCCTAACCCAAACCTGAAACCTGACCCTGACCCTACTAACCCTAACTCTGACCCTAACCCCCTAATCCTGATCCTTACCCTAAACCTAAATTTTCATTTGTAGCTACCCTCATGAAACAGTCTACATCCACTGTGCTTTCACACAGGGTTGCTTGGCCGTACGCATGACACCTAACATGATCACTGATGTGTTCATACACCATAAACAAATATTTTGCATGCATATTGAGTTTTTGTTAAAGATGTATTCTTTGCTTTTTGCAAAAGTCCATGTTGTTAATTGCTGGTAGAAGCAGAGGCAGAAGTAACAGTACCCCATTATTCCATGTTCTTGCACCAATGTTTGTTTCTACAAGTGTTCCAACACTGACAATTTTCATGTATGAGTAAAGACATCCTAAAGAAATGTTGTGACATCTTCTGGTTTGGGTGTTAAGGAGTTCATTGTTTCTCACAAAGACGCCATTTAATTCCGTTTACAAGCTTAGGCAGAAGTAAACATACTACAGTATTCACTATGCTCTCACATCGGAGTGTTTGTATGCTCCTCTAATGCTAGCCAGGTTAGTGGTGTATGTATACTTATTTTTAAATGTTTCAAAAGTACCTGCAGGTTTCGTTATAGAAGAGTTCGCTGTTTTTTATTTTTGTTTTGTTTTGTAAAGACCCAACGTGATTAATTGCTAGAAGAAACATAGGCAGCTGTAGCCGTAAGTCATTTTCCCACGTGCTTGCACAAATGCTTGTTTGTAGAAGTGCCCAAATACTGACATGTATAGGAGTCACTGAAGACTCCTTAAAGAAACATCAGGTAGCTTCTCGGAGTTTTGGTATCAAGGAGTTATTGTTTTTTCACAAAGGTGCTGTTTGGTTAACTGCTTTCACCAGCTTGGGCAGAAGGCTGTAGCCGGCACTGTACTTTCACATACAAACGTTTGTACAGGACTCTAATGCTGACAGGGTTAGTGATGTACGAATATTCATTAAACAAATGTTTGGAAAGTGCCGTCAGCTTTAGTTATGAAAGAGTTCACCCTGCAAAGACGCCGAGTGGCTGACGGCTTGAACAAGTTTAGGGATGGCCCTCTGATCAAGCCCTCGCATCAAATACAACTCGTGTTAATAGTAATAATGCATAAAATTGACTTTAGCTCACCACTTTCCAAATTAGGATGCTCAAGGTTAACGTGCAGGTCTGAGTGTGCAATGTCCTGCCAGACGTGTGTCTGAACACTTGATCCCTACCTGGAAAGGCTCAGACTCAACGCTAGAACCATCAGGACTGTACAGACGTTGGGATGACGGGACTAGCTAGCAGACCTGGCCCTCTCCAGCCTGTCTGTGTATCGGGACTGCAGCACGCTGTGACCAGCCACAACTCCCCCCACCCACCCACCCACCCTGGAGTCCAGGCCTCGCCAGCCACCACGTTGCTTCTACCGCCGCCGTGGGGTCCCTCCTCCACCACTGTGAGCCAGCACGAGCGGGCTACTCTGAAGCTTTGCATCACTTCAAGGAGAAAAGTAATACCGTGGCCGAACCCCCAACTCACAGATACAAGGTATGGACCGCAGGAAATGCAAAACAAGCCGAGACATTCCAGAGAAGCTATTGCCATCTTCCCACAAGTGTGAAGGCTGTAAAGCGGTGTGCCACCCAGCTTGCCTGGGGCCCTGTGGGGTTCTGAGACACCCCCCCCCCCCCGGTGGACCCTGCAGAGACGTGGCTGCATTTTGAAAACTTACCACTAGATGGCACTGTATCTTTGCCAAATGGAATTTTTTTTTTTTTTAAGAGAGGAGACGATTAACATTCAAAAATTTTTACCTGTGATTGATATAAAAATAAATAAATTACATTAAAATTTTTTGGGGGTCTACTCGTGTGTGTGTGTGTGTTCGTGCACATGTGCCATGGTGCTAGCATGGAAGTCAGAGGACAGCTTTCTGTGGTCAGTTATTTCCTTCCTGTGGATCCCAGGGATGGAACTCGGGCTGCCAGTTTTGGAGGCAAGTGCCTTTTTTTTCCTGAGCCGCCTCGTTGGACCCACCATTAGAACTTCTGACAAAGTGTTTTTCCTTGTGGATAATATCCTGATGTGATGGAGTTTTTTTGTTTGTTTTGTTTTTTGTTTTCCAAAGGTGATTCTAGAGTAAGCAACATTTCATCCTGAAGCAGACACAAGAATCCTAAGCACACAGAGCATGGAAGCACCATCTCCTAGATACCTAGACCAAGAAGCTGTTTGTCCTGAGCTTTTGTGATTGCAGTTCCACACACTGGCTTTCATGGGCAGCAGCAGGCCGGCAGCAGAAGGGAGTGTGCGAGCAGAGAGCAAAGCTCTGCTCAGAGCAGCACACAAAGCACACAAAGGATCTGTGAAGCACGGTGCCCTGTCTACCTTTCTATGACAATCGAAAGCTGAAGTTTTGAGTAGCGCAGTGCCTGACGGTTTGTGTTTTCTCTGCTCTTACCCACAGACATTTCCTGAGTAGAGACTCTCAGAGCATGAAGCACAAAGAAGTGAATCTTTAGCAGCCAGCCAGACGTGCTCTCTCATGAACTTCGAATGCTGAAATGAAGCACTCCAAAAAAGCAACTGTGCCAGGTTCAACTACTCAGAACCTGGCTTGAATTTGGCACATCGTCCAGGCTATGAAGAGAAACAGCAAACATGTCCTCAGGGGCCACACCTGTAACCCCAGCACTCAGGAGGCATGGCAGGCAGACTCGGAGAGGAGACCAGTCTGGGCTACATAAGCAAACTGTACCAAATCAAACCAAGCAATCAAACACTGAGGATGTAGCAAAGCACTTATCTAACATGCTCAAGGCTCTGAAATCCATGAAAAGAAAATTCATACTCATTTGATGGTTGTTGGAAAAAATCTTACTTACTGATCTTGCCCAAGATATAAACACCACAGCTGAATTCGGAAGAACTGCTTGTGCTACTCCCCAAGGCCAAGAGCTCTTTACATAAAAAGTTTTAAGCCTCCCTGGGGAGTTTTACTATACTACAACAGAGTTCTGGAGGCCAGAAGACAAGGCTGCACCTTTCCCGGCCCCATGGTAGAACATGTAGGTACATGTGAAAGCCACAGAGTAGAATGCTCACTGTCACACTCACTGTCCCTTACACATGTGTGAGATTCACATGTGAAACCTGGCTTAAGAGATGGCCTGCCTCCTTCAACAGGGCTTGCACTCTGCATTCTCTAAATACCTTCTCCCCTGCCTCATCCAGATTCCAGCTGTGAATCACAGAGAGGCATCAGCCCTCTACAGTCTAGTCAGTGCAGTCAATCACACTATGCAAGGCTGGCTGCAGAGATGTACCACCAAGGACAGAAGGTTCCAGAACTTGGGGTTTAGTTCTTTATTAACATCATTTCAATTATTTCATTTACATTTGTGATTTTGCCTCTGTATATGTCTGTGCGAAGGCGTCAGACCCCCTGGAATTGGGGTTTCAGACAGTTGTGAACTGCCATGTGGGTGCTGGGATTCGAACCCCGGTCCTTTAGGAAGAGCAGCCAATGCTCTTAACCATTGAGCCATCTCTCCAGCCCCGGGGTTTAGGTCTTAAGAGCCTGTCTCATGAATCTTTGTTTTTGTGTTTTGTAAAGAAAGTCCATGAGACAGCACAACACACGTCAGAGTCAGAGTGTCAGCTTGCTCATAGTCTAGCCTGGGCTACCTTGTCTCTAGGTTCTTAACCTGATTCTCCATCAGCAAAAGGAGCCTGGCATGGGCCTTTCTGACAAGGAAAACTCCAGAGAAATGCCCTTTTTTATTGTCTTAAATTAACCTTGCTTTTTATTAAAGAATTCATAGTCAAGTGTCCTTAAGGAACACTCTGCCTGCAGGCATTTGAAAGCCGGATTGTGCAGATACCAATGGGCTGGAGGGGATTGAGGGTTGTGCTGGGCACACGTCTCATTCTGGCCCAGCAGAGTTGACACTCAACACGTATCTTTTCAGCGGTTTATTTATCTGCACAAATCAGGGTCTGGACCTTTTCCCTCATTCTTCTCAGAATCAAGTTCAAAGCTGAGCACTGGGAGCCAATGGGTCAGTTCTCATCTGTGGGTCGATAGGTCATCTGATTGGACAGGCCAAAGCAAACAGGAAATCTTTTCATTCACTGAAGTCCCACTTGCTGTGTTTTCACAGACAAATTTCTGATAGCTGAGGCTGGCCCAAATATCACAACTCACTGGCAAGCACTCAGGGACCCCAGCAATGGGGGTCAAACCCGAGCAAAGAATATGAAATACAGGCTCTACCTTCAGCCTCCTTCTTTACCTTGAGCCTCAGACTCAGGGGCCAGGGAGACTCACCCCAATCAGGCCCCAGAAATGAACTGCCCTAGGCTGGCAAACAGGAAGTTACATTGGTGAGCATCAGCCTTCTGAGCTGTGAACAAATTTCATGTGCATTTCCCGGAACCTGGACTCAGCTCTGAGAAAGAGCTGACCACAGAGCAGCAGCAACAGATGGCATCCTCTGGCCAGCTTTCCCGAAACACCAGACCCAGGGCATGCCAGTAACACAGAGAACTTCAGCCGGGGTGTCTGCCCACATAGCTGACTGCCCTAGTCCTCCCTAAAAGCATCCAACAACAAAGAAACACCAGGAGTAAAGCTTTAATCACTGCACCACCAACTTTATCTTGAACACATTCCCTAACCACTGAGGCAATGAGGTTGCTTGTCATTGCAAAGATGTGTGAGATAAGCCAGGCTCAGCAAGACAACTACTCCATGATCTCATGCCTAAAAGATGCTCAGCTCCGCATCTGCAAACAGAACGGTGGTTACAGCAGGCTGGGGAGAAGCTGTGTGAGGAGGGCAGGGAGAGGAGGCGATGAGCACGTACTGTGGGACAGGTAGATTGCCGTGAGACGAGGCGGAGAGCAAGGCACAGATTACGACGGTAGATATCGGTAATGCGCTGTGTGTTTCAGGAGGGCATTCTGAAAGCTTTCTCACACACACACACACACACATACACACACACACTGAAAAAACCTTGAGAAGATAGATGGGCTCAGCCCTCTTTGGTCACTGCGTGTGTATCCAACATGTATCAGAGCTGTGCACGGGGGCTGATGAGACGGCCCAGTTGATGGGTCCCTGCTGCCCTGAATTTGATCCTCTAGGACCGCAAGATGAAAATGGGGGAACTGACTCCTGCAGCTTGTTCTCTGACTTCCACAAATACAGCACTCACGGACACACTACACGAATGTACACAAGCAAACATGCACACAAGCATGTACACAAAATGCACACAAGCATGCACACACACATGCACGCACACATCATATATGCAGTCAAATTAAATTAGTGCACTATACATCTTTAGTTTAAATCGCACCGCTCTGCATGTACTATGACCACAAGTAATTTTTATGCAGAATGGTGGCCATTGACACTCTTCAGGTTGGCATGGCGTACATGGCAGGACCACCACAAAAAGAGTTTTAATCCAAAGATTGGTTGCTTTGATCATGTCCTCGTTGCCAGGCAAAAGGAGCACAAAAGAATCTGGAAATATGTCCGCTCAAGCTGATGGGGCACTGGACGGTCTCAGTAATAGAGTTCCCCGAAGTATAAACTCAGAGTCAAAAAATTAGACAGCACCTCAAGAAACATGGCGCCATGAGCAATAACGAGCTAAAAGAGAAAGTATAGGACTCTTATCTAAAAGCGCTTCACTTAAGGCGGGCACAGTGGCTCAGCAGGTGAAGGCAGCAAGCCGGACAACCCTCACCAGTTCCTGAAATCCCCAGAGTGGAAGGCATGAACCAGCTCCCACAAGTTGTCTTCTGACCCCCATGTGCACTGTGCACGCTTATACCCACACATACATCAATATAAAACACGTTAAAGCACTTTTTGTTGTTTAATTAGTACAATTAAAGACCTAAGAGTATACCAAAAATTAGACACTACTAATGAGTTAAAGAGCTCATTAGTAGGATAGAAGAAGCCTGTGGGTAAATTGCCTAAAACATATCATAGAAGCACAAAATGTAAGGACATCATGGCATGTATGCACACACACACACAAGGAACATGGCACATAGCAGGGCAGGAAGGTGCAACATGGAGCGTTCAGAAAAGCAACAACAAAGAAAGCAGGGAGAAGCAGTGCTGGAAAATGAGCCTGGGAACTTGGAGGAATGATGTAATTTATTCAGCAAGTCTGGCAAACTCAAGGAGCATAATCTTAAATGCATTTCTGTATAAGCTTTAAAATAATTTTCAAAATAGCAAAAACCTTAAAAGACACCTACAAGTAAATGAAAATAAAGTGGGCAGTTGCTTTCTCGATGGCGAAAGTGGAGACTGGAAAACTCTAAGCATATGTCTGTAATCTTGAGACTGTGGAATGGTGACCTGAGCCTGGACTTGCCTGTCCTGAGAAGCCAACTTTCAAGAAAAAGCATAAAATAGAGGCATTTTCAGGGAGAAGCTGAGGTGACTACCGCTAACGGAACCTCCAAAACTCTGAACTCTTAAAGAAAAAGAAAAGAGCTCCAGAAGATGTGAGCTAGAGAATGGTAAAATTGGGGTGCCGGAGCAAACACAAGCTGTATGGACCGTGAACAGAGCCACTCGAAGTCAGAGCACTGGACAATGCCCACCCTGTGGAACACGCATGGATGCTGGAGTGGAACATGCATGCTCCTTTTAATCTTAGAAGAGAATGAAACAATCAACCAGATTTTTGTAGGGCATGCCTGTGACAGCCAGCATGGCCAACAGAAGATGGGAAGCAAGTTCTCACAGTACAGTGCGGTTTAATCATGAGCAGAACTAAGTAATACATTGACCATGTAGAGATACACAAAATGTTGGGAAATTGGATTATTTTTAAAAGTCAAAACAAGTGATTAATCATATCAGGCTCATATGCGTGGGCAGAAATGTGAGAAGTCTGGACAATATGTTATCGTGATTACTTTAAACTTTGAAGTGTGCTTAAGCTTAAATTTGTGAGGCTAGCAAGATGTGCAGAGGGTGACAGCTCTTGCCTCCAAGGCTGGTGAGCTAAGTTCCATCTCCAGAACCCACTTGGTGGAAGGAAAGAACCGACTTTTTCTTGTTGTCCCCTGACCTCTAAATGTATCTGCTGCACATGAGTATGAGGGAGTAAATATACTTTAAATTGTTTTGTTTGCTATTTGTAAGAAGCAGATTGCATAAAAGCTCAGTGGTTTTCAATAAGGTTCATCTAGGCTCATTCCTACTGGGTGAGGCAAAAGTAATCACGCCTTTGCATGGCTGAGATTGCTGTGTGACGTCATTCTTCTTGAATGATTGTGTTCACTGCAATGACTATTTCTCACTTTATGTTTTTTCCAGTGACTTATTTCTTACCCTTTGCTTCTTTTAAAATGTTGTAAGTTACTTGTGTTATTTTATGTGTGTGTGTGTCATCTGCATACAGTATGTACACCATGTGTGTGTGGTGCCAAAAGAGTCAGAGAAGGCTCCCCAGGACGTGAAGCTACAGGTGACTCTGAGCCACCGTGTGGGTGCTGGGAACCAAGCCTAGGTCCTCTGCAAGGGCAGCAAGTGCACCTGAACACTGAGCCATCTCTCCAGCCCCTCCATTTTCGCTGTGCTGATTTTGCTATGGCGATATTAGACAACAAACAGACTTGAGCGGTTTTCTTACTCCAGCTCAAAACAGGTCCTAAATCAGTGGAGACTATGCTGCACTTCATCAGTCCAGGACCTGCTAATGAACATACAGTGCAGGGTGGTTCAAGAAGCTCTGCACGGGCTGGTGGGATGGCTCAATGGTTTAAAGCGCTTGTTCTTGCACAGAACATGGGTTCAATTCCTAATACCCACATGGAGGCTCACAACCACCCATAACTCCAGTTCCAGAGAACCAGCCATGCTTTTCTGACCTCCTCAAGAGCCACGCATGCACATGGTGCCTGCACATACACACAAATAGGCAGCACACTCAAACACATAAAACAAATCTTTTAAAAATAAGGATTACAAAGAGGAGTGCCCTGGAGAGTACCAGGGAGATGACAGCGACTGGTGGGGAGCCATCATCTTACACACCTACAGAAAAGGTTGCCGACGGGCTCAGCACTCCATGGCATGTTCTGGCATGAAGCGAAAGGGAAAGGTAAAACAGCTCGGTGAGTGGGTGCCTCATGAGCCAAAGAAAATGTTCATTCTGAACGGTGGTCCTCTCCCAACCGGATAGTGAAGGGCGATGAAAGTGCTGTCTGTGACGGTCAGAGCTGCCCAGCTCTGCAGGTGGATAGAGAAGAAACTCCAAAGCACTTCTCAAAGTCAAACTTGTATCAAAATGGCCGTAGTCACTGTTTGGTGGTGAGCTGAGGGCCTGACCAGCCAGAGCTTTGCAAAACCATTACATTTCATCTGGGAGGCATGCTCAGCAAACCAATGACATGCACCAAAAAATACATACACACACACACACACCACTGCAGCCAGCAACAGAAAGGCCTCAGTCTTCTCCAGGAGAACACCTGACCCAATGTCCCAGCAACAAACTTTAAAAGTTGGCTAGATTTGGTTATGAAACTTTACCTCACCTACTGTACTCACCTGACCTTTCACCAACTGTCACTTTTCAAGTGTCTTGACAAAATTTTACTGGAAGAATGCAAAAAAAAAAAAAAATGCTGCCCAAGATTTCATCCAAAGCACCGATTTTTGGAACTACAGGAACCAGTGAATTTACTTCTCAGCAAAAATATGTTGGCTGAAATGGTTTCTGTTTTCTGTTTTGATTAATAACGATGTCTTTCAGCCTAGCGACAATTAGTTAAAATTCATGACCCCAAACTGTAATTCCTTTTGGATGAGCCAAACACATCTGCATATCAACTGGATTCAGCTTTCCCAGGTGAGGCTTGAAGCTGAGCACTGCCAGATCTGCGGGCCCCATGGTGACCCTTAGCAACAAGAATAGCACTAACAGTCAGGTCAAGTCAGGTCGGCAGTGCAGCTGCTGCTGAGGTGCAGCTTAGCGGTTGCACACTCGCCCTGCACACACAGGGATCCTTACAATGCACCCGTCACTCCGGTAAAGGGTCACCTTCCTTTCATTTTGTGTGGCAAATGGATTGTGCATGTAGCTCAGTGGTCAGGTGTGTGCATAGTGTGGGGGATGGCATAGAGGCAGAAAAGGAGGAGAGGCTGCCATCTCAATGATTTAGCTACACAACTCACTTACATTTTGCAAACCTGTCCACCGCCCACATGCAGAGCTTATTTCACCCTTCAAAGCTGACTCTTTGCGCCTAGTTAAACATCAATTTCCCCTTCTCCCCAGATATTGCCATTCTAACAACTCCAGGTGACAAATTAAGTAGTGTTTGTCTTTTCCAGCCCAGCATGTTTCTCACGTGCTATGTTGTCAAGGCTCATCCATGTAATAGCATGTGTCACAGTTTCCCTTCTTTTTAAGGTTGAAAAACATTTTTGAATATTAGCCTTCAGTGCAAGGTATATGCTGGGACAACATAGCCCTCCCCCAGGCCAAGGCCAGAGCCTCCTCCAGGTTGAGGTCAGTCAGTTCTAATGAAGATCCTAACCTGTCCCCACAGCTGCACTGGCTGTTTGTGCATCTGTTGTGGTTATTTAATATTTACTATTGATATATCTTTTAGTTAAGCAGCAGTTATTCCTAAACAGCTGTATAACCAAATCACCACACAGAGACTAGGAATTTATTTAATTAACCTAGAGCACAATGCTGGGCAATAGTTACTCCATCCTAAACCTCCAAGCCTGTATAGTTCCTACCATTCAGATTTCCCCATTATACTTGCTTTTAGTGATATCTTAGGTCTGGTTCATTTCTCCACATGGTTCCAAGATGTCTCCTCCAGATTCTCCTCCTCTCCTTCCTCCTGCTTCCTTCCTCTTCCTCCGGACCAGGATGTCCCACCCTATCCTCTCCATTGCTCAGCAATGTGACTGGTTGTTTTAAATGACAATTTAGAGAACAAATGGTGGCATGTTTACACAAACTTGAGATAGGTGATGCTTAGAATAAGCCTCACAATGCAATGTCCGGATTGAAACCGGGTAGTGGGGGAGAGAAACCAGCATTTGAATGAACAAGGGTAAATTATTCCAAAAGAACATTATACCAACATGCTTCCTTAAGTTTGCAGGGCATCACTGTCATTTCTCACCACTTTAAATTTGACAGGAACAAAACTGGCAGAGCAAATGGAGATGGTGGGACAGGCATCCCTACACCCTGTAGTCTTTGAAGATGGCACAGAACATCACTTCATCATTCTGAGGGCTTCTGTTTGTTTGGGTTTTCCTGCTGTAATTGCTCTTACTTGAAAATGCAGGAAACAGTGTGAAGATCCTGCCTGCTACAAGGTGTGCCCATCCCTAACACACATTTAGGAATCAAGGAAATGTATGTGCTCTGAATGGACTCAACATTGAAATGGAACCAGCCTTGGCTGACAGACTAAGGTGCAGCCTGCGGCCCCCCAACCTTCCCAGGCTTAAGCCTGTGTGTGAAGTGGGCTGCTGGGGATGACGCCAGCTGGCAGCTGGTGGCTGAGTTATCTGCTCACTCCGTGTCCTCTCTCTTGTTTGCCTTTTCAGTGGCATATGCACCTTTGCGGAGACTGTTCTCCACTGATCAAAGCTGGCAGAAGTCAGGAGCAAGGGAACACATTAATGCCATCCATACAAGCCAACCTCCTGTGATGCAGATGAGGGTGGGGTAAGGAGCAAACAGGACAAATACCAGCCAAGTACCCCAAACTGGGAGAGCCTAACATGATGGATGGTAACTACCAACATCGACACAAAGTTGCACTCAGCACTCTGTGGGCAAGTGTTCAAAATGTTTTTTTCACAACTGACAAGATGATGTCCACACGAAGTTATCCTGGGTCGTTCTGTCAGGCATTCTGTCCGGAGCTGCACGACAAGCAAATGAAGTTAAAAACTTGGAAGAAAGGCATTGCCGTTGTCACTACTCACATGGGTCCTTTCTCATATGTAGAAAACGAAGACAGAATTAGCGATTATTTATTTTTATATAAGATGGACATTTAAGTATGAAGCACATGTGTTGGTATAATGTTCTTATGAAATGTATATGATTTACCCTTGTTCATTCAGATGCTGATTTCTCTACCCCACTATCTGATTTCAATACAGACATTACATAGTGATGCTTATCCTCAAGTTTCTGTAAACATGCCACCATTTGTTCTCTGTAGTTGTCAATTAAACAACCAGCCAATGCTGAGCAATGGAGAGAATAGGGTGGGACATCCTGGGAAAGAGAAGGAAGCGAGAGGGATTGGCAGGAGAGGACTTGGAACCATGCAGAGAGATGAACCAGACCTAAGATATGACTAAAAGCAAGTATAATGGGTGAAATCTCAATGGTAGGAAACTATGCAGGCTTGGAGGTTTAGGATGGAGTAACTATTGCCTAGCATTGTGCTCTAGGTTAAATAAATAAATCCTAGTCTCTGTGTGGTTGGTGATTTGGGTATACAACTGGTTTAGGAATAACCACTGCTTAAATAAAAGATAAATCAATAATAAATATTAATAACCCACAACACACGTGTCTAACATTAACAACTAGGAAATGCAATTAAAATGAATTTTACACAATAAAAAGCTTTAAGTCATCTAAGAATGAAAATTTAAAATACATATAAACTGTATGTACAACACATATATTTCAGAGAAGACCTATCAGCCAAGAAGAAAGTATATTCAAAGACAGAGGCACTTGTTGTCCAAATGAAGATAACTTTTCCAAGCTCATTAGTGTAGCAAATGTATTTGAAGTGAAATCACAAGGTCTGTCATGAAACTTGAAATTTAGTCTAAAATGTATAAGGTCCCAAATACCCAAGAATTAACAAGACAAAGGTGAAAATGAATTTTTATCAGAATTATTGTCTGTACATTTATACTCTAAATGTGATATTAGCACAGTGGTTCTCAACCTGTGGGTCACTACCCCTTTGTGGATTGACCAACTTTTTCACAGGGGTCATATCATATATTTACATTACTATTCTTTACAATAGTAAAATTATGAAGTAATAGCAAAAATAACTTTATGGTTGGGGTCACCACAACATGAAGAATTGTATTAAAGGGTTGCAGCATTAGGAAGGTTAAGAAGTACTGCATTAGCACATGTTGCTAATAGAGAACAGCCCATACAGAACTAGTGGAGATTTGAAAGACAACACAGCACCAAGGTGAGGGGGAAGACGAGTTATTTGCTACAAGAGACCCAGCGGCTTGCATTATGAGAATAAAGAACATTCTACCATCATAAAACTGGCTAAAAGTATATGGTAAACTTGATTGTCAGAAACAAAACTATTTCTGAATAATTTTTATATTAAGAATGGAAAAGAGTTTCTTCAACTTGGGCTCAGACACACTCATATAAACTGAGAGCCTGGAGTCCCACAACAATGGACAAAAATGATGTTCTGAGCAGAACTGTTTAAAAACCAAGGAAGTCAGAAACAGCATAAATAGCCACTTCTGAGAGAGGGTTAAATGAATGACGATATTCTCTAATGCGATACTGTACATTACCAGATCAGCAATGATGGCACACCAATCACAGCCAGACATATTAATATGAAATAAACTGCTGAAGAATGCTTATGGCATGCCGTCGTCTCTACAGAGTTTGAAATCAAGCAACAATTCTGAGCCTCAGGTCTGGATTGTTCCACAGGCTCTGCCCTAGAGAGGCTGTGGAAACCCGAGGAGGCGGGACTTAGCGAGAGGTTCTAGGTCTTTGGAAGTTTGCCCTTGTGGGAAACTGTGGCGCCCTGGTCTCTTCCTTCTACTGCTCTTCACACCCTGGCCGTGAGGGCTGCTTTTCTCCACAGAACGTTTCCACCCCAAGGTGGTAGCCCCCAAATAGCACTGACAAGCATGGACTGGAACTGCCACCTATCCTTTGTGCAAATTGTTTACCTTGGGGATTTCTTAAAGTAACAGAAAGCTGACTGAGACCCTTGGGGATTCATAAAGACTCATCACCTCAAGGGAAAGCAGGGGGACAATTAGTCCACAGTTTAGTTAACTCTAGGAGGGACCACACAGAACGCTAAATCACACCAAAGTCCTTATTCTTCTAGTAGGCTTTTCTGCATATCTCACAGTTCATAGTTTTAAGCAAAAGTACAAATTATTATACCTTGTCTCGGACTGTGCAATATAATGTGGTAAATTAGACATTTAAACAATAAGTTAGTATGCACGGTGCAAAATGCATCAGTGAAAAAGAACCGATTATAGTGTGCAAGACCAAGGAAGGCCCTTTACCTCTGTGCTGAGCTCTGAGAAGAGTCTGGAGAAGTGGGGAGAGAATGGAGAAAGTCTATTTCCCAGAATGGGGAGTGCTGGGCAAAGCCAGAGTGGAAGGAGAGGTTCTGCAGAGGATGATGGGAAATGAGTGACATGGCTCAGTTACATTTCTAGGTCTTTCCCTTGGAGCAAGCCCTCAGAGCAACCCAAACACATCTCTCCAGCTTTAACACACAAACACAAGCAGTTTAGATCTTCAGCTCTCCATTCTTGATTCTTGTGATCCTGGATCACATTCTCCTCCTGGGATCTTGGGCCACATTTTCCTCCTGGGAAAAGTAGAAACACCACAGCTGCCGGGTATGAAAAAAAAACAGGCAACTATTCTTGTTCCTTCATCTCTCATTTTAAAGCATTTTTATTTACTGTATGTGTGTATGTGTATTTGGAGTGAAGAGCAAGAGTGTGCTAGGGCACACATGTAGAAGTCAGAGGACAACTTGGACTAGAGATGGAACTCGGTTCTCCTGGCTTGGTGGCAGAGACTTCACTTATGGGACCGTTATGCTGGCCTGCTCTTTTCTCTTTACCACAATCCTCTCAAAAGTTTTTGGTCTTTGAGACATTTGCTTTGAATTCCATGTAGAGGAGAGAATTTCTTGATATGTGACAACAAGAAGGGGTCCTGATAATCAGCCCAGCCATGGCGGGTATGAGTGTGACAAAGTTACCTGAGCTTCCGTTTCCTCAGCCCGCTAAGAAGACTGCAAGGGTAAGCAATGGACTCCCGGCACTGGCCAGTGATCTGCTAGCACCATGGGGAAGAGCTGCTTGCTGTACCGCCTGGGTAGACTGAAACTTTGTTTCTGCCGCTGTAGAAAAGAAGGTTCTTCGGTGAGGCTCTTGTTGACATTCTGGAAGCAAGAGTGATGGTCTGTGTCCTGTTTGCCTTTCCTACAGCACAGAGGCAAGCTGAGACAGCTTGCTCTGAACTCTTCAACTTCTGGCACCTTCTTTACCGTAAACACTGAAGTGTCTGCTCAGGACTGGAGCTACTCCGGTCCCTAGAATGACTGTTACACAGATTAGAGTGCATCTTCAGGAAACATCCTCTTTGAAGTTCATAGCTAGGGTGACATCATGCAGAGGCTCCCAACCAGAGATGGGAAGAAGAAACATTTTGACCTTTGTGTGTGTGTGTGTGTGTGTGTGTGTGTGTGTGTGTGTGTAGGAGGGGGGTGGGCTGTAGTAATCTCTCATCACTTCAACCCAGTCCTGGGCTTCCAGCTTTGACAGTCAACGCTCACTGTAGTTAGATATGAAATCTGATTTCAGGAATGATTCACTGAGGCCCAGGATGGCACAGGGGAATACCCTGTTCACTATGGGAGGGAGGGAGTGCAGGAGGGGGCTGGGTAGTGAGTCAGCCACCAGCACCCTAGAGAATGCCTGTGCTGGTTTCTCCTCCCACTCACAACCAGGGGCTTTTTCTTTGTGTCATAAACAACAGCAGCAAGGAAGCTAAAGCAGCCTAGAGCATCAAGTGAGGTTTCTTGTGCTAATTTCCAATGTCATGTGCTGAACTGCTTTGAAGGAATCCCTTCTTGCTTTCAAACAGAATTTCAAACATGTAGAGAGTTATGGGCTGAGGGTACAGATCAGCGGTGGGGCACACAGTCTGCGTGTGCTAGGCTTGATCTTCAACACCACCACCAACAACAAAGGAAATGTGTAATATGTATACACTCAGATACACACATGTGTATGTATATACATGCATATATATATATATATATATACACACACACACCACACATAGGAAGCAAAGAGAATGGCTCGTCTTTAGCTAGGCCCCTGACTTCTCCCCAGGTGATTTTACAGTAAACCCCCTGAGACACATCACTTCTTCAGGAAACTTGGTGGTTGACTCTCATAACTGGGTTTCCAGCTAAATAGCAATGCCATCTCTATAGGTCTCAAACCCCCTGACACCTGGTGCCCAAACTAGTCTTGGGCTATTTCTGCAGGTATTATGACACAGAAATAACAACCACAAAATACAAGTTGTAAGATTGCGTTTCCTTGGCTTCACCTTTCGAGCTCTGGAATTACAGGCAGGCTGCCAGGTCTAACCTTGCATTTACGTGGGTGTGGAGGATCCAAACCCTGGTTCTCACACCTGCACAAGAAGCACTTTATCCACGAGCCATCTAGTCACCCCCTAACACTCTTGAAGGTAAAGTTGCTGTGAACATGGGTTAGCCGAGTCATCGGTGTGAGCCTCAGAATGAGGAGCGGGTGTCCACACTGATGGCAGTGGGCCCTGCACAGTGTGGCACCCTGGCTTTCCAAGTACGCCATGGATCGCCTTTCCAGCTGCTATCTCTTCGGTTGTCATGGATCTATTTAAATTGTTTACTTCAACTTGGTTTAACTTTGGTAGGTCATATATAGCTACACATTTGTCCATTTCTTTTAGATGTTACAGTTCAGTGAAACATACTTTTGATGTATATCCTTTTGAGTCTGAATTTCCTCGATGTCACTTGTAGTGTCTCCCTGTTAACCCCTAGTTTTATTAATTTGGGTCTTCCCTCGCCTATTTTTGGCTAGTGTTATACTAAATGGAGAAAAATTGAATCAGGAACAAGGCGATGTTCATTTTCTACATTCATGTTCTATATAGTATTTGAAGTCTTAACTAGAGCTATAAGACAAGAGAAGGAAACAAAGTGATACATATGGGAAAGGAAAATGTCAAAATATTATTATTTGCAGATAATATGATGCTGTACATAAAAGATGCTAAAGGCTCTACCAGAAAACTGCTACAGCTGATAAATATATTCAGCAAAGTAGCAGGATACAAAATTAACACGCAAAAATCAGTAGCCTTCCTATACAGCAACAATAAACATACCAAAAAGAAATTAGGACCCAATGCCATTTTTTATAACCTCAAAATAATATCTTGAAGTAGATCTAACTAAGGAAGTAAAATACTTGTACAATAAATACTTAAAGGCACTGAAGAAAGAAATCAAAGAAGATGCAGGAATATGGGAAGACCTTCCATGCTCATGGATTTGTAGGATTAATCGTGTAAAAGTAGCTATCCTCCCAAAAGCAATCTACAAATCGAATGCAATCTCCACCAAAATACTGGTTTAAGTTTTCACAGAAACTGAAAAAAAATTAATTTCTAAGTATATACAGAAACACAAAAGATCCAGGATTACCAAAACCATCCTAAGCAATAAGAACGCTGCTGAGGGATATCACCAATCTCGATTTCAACTCATGGCGCAGAGCTACAGTAAATTAAGAATTATGGCCTAGGGGCTGGAGAGATGGCTCAGTGGTTAAGAGCACCGTCTGGTCTTCCAGAGGACCTGGGTTCAATTCCCAGCACCCACATGGCAGCTCACAACTGCCTGTAATTCCAATTCCAAGGGATCTGACACCTTCACACTAATGCACATAGAATAAAATTAAATAAATAAAATATTTAAAAAAATAATTAGGGCCTGAAATAAAACAGAGAGTTCTAAAAAGAAGAAGTACAAATGGCTGAGGAATATGAGGATTCAAGATCTATACCCATCAGGGAAATATAAATTAAAATTTGAGGTTTGATCTGATCCCAGTCAGAATGGATAAGATTTAGAAGAAGAAGAAGAAGGAGGAGGAGGAGGAGGAGGAGAAGAAAAGTGCTAACTTGGATATGGAGAAAGGAGAACACTTATTCACTGCTGGTGGAAGTGCAAACTGGTGCAGTCATTATGGAAATTGGTGTGGAGATTCCTCAAAAAGCAATAAATAGATTTGCCATGTGATTCAGCCGCATCACTTTGGGACACATTCCCAGAGGACTCTGTACCCTGTTGTAGAGACACTTGTTCATCCATGTTAATTTCTGCTGTGTTCACAATAGCCAGGATATGAAAACAGCCTAAGTGCCTATGCACAATAGGATGTTATTCATCTGTAAAAAATAAATTATAACAATTTCAGGTAAATAGATTGATCTAGAAATAATTGCTCTGAGTGAGGAAAGCCAGGACCAGAAATATAAATATCCCATGTTTTGTTTTTGTCAAATTGGATGTTAACTTTAGATCTTTAGATGTGTGTGTTTAAATTGGAGTTTTCATAGAAGGCAAGAACTAGTAAGGAGACATGGGGTGGTGAATTCAAGGGAAAGGGGATAGAATGTAGGATGTGTGAAGGGGAAAGGGGATAACGAAACAGTAGGAGTTAAATGGGGTGAGATGGTATGTCAGGATAGAAAACTGTATGGGGAAGGAAAATGAAAACTAAAGACTTTTGAAAATGCTTTATGGAGACCTGATACTGTAGAAGCTTTCTAAAATACATGCACATAAAAATAAATTTAAATGGAATTACATTCTAACAGGGACAATGCCTCTCTAGACAGCACAGACTATCAATAAAAATGTCCTAGTGACAAGTATTGGCTACCTCTTTTCAAGATGTTAGTTAGTGAGGTCCCATAAACACCCTTCAAACATTCTAGACTATTGCCATTGATCTTGGTTACTCTCTAGAACTTGATAGTAAAACTCTGTAGCTGAAGACATTACATACTTAAGTCATATGCTATGAAGAAATAAACCTGTTATCAACCTGAACATTTCATCCTTACTGATTAGATTTCATAATGGTGAAAGGTTCTATGCAAGTTTCCAGGCAAGAAGAGTCATCAACAATCTTACTCTAGCTTTGAACCTATTAGCTACAGTAACAACTGGCCTGGCAAGATATGCATCCTGATGCAATAATGGCATAAATGCTATAGAAGTAACCACCCCTCCCTTTTTGTGTTTAAGATCCATTATAAAAGGTGAAACTCATTCCAGTTTGTTAATTGGGCCAAAAATCTGTAGCTAGCTAGGCCATAGACGCTAGGGAAGGACCTAGTACTATCATCCCATTAAATGGACATAGTACTAAACTGTTCCCTAATTCTTATTTTATATCCATAGATTAGCATATCTCTCAATAATCATCAGAGAAGTTTATTGTGGTAAATGGCAGAAACTAGACCATGCCAGCCTGTGTCATCTGGGGCCACACCGCTCAGCTCTCTCTGCATGAATGACCTCCACAGGAGAGGAATCAGCATTGCCTCCCGCTTTTATGACTCCTGACCCACCACAGCCTTCAGAACATTCTTAGTGGTTGTCTCCAATGAACACCTGAGCCAGGCCGAGGTCCCAGAAGTGGGTGACTCCACCCAACTTGGGGCTCCTCTCACGTCAGCTCCTTGAAAACTGTCACAACCTGGGCTGTCCCTCGCCGGTCCTCCCACCTACTTTCTCCATTCCCAAGAGTCATGACACCTACAGATACTATCTTTGCCTCTGCCTCCTTTTTTTCCATATTCCCATGGATATTTTCTTCACAAACCTCTTGCTTTTCCTGGTGTATGATTCCCGGAAGGCACAAAACTCAACAGAGATTGGTTAGTCTCCTGGAGAAGCTCCTATGAAACAGCAGCACTGGGGGCTGGAAAGGTAGCTCAGTGAGCAAAGTGCCTACGGCACGATCTTGCAGACTCTCAGGCCTAACGGTGTGTGCCTGCAACCTCAACACTGGGGATCAGAGACAGGAGGATCTCTGAGATTTGCTGGCCAGCCGCTCTATCTAAAATACCGAGTTTCAGATTTAGTGAGAGATCCTGCCTCAAAAAAAATGAGCTGGGGGCCCATCCAGATAGCTCAGTAGGTCGAGGCAATCGCTGTATAAGCATGGTGGCCTAAATTTGATCTCCATAACTTGTGTAAAAGTAAAAGGAGAGAATGGGCTCTACAAAGATGTCCTCTGACCGCCACGTAATGCTTTAGCACACGCACACACACATGCATGCATACACAATAATAACAAAGCTCTTCTAAAGGTGGAGAAGTGATTAAAAAAGACACGTAGCATCAACCTCTGGCCTCCACATGTATCGTCATGGTTGAGTGCACTTGCACACATACATACAACAATGGACATTCTTGTGTTTGATTTTATTTTGCAGTGTTAACACTAGTTAAAAAAATGATGGTGGTAAGCCAAGGTAAGTGCCCCCTTGGAAAGGCTGTAGCTAAGTAGTGTTAGAATACAACACGTGCCTCATACTTACAAGGTCCTGTGTTCCATTTCATTTTTGTGTCACACACAGACACAAAAATGTTGTAGAAAGGTTATTAGACTCTTGTGGGCTTCTCTGCTCTGGCTAGTTCTCAAATAATCAAGACAGAGACCTCTTGGATTTATAAGAGCTTTAAAGCACAGATATCAACCCTGTAAGCTGTTTTGCTATTTGCAAAACAGAGTTACTGGGCAAATATGGCCTGACAAGGAAGATCTGGTCTGCCCACACATGTAAGAACCCTCAGCACATGAGAAACAGGATCTCAGAAGGCCCACTCAGGGGAACAGATAAGCCCCTGACTTGGGAAAAGCCTAGAGAGAAAAAAATTTGAGCCATGCCCTGTGAAACATTCCCAAAAGCAGCTGTAAGAGACAGGAGAAAAAGACAGTTTAGCAGGGCAGGGAGAAGACAGAGCGGCGTGGTGGGAGAGGGCTGGATAGCAGAGCAGGGGGCTCAGGGAACATCACACACAGTTCAGACACTCTGTAGGACCAGGGTTCAGCCATACAGCAAGGAGTGCTGGCCTCCCAAACAGGTGGGTATGAGTTTAGGAGGTAAGCAGGGGGTCATGGAGAACAGTGGCCACCGAAGGTAGTGAACTAGCCAGCCTAGTGTGACACAAGGCCAAGGAGAGGACGGATATTAGGAAAGTGCTCAAATGACTCAGAAAAGTAGAAAGATAAAATGGAAAGTTTTCATCCCATGGTGACAAGAAAGAAGCGAACTAAACTTCGAGCCTGAAAAGCCATTGTCAGCCATGGGTTTAGGAGAAATGATGTGAAGTTAGAACCTGGGGCTTCTTTGCTCTGCAGACGTGCGTCATTCATTCGGGCACAGTGGTACAAGGTTCCCGTGGGTTCCCCTGCAACACCATGACGCGTTATTGTTGGAGGTCCATCCTGTCAGTGGGAGGCCCTACAAGCCTTAGAGCAGTTGGGGTGCAGGGACCGCCTGTCACTCTGTGAGTGACGTCTTTCCAAGAACAAAACCACTTCCTAAGTACAAGAAATGAGCTAGTTTTCTCCTCAGGTGAATCTCGTTGTACACACAACCTCCCCCTTCTCCCCGCCCCCTGAAAGAAGTGATGATTGAAGACGGTACAGCAAATCTGTTTTCCCCAACTGCTGGGAAAAACACAGCCTTTTATCTTTACATTCTGCCATAGTCACACAGGGAAAATGTTTTATAAGCCTTTATTCCAAAAAAGAAAAAAAATAGTAGGGGCAATGAAACTATGTGCAGGTTGTGAATCTTTGGAAGAATTTAAAGGCATGTTCTTCATGTCGTTTTGATTGCTGTTGAGATCACCTCAAAAGAAATATGCCAGTTTTTAATGTGTATTAGCTCAGGGAAGTAAAACTAGGGCATCAGAAAAATCACAGGATGGTGGTTTCAACTCCACAGGCAAAGACTGATATGGCTATCTGCTGCCTTTCTAATTCTGGTCCCCAAACAATTACTTCAGTTGTGTGTTTGAAAACAATAACATACACTTTTTTTTTCATTTCTTTGCATCTCCATTTTTATCATTACATTTTGATGGCCTGAGAATTTAGAAAAATAAAGGGGGTAAATCACAAATATGTTCAGCTATCTAAGAAAATACACCAATCCCAACCCTAGTCATTGGTGGCAAGCAACAATTCCAGAAAATGTATGCAAACTGTTGACTTATTAGAAACATACTGAGTTACTCACAGCATCGCAAAGCATTGGCCAAAGGAGGCTGCGCAGCTGGGCTGAGCACAGGCCGCAGCACGGAGGAAGCTGTCAGCAGCCAGGCTGTTTTAGCAGTCACTGCTCAGCTCCCTACTCTGACTGCCTGCTATCAGCTAACCGACACTGCCCTGCATCTCTAACTGCTCCAGGTTTCTCCTTCACCCCTCAAGATTGATGGTTCTTCATGAGAACATCCAGTCAGCCTAGCTTTGGTCAATAGTTCACACTCTTGATTCCAGAAAGACAAGGGACTGGGTGCTTTCCTCATTTAGGCTTCCAGAGAATGAAACAGGGACCTGCTGTCAGGAAGACCCACACAAATGGGCATTCCCCCCAACACCCGAAAGGAAGCCCCAGAGGAAAAGGTTAGGGGTGACAGGGGCATATACTGAATGTCTCCAAAGTATGTAGTGTCCACAGCCTGGGCAGCTGTGCCTAGCAGGGCTGTCTGCAAGACACTTAATTCTAGTTGCCCCTGTTTAATTGTTTATAACATGGTCGCTTGACTTTGGCAGCCACTGATAGCTGTCAACCCTTTGATGGATATGAGTGTGTTCCTGTGGGCCGAGGTTCAGGGTAGAAGGGTGGGGGGGGGTGTTGTTCTTATCTCCCCTGTGGGTGGGTCTGCTTTCTCTGTCCGCGATAAGAATGGGTTTTCTTTCCTGTTCCTTTCAACCTCTCCTTTGACCTCTACACCTTAAAATATGAAGAAGTTAGAGAATTCTTTTACTATATGTCAATCACCTCTTCATGTGACTGTGTGTGGGGTGGGTAGGGGTGTAGAAGGGTAGATGTGTGTGCATATGAATGTGTGTTCATGCAAGAGTATTAATGCCAGAGGTTGACAGTCTTCCTCAGTTCACTGTCTAGCTTGATTTTTAGACAAAGTCTCTCCTTAAACCCAAAACTCACTGATTTGAGTAGAGTGGCTTGCCAGGAAGCCACCCCCCTGCCCCAGGTTTCTCCTGCCCCCATCTCCTCAGTTTATGATATGTACCACTGAACCTGGGTATTCTCAGGAATGCTGGGGATCTACGCTCTCAGCCTCATGACTTCGTGGCAGGAACCCCACCAGCTGTGCTATCTCCCCAAACTTGGTATCCCATTTTTACCTTCATGCTCATGATTTAACCACTGGTTGAAAGACTTACTGTTAGTTCGCAGTGACAGGCATCAGATTCAAAACCTGCACTTGTCAGGCAGGCAGTGTGTCACCATGCCATGTCCCCCAGCCAGGGTGAATACATTCCACCCCGCTAGCTAGCTGAGGACTCGAGCAGGTTAAGGTCACAGTGTTACAAGCTTTTAGAACCACACCTGTGCAGTGATGGAGCCTGGGACTCTGGCCTGTAAAGTACTGCCTGCCACATACCCGCTTCTCACACCCTCCAGGGTGTTGTCTTTCAAAAATCCTGGAGTTGCTACCAGAGTATCCCAGACAGGAGCTCCTTTGACCCACAGTTCTGTGGACACCTGATGGTTGCTGCTATGTCTAAGCTCTCTAGATGACAGTTTGTCTTATAGTCTCTGGCAAATATCGTTAAGTTTTTTACTAAGAAGCCACCCAGGGTAAGCCTTTTTACACCTCACTTAAAAAAAAAAAGCTGTCACCCATCTTCATCCCCCACTTTAATGATGGCATACAGTTCCCTGTTACAGTAGAACCAAGACTAGACTGACAGTCCCAAGAAGCAGGGGTCCAGACTCTTCCTGCAGTCCTACCCCCTGGTGGCCTAAACCTTTAGACCATTCATTTTGTGCCATATAGTATTATCTCCATTGTGCCTACTAGATCTTTTCTCCAGTTTCCTTCTGATTTGAAACCCAGTGACCCTTTCACCTTCTAGCTTATCCTCAATTCATTATTCAGCTCGTTATAGCAACAAGAACGAAAAAGAAAAATATCTACACTGCTGTAGTCAATCCTGCATCACTATTAGTTCTGAAAGTCTGGTTATGGGATGGTTTCGTGTCAGTATGAATATTAGATCTGGTGTTCATGCAAAGGCTGGATGTTAGCATAAGATTTTGAGATTGGCAGGGGAGGTGTGGGAGGGAAGTGGTTAGAGCACTCTGTTTGTTGTATGTCCAACCAGATGAACAGTGGTCACTGCAGGACCTGGGAAAGTTCCCTCTCAAGCCTTGTTGACAGAGTTGCACGCTAGCTATTGTGATTCCCCGAACACCCATGCCAAAGGTGCTTGCCCTACCCTGTGGTCTCTAATGGTCAGATCATTTATAATAAGTGGCTAAAGAGGCGGAGGCAATCATGCTTGCTTTTTCTTCTCTCCATTACAAATGGAATCGTAGCTTCTCAAGCAGCAAAGCATTGAACAAAATTTGGCATAATCTACAGACTCCTCTGAGTTTTTTCAGTTTTCAAAACTGTAAACAAAGGAGGTAAACAATTGGATAGTGCAGCCACAGGATTGCATTTTTGACACCACACAACCTGGAGCACATTCTCTACTCGGAGATCAGAGATCAGTCTCTCAGATACATTATTATATTATGTTTCTTAGCAAGGCAGGGCCTTTTTCTTAGTCTGCCTTTGCTGCTATTACAAAATGCCATGGCCTGGGCAATTTATTACTTATAAAAGAAATGTATTTCTTACAGTGCTTAATCTTGAGAAGTCCAAAATCAAGATACTGGCACATGTGATATCAGATAGGCCCAGAACAATGCCTGTATGTTTTCTTACTATCACATAAGGATGCAACAGAAAAAATACAAGGGGGTTCTTTGGGATCTATTTTATGTAAAACGAATTAATCCCATTTGCCAGGATCCCACCCATCCGACGTAAACATCTCTGGAAGACCTGCCCTCTGATCACATTGTGCTGGAGCCTTGGCTTCTGCAGATGGTCTTGACTGGGGATGTAAACATCCTATTTTTATGCTTAGGTTAATTTGAGAGAATAGACTAGTAAGGACCATGAAGAAAAGGAAATCAGTAGGTGCCTAGGCAGCAGGACAGAGCAGCTGAAGGCTAGACACTTCACGAAAGTTCAACAAATAAATATCCCTTATTTCTTGATGGTTTTGATGCCTCCACTGTATTGATTTGTCCTGTTGTATCACATCCCCTAAAAAAATGTAAGTTTTCCTGTCTTAAACGGCCAGCATTTCCAAATGGAGAAATAATCCCAGGAAGAAGCCACAGTCATGTATAGGAGGTATCTATTCATCATGTCCTCTGGCTAAAGGCTGCTTGGTAGGTTTAATTGGCATGTGAGAGCTCACGAAAGCCAGCAGAGCAGTGAGCCTCGCAGATGTTACTAGCCCTCACAACACTACTGTGGTCCCATCTTCAAGCCCATTTTTCTTTCCCTACTTCTTGAGGGGTGAGGTCCTCTCCTCCTTTAAATTCTTTACTTCTTTTTCTTGCTGTATATGTTTGTGTGATCTGTACACATACTAACATCTTGGGGTATGTATGTATGTGTTTGTGCATGTATATGGACATCAAAGGTTGACCTCAGGCATTCCCCAGCTTATATGTTTATGCAGGGTCTCTCACTTGAGTCCACAGCTTCCCAGTTCAGCTAATAGGGCTAACCCATCATGTTCTTAGGATTTCCCGTCTCTCCCTCCCAAGTTCTGGGATCCAGGGCAGCCCACCACACCCCCTAGGTTTCTGTGTGCCCTCTGGCTTGCATAGCAAGCATTTTACCAGCTGAGCTATCTCTTCAACTCCTCTTCCAATCTTTGCTTTACTGGTTTTGCCTTTTCTACTTTCCATGATTCAATGCTAACCCTGGTCTGTGTACTTCTTACTCTTGTTCTCCTCCTTCACTTTTTGGGATATTAATTTATTTGTCTACTCAAACGCACATTATGTCCTCAGCACACAAATATAGGAGACAGTCTTTCCTGGAAAGAGTTCAATTGAGGGCTCCAGATGGGAGGGATTGGGGCTTTCAGGAGATGCTTGAGTCAACCCCTAGAAGGCCAGTTGTTATGATTGTGAGATGAGAGAGTGGAGGGAGGAAAGGACATTCAAGGCAGAGAAAATAGTGTGTGGGTAGGAGGCAAGAGAACCCATGTGCTATGCTGGATGCCATGGCACTCTGGAATGAAAAGGGTCCAAGGGTGAGGTGTGCAGAGGGCAGAGGCAAGGCCTTTGGAAGGTTTAGGAGCCGGGTTGTGAAACATGAGCTCAGGCTGGAAGAGCATGGAACCACTGTATTTAAGAAATAGGATTGTGTGTTTAGAAGGGCCATGCTGGCGGGACTTGGCTGGAATCATTGCAGGAGAAGGAAGGGAAGGCTATGCAATGTGCACTTCAAGGATAGAATAGGACCTTAGGGGAAATGAGTTTTCAAGGTCTAGATTGTTATATTAGGCAGAGTGTTTCAAATGACTGAGGCTGAAGAGGACCCACGGTGGCTGCCTGAAGGTTGGACAACTAAAAAATTAGTAGCTACTCCATCCAAGAAACTTGGGAACAAGAAAATGCAGGAGGCAGCACCAGTCCAAGGTAAAAGAGCTGGATGGCCCCTAGAGAGTCACATTCGAAGGCTGACTGCAGTGGACAACAGTAGAAAAAGATACCCCATCCACATAAAAGGATCTAGTCTGTTGAGTGTTAATTCCCCCTTCTCCACTTCTTGGGCTCCTCCTGACCCTCCTTGGATGATGCACTCATATTCACAGCAGTTTCCCACTCACTTTGCTAACCACATAAAATTTTTCTTTGGAAGCTTGCCTGGAGTTGGTTTTGCTGATTTCCTAGATGTTTCTCAACCCAGGCTGACCATCACAAATGACATTGAGAATTTGGGGAGTAGCATCCATGGTAACGAGGTACCATGCAATGGAAAAGACAGCCTCTAGTGTGAAAGACAGGCTAATAAATCTCTTCTTACAATTACATATACTTAGCCAAATCTTAGTCTGTCCTTGCAGTGTACTGCTTCACTGTTTATGACATAAGTCCTACCCCTTCCCACTTCCCTTCTCCTTAAAGAAAAGAAAATGGCATAGTGTTGAGAATCAAAGTCTAGGCAGCATGTATAGCTGGGGAACTCTGGCTTGAGATGGCTCAGGTAATGATGAACCCAAATTTCTTCCCTCTGCCACCCACAGCCCTTTGCAATCTGCCTTCACGTCTCCTGTCCAATCCCAGCTGCACTTTGTTGATCTTTATTGCTTCCTTCATCTTTTCTGTCCCAGGTTGTTTTTGTTTTGTTTTGTTAGTTTTTCAAGACAGAGTTTCTCTGTATAGCCTTGAATGTCCTAGACTCACTTTGTAGACCAGGTTGGCCTCAAACTTACAGAGCTCTGTCTGCCTCTGCCTCCCCTAGTGCTGGGAGTACAGGTGTGCCCCATAGGGCCCGGCTCTGTTTCAAGTCTTAATACTTAATATTCTTCCTGCCTAGGTGAGGTCTGCATCACAAGGTCCCAGAAGCACAAGTCCCAGCGGCAAAAACAAACTGAGAAGACTTTGATAGAGAGCCTGCTTACAAATGTGTGGACAGAGTGTAGGGAGCTACAGGCATGGTGTCAGCGGGTGTCTGCTGTGTGAAGAGAGAGAGGAAGCTAACTGGGAACAGTAGGAGTTTTAGGGACCTCAAATCCCACTCCTGGTAACATATATAATAAGACCACACCTCTGAATCCTTCCCAGACAATTACACCAACTAGGAACAAAGCACTTAAATAATGAGCCTACGGGAGCCATTCACACTCAAACCGCCACAGGTGTCCTGAACAAACATCCATTACCTCTTCCCCCCACAGAGGGCACCAATGGCAGGCCAAAATGTGATTCCAGTAAAGTCCAAAAGTCCAGCTTGAAAAACAAGTGGCCTTTGGGGCTTACACACAAAGCACAGATAAAGGAGAACTTGTAGGAGATTAGGTGTTGTAAAAAAAATATATAGCACTGTAGAAATAGACAGACAGACAGACAGACAGACAGACAGACAGACAGACAGACAGACAGACAGACAGACAGACAGACAGACAGACAGATAGATAGATAGATAGATAGATAGATAGATAGATAGATAGATAGATAGATAGATAGATAGAGGAAAGGGTGATAGAATTGCTTCATAGACCAATTCTTGCCATGGTTCCATTCTACCCTACAAGGTAGTCTGACACATTGTTAGAGCTGTGTGAAAGTTCTTCCACAGAGGTGAGCTGTCCTCTGGCTGGCATCAGGAAGCCTGCCTTTCCACCCCTCAGCAGGGGATTCCTGAGAAACTCTGGTTCTTTGGAGTCCATTGTTTCAGTAGTCTGCTGAAAGATTCTTCTCCTGCCAGGCAGGTGACAGTGTCCGTAAGTTAGCCTACTCAGTAAGGAGGTAGCAGAGCTGGAGAAGGGGTGTGGAGAGGCACATTCAAAACCCACAGTCTGTAGACCATCCCACCCAGCAAGAGTCATAACACATGGACATTCTTACTCTGCCTCTAACAGTCAAGAACATTCAGCTTAATGTCCAGACTCACAAGTGCATGGTTTGTGGGGTGAAACTGTGTCCATGATACAGGGGAATTGGGTCTAGGCAGCAATGACCTCATGTTTCTCATTTTCAGTATCTGTTCTTAGACCTGTCTTTCACAACAGTGAAGGTCAGAAAATCTTGATTTAAGTTGAATTTCTCTACCAGGCCTCATAGGCTGTCAGCCCTCCTACTTCCTTTACCCTCAAGTAACAGAGACAGTGGAAATGTATTCTTTACTCCTGGGAGACCCCAGAGAAAGCTGAGGAGAGCCCCAATCCAGATTTACTCCACTGCCTGCACACACAAGCTGCTACCTCCCTTGGTCTCCTTTTCTTTGCCCAAGTGAAGGGGTTGATCTAAGATGTTTATGTGTTAGTCACCCATGTCTGACCAATGAGCTCAGATTCCTCAGAAATAAAGGCATGAATCAGCCACAGACCTTCAGAGCAGCAGCTTCCTCCAGGTGCTTGCTGGCGGCCTTCTACATTAGCTCAGGCCGTAGTGCTCCAAACTCCTTTGCCATCCTCACCAGGACCGTAGAGTCAGGCTGTGACACATGCTAATCCAATTGCCTGCAGTGACACTCAGACCCTAGTTACACCCAGTCCAGTTCTACCTCCATGACTCAACCTCGTCTTCTTCATCTGTGACACTTCAGAATACCCCAAGGTCACCCTGGCTCTGCCAGAAACCTGTGGCCCAGTGGATGGATGAACGGCTCTGCTCTTAGCAGCTTTTTGCTTTCACCTTCTTGTTTTGTAAATCCCTGATAACTCCCTGTTCTTCCCCAGCAGCATGGACAGAGGCTTTCTTTTTTCCCTCACCCCAGAGCCACCACTTCCAACTCTTCCTGCTCTTGGGGCAGCGGTTACCAAGCTCCTTCCGTTTTGGGAACCTTGAACCCAAGAGTCCCTTCAGTTACAACACCATATCTTCTTGCCTGTTCACTAGGGGACAACAGATTTTTATCTTTTAAATCAGGATATTTTGAGAGTGAAAGGAAGTGTTTAGTACTTAGTGAAAGTAAATTTAGTACTTAAATCAAAATAGCAAATGTAAGCCAAGGTGGTCCCATGTGGGACTCAGAGAGAGCCCACAATTTGCAGGCCTGTGGCAAGCCTTTTGAAATGCCACAGTTCTCCTTTGTGACCTCCACTTACACCCAAATTTTTCCAGAATGAAGCAGTCATTCAGCATGCGTGTTACATTCACATCTCTTAGGTTACATGTCCTGCATATCTCTGCCTGTCCACTAGACCAGCTAAAATCCTGCTTTAAAGCACACACTCCTAATATGAGTGTTTAAGCCTGTGATAGCATCACAGCCATGCCTTACCTACAGTTGCCCTCCCCACAACTGTAGAGCTGCCATGGTATCTTTGATTTGCCCTTCCCCCACCTGCCCTAACCTTTCACTCATAGTCTTACCCCAGAACTCCTGCTTCCAACTCCTAAAATTCTTACCAAACTAGCCTCAAAGATGGGTGAGGACTCATAAATACCCACATCTGACAGTCTGTTTCTGCAAGGACTCACCCCCAGAACTGTGTTCTGCTTAGCAAATGCTGGCCCTGTGAACTGCTAGCCTGTGTGCACCAGTTTGATGACGAGAGACCAATTCCAACTCAAACTAGGCTGGTTCAAAAGGGGAGTTTGAACATCCAAGAAAATTCATGGGAATGAGAGGGCCAGGATATGGCTGAGCTTGGAAAAAGTACAGCTAGAGATCTGAGTGCCACCAGGCCTCCACATTCATCCCCTAGATAAGCAGCCTTCCTACAGAACAAAAGGACAGTTTTCAAGGTCTTGATTCCAGCCTTATCTAAACCATGATCTCACTCTGGACAGGAAATAAAACATTTCTTTGAGAGACACCTGTATCCCTCCTCCAGGCTATCAGAAGCATCACCTTTTTATTTTCCACTTAATGTATCTAATACTTATGCAGGGAACATCTTGAAATAGACCCCGGAAGATACACTAACAATGGCTACCAACCTCATGGCCACCTGCCCCCATCAAAGAAAGACAACTATGGAAAAAGGGTCCTTTCACCTTACATCCAGCATCCTATAAAACCAAACTCTTTCCTCTCTCAAAAATAGGGGCTCTCTAAGACATAACACCTCTCCCATCTTCTCCAGGCCAGGACTTGAATTTGAAACAACAGCAGCCAAAACAAAACAAAATGACCGTAACAACAAAAAGGACACTGGAGGCCACCCGGGCCTGCGCCACCTCCGCCCCAGGAAAACCATCGGCTGCACTGAACTTGTCTCTGGCTTCCGTTTCATGATTCTCTATCAATTTTAAGATGGCCACAGTATATGGGGAGAGGGTGCTAGACCTCACCCCCTTTACTAAGTTTTGAAATACAGACAAATTAAGGCTGCAATAAGGACCAAAGTCATACACACTGTGTGTGTGATTCATAGTTCATCACTGCTTATGTGTGAACCTGGAACATGAAACCCCAGGGGCCCTGAGGTCACCCTGGGCTGGGAGGACCCAGCAGATTTTGGCAAACACCTTTGTCTGAATCCATGTTAGGCACCTTGCTTGCTCTAAAGTCTCCCAAGAACATTGTAATCACTGCACCTTTCAGAACAGGGCTTTGGGTGAGATACAAGACCTCGTCCCTGCCACAGTCTCTGCTGAGGTCTTCGGTCAGCAGTGGACAACGGCTGCATTAGGGAGGATGCTCATTTTGTTCCATCAAAGCATGTGATTATTGTCTGGCACAAGGTAATACATTTGCTAGAGATAACTGAGATCAGCATACGGGGCCTTAGAAAATGCAAGGCCCCAAACTCCTCTCAGCAGAAACATACTTGGGGTCTGTCTCCTGACACCTGCTGAGGCTGATTGGCCAGAACTAACAGAAGGAGGAGGGAGCGGTTGACAGAGCTACAGTTCTATCAGCTCCTGGAGCCTGGTACTGCCCACAAAGCTAGGGGAACCCACCCAGGGCTCCCTGTGCTTCTAGTCAGCCACCCTCGAGTCCTGGCCTGTTTGCAGCACTCGGAGGGCCAGCTCCTCTTGCTACTGTTACTGTCCTGACAAGCTGTCCTTTCCTTCTGTCCCAGCCTACTAGACAAGCCAGCTGCCCCTGGTACGCACCTCCACCCAGCTTCTTCCAGCACAACAAACAACTTCTCACTTCCGCCCCCCTCGCTGCCTGTTTCTCCAGTTCTTCCTGGGGTCAGGCTGTGTCCCTTACTCACTAAGTTAGTCACAGGCGTGTCAACTTTCAGCGGAGATTCACCACGTGAGTTCGTTTCCTCATCTGCCCTGTGCTCCCATGTGTCCTTCACCTCTGACACCATTCTTTCTGACACCTTCAGCCCTCTGTCAGATGAACCGGCATTCACCTCTGTCAAAGGCCAGGCCTCTTTCTTTGAGCTTCCCTGAAGTCTCTCTTCAGGGTCTTGTTCCCTACGCACCCTAGGAGCCATACCTGTCCCCATGCAAACAACACAATCGGTACCGTCTGATTTACCCAGAACCTCTGTCTTGCTCCCTTGCTCACCGTATCCAGCTAAACTTAGGGAACCTATCGTCCTCCATCTGGGTGTTATCTGCTGCAAGCTAACCATTGCTCCCCCCTATACCCAGACTGGGGGTTATTTCTCAGCAGGTTTAGCCTCCTCTCCTGTTCTTTCCCTTCTCTCCCTCTAATCTCCTTACCCACAACCTTTCCTGCAGGCTTTGCTTTCTTCCCCAGCGTGGCCCCTGCCTGTGGCTGACAGCTGTCAGCAGCCTGTTTCATTTCCCCTCTCTGTGAAAGCCTCATTGCTACAGCCTGCAGCAGGGTAGGTTATTGAAACCTAACTTCCCTTCCCTCCCCGCCCCCCAAAAAACCCTCCCCAGCCTTTAAAAAAAATTGTTTTTTTCTGAAATCATGCTTACAGGCACTATGCTTGAAACAGTTTCTGACTCTAATGCTGAGTCCAGACCGTTCCTCTTTTGGTCACACGTTTAAACTACCAAAATAGTTCTTGATAATGAAAGAAAGAGAGGGAGAAAGAGAGATGGAGGAAGGAAAGAAAGGAGGAAGGAAGAAAGAGAGAATAAAAAAAAACTTAGCTCCAATAGAGAGTTGTGTTGAAAACACTAACATTTTTCTCTCAGTTGCCTGTTATTCAAAATGTGGTCTTTTATTTAAAAAAAAAAAAAAGGCAATCCTGTGATGGTTGCTGATCTTGCATTTTCATTCCTTGTTAAAAGTCATTAACAAAGTACTTACCTGGGCACTTGCATGTGTGAGGGGCTCAGTGGGGCACTCCTAGCCACAGTCTCTGCTGTAGCGTGGAGGACATAGGGCAGTTGTGACACTGAAGAATATAGAACCCTTATTCCCCAAATGGGTCTTGTGAGAGCGGTAAGAGAAGGTCCAAGCAAAATCAGAAATATTTTTAGGGTTCTCTTGTGCAGTGGGGAAGGACCATGAGGGCAGAGGGAGAGCTGTGTGAAGCCTAGAGGCCAGGGAGGGGGGCTTTGAAGGCTGCAGAGGGGCTAAAGCACTCTTAGATTGGCTAGCCCTAACAGAGCAGGAACAAACCCCTTTCATGCTTATGAGTTCCTCGTGGTAGAATTCTTATGTTGATAATATAAAATTGGCTCCGTGTGTGTCTCGTAGTTGACTCTGTCATTTTTCTGCTGTTACTAACCCCTCACAACAACAGGCAATGTTGCAGATGACATGGTGTGGGTCTCTCTACACCAGCTACTGCGCTCAGGACACTGCTTGAGTGTCCTATGTGTATTTGAGTGTCTTGTATTTGTTCGGTCTATCATTCCTTTGTTCACATTTCATGCAAATACTAAAGGTCACAAACTTATATGTTTAGCCTACTTTATTAAGAAAGGCATAAAACTGAAACCCTATGCTACAATATGGATGAACCTAAACCACACTGTGTCAAGCAAAACAAGCCTTAAAGAAACAAGTTCTGCACGACCTCACGCAGATGTAAAATCTGTATATGCTGGTTGCATGGCAGGAGAGTCTAGATCCTAGAACCATGTGTTTCTGAGGCTGGGATGAGACTGAGAGTGTTGAGGACAGGTTGGTCATGGGTTAAAGTCAGATCAGAGTGGGGAACATGGCCCTATATTCCATGGGACAAAATGGTGACTCTTTCATAAGAACATCTTGTGCATTTGAAAACTGCAAGAAGAGAGGATTTCAAATGCTCTCATCACAAGGAAATAAAGACTCTGAGACAACGTATTCAGTAATTACCCAGATTTGGTCATTATGCAATGTATGCGTGGATGGAAACAGCAGCAGTGGCTCATAAATATGTATCAGAAATGAAACTAAATATTTTTCCAAAGAAGAACTAATATCCAAATACCTGAACATGGTCACTGGTATTTATCTATGCTCACCCCAGAACTTCCAGTGGAGCCTCTGGAAATGGTGAGGAATATCCAAGCATTTCATTTCACACCAGGAAGAGACCCACGTAGTGCACTCACAGCCCTCTGCACTTAGAGTCCTCATGCAGAAAGCACGGGGAGACACTGCGCTTGGCCTACTGAGAACTCATGCCACACATGTTTAAGCACTTCCTCTTTCTCAGGGGCTTTTCAAAAGATTATTCCAGCGCAGTCCTTAATTACCATCAGTGAGTGCATAAGAAGAGGAAGGAAGCAACTAGCCCCCCTTCTTGAGTAGCCAGATTGTTTTGGGTCAGATGTGCTGCTGAATCCTCTGCTGAAGCTTGGCGCTGAGGTTCCATTGAGCTGATGAGGCTGTAATCACCAAATCTCATCTCTCAGTGTGCAGGATAGTCAGTGATGTCTGGGGAAAGTGGTACCCTCCATTTCTATGTCATCTTTCCTGACCATATACTTCCTTTACATCAAACGTGTTTTGTTTATTGAGGGACTAGCCTGTTTTCATGGTTTGTAATTTTTTAAGAACCAGGCTTAAGGAATCAAAACATCAAAACCCCCACACCCAATTTTACAACTGTTCAAGAAATATGACACTAATAAGCATGTTTGTCTTTGGTTGCATTTATTCTGTCTTTAAACCCTCTGAGTCCTGCTAGGAATCCCTTGTCCCTTTATGGACATGGAGAATTCCCATGGAACAGAGCCTTTGTTTGAGGCTATGAACTAAAGGCTCCAATGCTTGTGAGCTCAGTGAGTCACACTCCAATCTACCTGACTCTGGATAAAGTTAAGTAGAAGTTAAGTGCCAGCACAAGACTCAAACTATGATCTACAGTTTAGAAGTCATTCAGTTACTGAGTACCTTGTCAGGAAAAGGCCTTGCTCAGTGGCATACCTCACATAATTCATCCACAGGGCAAATCATTTGAACACCTCTTTGCTGTCTATGACAAAATTTTCTTCAGTCAAATTATGGAGTGAAGTAGATTACAATTACAGCCAGAAATGAAGAACAGACACTGAAAATGTTCTCCTATTGAACTTAACATAAGTGCTAATGCCATTTAAAAACTAAAATAAATAAACATTACAGTACAAACAAGCAAAGGCAAAGGATTAATTTCAATTGCATGAATGTATTTTTGAGAGGGGAAAAAATGTCTCCATATATTTATCTGTGAGTAAAGAACCATACATTCATTTCTGTGTCCTTACTCACAAATCTGTCAATGGCTTTGAGAAAATTGTCTTCATATTCGTATATAATGACTCTGTCCATCTTTATTAGTAGTTGGCTGAGGCTATCCCATATTAATTTTAATTTTTATTACATTTTTATTTTTTTCTTCCTGCATGAGAAGTTAATAACATGATTGTGTAACTTTTTATTTATTTATTTGTATGCTTATGCTTGAGTCACAGTGCATGTGTGGAAGTCGAAAGACACTTGCAGAAGTTGATTCTGGGGCTGAAGCTCGAGAACCCAAGGCTTAGGGGCAATCAGCTTTACCTGCTGAGCCATCTTATGTGGGCCGCATGCCACAGCTGATGTTGGAAACTCTGCAAAGATGCAGGCAGTTCTGTGCAGACACCTTTAATAGCGCTTTCAGTTTCTTTGGTCTCGGCTGAGTTACAGTTTACACTCCTGGTGGCTTACCATCTGCTGGAACACACAGAGATTCATGTTCAGCTGCTGATATTCAGTGGCTCCAATGGACATTGGGTACCTCCGACTGCTGCTTCCTACAAAAAGGGAAGATGTCTCAAAATGAACTTGAAAATCAGTGTGGACTCAACAGCAGAACTGACATGTTACCCACTCAAGGATTTAACAATTATTGAACTGTTTGCCGTCTATCAAAAGAATGCCAGTGTGCATTGTTTTTTACTACTGTTTATAACTTGGTACAATTTCTCTGAAGAGAAATTAACTGAATTCTGACTTTACTAGGTAAGAAATAAAACCATCTTCTGAAGGAACAGGAATTCTTCAATACTAGGTTGAGATGTAGGGAAACCCTGGGCCTAATCTCCATAGTAGTAAATAATTATAACAACAACAATAAGCAAGTCAATAAAAACTGGATTGTACCATGTCTACTAGAGCCAAAAGGAAGTAGCAAGCTTTGGTTTGGTTGAAAATACAAGTAGGTACCAAAGATGCCATCAACATTCTCAGCATTGGTCATGATTTTCATTTGATGCAATTTACCAGCAGCTTTTAGGACATTCTATCCCATTGCTAGATGCTTCCCTTTTCTAATCAGGGAAGATTTGACTTGACAGTCTCATTTTTGGAAAACTAAAGAATCAGTTTTTACCAGATTCTCAAACTGATTATAAAGTCGTCCATCCTTCCTCCCTCTCTCCTCCCCTCCCTCCCTCCCCATTCCTTCATGTCTTTTTATTTTTTTGGTGCTGGAAATTGAACCTAGGGCTTTGCGCATGCTAAGCATTCTCTTTAGAACCCACAGGTGTGCACTCCCTTGTGATCTGCTCCTTGGAAACCCACTTCCACAACTAGCCTTTCTATAAGACTGCTTGGCCCCTTTATGAATAGCACAGTTGGTTGCACATGGCAAGATTAGAGGAGAGGTTTAAATAGTGGATCTCCTCTCTCTCAACATGTCCCCACCCCGACCTACCAGCACCCCTGCACACAGCACTGCTGTGACTCACTTCCAGTTCTCGTCCTGCCGAAGCCGTTGCTGTTTGTTCAAGCAATAAGACCCCTACCTGAGGCCATGTGCATCTCTTACCATTTTTACCTTTGGAAAACATGTTCTACCCTGCCAGCATCCAGGTATACACCCCATTTCTGTGCTTCCTTGAAAATTTCACAGGTAGATTCCTGGAGCTTAGCTTCCCTTTTCCCTAAAGTTAAGACTTGTTCAGCCCGAGACAAGTGCTATTTTATGATGCTTTCGTCACTAAGTTTAATGGCAACTAAATGGAATGTAGTCTACTTTATTTCCAGACATTTCAAAATACAACCCCAACCAAATGCCAGTATTCCTTATAATCCGTCTTTTCTGTTGGGTCACGGCAACCCCTTTTTGGTGTTCCATAAACTTGTTGCTGGTCATTTTCCCACCCGTCTTCTCTGGCTACCCAGCCACACGGTTAGTCAGATTTCTGTTGCTGTAAGTAAACGCCTGAGATAGTCTGCTTTTAAGGATCAAAGGTTTATTTTTGTGGTTTCAGGGATTTTGGTCCATGGTCACCAGCCCTGGCGTCTTAAGCCTGTGGTGGTAAGGTACTCCTATTGTTTTCACTCCTCCTTGGCCACCACCTCCCCAAGCACCACAGGCTGGCTGGCAAGTTTAGCATGGCAACTGCTGCCACCACATCATCAGGAGTCACAGAGGTGACTAGACTCAGGAGTCTCTGCTTTCTCCCATCCTAAAGAGTTTTAGATGAAGTGATGAATTATGGTCACGCAGACTGTTTTTTTCAAGAAACTTCCCAAAGGTATCCTTCAGACAAAATCCCAAAAGGAAGAGAATTAATACTCCTGGCAGACACTTGACCAATGAGAGAAGACATGGCAAAGAAAAATTCCTCCCCCTTTCCCTTCACCAGAGTGTTCGTGGACACTGATTTCTTCTACTGCAGGACTCTATCTGCCTTCCCTTGTCTTGTTTCCTGATTCCCTTTTCCCTGGAACCGAACTTCCCGTAAAACCACACTCACTTGGGCTCCACTTCATGCTCTGGCTTACAGGAAGGTGAGCCTAAGAACAGCGCCGATGGTGCGGATTCTTCCCTGTTCCACGAGGTACTGCAGACAGGAGTCCTTTGCATCCTACACAGATGCACTCGCAGCCTACGCCACTCATGTCTTAACTGCATCACATGACCCGCTCTTGCAGTTCTTGTTGTTCCATACTTGGATTCCTTATTTATTATTTGTTTGTTTATTCATTCATTATTAGGTTGTTTTCAAGACTCACTAGATAGCCCAGGCTGGTTTTGAACTCATGATCTTACTGCTATAACCTCCCAAGTGCTGGAATTATGGATCAAGCCACCTTTGCCCAGCTTGGATTCCTATTTTGATAAGTTTTGGTAAAGCATTTCTTTTTTCCTTTCCGCCAGCAATTTCACAAGCAGTACTATTTAGTGGAAGGGCCACAAATTTTGAAGCCAGCTAGACTTGAGCCTGAACCTCAGGTCTGCCATGCACATGCACTTACCTGCTTTTCCAGTCTTCTCCCAGCTTCAGTCTTTCGCTTGGCTAACATGTGGACTGTAACTAATAATGCACTTGATAAAGTGCCCGCTTTCTCTGAAATTGTTCCTTAGCATAGCAAAATAAAAGTCTCATAGGACGAGAAGTTAGAGCATGTTTAACTGTTTCTAAATGAACTGACTCTGTAAATCCCAAGCATGGACTTTTGTGAACCTCTTCCTGGGCCTTGGCCCTGCAATAAAGACCCACTCTGGCCACAATCAAGGCAATTTGGGAAGGCAATCAATACTCCTAATACACCTGCTAACTCCAGTGTAAGGCAAGTTTGGGAGAGCTTCCCTCTAAGAGTATTAGGACCTCAGATTGCTAAATTCACAGTGTTCTAAGATTCTTTTTCTCCTAAGCAGAACTAGAACACTCCAGTATGGATAACACAAAAAGATGTGCTGGCTAGTTTTATGTCTACCTGACACAGGCTGGAGTCATCAGGGAGGAGGAGACCTCAATAGAAAAATGCCTCCATAAGATCAGGCTGCAGGCAAGTCTGTAGGATATGGTTTTAACTAGTGATTGATGGGAAACGGTCCAACTCATTGTGGGTGGTCCTATCCCTGGGTTGGTTGTCCTGGGCTCTATAATAAAGTAGGCTGAGCAAGCCTGAAAGCAACACTCCTCCATGGCTTCTGCATCAGCTCTTGTCTCTAGTTTCCTGCTCTGTTTGAGTTTCTGTCCTAACTTCCTTCAATGATGAACAGTGATATGGAAGAGTAAGACAAATGAATCCTTTTATTCCCCAAGTTGCTTTAGTCACAGTGTTTCATCATAGCGTAAGTAACCCTGACAAAGACACCGTCCTTGAGCGCCACTGAGTTGGTACATAGAGTGTGACCATGGGAGGGTCACACATTGCCTCTGAGACCCTTGGGCAGAAATGGGTTAGCACCCCTTTCCACGTCAATGACTTAATTTTCTATCCCCAAACACTATCACGTCTATAATATTGTTTGGATATTATATTGGCCTCTGCTCCCTACTTCCACCCGCTAGGCAATTCTGAATCACTTCTGGTGACATCAAGTGGCTACAGGTCATTACAAGAGAACCTCGGTCAGTCTAGCCAGAGAGCCTGAAGTCAACATCAGTATAATTTGATGTCCTGCTTCTGCCCTGGGATTTCCCAGGTGAAGGACATTAGGAAAGAAGCAGAAAGCAGAAAACAATCATGTGTTCTGCTAGTAAAATTTTGAGGTTCTAATGAAATGGCTCTTGTTACCCTGTTCCCTGGAACTGGGGCAGATTTATAAGTTGTTTGCCATTCCATTTTATTTCCTAAAACAATAGAGTCAGTAGTCAGATGCAACCTTGCCCCTCAGTTTTCAGAAGAAATAACAAATGCACGAGAGTCAGACTAGAGCCTTCCAGTGTGTGGAAGGAATGACGGCTTTGCCTACAAAGGGCTGCTCTCACTGAAACACTTCTTTCTGTAAGATCTGGAAACTGTCCCATCAAAAAATAAAACATAAATGTGTATAAGTTATGTTACCATGTGCAGGTTAGCTGTTGTGGAATCACCCACTTGTGTATGCGTAGAATAACCTGTAGTTTCCTTTTGGGAGGCATAAAGGGGATGATTTTAGGGGTGTAACAGAGGGGAGAAGCTATATAAACAAGTCTCAAACATTCTGCTCTCTCCTGCTTGCTGGCCAGCCCTAATAAACCTACTTCTTGGGTTTCAGAAATTTTTCTTGGGTAAGAAAATCAGAACGAATTTTCATTTTATTCTCCTTCCTTCTGGCTGTCCCAGTAAAAAAAAAAAAAATCAGAGATAGGTCCAGACAGAGAAGTTGAAAGAAGATGCCTTTAGCATATCTACCTCACTCTTCAGATTCTGTCGTAGCGAGATAAAAACTTAAACAAAACCATAATTTCCCAGCAGAAGAAACACCTGGTCAGAGAGAGGCTTGGCCATGTGAATGTGCATGAACTTATGTGCACCCCACATGCAAGTTCATGTTTTTGTATGTGTGTGTGCTGTTTCCTTTTCCTTCTAACCTAAACTATTCAGAAGACCCTCCTGTTGTTATATGAAGGCCTCCTCTGTTGTCTTTAGGAAGCAGACTGAACCACAAGCATCCTCCACTTCCAGCTCCAAGGCTTCAGTGCTGCCCGTCAACCTCTGTGCTGAAAATATTCTTTCTTTTCATCTTCCTTGATGTCTCAGACGTATGTTACTTAGGCCAAAAAAAGGTGTCAAGAGTATTTGAATATTTACACAGATTACTGCAAAGATGTATTCAAATAAAATGCTCTTTAAATTTTAGATTCATGGGATTGGGGAGAGAGCTCAGTCAATGAAGTGCTTTCTGGGTAAGCATGAGGCCCTAAATTCAGATTGCCAACACTCACGTAGGAAGCCAGATGCCACAGTGTGTGTTAGCAAGCCCAGTGCAGACTCCTGTATCTCACTGGCTAGCCAAAGCAGTGAATGCCAGATTGCCGAGAGACCCTACTCTCAAAAAATAAGGTGCAGTGTGATGTGGAAGACACCCATTGTCTGCCTTTGGCATGTTCACGAACATAAAAATACATAGGCGTGTGTACCAACACTTACTGTCCACACACATAAATATGTGTGTCTGCGCGCGCACACACACACATCAAGAAGAAAATTTACATTTATATGGGAAGATGAAGTTTCATTGAATGGTTAGAATTAGCGACTTAAAGATGATACTAGCTAACAATTCCCTACTATCATAATCTTAAGGTTATTTCCCAATATGATCCAATCAGAATCAACCCAGGACATCTCCATGAAGAGTTGTAGTGAGAGATCGCTTTGCTCACAGCCAATTGAACATCAATTTATATGTTCAGACAGACAGCCTTCTTCTGAAGTCCATTACTGCCTTCTGGATAACCAGATCTCCCACTGTACCCGCCTCTGGGTCTCCAATATGTAGCAGAGCAGATGCCTCTAATTTGGTCAAGTCATCAGAGCCGATCCTAGCTTAGAAAACAAATGAAGGCCATGCTCTCTTCTTTCAGGAAATAGCTATGAGTTGCCCTCAGCGTATTTCCTACCTAGGAAGTAGGAATCTATGTCTCAGGAGCCAGCTGTTGAAGAGGCCGCTGTTGCTGGTGGGCAAAGGGATGAACCCTAATAGAGTAGGAGCACTCTTCCTGATCTACCCAGCCTCCCCTCCCCCACGGCAGGTGCAAGCCCTGCTGTGTTGACACACAAGCAGGCAAATGCTTGTTAGATGGATGTGCTGTTCCTCTCTGGCCCAGAGCAAGCTATGGGAGGTTGATGTAGGTGTCTGATCATGTAACTGCTAACGGTCAGGTTCTTAGGCATCACAAATGAAACTGGGTCTTAAAAGTAGTTTTCTATAGCTGAGAATGTGGCTCAGTGTTGAGCAACTGTTTAGCACATGTGAGATCCTGGATTCCTTTCCTCATACCAAAATAAATAGTAAATATTGGCTCTTAGGCAAAAGTTAAAATGTCAATTAAATGCTTGACCAGAAACATCTTTTTTGACAGATGACATAAACTGCAACAGAGACGCCTCTAACAATTCCAAAATGGAATGAATGTCCTTCCTTGCTGCTGGGATTAGATAGCTCATAGTGCCGGTATCTTTTGTTCCGCGTGTGCCCTGCAGGACCAGCTCACTTCTCTGCTTATAGTATCCCTGTTCCCCATCAGACTTCAGTTCTCCACTAACAGACCTGCCTTCTAACTGGGCACATTCTACCTGGCAGCCAGTGGAACCTGACATGAAGCAGTTCAGACCTAATATTTCCTCAGGCCCTCCAACAAACATAGGCTTTCTGCCTTGAGCACAGAAATGCATCAATGGAAGATCGAGTTACTGGGTTTTTCAGGCAGAGAACAATGTCAAGAGATCCCAGGAGACCTCCTGATTCAGATGACCTTAATAGGAACCTCCAAATCAAGGGCAGATCTGAGTCTTTTCAGTCATCATCCCGGGTCAGGCATGTGGAGAGTTCTGAGGCTGAAGTTCCATCAGCTTCTCGGTACCCTCACGGCTGCCCTTAGCCAGGGCACTATGTCACACAGTATGTGTCATGCATCCCCTGCAGGGAATGATCACTCCCTGAGCAGCAGAGTCAAGAAGGGCCTGAGTTCTGGAGTCAGAAAGGTCTAGTCTCAAACAGCAGCCCCAACCATCAGTTGCTTTGGGCTCTTGAGGAAAAAAAAAAAAACTCAAAATATTCCAGGTTTCCTAAGAAGAATGCATGTCATATGTGTGTGTGCCATGGGATTATAAGTCCTTGGCACTATTGGAAAGGAGCAGCCTAGGGAAATAAAGGCAGAATTCTCTCTGTTGTTTGTTTGTATATGACAGACTTCTTTGTGGAACAGAGCCCTGGCTATCCTAGAACTCACTTTTTAGACTAGGCTGGCCTTGAACTTGCATCCATCCACCTGCCTCTGCCTCTGTAGTGCTGGGATTAAAGGTGTGTGCCACCACATCTAGGTTACTGGCTAGTGTTCTTTAAGAGACTATTGGTCTCCAGTTTCTGTCTTCTCTCCCTCCATCTCTCTCCCGGGAGCCATGACATAAGCAACTTCTCTAGCGCCTCATCATAGGCCCAAAAGCAACAGTGTCAAGCAGCCAGAGAGACACTTCTGAAACCTCGAACCAAAGGCCAATAAAGCTTTCCTTCCTGAAAGCCAATATCAGTGCTGGAATGCTGACTAACATATGGAGACATGGTACACAATATTCAACACACATGGAGAGGTTGCATGAAGTCTCATGTGCCTTCCCATTCAACCATCTTCACTAGAATTTGGTGAGTGTGATTAACCTTATATAAAAGAAAGTTAATTATTAGCATTAGCATTCAGGAGGAAAGAGCTTGTGAGCCTGCACTCAAGGTGGCTATACTGATAACTGTGTACTTATAATTGTGTTTATAATTGTATAGACACAAGACAGTAGAAGGGGTGGAATCCCACTTGCTCCAAACCAGTGGATCACAGTTGTTTTCTGGTCGGTGTACCCAACTAAGGGTGCAGCTCTTACCAATTCACCATAAAGGCTTCCATGGGGGAAGCAGAGGAGCCAGCTTGTGGCAAAGCTTCCGGTACCTGAAATACACAATTCCTTCCACCACCTTTCCCACCCCTGTGACCCAGCTGAGAGGCACACACTCTATGAAAACTAAGACAAAATACTCAGTTTATTTGATTTATTTGACCAGTCACACTGGACTAAAATGTTGGTGTTCATTTGCATAATGTAAAAATATATTTTAAATAAGAATACTCATACTTTACAATGTTAAAATATATGTACATATATATATATATATGAAAGATACATGAAGTTATTTGGAATAAAACATACACAGTATGCTATTTTAATATAGAAACACTTTAAAGAAAATAGTTTCGTTAATTGCAAATGTAGCATCACCAAGAATTTACAAAGTTTCCATTTTCTTGAAGGTCACACTTCTCATCCTTTGGGATGTACAGAAATTATGTGGTTTACACAGTTCTATCCACATTTAAAACATTGTGTTTTAAATGTTTTAAGCATAGCATGTACAGTACACAGTGTTTCCATAGGAACATAACAGAAACTGTCACTAGTGGTGTGCTGTTGGGTGGCTCTGAGTACGTCAGCCATTTGTAAGACACTAGTACAGTGTATTCCTGTAATAGTAAAGTTGTTCTATTAACCCAAAACACAATGACTTAAACTTTATTATTAGAGTCTACCAAGGCTCAAAGAGTTACCACACAAAATACACCAATATATACAAAGAATGGGCCTTCTGAGTTGAATGAGGACCCCATGCTTAAATAAGAACCAACAGTAGAAATTTTAGGTCACTATCTTGTGAGGGATATTTTTAGATGTCCAGCAAAGTGCACAGTAAATGGAATTGTCACCAGAAATCATCCTTCCCTGAGCTCTCCACTCCTTTCTGTCTAGCCCTACCACCTGAGAAATGAGAACCTTGTGCTCTGGGGCATACCAGAGTAGCTTCACAAAGGGGCCATTGAAGTGACATTTCTATGCCACCAGAGGCCTCACTGCTCCAAAACAAAACAACAACAAAAAACAACAAACAAACAAAAACCAAACCCCTCACTATCCAGAGTTGTTATGTAGAATCTGCAAAACCAGCATCCAGGAGAGAAATGTCCATCCTAACTTGTTGCCAACAAAGCCATCCATCAGCCATATTCCAGGGTTGGTGGCCCCCGAACAATATTGAAGTAGCCAGCCAGGGCTCCAAGGTCTATGTAGAGGGAACGTTGTCTCCTGAGCACTTCAGACTCCTCCGTGCTGCCCGTGCAGGATGAGTCTGCAGAAGCAATGTGGAAACAATGAAGAAAAAAGATGACATAAATGGTAGAGTAGCCCAACAAGTAACAACTACATGTCCTTTCTGCTAAGAAGCAAACCTGTGGGCTCAAGAGAGTGTCCCACCCAGCTCCGGTTCTGTCACAGATGGCCTTAGGAACACCATGGGCTACGGAATAGCACATAGATCACAGGCTTCAAATGGGAGTCAATGAAGACAAGGAATTGGGTAGAATATAGAGAAGTTAAATAAGCATAAAGAGAAACAGGCCCTGCAAGCTTGACCTACGAGTTTGGTGCCTACTCCAGGCATGCTCAGGCTTTTGCGGGGTTTACCAATCCCCGCCCCCCTAAGTGAGAAGGAACCATAGCTGGCATGGAGATTTGAAGCAGAAGATAAAAAAGCAAAGCGACTTCAGACCTGGTGTTTTCTCTGCACTCCCAGCCAAGACTGAGTTATCCCAGAGCCCCCTAGCAGCGCGGCTGTCACCTTCCATTTGTTTCTAACATCAAGTGACAGTCTCTGTTTCACATAAGACAAATCCGAAGCAACGTCCAATGACTGTGTCGCGTTGATTCATGCTGAAACTGGCTAGAATTCTGGCGATAAGTAGGCCAGCTTGAAGTGCTGTCCTAATGTCTTCACTTGGCTTCTCAAACGATACTCAGGAAGCGGCTTCCTTTCTGTTTCCTTTTAGTAAGGTGTCACTGTGTTTTTGCAATTGGCTGGGCAATCTTCCTGTCTTAGCCTCTGGAGATGTGCCTGGTTCCTTTGTGTCCATGTTGTGTGTGTATGCGCACGTGTGCATGAATGTAGTGCATGTGTGTGTAGAGTGTGGTTTGTGTGTGTATATAATGTGTGTATAATGTGTGGTTTGCGTGTGTGCATGCAGTACTGTGTGTGTGCAAGTGTGCTGCAGGTGATGGAACTCAGGCCTTGTGCACGTCAATTCTGCCTCCAAGTTGCAGCTACCACATCTGTTTCACATTTTACTTCAAGACAGTCTCACTAAGCTGCCCAGGGTAGCCTTGAACTCAGTCGGCAATCCACGCAGGCCTTGATCTTGTGTGTCTGTGCCATCATCCCCAGCTTCTTGTCCTTTTGAGACAAATCTCAAGTAGTGGGGGCTGACCTTGAACCTCTAACTGCCCTATCCAAGTGCTGGGATTACAGGCATGTGCCACCATACCTGGCCTTAATACCCAACCCCACCACACACACACACACCCACACCCACACACACTTTCAGGACCACATCAGAGGTTTGCTGTGGACAGAAGGAGGGAGGCCAGTAGCTCCTCAGGCACACACCCACACACGAACAGCAGGGTGTCTTACCAGCAATGTTCTCAGGAAGTTCTAGCTCCTTCCTGCTCAGCAGCCTCTTCCGTTCAAAGAGGGCAGAGTCCAGACTCTGACATCGTGGCTGGTCCTCTCTAGGTGGATTCAGGGCTTCGTGTTTCAGGAGGTCTGCTGCTCTCGGGCGGTGATTGGGGTTCCTCTCCAGGGCGGCTTCTATTAGCTCCCTCATGCCTGGACTGCAGTCACCAGCAATGTCTTCCAGGGGAGGTGCCTGCTTGTGGATCTGCCAACAAACCAGCTCTGTCAGCATGTGCTGCTTACAGACACATCTTCGACGATAAAGGCTAGGGGAGTGACCCCAGCTCACTGCGCAACCCTTGGCATATACCCTTCAACTTCCTAGGGGCAGTAAAACTCGCTTTGGCTTCATGTAGCAAAGAGTGCATGCTGGGTTTGAATTAGCTGTGACAGCTTCTTGTTGTGGGGCCCAGAGGCGGCTGCAGCAACAGGGAAATCCCTGCATCTGCCTCCTTCCCACATTCTATGCCAGAGAAGGGAGGAACAGAAAGCAATATCATTGCATTTTCTTCCTTTCAAAGACATTTAATGAACATATACAGTCTCCTTGGCTGACAGAGTTGTGGGACTCTGATGCTTCTAAGTGTGTTTTATCACACAACAATACAGTGGGAGAGCTTATAAATTATGTCTACTCATTTTAGTCAGTTTCCATTAGAACAGTCTTTCATTTCAATAATGGAATTTGCATTCACCTCTAGCAGGCCACAGTTCTACCACTGACCATCTCCTTGCTGTCCTATTGAGATGATGGGACTCGCTGCGCCCAGCCCAGCTGACTCTCACTTACTATGTACAGGTAGGAGGGATAGGCTGATCGAGGGTAGCGCTTCACCCAGGGAGGGGTTCCTGTCTGCATGTGGATGAGTGTGGCTCCAAGGCTGTAGATGTCTGCTTTTGTGGAATGGCCCCTGCACAGGATCACCTCGGGGCTCATGTATATCTGAAAAAGACAAGCATCTTTTATCTACCTTTCTTCTTCCTGTCCAGTTCTAGAACCTGGTTCTTTTGCCTCCATGGTACTTGTTGTATGCTCTGGCTTTCAGAGGGGATGTTACTGTGGTATCTCTCAAGCCAAGGAAAGTCCCAAGACACTCTCTAAAGTCAGGATGATTTGATGGAGGCATCACTGCAGAGTGACAAAGAGCAGCTCATTTTCCCTAGACCGAACACATTAACACACCTGATGGCAAAGAGCCTAGATTTTTGAACCTACTGATTTATAGATCATTTTCAAATCTCCCACTGATCAGTGATCTGTAAATGTTTGTTCATCAGTTTGCTCATTTGTCTATTAAATGTAGATGCTCATCTGTCTACTAAAACACCAATTCTTTGCAGACTTAAATGAGATTACATATATATTCTTCCCATGTATCATTTACTTGCTAAAAGGTGGTGGAATCCTGCAGGGTATTTCTGTTATGACTTAGAAGTGACAGTGTGTAAGCTCTGAGTCTGAAGCAAGAGGATTACCACAAGCTCAGGGATAGCCTGGGCTTCAGACTGTGACCTTATCTAAAAAAAAATCCAGATAAGTAAGTAAACCAAAATAAGCGTAGCTTGCATTTGATTTCACAAGTTGATGCTGAGTAAGTAGGGGTAGTTTCTCTAAATGTTATGTTTCTTAATTTAATATGGAAAAGAAAAAAAAAAAAAGAAAGCTCCAGTCACTAATAATCCGGGATTAGGGCTGTCACAGACGTATCGTGTCACTATTCTAACTAAGGACACAGGTTGAGTAGTTCTCATGAAAAGGTACAGAGGGCTCCAAAATCAGAAGCTTTTGAGCAGGATGACGCCACAAGTAGAAAAGTCCACACCTGACCTCATTTGACAGACCATGGTAAGAACACGGCCACACTGAGCACACCCTGCTGCCTGTCTCTCAGGTTAATGAACCCTGTGTCCCTACTTGGGTCCCATCCTCAGCGTCAGTCACAGCAACACCACACAAATGCCTCAAGATGAAACAAAAGAAAAAAGAGTAAGTGAAGGAATAGGAGAGGGGAGGAAGAAAGCAGGAGAAAAGGAAGAAGAGATGGGGGAGGGGACAGATCAGGAGGGGAGGGGTTCAAAGTATGAACCACTCTTGACCCCAAGCCTTTCAGGTACAATGTTCAGCCTGTCCTCAGCTTTAAAAAGTTTTTATACTGTCATGTGAATATGAGGAAAGGGTTAAAGTTCTCAGAATTCATTTCTGAGTAAATAAGTAGAAAATTAGCTTACAAAAACGGGGAAATTGCCCAGTTTCCCCATCTTAGCCTGCTCAACTCCTTCCTAAAACACACTTCCTTGCTGACTTCCTTCTGCCCTCGGCAAGACGGCTACACGGAGCCACACGTTCCCCAGCTTTCCCTGAAGACAATGCACACAGTATGGTCTCTTGACCTTTTTAATAAACATAATCTCAATCACAAGGTTATAAAATTAAACATTCAACTTTTTACTCTGTGTTCATCAAGGAGTTACACATCTACAACTTGCCAAGAGAGTGGACCTGCTGTTGAAAACAATCAAACACAGTTAAGAAAGAAACTCCGTGCTTACTGTCAGTGGAGGACGCCTGCCTCTTCTCCCTCTGTCACCCGGAGTAGGGACAAAGCAAACTGTACATATGGGCAGTGTCACAGCTCTTATGTCCAAACGCCCAGCCTAAGTTTGGAGCTGACAGTACCAGTTGGTCATGGTGACCTGGGTGCAGGCTCTCGGGCACAGAGCCAGGAGCTTCCAACTCAATGTCTCTTCCTCCTCAAGCTCCGGACAGAACCAGAACAGGCAGGTCAGAAAGGTCTGCCTCTGGGCTGGCTGCTTGGAAGGCTTGGGTCAGAACTGACAGCCTTGCCCCAGAGTGTCCTCTCTGCACCCCAGAAATGCGCAAGAGCAGGGGAACTTGAGGTCAGAGGCAAGGCCTTGTGTTTCATAGCAAGGAGATGAGACTGCATTAGCACATGTGCAGATGACCACTGTATGTTAACTTACAGAAGTCAATACTAGACTCAGAAGAAAGTAAGAATTGTTAAAAAAAAACAAAAACCACAACCAAGTAATTCTAGTATGTTATTTATGTTTCCTACATTTTCCCTTTGAACCACGTAACTAAAACCCAGTAAATACATGCAAAATTAACTTTGGGTATACATAGCAGGCTACAGTATAACACTCACATTTACAGTATGCCACTCTGACTATGAATGCAGACGGAAAGGGGGAGGGGGAGGAAGGGGGCAGGGAGAGGAGAGATCCAGAGGTGTGTTGGTGAGCTATACTGCAGAAATATGAAATGGTCATTGGCTTCCCAACAGTCAAGTGATCCATACTCTAACGGGAAACAAATCTGCCTGTTTGCCTGGCTAGTAATGTCTAATTTGCTCTTTAGCATAAGGAGTAGAAGCAGACATGTTGAAAGTTTGCATCGGGGCTTCATTATCATTTTCACACTGGCCATAATTAAACTTCTGTTTGTGAGCCCTGTGCAGACAGTACAAGCATCACAACTGTCAGGGGTGGGGTATAAGAACAGACAATAGGACCAGCTTTGAACCTGCTGTTGAAAACAATCAAACACAGTTAAGAAAGAAACGGCATGCTTACTGTCTGTGAAGACACAGAAATTAGCACTGGCTGAGACACTTCATCTAAATACTACTCAGGGTGGTATGTGCCCCATAATTCTAGTTAGCACACAGGAGGCAGAGACAAGAGGCCATTGAGGACAAGGCTATGCAGTGCATTTGGGGCCAGCCTGAGCTATCCCAAATTCAAATAAAAAGAAACTATTGATGACTGAGATATGTTACTCTACACCCAACCATCCTGGTGGAGAATCCCAGAAACTCAAGCTTTTCTCCAACATTGCGTAATTTTCAATTTGACTGCACTGCCAGGAAGCAAAAGGTATTTTTTTTCCCTCTAATACCATAAATAGTTTGTTTCTCAAACTGGTTCCAGGGAAAAGGGTGGACTGTCCCAGAATTGAGCTCCTGACTAATGCCAAAAAGTGCTGAGATGCCTTCCAGGGAAGATGCCCTGAGCATTAAGTCTGATCAGGCTTTCTACCATGGCGAGACACTCTTCAGAAGCAGGAAGCAAACATTCTTTAATTTAAAAAGAGGCCCACAGAGCTAGTATGACCTCAGTGGGGAGCGGTGGGGGCTGACGCAGGCGAATTATGAGTTCCAGATCAGCCTGGGCGGCATAGTAAGGCCTGTCTCACAGAAATCAAATCAAAACAAAGGAATTGCAGAAACTCCTTCAGACCCAGGAAGGATTTCCCAGTTAGCTCCCGGGTAGCTTCCCATTAGCCTCACTTTTGATTCACTAATTAGTTATATTTTATCACCATAGCTTCAAACAGGGTGTGTTTGAGCTCACAATTCTAGGCTCATGCTATTCCTGGATGAAAGACAGACCAGCCTTGGTTGTCAGTCCTCAGTAAATTCCAACAGCCAGAACAACAGGTGAATTTCTGAGTTCGAGGACAGCCTGGTCTACAATGAGAGTCCAGAACAGCCCTTACTACACAGATAAACCCAGTCTTGAACAAAACAAAACAAACAAACAACTGAAATAAGAATTGGAGTAGCCATTGTTTGATACGCAATAACATGTTAGTAAGTTACCCAGAATTTAGAGTTCAATTTCCTTAGAAAATAAAGACTAAGAAAACAAAAAACCCAAATCCTTCTTCTCTAAGAATTCAAGCTCAGGCTCTGCTGGTAATTGAATTATGTCAGGCACCACGTCACAATCTCCCCATGTTTACTGCCTTCTTACAAAATAGGGTGACAGCAATCAGCCATCTGCTATAATAACAGCATTTACCCACGGTCAAGTTATTCTAAGGAAGAAATAATGCTTTTAAAGAACAAGGCTTACTATAAACTGACTATCACGCTGTAATTGTTTTAAAAGAGGAATTCTGAATCTACAAGTCGAGTTGATACCCCTTACTTGAAAAGCTTGGGGTCAAAAAACATCTCCGATTTGGGAGTTCATATTTTGGACGATTCAGATACACGTGTGGGTTTTTTTTTCTATCTTTTATATGTCTGTCTGTCTGACGTGCGCATGTGAACTGCAACTGTGTCTCAAACATACGTTCCTGTCTTGAGCCAGGATCTCTTACTCGCTGCTGTGTATTCAGGCTACGCTCCAGTGAGGTTTGGGGGAGACTCTGGTCTACCTCTTATCGACCCATCGTCACACTGGGACTACCACACTTGCTTCTGTGTGGGCTCTCAGCATCTGCGCTCGGGTCCTCAGGCTTGTGCAACGGACCTTTACTCACTGACTTCGCCAGCTCTTGCAGAGCTCTCTAGATAAGGATAAGGAGCACTCAGCTGGTCCTATATTTTAGCACCGACTTGTTTGTAAGTGCTCTGTGTTGCACATGTAAACACAGTAACAAATGATGTCTATAAATATAATCATATATATTTAAAGTCTTATCGTATAAACAGCAGAGGAAAAAAGGTAAAAAGTAAAATAAATTTGTTCTGGTGACAATGATGATTTAGTGCTATCATCCTTCCCCCTTCTTTGTTCTTTGCCACAAGCATTTCTAGAACATTGTTTTTATTCTTAACATGATAGTAACAGTTTCACACTAATTACCTCTGTTCCTCGGAGGTCCTTGGGAAGATAGACCTCTTCAGTCATTTGAACACTCAGGCCAAAATCTACCAAAACAGCTTTTGTAGACATGAATACAATATTGCTAGCTGCAATGAGAAGGATTTTTAATATGAGTTAATATATCCTAACCCAACATGAAAACAACATCTAGAACAATGACTTCCAATCAGAGGAAAAAGAAATGCTTCTGATAATGATGCAGATGTATCAAACCCAGAAGATACATGTAGGCAGGAGGTCAGGTGAAAAGCACTTCATCCTGTCAAGAACCCACCCAGCGTGGGCAGATGCCATCAGCAAAGCTCAAGGCCTGGGCTTCAAATTCTAAAATATAGGCAACCACTATCAAGCTACTGTTGTTTAAGAAGAAAAATAAAGTATTATTCTTTCTGGTTAAATTTGTGGTTATCCAGTTTAGATCAATAGTGAGTCTCTCTGGTTTACTTCTATACTGTAGCTGAGGTGTAGCAATTTTTTTAAAAGAGATTGTTTAATGAATTGTTGCCAAGCTATGGCTCAAAACTAAGAAAATACTTGTTCCTCAAAACTATTTGCCTATGTGTTTGCATTAGGTGAACTGTGTGTGTGTGGTGTGTGTGTCTGCGTGTGTGTGTCTGCGTGTGCGTTTGCATCAAACCCAGGGCCTGTCCGAGCTAAGCAGGAGTTGCACCCCTTTGTCATACATACCCTCTGTGTTGCACTGTTGTTTTAAAATCACAACACAAGGACAGAGACAGCACACCCAACAGACCAACAGATACGTGGTCATAATCCTTTTATCAATGTTCAGGCATCACCCTCCCTTCCGGCTGCTAGCATTCTTAGCAACTGGGCTTGCTTCTATGATCTCTCTCAGGAGCCAAAAAAAAGGAAAACCAAGACGAGCTGTGTCTGCAGAGAGCTGTATTGCCTGCGCCTTTGGTTAGAGCATCTCACTTGTCTCCCATCTAATGAGGCCCATCAAACCCCAACGTGAGTAGACCCCAGTGCTCACGTTTAATATCGTGGTGGATCACTTTCTTGGAGTGCAGAAAATCAAGTCCCTTGAGAACGTGCTTTGTCACCCAAATAATTTCAAATTCTCTCATGGGCCCACAGCTCTCCAGCTTCTCCAGAACAGAGCCCCCCTCGCCTGCTTCCATGAAGAGATGGACAGTGTCACCCCATAGGACCGCACCATATAACTCAGCAATGTTCTCGTGCCGGAAGCAAGCCTGGATTTCCACATCCGATGGCTTAAACTGATCTATGGGGATCTGGAAACACAAAACAAGGACAAGAGTCTAAACAATCCCAAGATGATCAAACAGACACCAGATAATTCAGATCAACCCAAAAACCAGAAGCCACAGCACAAGGACACTTTGATACGTATGACAGGGTACTGTGGCATCAAAAAATGTTTGCCACAGACCCATTTCTACATTATGTCATCTTTAGACATAATTTTTTTTTAGACATTAAAAACAAGGTAGGGAAAAATCCTTTCCTTTAGAGTTTAGGAATCCAAAATAGGTTTCAATATACTGAATGAGCTAAGAGAATTTCCAATGATCAATACATGTCATCTCCATGGCCCCTAGAACAATGTGTTTTTCAGTATCTCACCGTATTGTATGGCCAATGAAGTCACTGGCCCCTTAGTTCATGCTCAAGCCTTTACAATAAGTGCTCATCCATATTTCCATCCTATGAAAACTCAGTCCTCCATCAATAAGAACTGTGCTAAATAGTATTTGCATAGCAGAGTAATTTTAAAATACCTCCAAATATTGTGCTGGGGCAAAAGGCAAATTGTAGAAGCTCAGATATTATTTTAAAATCATGATATACACATATCTGGGAAAATAAGTTCCTGATAGTGACTATCTTCAGGAAAGTCCCATTCACAAACCCCCATCCTTTTGAGCCTGTCTAGGATTTTTAGTTGCATATTTGATCTTAAGAAAAATATTCCCTTAAATATTTAAATATTACAAATACTAAAAGGACAGCCAACTCACAAAGCCATTTTCACACACTTTTGTACTAAAATTTACAAATACAACACTGGGTCTCTGATTTTTATAAAAGTTATCTAGATAATTTACAGTTTGGGAGGGTCCCTCTAGATAGATCCTTCAAACAGCTTACTTCAAAAACTTACTTGAAACAGTTTTTTTTTTTAGTCAGTCTGGTTTTGTTTTTGTTTTTTGTTTCTTTTTTTCCTTTTTTTGCGATAAGGTCTCACTCACTATGTAGCCTTGTCTGGCCTGGAACTCACTATGAAATGAAGACCAGGTTGTCCTTGAACTCATAGAGATCTGCCTGCCTCTGCCCACCAAGTGCTGGGATTAAAGGCTTACCTAGGTTAATCATAATTAAAGAATAAATTAAAGACAACATATTATTAGTCTTGTGGTTAGTATGAAAGACAGAAACAGGGGATCTGGCAACTAGCATTTATTTTACTTTTTTGCTAAGTCGAGAGTAAACCCTAGGGCTTGTAGATGTAGCCCAGTGGTAGAGTACTTGCTAAGGATAAGTTAGGTCCTAGGTTTGACTTCAAGTACTACAAAAAGGATAGAAAATAATATTTAACTCCATTACACTTTATAATGGTGTCAAACCCAATGAATCATCCACTGGGCCTACAAATGTGATTCCCAACTAAAATAAAAACGCTATAGTTCTCAGGAATCCCCTGACTTTTTGCAGTCACTGTGTTGCAAGGGTCACAGCATCTGGCTGAATTTGTGCTTCTGTTTCTGTTCTTAGTATAAATGGAACCTCATACGGTAGATCTTATTTTGTGTCTAACTCTCTGAGTGGAAGGGCTCTGAGGTACACCTACACTGCTTTAGTGTAAACCATTCTTTTTCTCTATGGTGTAGGGTTCCAGAGCATAAATGTTCACCTGATGGCATCTGGGAAGTTCCCAGAATGCCACTTCAGCAAACAGGGCTGAAATGAACAGCCCAGAATAGTCACGCACATGGACACACCTCTGCTGGGTGTGACTAAGCAGTGCAGCTACTGGCTCACCCCGGATGTGGACATTCTCAGCTGCCAGTCTGTCTGTCCAGCAGTCTGCTGAAGTAGCAATACACTGATTTTTTAAGAAGCCATTGTTTAGTAAGAGATGGGGCCGTTTCAGCAATGGGTATATCTGAATTCAGCCCTATAAATCTGCAGTCCTGAGGAGCCCTGTTTTCCCAGTCTCTGCTGCCTGCCATGGACAGGAGCCACACCAGCTCTGCTCTTCTATCTCCCCTGCCTCCCTGCTCCCATCTAAGGGAGACGGTGTTATCCAAGCCATTTGGGTAACACAAAACCATTCTTTTAATTAGACTACAAGCTACAAGACACCTAAGTAGAGATGTATGAGCTGAACGGTCCAGGTCACCAGCCACTCCAGAAATGACAGACATTTTGAGGGTAGGAACCTTAGGTTAAGGCCCTGCATAAGAGCAGAATCTAGGGTCAAGGCAAATAACCCCGAGCTAGGAAATCAGACACACAGCATGGAAGCACACACCAGTTTGCATGCCATTCTTTTCTTGGTTTTCATGTCTTGTGCCAAGTACACTTTTCCAAAGGCCCCGCGTGGGACGAAACCAGAGCCGATGCTCCTGTACGTCAGCTTCCAAGGGACAAGAAGAACATCGGAGTCAATTTGGTAGCGTCCATTCCGGGGACTGATTACCTGTGAGGAAATAAAGATGCTAAGGTGAAGCCCACTCAGTAGAGGCTATTTCAGAAACATTCTGACACACAGTACTCCAATGCGGTAGGACCGTGTGTAATTCTGACATTACAGGCTATATTTAGAACTTGAGCAAGACAGAGAAAGCTTGTAACAGACACAAGTTCCTGGTCTAACCTGCTCATATTTCCAAGTGCTTATGAGTAGTTAGATGCCAAATAGAAGTTGAAAAATTATTTATCTAAGGAGCCTGACGACAGTGACCCAAAGATTAAAAACAAAGGCTGCACCTCAGCCTGGAGGTTGACTTGTTTCTATTACAATGTGCTAACCTGTTCCTCTGCATGGCTATTACTCACACATGATGCACACAGAGAGAGCATGGAAATTAAATGAGGCTCGGGGAGGCTCGTGGAACCAGTGTGTGATGCCAAAGTCATGAGTTGACAATGCTCCATAAATAAGGAAGGGCAGAGTTGTTTCTCTTTGGCTTCCTCACTTAATTTTACTGTGTGCCTAATATGTGCCCTGGGACAGGTTTGGTGCTGAGGAGCAGCCATGAGCAGAGAGATAGGTGGGTCCACACCTCCAAGGGTAAAAACCTTTAGAACTGGTCTTTTCAAAACAAGCAGACTCAGGGCTGGGAGTGTTTGTTGCTCCACGGTAAAACACCTGCCTAGTACACATCAGGTCCTGGGACTGACGTCCAACACTGCATACATAAACATCAAGCAGAACATGCTTCGATGCAAAGAAAAAAAACAAAAACAAAGCCAGTCACGTAGAACATCAAGAGCTGGATCCCACAATGGTGGGACACTACAGAAAGCACCGGGAAGGCAGAGGCAGAATGGTGAGGGCCAGTCCAGTCAGGGCTGCATGGCAAGCCTGTCTCAAAAACATTAAGTAAATGAAAAGTGAATACCGTAATTCAGACAAAACATGCTTTTCAAATGTCTAAAGCAGTGGTTCTTAACCTTCCTCATGCTGTGGTTAACAGCAGAAAATTATTTTGTTGCTAACTTATAACTGTAAATTTGCTGTGCTATGAATTGTAATGTAAGTCTATATAATGTAAGTATCTGATATGCGACCCCTGCAACCCATAGGTTGAGAACCACTGATCAAACTGTTCTGAGGGATAGTCTCCCAATGCCAGCTGTTTGCTCAGTGTAGTTAGAGATTTTATGGCCTGAGATATCACTTCAGGAATATTACTGAAAGAGTGCTTAGCTGAGAAAATGTGGAGCCTGCGAGCCTCTCCCATAGGAGAAGAGCAAACTCTTGATCAGCCGCAGGTGTATCTAGGTGTCTATTCACCATTATGGGGATGGCCTGGTGAGCAAAGGGCTGCTCACTCAACCTCCATTATTGCTAATTTAGCTCCTCAGTCCACAAACACGTGCTCGCTGTTAGTCAGGGGAGGAAGTGATGCATAAACCAGTATTTGGAAATGCAAAAATCAAATTTAAAACTTAGTATTTACAGGGTGCTTTTGCTTAGGTCCTTCAGGAAGTAAGTAGGGAGCGTGGTCTTGTTTCTTTTAAAATACGATGACTGTCTCTCCAAGTAAGTATTGCTGCTTGCCACTGTAGACCTCATTTTGCAGATGCTGAGGACATTGTGGACTCCTCCACATTTGGACAGCGCTAGGGCTCTAACGGCACTTGCTTGGGGTGCCCTTCTTGTCTTTTACAAAATGTTCTGGTTAACCATCTCAGGGTTTAACCCATGTTCACGGAAGTTTGGCTTTGACCAAACTAAGTGTGCTATGACCCAGATCCATCCCCTTATTCCATGCAGGAGGACAGAGGGAAGGAACGTGCAACACACATCAAGAGCTAATTAAGGACCAGGAGCAGTGCTGCTGTTTTGCATTGTCTCATCAAAGTCTACAGCCATCCTGAGCTTGGTTCTATTTTTATTTCCATTGCATAGGTGAGACTGGCTTCAAGGGGTGAAGCAACTCTCTAATCAGTGCCAGAATTAGGATTCGCAATACAGGTCTGCCTACCCCCACAGTCGGAGCTCCCACTCTTTGTATAAGAGCCTTTGGGGTACCAGAAGGCTGTAATTAAAGCCATGCTAAGGGACAGGCTCCGTTCTTCAAAGCCTCCTGACCTCACTTGGTGAGGCCCGAGTCCCAGCCACGGAGCCACTCACAGCAGCCCCGGATCTTTCTCTAACACTGTGTCTTTCCTGCTTGGATTTGACATGGATTTTTATCTTTAATTTCTAAACAACCTAGCAGAACGCTTATTTCTGTGCTGCTTATTTCTGCCAATTCTCCGACTTACCAAAGTCATTGTCAAGGGCAGACACTAGACGTACGCTAGTTAGTCCCTCATCCACCAGACTGCTGTACTCTGAACAGTGGGGGGCAGCACTTGAGGGCATTCCTTAGGTATTTTATTGAGTGAGTTGTGTGACCTGGTTCCTGTGGAGCATCCATGGAAACATCCACGGAAACAGATTATCTAAAGCAAAGGCTAAGCTACGTCTCTCCTACCTTCCTGGCCATAAGTGAACCTCCATGTTCACGTCCTGGCTGGTAAGACAGGCAGTAAGGGTTTCCATTTCAAAGGCAAACGACATACCAGGCACTGAATTCGGAACCTTCAGCTGTCACCACTACCCGTCATAGACACTTACTGGGGGTGGGGGTGGAGCAAAGAGTAGACTCTAAGGTTGGGGGAGTCAGAGATGGATAGGGTTGTATATAAGAAGAGCATGACGAACGTGACTGGACACAGTGCTCTTCCTAACAGGTCTGGAAGAACAAAGCAAGTAATTCCACTAGGGTTCTGAACTGCCTGGTTCAAACATCAGGTAGAGAGCTGGACTCTTCAAGACCAGGAAACCCTGACTTCATAACTAAGTCCTGAGAGTCATCATTCTGAATGCCACACCAGAAACTGTGGGTGAACAAATACAGCGGGAGGTGTGTGTGTGTGTGTGTGTGTGTGTGTGTGTGTGTGTGTGGTGGATCCACATACAAGCAGCAGGGTTGGATGCTTAGGGACTCACTTTCAATTCAACTCCGGGTCCTGCATAAACTCGTTATAAACATCTGTGCCCTCTGACACAGAGTGGTCCCTAGGTTAGTCTCCTGACGCCCTCTCCTTGAGTTTTGTTGGATGCTGGTGCAATCTTTAACACGTATTGTTTTCAGGGAAGCGACACACATCTAGATACACGCCCGGGAGAACCGTCCAGATGCCCATGCTTTGGGATATTGTTTTAGTCTGTGGCTCTCCACCCTATCTAATGGGCTTTGCAGCACTGTGGGTGTTGGCTGCATGAACACACCACATCTCTGTGCCTCTGAGCCTTAGCACATGCTGTTCATTCCCTCAAAAGACTTCACTTCGTTTGCCTGGCTCCAACTGGATGTTTATACCTTGACACAGGTACCAATTCCTCTTGGAAGCCTGTGCCAACATCCTCCTTTCCCCTTCCCTTCCTCAAACTCATGGGTGTGAGAAATCCTGTCCAAGCCTTCCCACGGCTGTCAGGGTGTAGATACGCTGTGGCTGAGCACAAGGTGTTGCTTTACCTGTTCATTTGCCTCGTGTAGCACCAGGCAGTGAGCTCTTTGCAGCACAGACTACTTGGAATTCTATCCAGTCCCTGGAATAGCCCTATAGACTGCGGCTGTCCTAGCTACGTCTAGCAAATGAACAAGCAGGTAAATACGGCTTTCTATCCCTATACAGGAAGCTCTTAATAACATATATTACGATGGGCCCAATCCAGGTGGCAGCTAATTCTCTAATACAGAGAGACAAAGAACAAACAGCAAAGCTGCCCCAAAGCACACAGCTCTGCTAAATATGCAGATGGAGGAGGACACAAGAAAGGTCTTGACTAGATGACAGACGGGTCCACAGAAAGTGCCCCACCAGAATCAATGAGGTTAAAAGCAAGACCATGCCTGTCACTATTATGTCACACCAGCTCTGACCAAAGACCAGTGCATAGGCAATCACCTAGGAGAGGCACACAGCTGTGACAGATTGCCACCAGCCACAGGGAACCACTTCATTTTTAATGCCAGAGTCAGGAAAGTCAAACACAGTCCCCAGAGGCACAGGCCTAATGGGGCCCAGATCCACATGTCTGTGGGCTATAATTCCATTGTGTGCCCCATCATTCCATTCATTTTGGTCTTCTTGTTGTATATTTTATATCCCTCAGCATTAAAAAAAAAATACAAGTGCTTTTTATGATTCTTAAGACCCCTGCCTTTATGGTCTCTTCGAGTTTCACGTCTTCTTTTTGGTTTGCATTTGCTTATTTACGGAGCATGGGCTCTGCGGCGAGGAATGACAAAACTTCGCTTGCACCTTTTGCTGGTCAGGTTTTCACTTCCTGCTAATGACTGTGGTTTCCGGCCCTTTCTGCCTTAGCTCTTCTGGTTCTACTCCTAAAGAGAAATAAGAAGCTGCTTTTTGGTGTTCTTTAAAAGTTCCTAGCACTCCCTTGTGTTCACGAAGCACGGTCCACCTCAACTCAGTGAGGGCAAGCACACCTAAGCCTCTCTATATTTACAGGCAAGAATGCTTAGTTCATTCTGCTGTCTTCATTTATCACATATAAAAAAAAAAAAAGAAAAAGAAAAGAAAGAAAGAACTAGGTCAGTACTGTGTTTGTCACTATTCACATGTGTGTTATTTTGATGCCTGCTCCTCTAGCTTTGCTCTGGCTGAGGAAATCAGGTATGGCTCCTGCTTCAAATGATGAATTCCCATTTATAAAACAAAGTCATACTCTACAGGCAAAGCTTTTAGTCCACTGTTAAATGCGATGTGGTAGACCCACACCAAAGGAAGTCACACCCCATGCAGAACTTGAGCTTGCTTCACACTGAGCCAAACAATTGTCTACTAACAAACAACTCACTACATAGCTGACCTAAATTACTGTGCTGCTTTTCATTAAATGATTGTGAGATGATCAAAAATTATTATTATTCTTTAATTATTGTTATTTCCTTTGTTCCGACTCAGATTCTTTGGCAACAGATCCGAAGCACAGACTAGACTGTGGTTTGTACACACAAAGAGAAGGAGAGATGCATCTATCAACAGGTGTGTTTTCAATTTACCACCTACTCTTGGCAAACTGTCCTTTTGACAAAATTAGATCACCTTTTATCCATCGCCCACGTGTTCACCTCTGACACACTAAGGACCTGACAGAATTCCAGACACACCTAAACATTCCACCTGACCAACTATCGTGGCAACAGAGAGTTGACACAATATTTTTGGATTATCTACATACTTGGGATGACTAAGCAACTCCATCACTTCTGGGTCATTGCCTCTTAAAGAGGGTGAATCTGTGGATAACTATTTGCCACCTATTTGCTGCATTTCTGCAAGAACCAAATTTAACCAAATGTGATAAGAGGAAAAAAATAATTGTTTTTCTCTTTTTCAAAATCATTAAGCCAGCATTCACTCATCTCTGCCTGATGAACTCCCATCAAGACCCTCTCTTCTCTGAATATAATGATGAGCCTCTAAAGGAATTGTCAAAACGTATCTGTAAGGGTTGGGGGCATTGTAGTCCGGGGGACAGTGCTGATTTTGCATGCCCAATCACTGAGAAAACAGTGCATATCCATTATTGCTTCTTCATAGAATTACTACTAAATTATAGACTCCTGAAATGGAACTTTCGTGAAGATTTCCTTCCCATTTCTAACACAGAGGTGATTCCTACCAATAATTACATTCTCTGAGACTTGTGTCTCTTAGCCACCCTCAGCCAAGCTCAGTACCACTGTGCATCCAGGGAAGCCACGTCAGTGAAGCTGAACACACAGCACTCACATGATCAGAAGAAACATACCATATTTAATAAAATTCCAGATTCTTGTGGGCGATGTCCGTAAAAATGCTTTGCGGTATTAGAGATATGGTTGGCAAAGGCAAGCAGGTCCTCCACAGTCCCATATCTGACAGATGACAGCCAGGGCACCTCTTGGCCACTCCGACGCAGCGACTCTGAATGCTCCTTGTTTTGATTGCTATCTGGACACATGGTCATCAGACTGGGCTCAAACACTGCTCGCTCTTCGCTTGCATAAAGGTTTTCCATTATGCCTATGACTTCTGACACGTTCAAATGCTTAATCAGTAAATCAATTTCTTCTTTCTCGTCACTTCCAGTGCTCATGTACTCCATCACTGTGGTGCCTGCCGGGGAGTCTACAGAAGAAAACACAAACACTGCTTCACTATAATGTGTTTGCACCAGAGACCAAAGGGCCTGCGGATCTGCTCCTCCAGGGCCCTGTTCATAACAAAGATTCTTCTTTACTCACACATGTGAATTCAGTGGACAGTGCCAAGTTCAGAGGGACCTTAGATAATCTGCAGGCCAGCTCACTTTGCAGGGGGGAACCTGAGATGCAGAGTGCTTGGAAGTTACTCACTGTGGCATCAGCTTCAGCTACTGAAAACAAACTTTCACCAAGCACAAACACAGTAAAGAGTCCTGTGGCTCTCTGAAGGAGTGATCCTTATGATCACTGACCAGGCACAAATTCAGTGTTTCCCCAGAAAGATCACTGTGGCTTCAAAGAAAAAGAACTACTTGACTAAAATTCAGAAACTAACTTGGCAAATAAGCTAAGTCCCCAGAGAGAAGAAAGCATGTAAAACAGAGTTTAATTGGAGCAAATGTGATGGTAGGATGTTATGTTTGTGGGGAAAATCTGGTGCAAATAAAGTGGAGAGCTCTGAGAAGGGAACAGGAGCCTGGGATCCTAGACGTGCCAAACATGAACAAGGATGAGAGGGTGACTCGCTGACTGTGAGTCACAGTTCTTTCCTGACACAAAGCACACATGTTGAGGGTCCCAAAAAGCTATTTTAATACCTCGATCAACTGGCCTAGAGAAGCTTTAGTAGTAGGAAGAGGATAGGAAAGACAAATCTGTTATAAGCAAGCCACAGGTAGAAAGCAACTGATCTCACTAGCCAAAGGGACAGTTCAGTCCCACACAATCAGGTGCTACACTTAGGAAATGTAGGTAACAAAGGAAGTCAAGCACGTGATAAAAGGGACGCCAGTCTTCAGGGCTTAAGATAACTCAGCTGCACTACAAAGGAGAAAAGATAAGAGCATCTAAGAGATCTAAGAGAATGTCCAAGCCTCTCTGACTTAAACCACCTTGCTCTAGAAAGCATAGCGTCTCTGGAAGATGCTTCAGAGCCTTAAAAGCACAGGTACTTGGCATGTACTGAATGCTGGGGGTTAGAGACAGACGGCTCCCCAGAGCTTACTGGCTAGCAACTCTAGATGAGCCTGTGAGCCCTAGGTTTAATAAAAGAGCTGCCTCAAACAGTTGAGGAAGACACCCAATGTTGACTCCCACCTTCACATGTACCAGCACATACATGCACTATGATTGTATACCTGTGTGATATGTATATACATATGCACATACAAACATGTGTGCATGCATACACCACACCAACACATACACACACAAGTAACAAAATATTACTCCACCAAAGTCACACACCTGTACAGAGTTGGAGCTTCAGTTCAAAATTCCTGGAACTTTCCACCTGGGGCCACCTGTACACATGATCAAGTCATGTGTCTCTGATGTGCTAACTGTGTCTGAGCAAAGCATCTAGCATCCATCCCACATTAAATTATTCCTCTCCTATGGCCAAATCGCTCCACCAACCTCTGTTCCTATTAGATGTTGGGCAAGTCCCTCAAGCTCTCTGTGCCTTGATTTTCCCAAGCTGCAAAGTGGACACAGTGATAGCACCTACTATGGATAGTTAAAGAAGTTCCTGTGCACAAGCTTCCCGAGTCTGCTGTGCAGTAAGCAGGGCTATGCTGAGCACTGAGGTGCTGACCCAGCCAGCCCCCCTTTCTCATCTCCACGGGAGATTTGTCTACTAGTCGCCTGTCCACCCACTTGCCAGGCTTCTCTCTGGTAAGTTTTTAAAGACTGTGTCTCTGTTGAAACAGAAGGAGAAACATGAAGGAGAGCCCAAACCCAGGAAGTATGCTGATGCCTGCCTTCACCATACTTAAATCAGTGCCTCCTCACCATTTTACACAGCACTGAGGAAGATCTGTGGTTCAAGTCCCCGACCTGCCTCATTACACAGAGAGAGCTTTGACCTCAGTTTCACAGAGACATTGGTTGCAGTTTCTGCAACTGTAGAATTTACTAGGAAAACAGAAGTTAAAAACCGTTGACTTTAAGGCCCCCTGGGTAAAGGGACACAAGGCTCCCAAACTGAATTATCAAACAAATGACCTGACAACAAAAATAAAGTTGACTCAAGAAAAATAAGGCGGGGCGAGGTGGATCCAAATAGTCCCAAGCCACTGCACTGTTCTAGAGAGACCAGTTTGGGTTTTTAATCCTGCAGATAGGCTTGAGCAAAATGTGCATTCTTCCCATAGGGTTTTCTTAAAGCCTAAGAAATCAGACAAGCATACTATGTACACACCAAATGCCCCCCCCCCACACACACACGGGAGAGGACAGAGACATGGAGGAGTGTTTAACTCTGAGGCTTTCTACAGGGCTTGCTCAATTCCTGAGAGGCTCTTGTCACAAAGATCTGCTGCCCAGCAACCCACTAGTCTCTGGAACATGGAAAGGCCTTGTGCTCTCCTGACTGAACTAACCAGATCAGTGTAACTCAGACCAGTGTGGCCCTTTCTGTGCATGGTGAAGGCACTCTGGTTTAGTGACAAATATGCTCAGCTTAAAATGACTGCCCCTGGAGTCAGAGTAAAAAATGCTCACCATAAAAACCCAGACATTCTAGCAGAATGGAGAGTTAATTAACTTAGCATTATTTCAGAAAGTATATATATGGAATGGACGCTCTTGGCTGCTTCTAGACACACAAACCTCAAATTGTCCAGCAATAAAGGCAGACTATAGGCCTGATATTCTGCCTAGCAATGGGGGATACCTTGTGTTACTTCCCATTTTTCAAAAAGGATTTTCCCCCCCACTGAAACAACCTCTTACTACTATCTTAATGTAGTTTTCTGTTCAGAAAGTCCCAGAAACATGCTTCCCAGCCCTGCAGAAGCAAATCTACTCTGCTTCCAAATTTCCAGCCGCCTCAACACTCCTGTTCCGATTCTATAGGAGAAAGTCTTTAAGGACTAGAACACACATGCCTAGATCCATCAAAGCTGGGTGCCTCAGCGGGAGCCTAATAATGCTAAGCAAATATGTTGTCTTTTATCCCCCTCCATTATAAAAAACGGATTCCCCCCGCCCCCCCTCTGGGCCCAAATAGGTTTTCCACACTCCCTCCCGGTCCAACTGGCCCCTTAAGATAACCAAGCCTTAAAGAGCTTGCACATTTGTAAAAGAACCTAGCAACAGAGCGACCCAAGCGGGGTCCTCCAGCTTCCAAGTTGCACTCACCCAGGCTCAGCAATCAGATTGCAACCGTCTAGGCAAGCGTCCCCCACAGGAGCCGCGGTGGGCGCGGGTCCTTGCTTCCCCCGCCACAGCCCAGGCCGGCACTGACTGGTCACCCGAGATCCGGGAAGAAGGAGGAAGGGGGAGGAGCTGGGAGCCCACACCTCCCGCGGCCTTGCGCAAGGTGCTTTCCAGCCGTACCTGCGTGCAGCAGTCCACCCGAGTGTCCCGTGGTGGGAGGCACGCTCCGGTTCAGAGCGGGAACTCCTGGGCACCCCAGGAGGGGCGACCCCGAAACATACTCAAGGTACATGAACCCCAGTTACCTGAGGGTTCCGTGCGGCCGCCGGGAGCTCGGGCTCTGTGTGCAGCGGGTGGCCTGCGTGCGGGAGTCCCGAGGGCGAGCGGCAGACCGGAGGCCAGGGACCGGCCGCGGGGAGACCGCTGCGCTGCCCGCCCCTGACTCCAGGCGACTGAACCGGCCCCGGGGCGGCGCAGCCGACGCCAGCCTCCTCCCCGCCTTTTCCATTTCCCCTTTCTCTCCGTAAACAGAAAGAGCCTGCCGGCTGGCCGGGGACTCAGGAGCCCCCGCGCTGGGAAATTCCGCCCTCCCACCCTTCGGCCCCGGGGCGCGGGGTGGAGACGGAGGCGGGACCGGGCGGGGCGCTGATGCGAACTCGTCCCGCCCCGGACTTGGTGCGCCCAGCTTGCGGCTGGAGCGCGTCCTCCCGGCCCGAGCCTGCGGTTCCAGGTCCTTCCCGGGACCCGCCGGGAGGACGCCCTCTCCCAGTTGCTTCGGGAGGGTTATGGGCTGCCTACCCGATTACAGGTAGTCAGGACCGGTCTCGCCAGGATTCGGTTCAGATACACAGGGCGAGGCAGCGGGTCCAAGTCCGCAAACCCCGACTCCAGGTTGCATTGTAAGTTTCGGCGAAAGTCGCCCGCGGGTTGTTCTCTGTCAGCACGACTAGTTATGATCTTTAGCCTGCTGGAACCAGTTGTTTGGTGACGCAGCTCCACTATGAGAGTTGCCTGCTAGTATCCCTCTGGCCCTTAGCTCTGGGTAATATTCTAGAGGTTTGATTCTTTGCTAGAAAGTTTACTGCAGGCAAGGTCCAAAGACAGTTCTAGAAGGAAAGAGCCTCCAAGAACTCCCGTACAGCACCACTTATCCTGCTCCTCGCTCCAAATGCCCCAAGCATCAACAACCTGCTAAGAGCCAGGGACTTTGCAAGATCCCGGAGAACAAGAGGAAAAAATCACCTTGACATAATCTCCATCCCACCGACGAAACTTGGGAGGTCCCTGGCTGAGCTGTGGAGCCAGTGCCCCCATGACTGAGTTGCACGTTCTGCTCTTTAAAATCCCCAGGCTCATTTGCCCTTAACCAAGATCAAAACACCCCTTAAGTTGACCCCTCCATGATTCCTCTGTGGAAAGTGAATTGCCCTTCAAGGACTTCCTAAGAAAACTGCTGGCAGAGGTAAAGGAAAGAAAGCCGGGGTGAGGGACATTATAGAACCTTAAGGTGCACGCAAGCAAGAATAGTTTTACACGGAGAGGAAGGCTCACCAGCAGTCTGCAATTACTTTAAATGTGAGAGTGCTGTGACTTGAGTGGCGCTGGACATCACTTTGGTGGCTACAGGAATCTCGGTAGCTCCCCGTCTGGCCTTTCGGTTCTCACAGAGAGCAGCCAGTCAAGCAGCCTGGAGTTGTCAAAAGCAGCCTGCACCGGCTGTCCTGGGGCCTAACTTCGTGGATTTTTAGAACGGTCCAGAAAGTTGATCATGAAAGTCTCTGTTGAAACTAGAGTACTGTTACCCTTTAGTTTTTCTGCGGAAACCCAGATTATACAGAGTTTGCCTCTACCTGCTACTTATGATTCGTCTCTCCCTTGTCTGCTGTCTTTGGCAATAAAGGATGGCCTTATAAACACTTTAAAAATAGAACCATGGAGCCCCGCCCCTCCCCACCCTGCCCCGCCCCCCTTGGATGAGCTCATTACCCCACTTCTAATCTGGGAAGTAAACCTTGGATTTCCCTACAGAAGTCGCCCCAACATGGCTGTACTTAAGTGAACTGAATGCTTCTGCCTTAAGCAGTAGCTGGTTTTATGTTGTAGGGTGAATTAGAAAACTTACTTTCAGACATTTTATTTTATTGAGACAGGGTTTTTCTGTGTAGCCCTGGCTGTCCCGGAACTCACTCTTTAGCCTAGGCTAACCTTGAACTCAGAGATTCACCTGCCTCTGCCTCTGGAGTGCTAGGGTTAAAGGCATGCATCACCACACCAGACAACTTTCAGACAGTTTTTAAGTAAAAACAAACAAACAAACAAAAACCCACAATGAATTTAACAACCTCGAACAGACTGAAAAGAGAATGCAACTGCAAAGAAGTTTGCTCGCTCTTAATTAGATTTCTTTTCAAGCACATGCTAGCAGTGCGTGTGTGTATGTTTGTGCGTGTGCGTGCATGTGTGCTTGTGATGGTTGTGTAACTGGGTCTATAACAAGAATCTGGGACTATGGGTGAGCACAACCATACAGGGCTAAACAACTTTTAACTTTCCAGATGAGAAGCCAGAGTATGGAGAAACACTGGCTGGGGTTGAAGGAATCTGTTTTATTTTATGCATGTACATACATATACATGTATGTGTTGAGACTGAATCTCACCATGTAGCCCAAGGTAGCCTGTAACTCACTACTGAACCCCAGGATGGCACTGGATTCCTGTGGGATACTTCTGTCTCCACCTCCCAAATGCTAGGATTACAACTCTTGTGAAAGTTTCTACAGTGAACAAATGCACTTGCACACTGGGCTGCAATCACCTGCAGTTTACCTAGAGAAGCTTTTCCCCTCAGGTTGGGACAACAATGAGTTTAGAATCTGTAGTTAGAAAATCTGAATTTGTTTTCTTATTTACTCATCGGGGAAAGAAAATGGTTAACAGCTAACCTAAGAGTCTACCAATGTATGCTATCAAAAATGTGTCTGTGTAGAGGAATTCTAATTCAGAACATGGTTGCTCAGTCAAGAGATCACATCCAAAGACCCTCTAGGTCTGTGAGATCCAGCTGGAACACAGACACGCCTTTAATCCCAGGAGACAGAGACAAGCAGATCTCTGAGTTCAAGGCCAGTCTGGTGTAGAGCAAGTTTCAGGTAAAGAAAAGCGTAGGTCCAAGCCTGCCTCGACTTTAATCCCAGCTCTCAGGAGACAGAGGCAGGAAGATCTCTGAGTTCCAGTCAGTTCTGTTTGGGTAGTTTGCTGAGTCAGTGAGCTGAGAGGCAGCGCAGTGGGGCTGAGTTCCTGGCAGTTCAGTGCATGGAATTCAGGGGCAGTTTTACTGGAAGAGTTTTACAGAGACAGGTAGAAGAGAGAACAAGCTTGACACAGGTGAAAACAGAACAAGCCGGAGAATGAGAAGGAGCTAGAAGATTAGAACATATTGCTAGAGTTAGTTTGAAGCCAAGCAGAGCAATTCAGTCAGAAGTCTAGAGAGACGCCGGTTTGAATCAGTCATCTTGGAGAGGAGTTCGAGCCAGAACACTAGAGTTGAACCAGCCAGCCAGAGTTCAGAAGAACTAGAAAGGGTGAGCCTATTAAAGTCAGAAAATATTTTATTCCTAAATCGTATGGAGGCTAGAAGATTCTAAGACTAGGCCTAGGTTAGCAGATGGAAGCAGTCAGCCTCTGAGACAACAATAAGTCAGGCAAATGCATGTTACTTTTACACGTCTATGTTTTAGAATATTCACTATGAGGAACTGCTTTCCAGTCTTCTCCGTATGTAGCCAGGCATGGTGTGGTGTCAAATATCTGTAGCTTAGCCCTAGCACTAGGGAGGTTGAGGCAGAAAGATCAAAAGTTCAGTGTCAAGGACCGGAGGCATGACTTAGCAGTTAAGAATGCTTACTGCTCTTGCAGAGCACACAGGTTGATTCCCAGCATCTACATCAGGTGGCTTACCATCATTTGCAGGATACACAGTGCCCTCTCCTGGCCTCTGCAGGCAGAGGCCTGTACACACACACACAAAGTACACACACATGCACATGCACACACACACAGAAACCAACACACATTCACATAATTAAAAATTTAAAAACAAGCTTTTTATTTTTAAAGCTCAATACTATCCTGGGTTACATAGCAAGATCCTGTCTCAAAAGGGCAAAAATAAAATAAAAATAGACTTTTGTGAACAAAGTAAACTAAAAGAGAAAGATGATTATATGCATTCTGTTAAAAGGAAATAGTTCGTTAATCTCTTTAAAACCATAGCAAAACCACAAGGCATTGAGGAAAGTAAACTAAATTCTTGATTTTAAGAAAGCTTTAAATACGGTTTATATTAAGAGGAAGTTGAACTTAATTTGTGAGTATACTTTTTCTGTTGCTCTGTGTTAAAGCAGTTGCATTTATTGCTAAGCTGGTCCAGCAATGATCTCTTCACACTTCTGACAGGAAGCCTTCCTTTTTCTTTCATTAACGTGTAAATTTCTTGTACCATGTGTGGATTTAAGCTATGACTGAACTTTTCTCGTCTTTAGTGTTTCATTATAGCAAAGCTCTTGAATGCAGAACACGTTAAGTTTTGTCAGAGCAGCTAGCAGGGACACCCCTTTAAGGCACAGCTCCAAGGATGTGCTATCTTCCCCAGCTAAGCCTCAAAGCTTTCTACTTTGATCCCATCCTTTGGTTTTGACCGTATTCCTCTGGCGCCACAAATATTAACTTCTCCTAGTGTGTTCTGCAGCTGCTGGTTAATGAAGCCTTCTAAAATGACCACAGAGCACATGCTGCTCCCCACTGTGGAAGGCTCTGTCCGCGGCCTCTGTATCAGCTTTCATTTGTCCCATTTTGAGAGGGGAGGAAACCATCGGTAGTGGTCCTCCTTGTCTTTGTCTGTCCATACATCTGGGGGCCAGCTATACCGCCTCCCGTTGGGTGTGTGGTGAGTCTGCACTTGAAGTCAGATCTGCCTCCCGTCACTTCTTTTCCTACTCTTCACATGCTTTCTCTGCTCCAAGAGCCTGGGGCACCTGCGAGCGATACACACATAGAGCTGTGTTCGCTCTGCAAGGGGCCTGTTGTCCGAGTACAGATGGGGTATGGGGGAACTGGCTAAGAAAAGACTGTAAAACTTGGTCCTGCTTCTGTAGAAGCGAGCATAGACGGTCAGTGAGGAAGAAGAAGAACTGACTCCGCCCTTCAAAGACAATGAGATATTAAACCTCTATCAAAATGGTATTCATTATGTGCAACATGAGAAGAAGCCTTTGTGATCATTTCAACAGATTCAGAGTTTGGCGTGCGTAGCCTTTTGAGTCTTGGTTTTTGGTGTTGGTTTTGTTTTGTTTAAAAAAAAATCTTTATAGGGTAAGTTCTGTGCACCGTGTGTGTAATACCTAAGGAGGCCAGGAGAGGGCATTGGGTCCTAGTATTGGAGTTAACACATGCTTACAAGAAGCCTTGTGGGTCCTGGGAATCGAATCCAGGCCCTCTGGAAGAACAGCCTGTGCTCCTAAACATTGAACCATGTCTCCAGCCCTGGGTGCTTTGTTTTAAATTAAGTAAGTGATCATTTAAAAAAAAAATAGAAAAAGAAAGAAAGAAAGTTCTGTCTTTTTCTTTCATACTCCATTTTGTGCCACCCCATCACAGTTCTAGAGAGTGGGTAATTTGCTGGGTTCTTTCTCATAGTTGAGATGTATGTACTGTGCTTATTGAGGGCCTGGTATCTGCTTCCAAGAGAGCATTTTGGAGCATGCAAGATGGATCAGGGAATAAAAGTGCCTGCCACCCAGCCTGTTGTCCTGACTTCAGTGTCTAGGGCTCACATTCATGGTGGAAAGAGAAAACCAGTTTCCGAAGTCTGTCTTCTACCTCCACAGGTGCATCACAGCCCACACATAAAATAACTGGACATGATAGAACCTGGAGCCTTCTTTCTGCTGGCCGCGTGGTCACAGAAGAGGGGCAAGTAAGCCAAAGCTTCTTCTAAGGATCTCCATCCCACTTGTAAGGGCTTGCGAGGAACCCTCGAGGCTGTTCGCAAGGGCCCCACTATCATGTTGGCAAATGCCTGCACTGAAATGCATGTGAAAGAAAGCAGCTGGGGTCCAGCAAGACGGCCCAAGGGGTATAAGGCGTTTGCCTCGATGCTAAAGATGAAAGACCTGGGACACACATGGTAGAAGGAGAGAATGGACTCCCTGAAGTGAGCTCTAACCTCTAAACCTTGGCCATGACTCACGTGTACACATACACAATAATAACAACAATAATAAGATTTTCTGGACAGCAATGAAGAGGAGGACTGGAAATCCTGTCCATCAAGGCCCTCATGTAACAGAGCGTGGGCGAAAAAGCGCAGCACTATGCAAGAGAGCCAAAGCTTATGATGCTGGAAAGCAAACACCTGAGATCCTTGCTGCAGGGAGATGGTTTACTGCAGTGGTTCTCAACCTGCGGGTTGAGATCCCTTTGGGGCTCGAAAGACCCTTTTGGAGGGGTTGCCTAAGACCGTCAGAAAACACAGATAGTTTACATTATAATTCACAGCAATAGCAAAATTACACTTATGAAGGAGTAACAAGAATAGTTTTATGGTTGGGGGGGTGGTCACCACAGTATGAAGAACTGTACCTAAAGCATTGCCGTGTTAGGAAGGTCGTGAACCACTGGTTTAGTGGGTAAGAGCATTTGCTGAATGTGCTCCTTACTTTTCTGTTCCTGTACCAAAATACCATGACCAAGGCAACTTAAAAAGAAAGCGTTTTAATTTGGGGCTCACAGTTTCAGAGTGTTAGAGTCTATGATTATTATGGGTGGGGGCGGATGGCAGCAGGCAAGCAGGCATGGCACCAGAGGAGTAGCTGAGAACTCACGTATGGAGACACAGCTAAGGGGCAGAGAGAGAGACACACACGACAGGAAGGCCACTAATGTTTTGAAACCTCAAGGCCTTTACCATTGACACACCTCCTCCAACAAGGCAAGACCTCCTGATCCTTCTCAAACTGTTCTACCAAGTGGGGACCAAGTATTCAAACAAACGAGCTCATAGGGACTAATGCTCAGTCAAACCATCACACTGTGCAAAGCCTGGGGACCCGAGTTCAAGTATCCAACACTGTGAAAAGCCAGACATGGGCACACCTGCTTACAACCTCAGTGCTGTGGGGGCTGGGATGGGAAGGCTTTGGGGGCTTGCTGTCTGCAGCCTAGCAGGCTCCAGGGGCGTGTGATCTTCTGGCCTCCAGGCACATTCACACGTACTTCCTTGTACAGATCTGTCTTTACCATTCTCACATATCCAATCTCAATGCTCTGCCCAGCACTTGCTACCCACTTCTGGCACACATCCTTCCTTAATAAACTGTTTTTATTCTGCTACTTTCTATGTGTCTAATTTTGATTCACAGGAACCTGGAAACCCTGGTAAACACCAGCTAAATTCTAGTATCTGAAGCTAATGGTGGGGAGATATTATATCTGTTTTCCTCCATTTCTCATTTTTTCAGCAGGTGCTCACACGTGGATGTGTGTGTATGTGTGTGGTGCATGTTTGCATGCATATTTTTGCATGTGTGTGTTTGCATGGTTGTGAAGGCCCAAGACTGATGTTGGAAATCTTCCTTTGATGCCTCTCCCACCTTATTCATTGAGGCAGCATCTGTCAATCAAACCCAGAGTTTGCTAGGCCTGCTAGCCAGTTTGCTCTGGAGATATCAGAGGCTGGAATTAGAGGTAGACCACCATGTCCACCTGGCATTTATATGGGTTTAGGGATATCCAAACTTGGGTCCTTACATTTGAGTGCAGGTGCCTTAACCAGCCCTTGTTTTGTTTTGTTTGTTTTGTTTTGGGTTTTTTTGTGGTTTTTTTTTTCAAATTAAATTTATGGTTTAATGTTCAGCAGACCATTTTATCTTAGAACAGAGATGCTTTGGTTTACCTGTTTCATGATGGAGGTGTCTTTACAGATGCCAACCAGATTAAAATAGCATTCATAAGTATAGTGGCTCATGTCTATACTATCAGCACTCTGGAGGTAGAAATAGGATCATGAATGAGAAGCCAGCCCGAGCCACACAGCAAATTATAACTCACCTGAACTGCAAATCAAGACCGTTTCCTAACAAACTATAAAGTAACGCTACATTTTGAATACTTGACCACGCCAGGCACTCTCCTAAGCACTTTAGACAAGTATCTGTCTCCTCTGACCCTTTCAATAATCCTGAGGTGTGAACTGTCATCTCCACTTTGCTCTGGGATTCAAGTGAGTTTGAAGAATCCAGAGGAAACCATGTGCATCAGACCTTAAAATCAAACAAACAACTCCGTGCATCCACAGACACGTGGGACAAAGCACAGCTGTACGGCTGGTGTTTATCTACAGCAGCTGTAGGAGGGAAACAGGGCTGCCCTGCACAGCTGGGGGGACTTTCCAAGTGTCCTGCACTGCGTGCTGCTGGAAGCCCCTTTTACTAAGGCTCCTCTGATCCTCTTGCCTCTGCCTCTCAGGTTCTGGGCCTTCAGGCCTGTGTCCCAGCTCTGCTCTTTCATTTTGCTCTTCTGAGAAGAGAGATTGTGAAGGAACCCTGGTCCTGCATACCTTTGAGGAGGAGAACTCTTTCTCAAAGCATGCATGAACAGGAAGGAGGCAGTCTGAGGTACTGTGGAACCTTTAGGGTGAGTTACAGCCTAGCCCTGCCCCTAGCACACTCTCTGTGCCTGACCCACCAAGGTGTGAATGAGCTGTACCAAAAGCCCCTGCGGTCACCAACCAAGCAGCCCCAGTCTCCATGGCCTTTCTGCTGTGATGGATTCTGCCCAGTGAACCGTGAGCCCAAACAGACCTCCTCTCTCTTCAGCAAGGAAGTGATGACTTGAGACACATCCACTCAGGACTCAAGCCCTGCAGATGGATGGAACTTGAGCAGTGTCTACTCTGGGATTTTGACAGTAATTGTCACCTGGAACATTTCTGTCAGCAAGGTGTAGGCTTCTGACTATGAAGCAGGAATTTGACAAAGTGTGAGGGAACTAGAAACTTCTAACCAAGAGAAGCACTTGGTAAAGCTCTGTCACTGCTCCCCCTTTTCTGGACCACGTAACCTAGGCAAAGAACTTAATCTTGCCAAACCTTGGTTTCTTTGTTTACATGAAAGGGAAAACCAAAAGTGATTTTGTTTTTTCTTTTTCTAATGTCTACAGCTCTAACAGCAGGAGGAAAGTGAAACCAGTTCTGTACACATTCACATGGAGCTGTTGAAAAGTAAAGTACTTTAACTTGCTGGCTAATAATTAATAAGCAGGTAATTAGCACATAATATGCTAACACTGTCTTACTTTTGAGTAGTATTAGTTTATTAACTTTGAGTAGCATAAATTTAGAAGTATTAAATGTCTGGGAGTATTCAGATAACACTCAAAGCCAAAAATTCTAACCCATGTTTACTGACTTCAGAATTATGTGGCCATTAAAAACAAATCATCTTGGACAGTAGCAGGTGCTAGGCCCCAGGGCTTTGTGAAATGCAAAGGAGCACCAAGTCACCCATGGCTGCTGCAGGCCTTGAGGGCACCCTCGCCTCTCCATCCTCCCTCCCTTGAGCTTGACCTCACATGAGTTAGCTGTTGATCTGCTACTCCCCAAACCCCCTCTTACCCACGATTTCCTGTGCTTAGTTACAGGGCACAGACGTCTGGGCAGGACTGGATAACATGCACTTTCCTGGCTCCAGTTAATTAAAAGTGGGGAAATTTCTGAGGTCCCCTCCCAGATGAAAGTCAACATTTCCACCCAAAGTTCAGTTTTGTTACGAGTTGATGTGGACAGGTCCTCAACGTAAGCAAAGGTCTTCGAAGTGATTTTACACACTCAGTTTATAAATGCCAAGTGCATTAAGTTAGGTAGCTCACTATCAGTTCATGCTCTTTTTCTTGGAAATGTAAATCTGATTACAAATCAGTTGTGGTTATAAAGACGTTCTGGAAAATCGATAGAGATGCTAACTACCCTATATGGCTGGCAAAAACTGCTCTTAATGTTTTAATCAATTTCATTCTGATTTTTGTTACTATGTACAAACATTAGCATTTTCTTATCTGTAGTCCTAGTTATAGCTCTACAATAAACTTTGCTGGGTTGGCAAGATAGCCCAGCAGGTAAAGGCACTTGCTGTCATGCCTGAAGACTTGAATTCAGTCTCTGGGACCCACATGGTAGAAGGAGAGAACAGATGTTTGTACATTTTCCTCTGGCCACCAGAACAGTGCTATGGCACACACACACACACACACACACAAACAAATGTAATAGAAGTATTAAAATAAATAAAATTATTGTCGCAAATAAGAATTACCACTGTGCTATTTTATTTTATTTACTTTTGTTTTATTTTGAGACAGGGCACTGGGCTGGAGAGATGGCTCAGTGGTTAAGAGCGCTGGCTGCTCTTTCAGACAACTCAAGGTTGAGTCCCAGAAATCATGTGTCTGCTCATAACTGGTTATGACTCCAGTCCTGGGGAAATCAACACCTTCTTCTAGCCTCTGTGGGCACCAGGCACAAATGTGGTACACAGATACATATGAAGGCAAAATACCCACACACATGTGAAAAAGAGACAGATCAAGACCGAGATGGACAGACTGACAAAGAGGTGGGTTCTCACCATGTACCTCTGCCTTACCCAGAGTTTAGTATGGAGACCAACCTGGTCTCCAACTCCAGCTCTTCTCTCTCTCTGCCTCTCAAGTGTAGAAACTGCAGCTGTTCCTCCCGAGACAAGCTCCCACCCTGCCATTTTGAAAGCAACTTGTTCACTTATTCGACATGAAGTGAAGAGTTGAGTGGTAAGTGTGAGGTCATCACCATGCCCACTGTGGGGCACAGCAGTACACAAAACTCAGTAGCCTACACCTGGCTCAGGGATGAGAAAGACTGGACAGAGAAACAGTGTAAGATACAAGTGCTCTGGAGGACAATGACAAAGTGAAGAAAATGAAGAAGCGAAGACGGCTGCTCTTGTCCTTCCTGAGGTCATGGGGCATCTTCTGAGATGCCCTTACACAGAGACAGTGTTTGCAGATGACAAAAACCTGGTCAAAAGTCACTGACAAGGCCTGTGTCAGTTCTATTACTAGCTGATGTGGTGAAAACCCCACAGTAGGCAAAGGCCCAGAGGTGATTTAATTCAGTAACTTCATTTTACACATGGCTAAACTGAGACCAAGGGGAAAACAGTAGTAGCAAACAGAAGAATTAGGGGCTGGAGTGATGGCTCATTGGGTCATGTGCTTGACGTGTGAGAACCTGGGTTCGGATTCCCAGAACCCATACAAAATGTGCATGCGGTGGTAGGTGCCTGTAGGGCTAGGGCTAGGGAGGAGATAGGTGGATCCTGAGGGCTTGCTGACCAGGCTAAACAAAATGGCAAACTCCAGGTTCACTGATACCTGGTGTCAATTGTTGGCCAATAACTAAGACACAAGCACACACACACACACACACATGCACAGAGAAAGAGAGAGGGAGAGAGAGGGAGGAGAGAAGAGAGAGAGTCAGAAAACAGCTGGAAGCCAGGCTGTTGGACCCAGGAGTCCCACCAGTTACCACTGTAACAGAGTGGCGTGATAAGATGTTACTGTGCAGAACTCTCACTAACAGGCTGGGATAGAGTCCAACCAACGGTATCCACCCCACCATAAAATGTCTGCAAAACACAGCTTCCAGTGTTGAACCCCCCTGGGATGTAGCTGTCTGCTTGCCTTTCATTAGCTGTGTGCTTTGGGAAAGTGATTTCCTCCTTTTGGGCTCTGAATTTCTTGTGTAGGGCATAGGCCATTCCACAGTCATGTTGGCTGTTTCAGTGTTAAATATCAAAAGGTGGAAGATTATAGTCTTAAAATGTCCCATTGAGAAGACACTTAACCTCTCCCATGCAGGCACACAGTAGATTGATAGTGGTTGGTTTCCTTTCGACACACCAGGGCTACAGCTATTAACAGAAACCCCAAGCTCTGTGCGTGGAGAAACCTGGTCAGCAATTCAGCGGGTCAAAGCTGCATCAGTGTGGTTTTTCTCTTTAAGATACCTAATCTTCCGGTTTCCTGCAGAGCCTCTTTTATTACATTCTCTTTATTACATCACGAGTCGGTGGGGTTTCATTTTTGCGATGTGAACGGATTATCCCACTGCAAATCTCCCTTGAGTTCTTGGAAAAATATGTGAGATTGATAAGCAGCAGGGCATTTTAAAGGAAATACCCAGCTAAGAAAATGTTCAGCATTTGACATAGCTTTCAGAGGCCTTGGGGACATTGTGAAAGGTCAGTTTGAAGACCATGGTTTTTGTGTCTCAGGGACCAAAGGAGTGATTCCTGTTTTACAGAATGGAACAGCTAAGGAAAAAAAACAAAACAAAACAACAAACACAGGCTTTTAATATCTGTGGGCCTTTCATGAGGCATCTTAAGCAGACTTCTCTTATCTTAACCTGGCTAGGACCCCATTCAGCAAGAAGAAGTAGCTGAACTTAAATGAGTGTTCTTAAAATAGCTCACTTAAAACTGTGGGCTCAGGGTTGGGGAGGTGCCTTGGCCAGTAAAGTACTTGTGGTACAAATATGAGGACCTGAGTTCACTTCCTAGCACTCACACAAAAAGCTGGGCTTAGCCCTATGTGCTAACTGTCCTGGTGCTGGAATGTAGAGGCTACAGGATGCTTGTCCAGGCTATCCAATCACTGAGCTTTAGGTTTAGTGAGCCAGGTGCTGTGCTGTCAAGATAGCTTGGCAGGTAAAGGTGTTTGGTTTACTAGTCAGGTGGCCTAAGCCTGATCCCAGAATGTATGGAAAGACTTGACCTCCACAAGCGTACCATGGCAGGTGCTCCTCCCATTATAACAAATAAATAAGGTGAAGAATGATCAACACTCAGCATTGATCTCTGACCTGGGCATGCACATAGACATGTATGCACACATGCACAGACATGTACACACACACACACACACACACACACACTCCAAACCCAGAGGTGGAATGAGACTTTTCCCAGACGGCTGTCATCATTGAGTCCTATCTTCTGGGCCTAGCAGGGGTCAGCCTCACTGTAGCTTGCGTTTCCCAAGGAAGCCAGCACCATTGCCAGGGGCTCAGAGCTGCAGAGGAAAGGGGCTTAACACAGTGACTTCAGCCCTCGAGTCTGTCCTCAGGTGAGGTGGCACACAGCTATAGTCCTAGCACTTGGCACAGTGAGAATTTCTTGATTGAGGTCAACCTGGGCTACATAGTAGAACCCAGTTTCCCAAGTCAATTAAAAGTGTGTGTGCGCGCATGTGTATGTGTATTTAAATATGTGTGTATAGGTCACAAAAGTAGAAAGGGGGTTGTGGTTGGAGAAGAGATCTTCAGGAAGAGAAACAGAGGTTAGAGAACACATGTGATGAGAAAGCAGGAGACTGAACTGACTGGGGAAGGAAAGGGAACAGACAGACAGTGTGGAGGAGCACACACTGGGGAAGGCCATTGTGGGGGGAAATGAATGATACTGAAGAATGACAAAATGCCATGATGCAACTCATTGCTTTGCATATATCTTAAAGTAATAAATCTTAAAAATGAAAAGACACAAAATATCAATGTGGCCAGAATGTGATGAGTAATTTCTCACTGGTGGCTGTGTGTCCAGTTCATGGACTTAGAGGTTTAAGTTCAAGCACTCATTATTTTAAGTTGGCTTCCTGTTGAACACCAGCATTCCCCTAGTACATACCTGGGTTTCATCTCCAGCACCTTCAAACATAAAACCCTGCTTGTCAGCACAAAGCATCTCAGAGGAGCCAAGAACACGCAAGAGAGACAATGAGCCAACCTCTCAGGTGAGGGCTCTACTTGCTGAGCTGAGCTCTCTCCCGGTCCTTGGAGAAGGGCTTCTCAGGATCTGAGAGCTACTCAAAAGCTTTTATTTTGGACAAGTTATTTGACCTTCATGGGCCTCAATTTTTTCACCAAGAATGAATGATAATATGATTATTTTATAATTTCAGATATTTACAATTTTATAACAATAATTATAGGTAAGAGCACTTACTGAGCAAATATCAAGACCTGAGTTTGAATTCCCAGTACCCATGTAAAAGTCAGGCCATATGTTCTTGTAATCCCAGAGCTGGGGGCTGAAAGGCAGAAACAGATAGATCCTTGGATCTCACTAGCTTAGCTGAGAAGGTGACCCTCAGAGCCAGCGAGAGTCCCTAAACCATTTCAATGAAGTAAAGGGGAGAATGTCCTCCTCTGGCTTCTATGTGTGGGTGATTATCAGCATATATAATACACACACACACACACACACACACACAATAATTATCCATTCTAAGACATGGATATTTTTACATTTTAATGTCTTTAAATGTCTTACTATCAGAAGTAAAAAAGGAAAAAAAAGAGCACAGTTTCTTTGATAGCTTTTATGTATAACGTTCTGGTGTTTTGTATGAGAATGCTCCCCACAGGCTCACGTGTTTAAACGCATGGTCCCAGTTGGTGGTCCTGTTTGGGGTGGCTATAGAACTTCTCTGATGGGAGCCTTGCTGAAGGAGGTCCATCACTGGGGACTGGCTTCGGGGGTTAGAGCCTCACCTCACCTCCAGTCAGCCATCTCTGTTTCCTGTATGTGGTTAAGATGTGATCTCAGCTTCCTGATCCTCCCACCATGCCTACCACCACTATGGACACCTAGCCTCTGGAACCAGTCAAAATAAACTTTCTTCTTAAAATTGCTTTTGCTCAATGTTTTATCAGAGTAACAAAAAGCAATGAATACAGCCTGCTTGCAGTACTTGTACTGTCTCTGTGTAGGTGCCTTTGAAGGCCAGAAGAAGACAACAGGACCCCTACAACTGGGGTTCCACGTAGTTGCAAGAACCTATTGTGGGTGCTAGAAACCAAGAGCCCATCCCCTCTGCAAGACCAAAAGGTGTCCTTACCACCGAGCCATGTCTTCAGCCTCACATTGTTTCTTAATCAGCAACACGTTTTATTTGACCTTGTACATACTGGACACACGCTCCATCTGAGTTATGCTCCAGCATTTCCTTAGTGGTTCAGGAAAAAAAGTGTCAAATAATGTTGTTGTCCCAGGTAGATGAAAGGTGATAGCGTTTGGTGGATACTATCTGAACTAGAAAACAAATTGCTTAGACCTATGGTCCTACTGGTATTATTAGTTACTATTTCCTGGTTTGCGGGCAGACTGTTTTCTACTGTTATGCCTAGCATTGAAAATCCTTGAACGCATGCTTCTCTAATTGGGTAGGTTTCTGTGCGAGGAATAATTGAATTGTGACCATTCTTAAGGCAAAGTTCTGAAAATTTCAGTCAAACCTGGTTTAGAACGCTCACTTTAAACTTGGTTGCTTTACTTGATCCTTTTCGGTTTCTGCTTCTATCTGGGCATAATAACATCTGCAGGCACAGTGAGATACAACACAGTGCTGGCAACAGAGGTTCAAAGGAGAAGTATGTTATTTTTACTAGGACAGTCCAGCGGAACTCCTTCCCAGCTTTGGATGGGAACACATGGACCATGTCAACAGTGACCCCACGTGGCCCTAACAGAGATAGCCCTGTGTTAGTAGAAGTGATCAGATACCCTTTCTCTTGGTCTTGATTTAAGGGATGGTCTATTTAGATGGCAAAAGCTGTGCTTGAGATCCATAAATAATCTGACATACCCAGAAATGGAAGAAATGGAAAATGACATACTCAACAAATGGAAAATGAGCCCTGAAGTCTTGCATAAGGGGATGAAGCCTGTGCTCTAAATAGGGGTACTAATCTTATTTGGATATGTATATAAATAAACTCAACAGACAGACAAACATATAGACGGATGGAGAGATGGATGGATGGCTAGATAGATAGACAGACAGACAGACAGACAGACAGGTAGATAGTAGACAATCTGTAGTCCCCTTTTGCCTATGATTTCACTTTCTTCTGTCCTAGTGACCCATGGTTAATGTCAGTCTGGAAATACTAACTGGAGAGTTCTAGAAGCAAGCAATTCATTAATTTAAAATCGTGCGTTATTCTGAAATCTCATACCACTTTGCACCACCCACTATTATCCTCTCTGGACATGAACCATCTGTCTGGAGTCTCCAGGCTGTGTATTCCACCCCATTAGTCACTCAGTACTCTCTCAACATCAGATTTTTAAAAATCATTACAAATTTTTTGAGATTATACTAGCATCATTTCTGCTTTCCTTTCTGCCCTCCAAACCTTTTCATATACTCCTCTCTGGTCTCTTTCAAATTCACCATCTCTTTTCTTCATTAATTGTTATTGCATGCATATATGTATATAATATATTATTACATATATAATATATGCAATATAATACGCACACATTTGGTATTGTATAGCCAACTGGTGTGCTTGTCCCTGGGAAGACTATTTCTCCCCCTCTCTGTATCCCTTGGCTGCCTGTAATTCTTTGTGTAGGGTTAAGACTGCATGGTCTCATCGTGCTGCTTGTGTTCAAGTAATCCTTGCTGTACTTTAAAATGGCCCCCAAGTGCATGAACACTGAGCCTGGCAACTTGGATATGCGTAAAGATAGAAACTGGAAAAGTTCATCACGGTGAAGTGTGTATGGAAAAGACAGAAGACACAGTGGGGTACTGATGCGGGTTTTTACTGAGGGCTCTTGCATGGTACCCCACCACGGATGAAGAGATGACTCCTGTACACCTTCTGCATGGATGAATAGAGACTCAGTGCAGTGCCAAATGCTTCTTTGTAGCTTTATATATAAACAACATGCTCCCACTGTAGGTCTGCCTGCATCTGTGAGACCAAGAAGACAGTTTTCCCTAAGACAATGACAAAGAATCTGGAATTTTCAGAATATGACCATGGGAGATCACTTTGGCATTTCCTCTTTACCTGCTATTTCCCCTCAGACACCCTCACTGAATTTTAGTGTGTGATTGGACTCGGCATAGTAAAATCCAAATGTCATTCCAGAAAGGTCTTGTGCCTTGAGCTGCTGCCGGAGTGGGAGACCCAGGTTGTTGTTGGACAACGTGAAGTACACATACTGAGCACTTTAAACACACGAAGCAAGTAGCTTGCCAGATGGCAGATGCAGTCCACAGATTTCATTTTACAGCATACCACATCTATTTTAAACAATTCCAGGTTCTCCAATAAACCCAAAAAGAACAATAAAATGATTTTTTTAAAAAACTGTGAATTCAAAGTACAGTTTGGATGTCTGGTACCTGAAATGCGTGTATTTTATTTATTTATTTTCATATTTGGAGGACTTGCACATATGAGATATTTGAGGAGACCCAAACCTAAGTATGAAATTCATTTGTTTCATACATATTTCATGCAAATAACCTGAAAGTAATTTCATACGATATTTTCAGGGCCTCTGCGTCTTGACTATGACTCATCCTAGTAGGTCAGAAGTGGAACTCCCCACTTGTGGTGTCACACCAAAGGCCAGAGAGTTTCATATATAGCATATATGAAACTTACATGGAACTTACATGCAGCCTTACATGGATATCTAAATCTAATAGCGTCAAGTGGAAGTTTGAAAATTCAGGAGAAAACCCATACCCACATAGTTAGACTAATGATACAATTTAAATACATCATTATAAAGCATTCGTGATTTTAAAATGTTGTTTGAGCACATTATGCATTCACTTGTTTATTTGCATGCTTACTTACTTAGTGTGATACTGAGCTCAGTATATCATACATAAGCATCGCAAAGCTATATCCCAGGCTTGAGACTATGAGTTCCCAGCCCCAGAATCGTGTAAAAGCTGAAAGTTCTGACACATGTGTAATCTCTGTGCTCCTATGGGAAGATGGAGGGGGCCAGAGACAAAAGAATTCCCTGAACCTTGTAGGCCAGGTTGTCTAGTGTATGCCATGACGAATGGCTTGAGATCCCATCTCAGCAGGACGGAAGATGAGGCCAATGCCCACAGTCGTCCTCCAACCTCCACGTGGGTGCTTTGGCACACATATGCCCACACAAACATTATATAAGATACAGAGAAAGATATATGGAAGAGCTACAATGTTTAAAGGAACTTACTACATGTGTGTGTGTATGTGTGTGTGTTAGAACCGTCTTCTGAGATCAAGCCAGCAGCATCTTATCAGATCAGCCGTGACTATTCACAAGAGACCCCCAAGAAGGTCTGTTGACATCTCTCATGGAGGATGGGGTTGGAAGTGCTATTAGACACTCATCTGAGAGTGTCAGGAGGAGCTAGAGTATAAAATGTGTAGAGACTGAATGAAGGGAGACTATGGAGAAGTCATCATTCTTACTAGCATTGGGCTTCTGCCTGATGTGACTGCTTTGGGGTCACCTTTGCTCCTATGACTCCCCCGTCTCTGTAAGTCATAATAATCTCATTGGCTCACTTAGTCAGAGTTGGATTGAATGGAATTTTGCTCTGTTGTTTGTGTCCTATCTGATTGTTTTTTCACATCTCCCCTAGAAAAGCCCAGGCTACTGAGCCAGTCTCTCTCTCTCTCTCTCTCTCTCTCTCTCTCTCTCTCTCTCTCTCTCTCTCTCTCTCTCTCTCTCTCTCTCTCTCTCCCTGCCTATCTAAAACAAGCTTGAGGACTCGATGATGCAGCTTCCAAAAATCATCATTCATATTGGGTGAGATTTTGTGATTATTCTGCTGTTTGAGGGTCACCCATGCCCCTGGTTTCCTGATATTCAGGGTTATGATTGTAAACTTTCTCCCAGGAAGAATGGAAATGGCTGTATCCCTCTTAGAGGCTTTTGAATGGGGATGTGATGTTGTAGAATTACTGCACTCTGGTCATTAAGAAGGTAAAACTAAAAGCTAGATATAGTGGTACATTTAATGCCAGTTCTTAGGAAGCAGAGGCAGGTAGACTTTGTGAGTTCCAGGCCAGCATGTTCTACAGAGTGAGTTCCAGGAGAGCCAGAGCTGCAAAGTGAGTCCCTGACTCAAGGAACAAAACAACAATAACAAAAATGAAATAATAAAGAAAGCAAAACAGGAGGTGGATAGGAAGGCTTTGTGGGTAAAGGCATTTGCTGCCAAAGACCTGAGTTCAACCTCCGGTACCCACACAGTGGAAGAGGAGAACCAGCTCCTGCAAACTGGCCTCTAACTTCCAAACATGGCTCCTCCTCCACACGTAACGAATTGTTTTTTAAGTAAAAACAAACAGAATGGAATTCGATATTTGCAAACCAAACATAAGAGTCTTGTATCCAGAACAAGTCTTTTTATCAGGAACACATAAAAAATGCTTCAGGAGTTGAAAGTTCAGTTTAGTGTAAAGTACTCGCCTAAAAGAACAAATTCTTAGATTACAGACCTTCATGGAAAGTAATCTATGACCCTCTTCCAGCTCAATAATGAAAGATAAATCAAGTTTTTTTTTGTTTGTGTATTTTGTTTTTATTTTTAAAGCAAAGCATGGAAATGATCTTTCCCCAGAGAGAATACACAAACGCCAATAACAACATTAAGAGATGCTCAGCCACTACCAGGAAAATGCAAATCAAAAACCTGAGACACGATCTCACATCCACTAGGATGGGTGATATAAAAGTAAAACAAAACAACCACAACAAAACCAAAATGTAGTTCTTTGGTTGAAAACGTTGCCCATAGGCTCAGATGTTTGAATACTTGGTCCCAGTTGGTGGGGCTGTCTGGGTAAGTTTAGAAGGTATGGCCTTGCAGAAGGAAGTATGTCACGGGGTGGGGGTGGGGTGGGGGTGGGCTTTGAGGTCTCTAAAGACCTGGGCCATTTCCAGTGCTTTTTTTTTTTTTTTTTTTTTTTTTTGCTTTGTGCTTGTAGCTCAAGATGCGAGCTCTCAGCATCCTGCTCCAGTCACCATGACTATCTGCTTTGCTCTGCCATTATGGGCTCTAACTAACTGAAGTTGTAAGCCCCACTAATTCTTCTATAAGTTACCTCGGTCATGAGGTAATGACAGAAAAGACATTAATTCCACGAGCCAAAAATTAGCAAATATTGTCAAGAATGTACAAAACTTCATCATGTATTTCTTGTGGCAATGAAAAGGGTACAGTCCCTCTGAAATAAAGCCTAGGAGCTCCACACAAAATTAAAATAGGGGCTGGAGAGACATGCTGTTCTTGCAGAGGATGCGAGTTCAGTTTCCAGTATTGACATTAGGTGGCTCACAATTGCGTGTAGTTCCAGCTCCAGGAGCTCCTATACCTTCTCTGGCTTCCATGTGCACTCACATATGTGTCTGTATATATAGTCTCTGTCACACGTATGTGAGTAAATATATGTCAAAATAAATATACTTTTAGTGTTGAAATGGGCTAGAGTGTTGGTGAAACAATTAAGGATACGTACGGTTCTCACAGAGGACCTGGGTTTAGTTCAGTTTCTCCAGGTGAAGAAATGCAGAGGCAGGCAGATCTCAGAGGCTCACTGGCTAGCCTGTCTGGACAAAACTCCATTCAGGAGGCCTTGCATGCTATGAGATTTAAATGTAAACAAGATATCTCAAATAGCCATTCTATAGAGAAAGAAAGTTGATGCTTAAGGTTGTGGTGGGTAGCTGGAAGTGAGAGCTAACGGGAGACAAAAATGTTCTAAAGATGACCAGGGTGACTGTTACAAAGCTGTGACTATACCAGATGTCACTGCGCAGTGCACAGTAAAAAAGAGGAAACAGTGGATCACACAAACTTAGCTTCCAACGGTGTGTGACTTCAAGAGTGTTACTTGCTGTTGCTCTGCCTTACTTCCTCCACAGGAAATGGACGGAGGTAGTAGCTTTCACCTCATTGTGTTGTAAACACTGAAAGTAAATACAGATTAAAACAACGCCTGGAAATAGAAATGAAAACTGCTTTGCTGCTTATCCTAGAAGCCACTGTGCAAATATCTTACTCCAACATATATTGAAGTGTCCAGGATAAGATATTTACACAGAATATATACACATACGTATGATAAAACCTTTGAAGTTATCTTTTTCTTATTTATTTAAGACATGGTCTGATGAAGCCTGCCCTGCCTTGAACTGTCTGCGCACCCAGACCTTCAGCTTCTGATCATCTTCCCCCACCTCCTTGTGCCTGTTTCCTGTACCTGCATTCAGCTTTCCTTGTAGTAATTTTAAGTATACCATATTTAATAATTTAAAATACTATTTATTATATTTATTTTGATAATTTACATTCTGTTCATTTTTTAATTTCTTCCTAATTGACATTTATTTAAAAAATTATTGAGGGGCTTGGAAGACACATCAGTAGTTAGAGCACGTGTTGCTTTCGCAGGGGATCAGAGTTTGATTTCCAGCACCCACATGAGGTGGCTCACAGGCCCTGGTAGCTCCAGCCTCAGGAATCTAATGCCCTCTTGTGGCCTCTTTGGGCATTGCCCTCACATGCACAAACCCACATACAAGCACACGTACACATAATTTACAAATAAATAAAGAAAATATTAAAATTTTCCTCTGTTGTGCGACGGAATGTAGGGATAGAATTCAATTAGTAAAACCTGATTAGAAACAGAAAAATTGAGTCGGTTAAAGGGACAATTTAATAGTCACACAAACCTACTAAGGTTAGTAACACTGAGCACTTTTAAAAAGATACCTCTTTAGGTATTAAAAAGCGCCGGTTGAGGGATAAAACAATAGCAGTAAAAGTCTAACCCGAGTCTGATTTCTGATTTTCCTCTTCAACAAAATGTGAATAAAGCGCAACAAGTTAAACTCTGTATAATGGAGGAGCAACACCTCATCAGAATTCAGTGAGGCATTCAGATAGTTAAATTATAGTTAAATTCGGGCCACTTAAGTGCAAACCTCAGGGATTTCCATTCTGGCCTCAATAGTTTGCTTTCTACTCGACAGAGTCTTCCAAGTTTGATCCAGCGGGCTTTCCGTCGGCGCCGCCCGTCGGCGCGCATGCTCAGAAGGCCGCTTCTGAGTTTACTTCCTGCTGCCTTAACAATGGCGGCTCGCGGCGTGGGGCGTTTGACCTGTTTGCCCCTGTGTTCCAAGAGAGGTAGCCGAGTCCTCCGCTCTATTTCCAGGCACCTCAGTTGTCCAGGGACGGTAGCCGCGAAAGTCAGGAACGAAGAACAGCCCCTGAGGGGTGCGGAGACAGGTGACGGGGCCGGCCGAGGAGGGCGGAGGGCGAGCGGCCACCGGCCACGGGGCTCGTGCTCCGCCTGTCGCTGTGGAGGACGACTCCCTTGTACAGCCGTGAAACTGTTTAGGCCACTGCCATAGTTGGCTAATGCTTTATAGTTCAACACAAAAGCCGTTCTCGGTGTTAATAATTATAACCAATATTGCACTCAGTGGCGTTTGCTTCATCCCTGACCTCAGCTCATCTGCCTTAGATAATCTGTCTTAGTTAGGGTTGGGAGTGCTGTGATGAAAGACCGTGACCAAAAGCAACTTGGGAAGGAAACTGTTTGGCCTACATTTTTCGCTAACCGCGGGAAACCAAGGCAGGAACTCACTGATCGAGAATCCGAGGCAGAAGCTGATGCAGAGGGCCACAGAGGAAGGCTGATACGTAGGTTTGCTCCTCATGGCTTTCTTAGCAAGCTCCACCAGCTCCACCAGCCCAAGGTGGTACCCCCTAGAATGGGCTGTACCCTTCGACGTCAATCATTAAAAGGCTTTATGGACTTGCCTGGAGCTCAATCTTGGCAGAGCCATTTTCTCAAGGCTTCCTCGCTTCAGATGACCGAATAAAACTAGCCAGTGCAGTATCCATAAGGTGTCGCCAAAGGCTAAATACACCTGGGCCTAAGGAACCCTGTGCTTAGGAAAATGTCTGTTTATTATTTTGGAGTTTTCAGCACAACCTTTTTGGTAACAGATTTGCATCCTTTCTTTTAATAGGGACCTTCTAAATGTATACACCTTGTCTATTGAGATCCCATCCTCACTGAACCTTTCTTGGATCCCACTAATGTGTGGATGTTTTTCAGAATTCTTAGAACGGCTTTGCAAGATATTTGCTGCACGTTGAAATACTGATTGGCTTGGGTTTAGCAGAAGCTGTTTCTGTTAAAAAATTTTAAATAATCCTGCAAATCCAAATAAGGATTCTGCCAGAGACACTGTTGTAATTTAACATTCATGTGGTGGCTTAAGTTTGAGAGCTTTTTCATATGCCCTTCGGGACATAAAGCAAACTTGTGGATTAGAACAGAAGGAATTATTGCTCCGTTAGTTTTTAATTTTTTTTCATTTTCTTTCTTTGTGTATGGGTTGTGCATGTATGTGTGTGGTCACATTGTATGAGTATATGTGTAAGTGCAAGTACATGTGGGTATGAGTGTGGTTGATGTGGAGAACATCTGCATTGCTCTTCTACCTTGTTCATTGGGTTCAGTAAAACCCAGAGGCTGAAGAAGTAGTGATTATTGTCAGTAGTTGCTCTGGGAATCCTCTATGTATTACAGATGGGCCTCCATGCCTACCTGGCATTTACCTGGGTTCTAGGAATCTGAATTTTGGTCTTCAGACTTCTGTAGCAATCTATTTAGCCACTGAGCCATCTCCTCAGCCCTAAGGCTCCTTTTTATAGATGAGAATTAAAAAAAAAAAAAGTAAGTCTGATTTTCAAGTTCAAGCTTTCCCATCTCTACAGTGGCAGAAACAACAATGAAACTCTCCTGACTTTGAGGACTTTGTTTTTCCTTTACTATATATAGATTATACTGCACATTTGTATCATTAGGGTGATGTGGTGAGGTGAGCCAGGCAGAACCTAGTGCGTAAAAAAGGAGGAAATGAGGACTGAGAGGAAGAACAGTCTCATGGCTAAGATCAAATTGTCAGGCAGTAGAGAAGTCTCTGTCCTTACCATGGAAGAAGACAGTCTTCCATACTGTTAAATAAATGCACATAACAGTCCTATGAATTGCACTCCTTCATAGATACTGAAGTGAGGTCATACAGAGGTGGAAGAGAGTCTACAGTGAAGTACCTGAAGTCTTCCCACACCTAAGCAAAATTTGAAGGCTGAATGGGAGTTGGCCAGACAGAAAGCAAGCAGGTGGGCATTCCAACAAGGGGGTGGAAGCAAGCAAGTTCATAGCATGTAATGGTGTTGTGTGCACAGTACCGTATGTGAGAAGTATGATAGCAGAAATGGAAGACACTGATGTTGAGGCGGAAAGGAGACACACGGTGCCAGCAATCTAGGCTATGGCATTTAGACTTCAGTTTACAGGTAGAAGGGATCATATTGGAAGTAGTGTGGGACATTGGTTCAGGAGGACAGAACAAGAGTACCCGAGACCAATCTTGGAGTGAGGCTGCTGTGATGGCACAGGCCTAAATATTGAAGATTGGCATGGAGTGAATAGGAGGGCACATATAGAAGTGTGTCTTCAGTATCTAGTGCAGGAGGGAAAAGAGCGATGTTTCTACTTTTTTGGTGAGTTGTTAAAATGATGAGCAGTTAAGGCCCAGAGTTCTCTGATGTGGCTGAGAGACTTGGCTTTGAACTAGTACTGAGGAGGACAGTTTGGGGTTCAGCAGCTCCCGATGTCATTCACCCAAATCTTCCTCTTTCCCATGAAAATTTCTTGGAGTTCAAGATCGAGTATTTAGAGTACTTTCTTGACTAGGATCAATGCTTTTGATTGTCATGTGTTACAACTCTTACTGTAGGATCTCTTTTTAGTCCTTGGAATTGTGTTTGGTGTGTTGGTATCAAACTTAGTGCTTCATTATTTATAGTCTACCCTTTCAGACTTAGAAAATGCATTTTATACTCTCCAATTCAAAGTTAATATTTTGAGGAGAAAGTGAGTTGTCCGTTTTCCTTTGTGGCCAATGAATGTATCTCATTTTTGACACTACAGCGCCTGTCTTCATCCCCTGTCTTTGTAAAACTCCTTATCTCTAGAAAGGTTTTGTTGTACCTCTGGATGGTCTTGAATTCACTGTGTAGTGGGCAATGACCTGCATATGTGACCCTCCTACTCTGCTGATGGCTGGAATTCCAGACATGTACTTTCCACACCCCGATTTACATCATACTGAGGATTGAACTAGCCTTGTGTGTGCTAGGCAAGTGCTGAACTGGTCAAGGTATATCTTTAGCCTTAGATTTTAATTTTTTTATTTCGACAGAGTGCCTAATCGATGGCAACTGAGTATTGTTTGAGTCAGATCAAGACTTTAGATGGAAAACCTCTTCATAGCAACTTACTACAGTATGTTAAATGTCTTAGAACCACTGTTTGATTATACTTAGACTTCTATTAATTTTCTTTAGGTTTTTCAGTATTATAGAATGTACAGTTTTTGTAGGCTAGAGAGGTGCTTTATGGCCAAGCTTGATCCCCTGAATTTTGTCCCTTGAAGCCACATGATGGAAGAAGAGAACTTACTCCCAAAAATTGTCCTCTGACCTCCACATGTGTGCCAGTGCACACACAATGAAGAAATAAATTTAGAAAATATATGATTAGGGTAAATTTGTTTTAATCACACATAGAACCGTCATAAACTTTATCAACATATGTTTTAAATTTTATGTGTGTATTAGTAGAAATGTTTTTGTCTCATTTTTAGGCTTTGAAGACGGGACCCTCAAAAAGAGATTCTCTGAGGTACAGAAAGAGAGAAGAGAACAGGCCCAGAGGACTGTTTTGATACGTTGTCCAAATAATATCAATGAGAAAAAGTTTCTCAAGTATTTATCCCAGCATGGACCAGTTAATAATCATTTCTTCTACGAGAGCATTGTATGTATCTAAAAATCTGCCTGACTTGGTGGTTATGCTTTTGGAAGCAGTTTTTGATGTTTTTTATAATACGTGAATAAAGATCTCTTGGTATTCTACCCATTCCTTCATTTCTTTAATGAGGCTTTCTCCCCTTGGGTGTAAGAAAAGAAACCCTTATTGCAGTGGTTTAGAATTGTACCTGGGGTGTAGCGCAGTCACTAAGTACTGAAGACCCTGAGTTCAACCCTAGCACTGCAGAAAGAAAAGGAGTTGTTAGAAACTTACAATGGAATGACTGTAATCTGAAGATCTTAGAGCAGTGGTTCTCAACCCCTTGGCAAATCTCTTTCTCTAAACATATTTACAGTATGATTCATAACAGTAACAAAATCACAGTTATGAAGGAGCAATGAGAATAATTTTCTGGTTGGGGGAACCGTATTCAGGGATTGCAGCATTAATTAGGAAGCTTGAGAATTACGGATGGAGTCTAGTGCTGTAGATATTGAGGGGGGAGGAGGGGAGCTAGGCGCTGTGCCATCCTGGTACAGTGTTCTTTTAGGGCAGTAACATCTCTTTTTCTGATTTACTTGTAATGAGTTGTGTCAGAATTGTGTCATTTATAGAACTCAAAATGCAGTATTTTCTAACAGTGTAATTGTTTTGAGGTTGCTATGTTAATGTGTTGAAATATCATTGTGAAACTCTATATTCCCCCCTTTTTCTTATGCTTTTCACATAGGGTCTCTATGCTGTTGTAGAATTTTGCCAAAAAGACAGTATAAACTCATTGCAGAATGGAACACATACTCCAAGCCTGAGCACAGAGGCTACGATTCCATTTAAGTCACGTTTCTTGAACTTAAAGCTGAAGAATCCATCTAACCAGTCATTTGAACAGTCATTTGCATACACAAATAACCAGTTGCCTCCTTCAAGCAAGAAGCTCTTTGAATTACTGAGTTATGCAGAAAGTGTAAGTTTACATGTGTACTTCAGATTTTTTAAATGTTTATTTGTGCATTATAAAAGTTCTGGTACTCAGCAGCATTATTGTATTACAGGGTTTTAGTTTATAAGATAAAAGGAGTTAGAGGTGAGTGATAATGAGGATGGATGCATAGCATTACAAAGGGCAGTTTTGCCAAGAATTTGCTAAGAACTGATAGATGTGGCCTATCAGGTAGATGTTGAGGTCAGTATGTGAGATTATCTTGATAACCGGTATATGATCTCAAAATTATTACATGGTTTTCTTCCTAACTTCTGTCAGAGCAATGAATTGCAGTCATAAATGTCCTATGGGAAGCCATTCTTTATTCATAGAATCCTTCTATTTAATCAGGGTGTACTTTAAAACATATATTTGCTTGGCTCTTTTTTATTTTTTTTAAACAACTCTTAATTTTATTAATGAGTGGAATTGCTTTAAGGAATTCTTTGTTCTTGGGGGCCAGAAAGGTTGCCCAGTGGTTCTGAGTACTTGCTGCTCTCCCAGAGCACAAGTTAGGTTCTCTACACTCATGGCAGGTGCTCACATCCACTGTGACTCCAATTCCAGAGTGGTGGACCTCTCTTCTGGCCTCTGGGCAGTTTATTCTCATATGTACACATCCATGTAATTAAAAGAAACTTACACTACAGAATTTGTTGAATGAAAACTAAGTCTTCCTTCTCTACCCAGTGACTCTTCACGACATTATGCTCTTTACCTTATAGGTAAACCACATGTTGCCAAAGTTTGGGGCCCTTTTGAAAAATTTAGATGTTTTTTCTTTTTTTTTAATGTCATAGTGTTTATGTTCTGTAAATGCTAATTCTAGTTTTATATCTTTACCCTATTATTGTTTTTTTCTTAATTCTGATTTATCAAACTTTTAGCTGGGTTAGTTATTTTTACAAAGAAGGAACTTATCAAAAAATTTTTTTGTTAATTTTCTGATTTCTAAAATTGTGCTTCTGACCTACACATTTCCTTCACTTCTGTTGGCTTCTGTTTTTAGTTAGTGCTTAGTTCTTTTACCTTCAAGGCTGTTTTCAAATAGGGGCATTAAAAGCTGTGATTTGTACTTTAAATGTTTAACTCTGGTGCAGTTTTGGAGTCTGATTACTTGACACTTAAATATCCGCTTTCTAAGGAATCAGTGGGCTTATGAACAGAAATATGGGGCCATTAATTCTTGAATTCTGATGTTTCTCACCCTTTGGCACTGGGTTACCTTCCAACTCTGACCTTTGTGCTTGTTTTGACCTCTTTGGGGGTGTTTTCTTTTTGCTAAAACAATAATTTCTACATAATGCTTATAAAGAGTAGTTGTTTTAATTCTAATCAAGTTTTATTTTGCTCGTGCTGTTAGTAGTGGTTTTTTAAACTATTTATTTATTTTATTCATTACAATTTGTTTACTTTGTATTCCAGCTCTAGCCCCCTCCCTTGTCCCCTCAGAATCCCACCCACCTTACCTCTTCTCCTGCCATGCCCATTCCCCAGTCCACTGATGGGAAGGACCTCCTCCCCTTCCATCTGATCCTAGCCTATCAGGTCTCACCAGGTCTAGCTGCATTATCTTCCTCTGTGTCCTGGTAAGGCAGCTCTACACTCAGGAGGAGGTGATCAAAGAGCCAGCCACAGAGTTCATGTCAGAGATAGCCCTGTTCCCCTTACTAGGGAACCCACTTGGAGACTGAATTGCCACAGGCTACATAGGTTTTCTCCATGAATGGTCCTTGGTTCTGAGTATGAGTCTTAGAAAAGACCCCTATGCCAAGATTTTTTGGTTCTGTTGCTTTCCTTATGGAGCTCCTGTTCCAGGTCTTTCTATCTTCCCCTTCTTTCATCAGATTTCTTGCGCTCTGCCCAAAGTTTGGCTATGCTTACTAGTGTTTTTTTAAGAATCAGTTTTTGCTGGGCAGTGGTGGTACATGCCTTTAATCCCAGCACTCAGGAGGAAGAAGCAGGCAGATCTCTGAGTTTGAGGCCAGCTTGGTCTACAGAGTGAGTTCCAGGACAGCCAGGGCTACAAAGAGAAACCCTGTGTCAGAAAAAAAAAAAATAATAATAATCTTATGAAAGAAGTGGGAGATAGAGCTCCACAAGGAGAACAACAGAACCAAAAATCTGGACCCAGGGGTCTTTTCTGAGGCTGATACTCCAACCAAAGACCATTCATGGAGCTAACCTAGAAACCCTGCACAGATGTAGCCTGTGGCGGCTCAGTGTCCAAATGGGTTTCCTAGTAAGGGGAACAGGGGCTATCTCTTATATGAACTCAGTGGCTGGCTCTTTGATTACCTCCCCCTGGAGGGGGCAGCCTTACCAGACCACAGAGGAAGACTATGAAAGACAGTCCTGATGAGACTTGATAAGCCAAGGTCGGATGGTAGGGGAAGAAGTCCTCCCCTATCAGTGGACTGGGGAAGGGCCATGGGAGGAGATGAGGGAAGGAGGGAGGGCAGGATTGGGAGGGGACGAGGGTGGGGACTGCAGCTGTAATACAAAGTGAATAAGTTATAATAAATAACTTATATTAAAAATATATGATTAAAGAGGTTTTGTGAACAAAAAAAAAAAAAGAAAATGACAGTATTTTATATAACCTAAGCATCTGTGTTTTGTTGCTTTCATTGGCCAGCTAGATCGATGAACAGCTGAACACTCTGCTGAATGCCTTCCAGCTCACAGAGGAGAATGTCAGGCTCCGCCATCTCACCTGCTCTCTCATTGAGGACATAGCTGCTGCATATTTTCCTGGCTGTGTCATCTGGCCCTTTGGCTCCTCAGTGAACACGTTTGGCAAATTAGGATGTGATTTGGATATGTTTTTAGATCTAGATGAAGTTGGAAAACTCAATGTTCACAAGGTACTAAATATTTCTTTTCACCACTACAAAAAAGTTAGAAAAGGGAGATCTTTGGCTCTAATAAAATTATAGCTGTTGATTTCTAACTTAGTGAACATGATTCAAGTTTATCTGCTAGTGATTCCCTTGAGTTGTAGAGCTTTTCTTTGTGTGAGGTCATTTACTGTGTCTCTTCTACATGTGCAGAAAAGGTTGCTCCCTCAAGGTTCAGAGCACTGACATTCACACTGTATTTTAGACCTTAGTAGACTTTAATTTTGCCAGCTGTTCTGTTCATAGTTACATAGTCCCTTATATACTTTGAAACATCCTGTTTTCTACTTTTTTCTGTGTGCTTCTTGGTACTCCAGCTCTCAGCCTGTCTGGGACTTACCTTAGAGTGGAGTTTGGTTTTCTCACAATCTTAGGATTGTTTTTCCTGTTCTAGAATGGTTCTTATTAGCACAGCCTTGAAAAGATTTGTCTCTTAGTTTTAAGGCCTACTTCTACTTCAGCCTTCTTGAAGCCATCCTTTCTTTTTTTTTTTTTTTCTCTACCATGCTTAAAATTACTTACCCCACCATCTTTTTCTCCATTGCTGTTACTTCTGTCTTTGGGATCTCTTCCTGTCGTGTCTAGTTAGTGACTAATCTGACGGTCCCCACTGTGTCATAAGCTGAGCAGGACAGGTGTGTGTCCGTGACTTGCTTCCACTACACTTCTAGTTGTGTAGTCTGCAAAGCTGTGTGTGTGTTCATTGAACTGAAATTAGCAAGGAGTAGACAACATCACTGTTAAATGTGTCAGACCGAGATTAACAGGCATTGGAAACTGAGTTAAATTCCTGGTATGGGAACCTAAATTATGTGTACTTTTATTTTTATTTATTTATTAGACATATTTCATAGAATATGTGCCTCAGCCATTTAAAATATACAGTTTTGTATTGATGTTATTATTTCTGTATTTGCAGATTGCTATAACCATTAGAAAAATAAAGTTTAGACTATCTTTATCTCACCAAAAAGCACTGTCTCAGGTGCTAGGCTTTTTCATGAAGGAGCACAGTGGAGCTTAGGGTTAGAAAGCCTGGGCTGTGCAGGCAGTGGGGGTGTCAGCATTCTGTTGTTTAGCAAGGTGGCATTGCGTAAATGGTTTTCCAGTTCTCTGTGGCATTAGTACATACACTCATGCAGGGTTTGAGATTGACTGAACTCACTATTGGGAAACCTACATGACTGGACCTAAGAGCTCCAGTGCGGCCACTGTTTCAGCAGGATTGCTATTTTACCTTTTTATAAATAGGAAGTTTGTTTGTTTGTTTGTTTTTCTCCTGTTGGAAGCAGAAGTTTGTGGATAGCTTTTAGTTTTAACTCTGTGTTTCTGAAGTATTTTGGTATTTAGAAAAGTTACTTAAAAGGTTTTCCTCCATTGTGATGAGTTAATCTTACGTTTTGTGTATAGATTTAACTTTTGAAAATGTTATAGACATGCATGCTTATTTAAGATTGTTTTTGAGATTATGGCTTAAGAATATATCTTTATTTATGGTTATCATAAATTTGTGAATAGAAAAATTGATAACTATACAGTAACAATGTAAATACTCTTAAATTTGCCTGTTTCCTAACATCTTTTTTTTTTTAAGATTTATTTATTATGTATAAAATGTTCTGTCTGTATGTACACCTGAGTACCAGAAGGGGACACCAGATCTCATTACAGATAGTTGTGAACTACCATGTGGTTGCTGGGGACTTCTGAAAGAGCAGCCAGTGCTCTTAACTTCTAAGCCATCTCTCCAGCCCCTCCTAACATCTTATTGGTGCATTTGGCCAATCATGAACCTCTTGGCACTCCACCTTGCTTTCTAATTCATTGTGTGGTGGTTTTATTTCTCAGCCTAGGTTGAGGGAGTTTGAAATTGTATTTTGACCCTTTAAAAATTTTTTATTTTAGATTTATTATTTGTTTATTATTTATGTGTATGAATGAGTGTTTTGCTTGCATGTATATATGTATACCATGCTCTGGGAGCTGGATCTCCTAGAACTACGTTCTGGGTGATTGTGAGCCACCATGTGGGTGCTGGATACAGAACTTGGGTCCTATGTAAAAGCAAAATGCTCTTAACTGCTTGAGCCATCCCTCCAGCCCCTATCTATCTATCTATCTATCTATCTACTATCTACCTACCTACCTACCTATCTATCTATCTATCTATCTATCTATCTATCTATCTATCTATCTATCTATTAAATGTAGGCGTGCTCTGTCTGCAAGTACACCTACATGCCAGAAGAAGCCATCAGATCCCTTCATAGATAGTCATGAGCTACCATATGGTTGCTGGGAATTGAACTCAGGACCTCTGGAAGAGGAGCTAGTGTTCATAACCGCTGAGACATCTTAGCAGCCCACATGTTGACCCTTTTTATACATCTCAGAGCGCTATGAAGCACAGGTACTAACAGGTTGTTTACTGATGAGTAAATGAGTCACTTACCAATTGAAGTAATAACGTATGAAATGTGCCAATGACCTTAACACAAAGGTCCTTTTAGAATGAAATAGGAAGCTAACATCTGCCTTTGGATTTCTCCAGTTTTGCATATTTTTTTGATAGAAAGTCTTGCATATTGTAGAATTTAGTCAATAGAAGTAAAAATGAGGAACTGTGTCCCAAATAGTGTTACCTGTCATCTGAATGACTAGTCTGGGCTGTGTGCTTAGTTTTCGTTTTTTGTGTGTTTGTTTTTCCTTTAGATTTTCTTCTGTGTAGTGCTGTAGGGACAGCAAAATGAGAAACACTCATGGAGTTACCGTTTCTGCAGTTTTTCTGAGTATATAATGTGTGTGTGCAGATGGAGGTGTGCATGCACATGTGTGTGCTTCTTACACAGAGGTCATAATTCAACATGGGTAGTCATGTGGGTGTGCATGCACATGATTGTACTTTGTGGAGGCCAGAGTTCCACATGCAGTGTCTGCCTCTATCTCTCCACCCTATTGTTAGAGACAGCATTTCTTACTGAATTCAGCACTCACTGATTGGTGAGGCAAGCTGACCAGCACTGGTTGTAAGCAGACGCCTTGCCATTGGAGCAGTTTCCCAGCCCACTTTGTCAAAGTTTTGTTTACTTGGTGGACAAAAGTAGTTTTGGAGGTTCTCTTACCTTTTTGCCCATAACCTTTGTATTTTCTATCATCTGCATCTTCCATAGTTACATGTTTTATTTCTGTGCAGTCTTTTGGTCTGATTAACCTACATGTTCTTTTGCTTTTTATGTCACTCATGCTAAGCTTGATTATGCTTTGGTAGCAGTTAGTCTCCTGGATCTCAGGGTCTTTACACAGCAGCTGTCTGTCCTGCTGAGGCTGAATCCAGAGCAGCTCAGCAACAACACTCTAGTCACGATTTCTTCCCAGCAGCCAGGCTGACTAGCTCATTCCTGCCTGTTCTTCCTGTATTTGAAAACAGTGACAAGAGAACTGATCTATGGCCCTTTATGGCTTGCTCTGATCCTACCTAAAAGTGATCCAGGAAGCCTCTGCCTACATACAAAGCACACACATGGGCACAGGGGGCTCAGCATCCTGCACACATGCACGGAGCAGTTCACTAGCTGTCTCTTCCCTGGCTGTTCCTCACAGCTCTAGTGTTGTTTCCAAGTCCATTGCTCTCAACTAATTTTTTTGTTTGTGTTTTTGTTTTGTTTTGGTGGCATCGTTTGTACTTCTTCCACATCCCTTTCTTATGAGAGCGAATCCCACCTCACTACTATCTGTTCTGCCAGTTTGTGGTTTTTATTTTGTTTTTAAACCATCCTGGGATGACTTAATTTCAAATATATTTGTTACTATATTTTTTTAATGTTTTTCTTTGCTTATTTACTTTTCCATTGTCTTTATATAAGAAAGCCTCTGTGTCTTGTTTTCTCTTGTTGATCTGCTGCTGTTCTACCTGTGTTCTCCTGCCACTGTGAGTTGATAGGGTCGTTGGAAAGGGCGTGGCCTCTGGCTAAGTGGAAAGGGCAGGTCTATGTTCAGAGAATGTACGTAAGAAGTAACTCCGTGTCTTATTAGTACTTTATGTACATACTCAACTGAGGTACATATGTTCGATATAAAAAGTTAGTAGTTTTGCAGGGTAGTGCCTTGTATTTCACAATACCCAAAGGCTATCAAACATCCTTAAGGCTATTTTGCTATGATTGCATGTGTCTCTGTGCTAATTTCTCTGGCCAGAGTTACTTAGGCTCTTAGGTTCTAAATCATCCTTTCCCTAAAGTTTAAAAAAATTCCTTTTCCCCAAAATCCCTTCATAATATTCAGTGTTTTTATATTTAGAATGCAGGGAATTTTTTGATGGAATTTCAAGTGAAAAATGTTCCTTCAGAAAGAATTGCAACCCAGAAGATCCTATCTGTAATAGGAGAGTGCCTTGACAACTTTGGCCCTGGCTGTGTGGGTGTTCAGAAAATACTGAATGCTCGATGTCCGCTCGTGAGATTCTCCCATCAGGCCTCAGGATTTCAGTGTGATTTGACCGCTAACAACAGGTATGGCCCTGTAAATGTATTCACTTAAATGTGACTATTCTTACTTTCCTTGTTTAGAAACAGTAGCCCAGAACTATTAGACACACTTCAATAATGATCCATCTGTTTGTTTGGTTTAATGTGAAGTCGCTAAATTGGGTGCAATGGCACATGCCTATATTCCCTGCCTACAGGGTCTGAGTCAGGAGAATTGTGTTTGAGGCCTTCTTGGACTACATACCTGAGTTATATCAAGACTCTCATTTTTATTTTGGCTGAAAGATTTATTAAAAATAGGTTTTTAAACCTGATTTTCCTCCCCTCCTTTTGTATGTAGGATATGTTGCCCAGACTGGTACCCAAGTCCTGGGCTCAAACAGATTCTCCTGCCTCATCCTGAGTAGATAAAACCATAGGCATGTGCTACCATGCCATGCTTACTACCACACCATGCTTACTCTGAGGTTCGTCTCCATACCATTTTTGTCCTGAGGTGCACCACACCATGCTTACTCTGAGGTGTGATTTCTTAGCAGCTGCTTTAGCTTCTGGCTGGTTTTTCATTTATACATTGAGCTTGAGTAATTTTGTCTGTTCACAATTAAGAATTTCAAGAAAATACTTTCATGATCAAATTAGTATTAGAATGTTTTCCTGTGTAAGGCAGCTTGTTTGCAAAAGACTAGATAAGTAAGACCTGAGGCTTTAGTGCAGAAACATTTTCCAGTAGTACTGTCTATAGTTTCACTTACTAAGAGACCTTAGACATTGCATTTTTATTTTAAGAAACCATGCCTAGGAACTTTCTCTTAAAAAAATAATCTGTTTCAGAGCTTGATTCCATGGTTGTCACTGTTTTTAAGAATGTTGCAAGGCACTGGATGTTTGATATCCAAGCTTTACATTGAGTTGAATGTTATGGATGCACAGCGATGTCAGTTGGTTGGCTTTGAGGCATGGTTTGATGTAGCTCAGGCTGGCCTTCAGCTCCTGGTGCTCATGTCTTCACTTCCCATGAAGCCAGATTTTCAGTGCTTGCCACCATGCCTGGCTGCGTAATGTTTTTAGTTTAATCGTGGTGTTGAAAATGTAGGCAGAAGCAGTGGGATGCGAAGATGTTCCTAGATGTGCCTTTTATTTGACTCCTGTATCCTAACTTTCAGTTTGAAGTTTTTATTTTTAACTTTTCTGTTTTGAAGTATTGCTTTGAAAAGTTCCGAACTCCTTTATATATATGGCTCCCTGGATTCGCGAGTAAGAGCCTTGGTGTTCAGTGTGCGATGCTGGGCTCGGGCACATTCGTTAACAAGCAGTATTCCTGGTGCTTGGATTACAAACTTCTCCCTAACAGTGATGGTCATCTTTTTCCTCCAGAGAAGATCACCCCCCATTCTTCCTACTCTGGATTCCCTAAAATCCCTAGCAGGTAAGACTAGAAGTAATCTTTTTTCTTTTGACACTGGATAGACATTTACCATGTCTAATCAAAGCACATATATTTGTAAATCATGTCATTTACTTCTTTATTTTTAAATCTAAAAATAAGTGGGTGTAAATTTTAATTCTCATTCTAAATTTTAAGTGGTGTGTGTGTGTGTGTTCACCAGCAGACTTAAGAACTGGTGGTTTGGAATTAAGAGTTGTGTCTTATTTGTATCAGTTAACAACTGGCTTACCCTAGCGTTTGAACACCTGGAGCCTCTCACTTAGTTGACCCAGTCTGGGATGAAGCTGAAAAAATACTTAGTAGGTCAAGCTGCGGATCCAATCACAGTTTCCGGGCTTCCCAGATTCGATCCTGTTCAGACAGCACTGTGGTACCTGAAACTGCTTCTGGTATTCTAAAGATTCTCCGTGTATTTGTATTTGAGTTTAAAATCTATCCTAGGTGATAGTGTTTTAAATTCAGCATGCTGTTTATATTATGGATAAATTAAATTTTGATAACTTGCTGGAGTAAATAGAAAAATAATCTGTGAAAGGAAGATAGTTCGGGGGTACATATGTAGAAAGTGTGTACATACTGTTACAGTTGTCCCATTGTATATGTTGCTCCAAGGTAATTCTTAGTGCATATGGGTCTTTTCTGTTTAAACTAACCCTGAGAGGAATCTTATTCCTATGTAATAAGATGTAAAGCACTTGTTTGTGTTTGAAACCATCTGCTATCTAAGCTACAATATTCTCCGGCATTCTCTTTATATGTTCTCATACCCACCCATACTATGATTGTTCTCAATATTTTTTATCTGCTCCTTTAGTCATAATTTATTATTATTATTATTTTGCCTGGAATGTGCTTTCCCTTCTTTTAGACTAAATTATCTCAGACTACATTTATCTCTTAAATACCTTCTCTTAATTCAAATCAGAAGTAACTCTGTCTGGGAATGCAACAGATGTTAGTATAATTCACAGTTGAGCTAAGAAAAAGCTGAATTGGTGGGTTACCAGAGAGTCAGAAGGCAGTAGTAATGCCTGTGGCCCCTCCTCCCTGGCATTGTTCTTTCAATAGGTGTTTGCATGTTGTGTCAGATAGACAGTTTCCAGTAGCTAACAAACTGAAAGGATAAGACAAAAACAAAGTGAAGGTAGATTCTCATCAATGAACAACTTGTAAATAGCCCTTCTTATTCTGCACCTGCTGGGTACACTGATGTTTTAATATTGAAAAGTCATTGGAAAGAAAAATCTTGAAACTCTTGGGATTCGGAAGCAGGAAAAAAAAAAAGAAAACAAACTGACACTACTTTGTATTAGGGATGGACTGTTTGAATGCTAAGATCTGGGAAAAACAAAAATGGCCTTATCTTAAATCAAATTGCCTGTGAGTTTCAGTATTTTCTTTGTGTGTGTGTGTTTTATTTAATTTTTTTCTTCACAATTTATTCATTATATATCCCGATTAAAGCCCCTCCTTTAACTCCCCCAGTCCCTCCCTCCCTCTTCCCCTCATCTCCTTTCTCTAATCCACTGAAAGGGGGAGTTCTCCACCATTGCCATCTGTCCATAGCTTGTTAAGTCTCATCAGGACTGCCTGGATCCTCTTCCTCTGTGCTCTGGCAAGGCTGCATCATCAGCATTCAACTGAGTTCATGATAGAGGTGGCCACATCTGAGCACATCTCTATGCATGATCCTCTGTTGGCACATCAGTCTCTGCAGGACCCCCTGGGCTCAGATCTTTTAGTTTGGTTGGTCTCCTTGTGGGGCTCCTGTCCCCTCCATGTCCCTCTAATCCAACCCAGAATTTCAGTATTTTTCTATGAAGTTTTTTTTAGTGAAAAGGAACACTTGTGTTGGCTAGTTTTGTGTCACCTTGACACACAAACTAGAGTTACCTGAAAGGAGGGAACCTTAATTGAGAAAATGTCTTCATAAGATCTAGGTGTAAGACATTTTCTTAATAAGTGATTGATGGGTGTGGGGGAGAGCCCCAGCCTCTTGTTGGTTGTTCCATCCCTGGGCTACTGGTCCTGGGTTCTATATGAAAGCAGGCTGAGCAAGTCAGTTAGCAGCACCACTTCATGGCGTCTCATCAGCTCCTGCCTCAAGGATCCTATCCTGTTTTAGCTCCTGTCTTAACTTCCTTTGGTGAGGAACAGCAATATAAACGCATAAGCTGCTTTTTTGGTCATGATGTTTTCGTTGCAGCAATAGAAACCCTAACTAAGACAAACACCAGTAGAGAAAGTCTCTGGGGTTTTTGTTGAGATGTATTTATAGAGATATTTTTAATGCGACTTATTTTTCTGTGATAGTAGCTTTTTAAAATTGAAAACATTTTCACACTATAGATTCTGATTATAGCTTACCCTCCCCATTCCTCCCAGATGCTCTCCACTTCCCCACTAACCCAAGTCTACACCTCATTTTTGGTCTCAGAATACAAATAAGCAGCTTAAAAAAATAAAATTAGAAACAAATAGAAAAAAAAACACAGAGCTGAAGAAAAAACACAAGAAACACGTACAAATGTTGAGACACATATTTGCACACACAGAAAACACATAAAAACAAAATCAGAAAGCATAATATGTAAGCAAAAGATCTATACAGGAGGTGGGGGGTACCCAGACTGAGCTCTATCCAAAGATACCATTGAGTTTGTTTTGCATTGGCTATCTACTGCTGGGTGTAGTTTGTATATTCAGTGAGACTCCATTAGATAAAAATATTTCCTTTCTGATTAGTCTTTAATTGGAGATAGCTTCTTTTGGGTTAGGAATAGGGGCTTGTGTCTAATTTAGCACTGGGCCCCCATCTGGCTTAGACCTGTGTAGACCCTGTGCATGCTGCCACAGTCTCGGTGGGTCCTTATGTGAATCAGTCTTGTGTCCAGAAGGCTTTGTTTCCTTGGTATCTTCATTCTCTCTCACTATTACAATCTTTTTGCCTCCTCTTTCTCAGAGTTCCCTGAGCCCTGAAGGGAGGGATTTGATGAAGACCTCCTATTTAGGACTGAGTATGTCAAGGCCTTCCACTCTTTACACTGTTGTGGGTTTCTGTACTTGTTCTCATCTACTTCAGGAGGAAGCTTCTCTAATGATAGCTGAGTATGATCCTGATCTATAAGTATAGCAGAATGTCATTAGGTGTTATTTTATTACTATGTTCTTTTAGTAGCATAGCTGTATTTGGTTTTCCTCTTAGTCCATGGTCTCCCTAGTGTCAGGTTCTTGGTCACCCAAGCAGTGTCGGGCATAGGCTCCATCTCATAGGCCTAATTCCAATCAGAGGGTGTGGTTGGTTGTTCCCACAACATTTGTGCCATTACTGCAGTAGTGTATCATGTTGTCAGATCGCCGTTGTAAATCAGAATTTGTAGCTGGGTTGGTCTTTACTTTTCTCCTCTGATAGTGTACAGAGTGCCTTCTAGTACTATGAACACTAGTCAATAGGGATGCAGGTCTAGGTAGGTACCAGCTTTTTTTCTCTGTAATTAGTGAGCTAAGTAGGTGTTGTCTTCAGCAGTAGGGCCTTACTGTCAGTTTGTGGAAAGCAACCATTAGCTTTAGCAGTAACCTAGGTTGTTTAGGGGTTTCTATGGGGCCCCTTTGTTAGTAATGCTATAAACCAGAGACAAATTCCTGGGGGGAGGGGAGGTACAGCAACTAAAAGACAGTGAATATAATTAGCTTATGTTGTATCACATGCTGGGCGTGGTGGTACATATTTTTAATATCATCTCTCTGGAGGCAAAGGCAGGTAGATTTCTGAATTCAAGGCCAGCCTGGTATACAGAGCAAGTTCCAGGACAGCCAGAGCTACACAGAGAAACCTGGTCTCAGGGGGAAAAAAAAAGTGTGTGTGTGTGTGTATAAAATGTGTATATACACATATATAATCTGTTAGTTGACATATTAAAGCATACATACACACACACACACACATATATATATATATATATATATTTCAGAGAATTAGACTGTTTACCTAGCAGTGTGGTGGATTTGTTGGCTTTGTGTTGTTAAAACTTTGGGCATGTGGTAAGGCTGTACACTGTAGTAGAGGATGCAGAGAAGTTTCGTAGGATATAGACATAGGCAGAAGAGGAAGGGGTGGCTCCCTCCATTCCCTTCAAGGGCATGAATGTCTTCAGTATGTTTTACCACCTCCCGAAAGCAACAGGTTGAGAATAGTCTCTAACACGTTGCTCTTTGGCGGACACTCCTGATTCAAACTGGAGCAGTAGAATACATAACATTGCAATATGTTAAGGGAAATATGTCAGTACACAGATCTTATTTTTAAATCATATAAGAACCATAGAAAAAGAGAGACAGGTTTGAAGGAACCTTATTTATTATCTCTTTATAGTTTTCCCTAGGAATTATAGACATCCACAATCATTCAGATTGTTAAGTCTCTGCTATAGAATAGATATGGGTTGTGGGTTAACCTGGGAGAGGAATAATCACGGGAGAGTGATCTTTGTGTTTCCAGACTTGGGTAGCCTGGTGACTTCATGCTGTAGTCAAAACATAGTCAGGTAAGTTTTAATTGAGGAAATATTGAAACCGGAGGCGGCTGCTGATTAGCTTTGTGAGATTGAAGTTGGCTTTTGAGAAGCATCTTGTTCATTGTGTGTTAGGACGTGGACTAGGGTGTGTGACAGATTCCATGGTACCTGTGGACTTAGCAGAAAGAAGGAAAATGACCCTATATGACTCCATACAAATGCTAGTAAGAAAGTGAGTGCCTGCTCTAATGTAATCCTACTTCGTTTCCTAACTTACTAAATTATGATCACTCTGAAGTTCTTCATTCGATAGGTTGTTTAGTAGAAGGTAGACACTGCTTGCTTTCATTTATAACTAGAAAACTGATTTGTTCAAAAGATGGCATAAGATCATTGAGTTGCTGGAAGATAACTATAGTACAGTAGAGGAAGTGCAGCATTGCTTTCACTGCTGTGTGATCATCTCAGGTCCTTTTTAAGTGGAGTTTTAAAATCTATAACTATGTATAACATGATTAATAGCAAGACAGTATTTAACTGGATTAAGTCATAGCTCCATGTTCTGAAGTAGGGAATGCTTTTCAGTGTGAAACTCTGTTTCTCTGTATTTAAGATGCTGAAGATAGATGTATATTAGAAGGGAACAATTGTACATTTATCCGGGACTTGAATAAAATTAAACCTTCTGGAAACACCGAAACATTAGGTAAGTCTTTCTCTTTTTTTTTCTTCCCTTTTGGATTCTGACAGATTTTCCTCTTATTTTCTTTATCTTGTTTTCTTGCAGAATTACTACTGAAAGAATTTTTTGAATATTATGGCAATTTCGCTTTCAATAAAAATTCCATAAACATTCGACAGGTAAAGAATGTGTCAGCATATATTATAAATTTGCTGTGTTTCCATTGGGTTCCTTTTTAAAGCACGGTAAAGAATGTTCAGGTCTGAGTTAACAGTCATGAGGTAGAACTTGACTAAGCTAGTCATCCTCGGAGCTGCAGGAACAGGCGGCAGCTCTGGCGTCTGCTGTTGTCACGGTGCTTGGTCTGTTCTTAAGGCTAAGACTGTGTCCCTCAAGATTGCGGTAACATCCCTGGAGTTTACATAGTTGTTCACACTGAAGATGTGCTCTGTGGAAGAACGTACTCTATTTTTGAGACAAGTTTTGTCATATACATCCAGCTTGGCCTTGGACTTAACAGTTCTTTTGCCTCCACATCCCAGTGCTGTGGTTACAGGCGTGTGCCACTGCCCTGCCCTGTGGAGGACATTGGTTCTGAGTCCCAAGGATAGGTAGATTTGGCTAGTTCCCCCAGCTTCGGTGCTTGGGCTTAATTCAACACATGCCACTTAACACAGATTTGTTTATATTCTCTTTTTCCTTCCTATCTGTCCTCGTTTTTCCTTCCTCTGCCCTCCATTTCTCCATTCAAGCCCTTCTCGTTTTAAGTAGAACTTGTATTAAGTAAAAAGGATTTTTATTGATGACCTAGTCCAGATACCTGTCACCTGAGCATTGACATCATTATTCATAGATCATAAACCTAAGTAATTTTCTTCAGAGAACACTTGTAAACTATGTAGGAAAAGGAAAGACCTGCTCATATCTGACTCATAGAAATGCATTTGTACCCAAGACCCTTGGGAAAGCAGTTCTTTGCTCTGTGTCTTATGCTGATCTTGTGTGTCCCTGGCAGCCAGCCTCTACATGTGTGTGTCTTCTCTGTTGTGGTCTGTAGGGAAAGGAGCAAAACAAGCCCGATTCTTCTCCTCTGTACATCCAGAATCCTTTTGAAACATCTCTCAATGTAAGCAAAAATGTGAGTCAAAACCAGCTACAAAAATTTGTGGATTTGGCCAGAGACAGTGCCTGGATTTTGGAACAGGAAGAAAAGAATCAGCCTTCCCCTTCGAGTAGGCAGCCCTGGGGGCTGGCTGCCCTCCTGCTGCCGCCTGGGACACACCGCATCTCTCTCTTCAGGAAGAAGAAAAAGCCAATGAGTGAAAAAGTCAAAGGCTTGTTAGCATCCATGAAAAGTAACAGCACAAACAGTTTCGCAGGTACGCATGGAAAGAGAACAATCAGTACAAAGGCATGATGGCAACCATTTTGGACTTCTGGGAAAGAGCTGCCCTGAAATTCTTGACAGACCTTAACATTTATCTGATGTCATTTGTCACGATCTTAACACCCTTTTACTTGATCTGAAATTCTGGATATTTTCTTCTGATCAGGTAGAGTTTTATAAAAATATCAGTGGTAAAGAATATGCAAAAGACATATTTGAACTCTGCAAAGTGAATAGTAAAAATCAGTTTTATCAGCAAACTGGTTGCTATTTCTATCAGTCTCTAGTTGGAAATCATTTCAGAACACTTCTAATTATCTTCATGTAAAGGTAATGAATGCAATAAAGCTCCAGAATTTGGTAATAATCTTTAATATCTATTTTCTATTTTTCAACCAAGTTCTCTGATTTGGTGTTTTATTTTCTGATTCGTATACAAAGCATTGGGCTTCCCGTTGGGTTCCTTTTGTAGGCTTTGTCTTTGTTGACCCTCTCCTGCCTCTCCCAGAACCCCGTCTGATTCTCTCCCCTCACCAGCACTTAGTTGGATTTTGCATCATGTATGAGTGAGTTTTCTGCTACTTTGTCACTTTTCCTTCTGGTAAGATCTTCCCCCAAAGGTCCCCAAAGTTTCATGATCTGTACCCCCATATATACATCAGAATTGTGACCCAGGGTTCACATAGGAAAGGAAAATTACAGCTTTGTCTTTCTAGATCTGGGATAGTTCATTAAGCAAAATTCCCATTCACAGGTAAACAAGTAGGTTTTGGTTCCCTAACTGTCCCTGAAACATAAAAATGCAGAGACTGCAAACACTGAATTTTCTGATCCAAATGAGAGATATGAAATTGTGGATATATTGTATTTTCAAATCAAATTTTTTGTTTTCAAGAATAAAACCCTGTTCCTACTGAAATGTGTTAACAGTATTTCTAATATTTCTTCATTTCTCTTTTTGAGATCTCTCCTGGTAAAAAAAATCACTATATACCCAGAGAAATTGTGTTGTGTGTAGTAGATTTTCTTCTGAGATATAGATGGTGTGGAGTTTAAAAATTGGCTTCATGACAGGTCACTGTCCTTGGCTGAGCTCATTACAGCTCCAGAATAGGCGGAGTGATAGTGTCGTGTGCTCTAGGGTGTGTAGCAGCTACCTGAGGTAAAGGAAGGTGTGGGTCAAAGCCTGACTCATATTCAGTGTTGCAGGCTGAGTAACTGGCATCCCACGTGCCCCAGACACAACTCCCTTAGCTTTTGTATGTGTATGCCTAAGGACAAACCTTGGTGGCAAGACCAGGACAAGCATTGCATTCACTTTTGTTCTCTAAGATCTGTGGACATACTGTCTGCTGCAATTTATTATTAGTAATTTTATCCATGAAACTGATCATGATGTGGTTCATGATGTTTTCCATTTGTGGAGTTCATATAGTCCCTGAAGGTTCAGCATTTAGAGGCTTCTGGTTTGAGATGCTTAGTGCAGGATGCTCACTCTGAACTCAGCAATGCTGCTGCTGCTGCTGTGTTGACTTTGGGGACATTGGAGGTGGACCCTGTGGCAAACAGTCCACCATAAGTCTAGCCCCTCCCTGCTACCCTTCAGAGTTTATCATACTTTTCCTGCTACTCAGAATTCGAACTTGGAGCTTGTAATGGTAAACTTTTTAAAGTTTTAGGACGGAGTTCTAATGCACTTGGAACGTTTTGAGGCAATCAGCCGCAGTGGGTTTCTGAAGCGAATCTGCCCATAGGGATGTGCTCTTGGCTGTCACTTGAAGCCAGGCAAGGGGTTCCCAAAAAAACCTGCTTTCCTTTTTTTGTTTTTTTTTTCTGAAGCTCATTTAGTTGAGACTGATGTTGATTTTAAAGGCAACGATGTAAAAGTTTCTAACTGAAATTATTTTCTTTTCCTAGTTACAGATGTTTGATCAGAGAGGTGCATGTATATGCTAATGTTCTTTTTATTTTCTTCTCATTTTGACTCATACAGCCTATTTTCTTTTACTTTATCACTGATAGTCTGTCTTTTCACGTTAAGATGTGATTATGTGATACATTTTAATGTATGAATTCTGTTTGAGACAGGGTCCATGGAGCTCTGGCTGGCCATGAACTTACTATGTAGCAGAAGATTACTGGACTCCTGATTCCCTACCAGTCTCCCAAGTGCTAGAATTACAGGTGTGGGCTACCACACCTGGCTAAATTTTTTAATATATAATTTTATAATAAAGGTCATAGGGACATTCCTGTTACAGCAAAGTAGGTGTTTTGGTTTTGTTGTGTGTGCTGCAGCAGCAGCTGCTGCTGTTTGTGTATTTTCTTTTTGATTCCAGGATCAGTTGATGCTTAGGGCTTTGCACATTCCATTTAGGCTGACCGTCTACCATTGAGCTTTATCCCAGTACCATAATAAATAGTTTTAATCTATATTTCACTGAGTATAGACTACAGATAATGTATTTCCTTATATCTTCAGTATATCATAGCCCCATTTGTGCGTACATATGTGTGTGTGTAGCCCAGAGTTGACCCTAGGTATATTCAGTCACTCTCCACCTTGGTTTTTGAGACAGGGTCACTCGTTTAACTTGGCGCCCACCAGCTTGATTTACTAGACCAGCCCAATGTGCCCCAGGGATCTTCCTGTCTCCGTCTCCCTAGCACTGGGATTACAGATGCTCATTGCCTTGTCCAGCTTCTGTATGAGTGCTGGAACTCAGACTCAGGTCCGTGTTCCTTTTCTGCTGACCGAGCCATCTCCCTAGAACACCCAAGATTTCCTTTTACTAATTTTATTTCATAATAAGGATATGTCAGCAACCTGGCAATGGTCTGACTGAATTAAAACTACAAGGATAAGGAAAAAAGTTCAGGCTTTTTCCTATGTGTCACTAGGCTTTTATTGGGTAGGTTTCAACTACTATGGCTTTCTTGAATATATGAAAATAATTTTGGTAGATTACCTAGATCAAATTGATTTGAGGTCTGCATTGTCAAGGTTCTGTAGCCCAGCAAAATAGTTCCTGAGATTATTGTCCATCTTTAGGAAATTTGATAATTAGCCAGAACTGCACTAGGAAATGAGAAGTAGCCTGAGGCAGTCTAGGACCCAGGATACATAAAATCTCCCCCTATTATTAAAAATGCCATTTGCCTTTTAAATGTGATTTACCTTTGTATGGTGTATGTACCCATCTTTACATATTTACGGATAAAGCTGCATTAAAGGTGAAATTTGTTTTTATTTTGTCTGTTATGTGATTATTAAAACACTTTCCTCTTAAAACAAATTTTGGAATAATTTATTTTTTCTGATTTATTTTATTCCCTTTACATCCTTGTAGTCTTGTATACTGGTTGGGTATCAGAGCCCTGGAAGCTTTTACCGCAAAACATTCTGGTTTTGAATTTCTCATTGGCTAAAATCTCTATAATCATTCCCATCCAAGTAACTGACATCTGAAGCACTCTGGTCCCAAGCATTTTGGAATAGAGATACTCAATCTGTGCCAAACCAGGAGCTGCTCAAGTCTAAATTAGTGAAAATTTAGGTGGTTGTTTTGTCTGGCTTTATTTTGAAGTATGCAGTATTAAAAACTTAACCACAGTGGCTGCTGCTGAGTCAAATGAAGAGATGTAATGAACACATCATGAATCTAGGGTGAACTGCAGCCCCTGCCACTAGCAATGTGTAAACTGGCTAGGTCCAGTCAGGAAACTTCCCCTGTGACAGTTTCTGGTACTGAGATCAGAGGAATGCAGCTGGGGTTTCATTAAACTTGGATGTGAACAATAAATTGTACACACTTTGTTGAGCAAGAAGCTGTGTTCTCTCCATTTTACTCTTAAAAAGTAGAAGGTTGTCATTGAAACTGCCTGATGTCGTGCAGGGAAGCAGGGTCTCCAGGCATATCAAATTTCATGTGGATACTTTTGAACATGGCGAAAGCAGACGAAAAAGTATAACGAGCCTGTAGAGATCCTTTACATGTTTGGACAGTACTCATGGCAAACATGTGAGTGTAGCCCACCCGCTTGCCACCTCTGTCTCAGTCTACACAGACTCCATTCATTCTGTTTCTTCAGCAGCATGCCAATGTCGCCAGAGGTAAGGGCTTCTTGACCGTGGTGCCGTTGATCACCTCTGAGGAACAAACCATAAAACCAATGTTCTGGGGAACACGGTGTCTCGCCAAGTGCATTTGTTTGAATGGGATTTTATTTACTTCACTCTAAGCACGCAGCTACATCTGTTAAGCCTTTGTGTTTATTTTCCTTCTAAGTCTCTCCTATCTTTCCATTTGCTTCTGATCTGTATTCCAATGTATCATTATTTACATCTAACTTTAAACTATTTCAATGGAATTTTTGTTGTTTTCTTTTTCAATTCTATGCCTTCTCCCAAAATCTTTGATTTTGGTTAGAATACCCAGACCAAATTCCTGGTCTTCTCTTCCTATACACAGCTGCTTGAGGCCTGAATTATGAGCCTCAGGGACCTGCTCCTCCCTGGCTCTGCTTGCCCTTGAGGTACTGATTCCCCACCCCCTCAGTAGCCTTAGGGCACATAGCCAGGGCAGCTCTCCTGTGGGTGCTGAGGACTCAGGCTCAGGCTCTGTCACTTGCACAGCGAGTGCACTTGCCCACTGAACTGTCTTCATCTTGTTACAATAGCCTCGGTGAAGGCTTAAGTGCATCTTTACACAAGAAATAATGTGAAATGTTTATTTTATGAGTCAGTCCTCTAATACATGAGTAATTCATATTTCTCTTTTTTCGGTTGTATAACCAGCCTATATTTGCTGTTGCCACAGAATAAAAAATGGTGTTTTTATATTACTTTTCTATATATAGTTATTATGTGCTACATATATTTTAGCACTGTTGGATTGCCAGAGACCAATCAAGTCTACATACTTAATAAAATCATGTGAAAACTGAGTTATTTTGTTCTTATCTTGATAGCTCTGGAAAAAGGCACTGCGTCAAAGCCCTTGTGCTTGTGGGATGGAAGTTGTGTTAGGTGATGTTGAATGTAATGTCACATCATTTTAAAGCCTTGTGTAGTTGCCATTACTAAGCCATATTAGCTAATGTGATCTTCTAGATGAAGAAAGATTTGGCTGTGATTAAGTATGTGCAGTACCACCCCAGAATAAATTTTATTCATAGATTAATAAAATATGTGGCTCATGATTCAAGGAAATACTTTAGTCTTTAAATGCAGTTGCATATCTACAGTCTGTTTAAATCCTGTGTAGCTGAAGTCTGTTTTGTTCTAAAAAGGAAGAGTTCAGCCAGCACTGGGAGATAGAGAGTACAATTTTTTTTAAGGCCATCATAAGCATTCCCCGTCACACAGAGGAATGTTCTAGAACCAATAGCTCTGGTCTTTCAACACTTGTCAGATGTTCTGATCTGCAAGTGCTCTCAGCTTCTCTTTCCACGTTCCTCAGAGACCCTCCACTTTCAATGCACTTCTTTACTGAGGTGTGGAGAGTTCAACAGTGGTGATCAGAAAGCATTTCTCTCCCTTCTTTTCGCCCTCATAGCCTGTGATTTTAATATTACTTAGGGAATAATGGCAAGGAAAGCTTCAAAACTCAGTTTCCATTCTAGTTCCCTAGGCCTCTAAAAGAAAGATCGGAATGTATCCACAATGTGGGAGGCAATGTGACGAGTCCCTGCAGTCTACACCCTGTGTTACTCCCCGTGATTGAAACCCATGAACAGCAGCTGTCACTCACTTGGCTTGCTGGTATTAAGAGGCAAAAGTGACTGTGTCATCATCTGTAAACTTCTGACTCCTCAGGTGGCTAAAGAAACTCCTGCTGTCGTAGAAGAAATATTCGATGTTGTAATATGGAATATTTCTTGGGCTTCAACCTGTGGGTGGCCCCTAAAAGCTGAGAATAATTCTTGGTCCAACAAGGAGACAGGAGTATCAGTCACAGCCAGAAAGAGGAAGAAAGCTTTGATAAGTAGGTTGCCTACAGAGAACCTTCTGGAACCAGTCTGTGGCAGTACCGAAAAGGAAAAACCAGATTCATACCCACATTTTCCCCATCAGACATGTGGGAGGGACACAACCTTCCCATGAGCCATCTGGTGTACACCGTGATGGAACCAGCTGAAACAGGAAAGGGCTCGTGGTTTGAATGAGAAACAACCCCATAGGCTCACATTTTTGAATACTTGGCTTGCTGGATGTTTGCGGAAATTACAGATCCTTTAAGAAATGAAGCTCTGCTGGAGAAAATAAGTCACTGGAGGATGATCCCAATTTATTTTTTAGTTTGCTTTTCCTTTCATGATAACAAAGGCAGCTTGGGTGGGAAAGGATCTATTTGGCTTACACTCCATATCACAGCCGTTTAGAGAAGCAGGGTAGGAGCTCAAGGAGAAACCTGGAGGCAGGCACTGAAGCAGAGAGCACAGAGAAGTGCTGCTTACTGGCTTGATTCCTCTGGCCTGCCATGGTAACATTGATACTCATATATTTTAAATTTTTAATTAATTTTTATATATTTACAGCCCGATTGCAGTTGCCCCTCCCTTCCCTACTCTCCCTCCCTCCTTCCTCGTACCCATTCACTTCTCTTCCCTTTGTCTTCAGAGGCCTCCCATGGATATCAACCAGCCTTCGCATCTCAAGTTGCAGCAAGACTAGGTGCTCCTATTAAGACTAGACAAGACATCCCAACAGGGAAAAAAGGTCCCACAGGTAGGCAACAAAGTCAGAGACAGTTCCTGCTCCCCCTGTTAGGAGTCCCATACTGGAGACTATGTTGGGGGTTGGCCTAGTGTTCTGATTTCTGTGCCCCAAAATATTATTACAGTCCTGGCATGGACATTGTTACGTTCATTGATCAATATTGTGCAAACTTTGTCCCCCAGTTATCTCTGATTGGTTAATAAAAAAGCTCATAGCCTGTTATCTGAAGTAGGGAACAAGGAGGTGCGAGTTCCTGTAGACACAGATGAACTCTGGAGTAGAGTAAGATGTGAGAGATTCATCCTGGGACTCAGGAAGAAGGATGCATGAAACTGAGGAGAGGTAACCAGCCATGTGACACACACAGAATAGAATAAACAGGTAATTTAAGTTATGAGTTAGTTGGGGAAAGAGCCAATGCTTATGGCTTAGGCATTGGTTCATAAAATAATAAAGTCTTAGAGTTGTTATTTTGGGAACTGGGGCATAAGGAGAAAAACCCACTGTTACAAATATAACCCATGGTTACAAGACTAGACTATACAACTGTTCCTCCCCCTCTTCTGTAGGATTCCCCAGCTCCACCTAATGTTTGGCTGTGGGTCTCTGTATCTGTTTTCATCAGTTACTGAGTAAAACCTTTCTAATGATGGTTAGGTTAGGATACGTCTGCAAGTATGGTGGAATATCATTAACAGTATCAGGGATGGACTCCCTTTCATGGCATAGGTCTCAGGCTGGACCAGCTATCCACTCTGTCATTTTCTGCTCCATCTTTATGCCTGCACATCTTGTAGGCAGGACAAATTACAGATTGAAGGTTTTGTGGCTGGGTGGTATCCCAGTCTTCCATTGAAAGTCTTGCCTGGTTATAGGAGATAGCCAATTGGCTCCATATTTACCATTGCTGAAAGTCTTAGCTAGGATCAATCACCCTTATAGCTTCCTGAGAGTTTCCATTGCCCTAGATTTCTAGCTTGTCCCAGAGATGGCCCCCAAGTCCAAGTCTCTCTCAGTACTATCTCTGTCCTCTCCCAACCTAACCCCTCCTGTTCCCATTCTAGCCCTGACCTCCCTTAAGTCTGTCCCTTTAAATCCCCCCCCCCCCACCTTTCACTTACAATGTCTGTGAGATTCACACATTCCTCTTTGATCCCCTTTTCTTACTTAGCTTCTTTGGGTTTGTGGATTATAGCATGGTTATCTTTAGAGCTAATATCCACTTATAAGTGAGTACACATTATATATTTTTTTCTGGGTCTGGCTTACCTCACTCAGGATGATCTTTTCTAGTTCTATCCATTTGCCTGTAAATTTCATGATGTAATTTTTTTAATAGCTGAATAATACTACTTTGTATAAGTATACCACATTTTCTTTATCCATTCTTCGGTTGAGGGACAGCTAGGTTGTTTCCAGTTTCTGGTTATTATGAATAAAGCTGCTATGAACATAGTTGAGCATGTGTCTTGGTGGCATGGTGGAACATCTTTGGCCAAGAAATGGTATAGCTGGGTCTTAAGGTAAAGCTATCTATATCCCAGTTTTCTGAGAAATCACCAGATTGATTTCCAATGTGATTGTACAACTTTGTACTAGCAATGGAGGACTGTTCCCTTGCTCCACATCCTCTCCAGCTTGAGTTTTTGATCTTAGCCATTTTAACAGATGTAAGATGAAATTTCAGAGTTGTTTTGATTTCCATTTCCCTGATGAGTAAGGATGTTGAACATTTCTTTAAGTGCTTCTTGGACATTAGAGATTCCTTTGCTGAGAATTCTCTGTTTAACTCAGTTATGCCATTTTTAAATTGGGTTGTTTGGTTTGTTGATGTCTAGTTTCTTGAGTTCTTCATATGTTTTGGATATCAGCCCTGTCAGATATAGGGTTGATGAGGATTTTTCCCATTTTGTAGGCTGTTGTTTTGTCCTTTTGATGGTGTCCTTTGCTTTACAAAAGCTTTTCAGTTTCATGAGGTCCCATTTATTAATTGTTGATCTTAGTGCCTAAGCTATTGGTGTTCTGTTCAAGTAGTTGTCTCCTGTACCAATGCATTCAAGGCTATTCCCCATTTTCTTTTCCCCATTGTATAGCTTTGGCTTCTTTGTCAAAGAACAAATATCCATAAGTGTGTGAATTTACTTCTCGGTCTTTGATTCAATTTATTGATCAACCTTGGTCTGTTTTTATGCCAATACCATGTGGTTTTTATTACTATTGCCCTTCAGTACAGCTTGAAATCAGGGATAGTGATACCTCCAGAAATTTTTCTATTATATGGATTGTTTTTTGATATCCAGGACTTTTTGTTTTTCCATATGAAGTTGAGTATTGTTCTTTCAAAGTAAAGAATTGTGTTGGAATTTTGATGAGAATTGCACTGAACTAGTAGATTGCTTTTGGTAAGTTGCCCTTTTTTTTTTTTTTACTATGTTGGTCCTACCAATCCATGAGCATGGGATATCTTTCCATCTTCTGATATCTTCTTGAATTTCTTTCTTCAGAGACTTGAAGCTCTTGTCATGCAGGTCTTGCACTTAGTTGGTTAGAGTTAAACCAAGATATTTTATATTATTTGTGACTGTTGTAAAGGATGTTGTTTCCCTAATTTATTTTTCAGCCCGTTTATTGTTTGCATATAGAAAGGCTAGATTTTTATGAGTTAATTTTGTATTCAAGAACTTAGTTGAAGGTGTTTATCAGCTGTAGGAGTTCCCTGGTAGAATTTTTAGGTTGCTTTTGTATGCTACCATATCATCTGCAAATAGCAATACTTTGACTTCTTCCTTTCTAATTTTTATCTCCTTGATCTACTCTAGTTGTTTTATTGCTCTAGCTAAAACTTTAAGTACTATATTAACTAGATTCAGTGAGAGTGGACAGTCTTGTCCCTGAGTTTCTAGAATTGTTTTAAGTTTATCTTCATGTAATTTGATGTTGGCTATCAACTTGTTGTATATTGCCTTTATTGTGTATAGGTATGTGCCTTGTATCTCTGATCTCTTCAAGTCATTTATCATGAAGGGGTGTTAGAATAAGTCAAAGGCTTTTTCAGCATCTAGTGAGATGATTATGTGATTTTCTTCTTTCAGTTTGTTTATGTGGTGGATTACATTGATGGATTTTTGTATGTTGAACTATCCGTGCATGCACCTCTGGGATGAAGCCTACTTGATCATGGTGGATGATGTTTTTGTTGTTTTCTTGGTTTTGGTTTGCAAGTATTTTATTGAATATTCTTGCATCAATGTTCATGAGGGAAGTTGGTCTGAAATTCTCTTTCTTTGTTGAATCTTTGTGTAGTTTAGGTGTCAGGATGGGTAACTGTGGCCTCATAAAATGAATTTGACAATGTTCCTTCTGTTTCTATTTTGTGGGATAATTTGAGGAATACTGATATTAGCTTTTCTTTGAAAGTCTGGTAAAATTTTGTACTAAACCGTCTTTTTTTTAGTGATCGTTTCTATTTCTTTAGGGATTATAGGTCTATTTAGATTGTTAATCTGATCTTGATTTAACTTTATTAAGTGGTATTTCTTTTAGATTTTCCAAGTTTGTGGAGTACAGGTTTTTGAAGTAAGACCTAATGGTTCCTTGGATTTCCTTGGTATCTGTTGTTATGTCCCCCTTTTCATTTCTGATTTTGGGGATTTGGTTATTCTCTCTCTGGATTTTAGTTAATTTGGTTAAGGGTTTGCCTATCTTGTTGCTTTTCTCAAAGAATCAACTCTGTGTCATTAATTATTTATATTTTTCTCTCATTTCTATCTTATTGATTTCAGCTCTGAGTTTTATTATTTCCTGCTGATGTGTTTGCTTCTTTTTGTTCTAAAGCATCCAGGGGTGCTGTTAAGTCTCTAGTATGAGATAGCACTAATTTCATTGTTAAGGCACTTAGTGCTATGAACTTTACTCTTAGCACTGCTTTCATTATGCCCCATAAGTTTGGGTATGTTTGCCTTCATTTTTACTGAATTCAAGAAAGTCTTTAATTTCTTTATTTCTTCCCTAACCCAATGGTCACTGAGTAGAGCTCTTCAGTTTCCATGAATTTGTAGGCTTTTTGTTGTTTCTGTTGTTGAAGCCCAGCTTTAATCCATGGTGGTCTGATAAGATACAGAGTTGGTGATATAATATTCTTGTGGAATGTATACAATTTACCCTTGTTCATTCAAATGCTGATTTCTTTACCCCACTATCTAGTTTCAATCTGGACATTGCATTGTAATGCTTATTCTAAGCACCACCTGTCTCAAGTTTGTGTAAACATGCCACCATTTGTTCTTTGTATTATCAATAAAACAAACAGCCAATGCTGGGCAATTCTAAAATGGACTGAGGCATAAAAATGTCTCCAGCCAAAACTTAAACAATGCATGGTCAATAAATCTTGGCTACAACATCCTCAAAATTTATTATACCATTTTTTTAAATGGCATAGATAAATTGGTTTACAGTTTGGTTTCATCCTGCACATCTCATACGTTTATAATTTCAGGACTGTATAATGCTTGTGAGAAATCATATTTTGTTTTCAGAACAAAAGGGCCAGATACTGGGGACAGTGGCTCAAACCTGACAGAATTCAGCCATCCAGCATGCTGAGACATTGACACATCTGTTCCAGCATCTTGCATATTCCAGCATTCTGTTTGTTCCTGCCTCGACTGCTTCAATTGCTGTTTCTCATCAAAGCCTGCTCCGAAGAGAGCTTTGAAGAAAGTTACTAATATCAATTGGTCCAACATTTTAGACTGTTCCATAAAGGACTTCTATTAAGCCTGAAACATTCAAAGACTGGACCACAAATGTTAATGCTTGCTTAATTAACCATTTTTCCCAGTTTCCTTTGGGTTCCCAAACAGGATTTCTGTGTGTCCAAAAAGTCAGCTAAAAAAAATTCATGAGAATGACGTCCAATTTCCTTTAAAGGGGGTTGGATAGGTTTTTGGATGTTTTCTGGGGCTCTGAATTTTTATTGTCTTTGGGAGATCTTATTCAGAGAGGAAATAAGGTTAGGATATTAGGTAATACAAGTTAATTAACTCATAGTCATATCAGACACTAGTGTAATTTATTACAGGAGTATACATCCTAAGGTTAACAAATAGATATGATTGTATAAAGATAGGCAAGTCTTCAAAAAAAACCTCAGAGACCTACAGAATATGGCATTTTAAAATGTCTTTATTATTTTAAAGATTCTTTGACAATGTGACAGGTCATCTCCTGGAAGCACCCAGCCTACCTCAAAGAAGATGATAAGCATCAAAGAACCTCCATATGGAGATGGCTTCAAATGTGACAAATGAGCCACCCTGGGGAAAAAGAAAATGCCCTCATTTCATGACATACATAATTCTGCCCAAAATGGGCAAGCTTAAATGCAGGACAAGTTGACTACTGAACTCTGCCAAGACAGGGTAAGCAAGTCCTAAATAATTCCTGCTTCATATATATGTCTGTCAAATATACTGAACCAGAGGCTGAAGATGATACTCCAGCGTTATAGAGAGTTTTGGGTGATTGTTCAGGCAACAAACTGTCTCTGCCAATTTTTTATTTTTTGGAAGCTGCTAACATGCACTTCCTATTAATTCCAGTACTAATTTTATTCCTTCTCAAGTCTCTGATATATATAACTATTTGAAGACCAAATAGTTATAGTTCCACAATAAGCTTAAGTTGTTTAGAATTTAAGAAAATGCTTTCATATAGGTAATACCAATAAGGATAAAAGTTAATTAAGGTATAGAACTCTAAACTTGTCAAGATAGGCTAATTACATGCTTTCTCCTAAGTTACCAAACATACATGGACTGGACATTGCACATGTAAATTTTACCTCATAGTTTTCATAACTGTTTTATAATTATTATTGTATTTAAAGAAAAGGAGCTTTTTATTGGATTTAAGGGGGAAATGTTGGTATAATGTTCTTGTGGAATGTATACAGGATACCTTTGTTTATTCAAATCTGACTTTTCTACCCCACTATCTGGGGTTTCAATACAGACATTGCATTGTGATATTTATTCTAAGCATCACCTGTCTCAAGTTTGTGTAAACATGCCACCATTTGTTCTCTGTATTGTCAATAAAACAACCAGCCAATGCTGAGCAGTGGAGAGAATAGGGTAGGACATCCTGGTCCGGAGGAGAAGAGAGAGAAGTGAATGGGAGAGAGTTAGGAGGAGAGATCAGCAGAAAAGGACTTGGAACCATGAGGAGAGATGAACCGGACCTAAGATATGACTAAAAGCAAATATAATGTGGGAAATCTGAATGGGAGGAAACTATGCGGGCTTGGAGATTTAGGATGGAGTAATCATTTCCCAGAATTATGCTCTAGGTTAACTAAATACATCCTAGTCTCTGTGTGGTGATTTGGGTATAAAGCTGGTTTAGGAATAACTGCTGTGTAACTTCAGATAAATCAATAATAAATATTAATAATCAACAACACAGAGTATTATTTCAATTTTCTTGCTTTTGTTGAGATTTGTTTTGTGTCCAAGTACATGATCCGTTTTGGAGAGGGTTCAATGAGATGCTGAGAAGTATTTGAGTGAAATGTTCTGTAGATATGTGTTAGGTCCATTTGAGTCATAATATCTATTAGTTCCATTTGTTTGAGTCATAATATCTATTAGTTCCATTTGTTTGGATGACCTGTTCATTGGTGGGAGTGAAGTGTTGAAGTCTCCCACTATCAATGTGTGGGGTTTGATGTGTAATTTAAGCTTTAGTAATGTTTCATTTACAAGTGTGGGTGCCCTTGCATTTGGGATATAGATGTTCAGAATTGAGATGTTATCTTGGTGGATTTTTCCTTTGATAAGTATGAAGTGTTCTTCCCTATCTCTTTTGATTAATTTTAGTTGAAAGTTAATTTTGTTATATATTAGACTGGCTTATATACCAGCTGGCTTCTTGGATCCATTTTCTTAGAAAACCTTTTTCCAGCCCTTTACTCTGAGGTAATGCCTATCTTTGTTGCTGAGGTGTTTTTCTTGTATGCAACAAAATGATGGATCCTGTTTTTGCATCCTTTCTGTTGTTAGTGTGTGTCTTTTTATTTGAGGAATTGAGCCCATTGATGTTGAAAGATATTAATTACCAATGATTGTTAATACCTTTTATTTTATTGTTCTTATTTGTAGTGTGTGTGTGTGTATTTCCCTTCTTTTGTTTTTGCTGGTGTGAAATTATTTCCTGTGTTTTCTTGTGTGTAGTTAACCTCTTTAGGTTAGAGTTTTCTTTCTAATATCTTCTATAGGGCTGGATTTGTGAATAGATATTGTTTAGATTTTGTTTTATCATGTAATATCCTGTTTTCTCCATTTATGGTGATTGAAAATTTTGCTGGATATAGTAGTCTGGGCTGACATATGTGGTCTCTTGGAGTCTGTAAGATATCTGCCAAAACCCTTCTGGCTTTTAGAATCTCTGTTTCTTTCTTTGTATTGTACATTTAGTGTTTTGATTATTATGTGGTTGGGGAGTTTTCTTTTCTGGTCCAAACTATTTGGTGTTCTGTAAGCTTTTTATACATTTACAGGCATCTCATTCTTCAGGCTGGGGACCTTTTCTATGATTTTGTTGAAAATAGTCTTTGGGCCTTTGAGCTGGGAATCTTCTTCTATTTCTATCGTTCTTAGGTTTGTTATTTTTTCATAGTGGTCCAGATTTTCTGCACTATGATGGCTGGCTCTGGTGATGCCATATTGCCCTGGCTGCTGTTGATTGTGTTTTTATGCTGCTGGCCTCTAGTCATGTGGGTTATGGGGTTATTATAGGTTTAGGTGCTATTTTCTGAGTTTATTTTTGTTGGATGGATGTTTTTTGGGTGTTTCCCCCTTGGTTTCTGTTTCCTCCTTGGTCTTCTGGCCTGAGTGGCCTTGTGACCAGCGAGTCTTCAGGTCCAGTAGGGTGTCACTGCTGGGGTTTTGTGGCCTGCATGACATGGGGTTTGGGGTGCTAATGTTGCCTCTGCGATCCCTTGAACCAGCATGTCCTCCAGGAAAACAGAGGTCTTCGGCCAAAGTTGTTGACTGGAATATGGAGCCCAGGTGATATGCAGTTTTATGGCTATTGGATGTGTTTTAAAGGAAGTTGGCAGGTACAGGGCATAGAACGGGGTCTTACCTAGGGTCCCTTGTGCCAGAGTGGCCTGCAGAAAAGCAGGTGGAGCCGTGGGCTAGAAAATGGAGCCTTACATATGGGATCATGCATTTATTTTTAATGATGGTAAGGCTGCTAATCTTAACAGAAGGAAGACATTTTGGTGATTTTCTTAAAAGTAAAACTAAATAGCTTTATACTGATTGTGATGAGTAAGGACATCTATTGTCTTTTCTCCCCACTTGGAGTTTGCTGGGTATTTAAATGCCAGGAGGTGATATAACCAGGTCATATGGTAGAGCTATTATTAGGTTTTTTGAGAAATCTCCGTATTGATTTCCATAATTACTAGACTTCTTCCCATTCCTACCAGCAGTGCATAATTCCCCTTTCCACATCTAGGCCAGTATTTGTTGTTCTTTTCTTTTTTTATCTGTTTTTTTCCCAAAATGTTTTTATTAATTATTTGGGAATTTCACATAATGCACCTAATCCTCTCACTTCCCAGTCCTCCCAGGTTCATTCCTCTACCCTTGAGGCCCCCTCGAGATGAAGAAGAGGAGGAAAAGAAGAGGAGGAGGAAGAGGGAGAAGGAGGGGGAAGGGAGAGGAAGACAATGTTGACACCAAGTCCAATTCGTGTTGTCCATATACACATACTCACTGGTGCCATCTGAGTGACTGGACCCTATTCAGAAAGTTTCTGAAGTAAATACCCACCCTACGTTTTCCTCCAATAGTGTCAGAGTTTTAGATCTTCCATCTTTGGAGTTACTTTTTATATAGGGTGAGAGAGGAGGGGTTGTTTTCATTCTTCTGCATACCATATTTTTTAATATTATTATTGGTTGCTTCAACTGTGCTATGGCATGTTGTAGATGCCACAGAATTCTGTGTCACCTGCAAGTAAATGTGCTCTTTCTTCTGCCTTCAGTCTCATTGCTTTCTGCTCCTTTCTGACTTAGAATGGTGGCAGTGTCCTTGACTTAGCAGGGACAGATTCACACCTTTATCATTATGTGAATTCTGGAGCCTTTTTAGATGATGTGTGTAAACTATGGGCCATAATTTTTTAATTTATTCAGATAGTTTAATTTATTAAGACAATTTATTAACACAGTTGTGTTGCACTAGATTACTGTGGACTTCTTGTTATTGATATAGTGTCAAAGAAAGAGAATTGAGCAGCATTCTAAATATTAATCAGAAAACAGACAGAGCAAATGAAAATATAGTTGGAAGGATTTGGGGTTGTTTGATTTTGTTTTGTTGTTTAAATTTTTTAAGTTTTACTTTATTTTAGGTGTTTGAGTGTTCTTTCTGCATGTATATCTGTGCACCATGTGCATTCCTATACCTGCTGAGGTCAGAAAAATGTATGGAATCCCCTGAAACAGAAGTTTATGTGGTGGTGAGCCACCATGTGAATGCTGGGAACCAATACCACATCCTCTGCAAGAGCAACAAACGTTCTTGGCCATTGAGTCCCCCCTCAAGCCCTCTTTCATTTTAATTAAAAAAAGAAAATCTCTAAGCTGGAGAGATGGCTCAGCAGTTAAGAGCACTCACTGTTCTTCAGAGGATCTGAGTTTGGTTCCCACATCAGATGTCCCACAACTGCCTGTAACTCCAGCACCAGGAGCTCATACACCCTCTGCTGGCTTCCCCAGGTACCCGAATGCATGTGGTACACACACACACACACACACACAGCACTAAATAAATAAGATCTTAAAAATTGTTTTTTTAATATAACATTCTAATTTTGATAGTAAGAAGCCCCAAATTTAGATAGTCTGTGTATTTTTTAGGCATAATTAAGAGTTTTGCGTGTTTGTATTAGTGTCTACTTTCTTCCTGCTTTACGTGGGAATGCTCCACTCCTTTTTACTTTTCGGGTGCTGAGGACAAAATCAAGGTCTGGTGTGCACCATGTACATGCTGAGTCATGTACGTAGCCCAGATCACTTAAATGAAAGAAAGCTGCAAGCAAGAAAGTGTAGAAATGTGATGACCTAATAACAGTGATATGTGAAAAGAATCCTAGAGCAGTGGCGTCTACTTAACTGTACCAATATTGGCTGTAGTGATGACAATATTAAATACAATTTAGATGTGTCTCTAGCAAACAATGCTTCAAACACTGAAATAGTAAAATGCAATCCTAAGGTGCACCAATAAACTATCACATTTTAATACAATTTTGATTGTATTATTGTGTGTTGCATGTGAGTGTAGTATATGAACGTGTGTGTGTGTGTGTGTGTGTGTGTGTGTGTGTGATTAAGCCCTCAAAAGTAGGCTGCTCAACAAGATGAGCCCCAAAGGTGACCTGGAGACATGTCCAAACCAACTAATGGGTGAACCAAGTCACAGCACCATAAGAAAATGTGAAAAAGCAAGACAGTGGGGGCCCACCAGAGATCATTACCCTTGTATTCAAAGACACAGAAACAGGTTAAAATGCCTGCATTCATTAATTTTCTCATTGTAATAAAATACCAGGCAGAAGCAGCTTTAAAAGGGGTTGATTGGTTGACCTGTGTGTTTGTTTGTTTATTCGTCTTAACTCACTATGGGAGAGTCCGCTGGGAAGTCACGGTGGTCATTAATTGAGATGGCTGGCCATGCTGTGTCTGCACCCAGCAACAGGGAGAGATGAATGCTTATGCCCAGCTTGCTTTCTGCTTTAGTTAGGACCCCAGCCCATGGAATGGCACTGCCCATACTTCAGGTGGCTCATCCATCTCAACGAACTGAATCTAGAACCCCCTTTAAAAACATGCTTGGAGCAGAGATTTGTCTCATAGATGACCCCATATCTTGTCCAGGTGACAACCCTCATGATGCCTGGTGAAGATTTCAGAAGTTCACTAGTGAAAATGATCAGCAAGCTTAAAGAGGATACACGCAAGCTAATGAATTCCCTGGAAAGAGAACTCAGGAACACAGAGCAGAAAGTCAGAAAAATGGGTGGGAAAACCAATGTGGGAGAAAATACCAGCAACTTGGGAAACAATTTTGTGAGAAAATTGAGATTTTGAAGAAAAAAAATAGAAATGTTGGAAATGACAATTTCAATGAATTAAAAAAAAAAAAACAGTGGAAAGCACCACTAAGAGACTCCACCAAGAGAAGGAAGACTATCCAAGACTGAAGACAGGTTGAAAGAACACTACATTCCAACACCAATAAAGAAAATGAGCACGCATGTTAAACAGCTCTAGAATTCGACTAAGATTCCTAATGACCCTCAGAATCCAAAGATAGATAGAAGAAGGATCTAAGCTAATATCTAAAGGCACATGAGTCTAGTCAATTAAATAGTAGCAAAAATGTCATAGATGTATATTCTGCACAAGAGGTATTCTACCCATGCAGTGGTCCAGTCTGATGGCTTCACTGGACCCTTGCTTCCATTATTCAGCTTGGAGGAATGAAATTATGACATCTGAGAGAAATGCATGCGACTGGAGATCATTAGACTCAGAAGACAAATATGTGTTTTCTCTCATGGAGTGTCTAGATTTAAGGTTAGTGTGTGTGTGTGTGTGTGTGTGTGTGTGAGCGCATTTGTAAGAGCAAGACTGAGAGCAAGAGAGAGTGAACCAGCAAGAGGGGGTTGGGGGAAGTAGAAAGAGGACTGAGAAGGGAGGACATCTTAGAGTGAAGGGAGAACAAGTTAAGGTAATGTAATATGTGTGACATGAAAGCAGGAAGGACTATTTGTGGGAGAAGTTGGACACAAAAGGGCAATAGGGCAAATAAGAACAGCACATAATGATAAATATGTCTGAAAATGTTACACTGAACCCCTTACTTTGTATACTAACCGAACGTAAAAACAAAAACAAACAAACAAAAAACAGAATCATAATGTCTGTCACAGTAACGGAAACACAAGTCCTGTCATTATGTGAATGCATAAAAACAGTTTAGATCTCAATGAACGAGACTAGAGCTATAATAGACATGTTACAAAGGACTGGAAGATTCCTCATTCAGGAGAATTCTCCCAGCCTATGTCTGTTTCTGTCCTGGTGTGGAGGATGTTTCTCTGGGTAGAGAAATCTGGTCAGCTGAGAAGCCAGGGGAAGGGGTGGCTATGTGGTGTCTTTTTTACAAAACCACTCCATATGACCAAGACAAAGCAGCACTGGGAATTTTTTAATCTCTGACAAGCAGTTACCCTTACTTTCCATGCAGTGCTGCTCTTTCGGGAATCTGCCAGAAGAGAGAGGGATGACATTCTCCGAAAACAAGGCAGAGGCACATCTGCAATTTGACTTTCAAATGGCTTCACAGAGCTTTCAAGAAGCTCATTCGGCTGACAGTTTTTCTCCTGTGTATCCAGTGATTTTAGGGCAATGTGGACTGTTGTGTGGTTCTGATGTAAAAGCCCTGTTTGATCACTCCAGCAGGTGGCGCTGTTTTAAAGTGTTACGGATGCTGTAGAAGGTAGGGTCTAGCTGACAGAAAGGTTGCTTTGGCTGGGCCCAGAGGTTAATAGCCTGTAAGAAATATCAAGTATGAATCTTTTCTATCAAATCCTGTAAAACTTGCATTTAGGAACTAAAATTTCTTTATCTCCCCCACCTTGTAAGATGTTCTATGCAAGAGTTTTTGCATAAACATTTGATGCAAATGTTAGGAATTTGATGGCCTGGAGCAGTGACCCTTTTCTCCTTGGAGCAGTGACCTTTCCCCCCTCCCCCACCTTATTCAGTTCTTGTGTACCAATACTTTTCAGGCTAACTAACTGAATAATATTGGGACGAAGAGACACAGCTACCACCTGAGTTAGAATAGAAGCCAAATGCACTTCCTGCCTCAGAGTCCATACCTCCTCAGCACACTTTGTGGATCCAGAGTACAGTTTGTCTTGTCTGGATACTTCATTTGGAATGACGGTCTTTTTCTTTGTGACCACCACCAACTTATTTCTATCATTGTCCAACCCTGCTTCTTTAAAAAACAAAAAACATTTGTGTTAAGTTTCAAACTCAGGACAAATGGCTGAGGTGCCTTAACAAAGTAGAGTTGGCCACCGGGTTCTCCCACCATCCCCCGATTCCTGCCTGTTACAGCGTATGACTGGCAGATCCCATCCACTGCCCTGAACTCTCCAGCCCAGGGACTGAGCTGCCCTTCCCTCAGAGGCTCTTCCCTGTATAATCCAGACATTTTGGTTACCAACCCCTTTTGTGCCTTCAGTCTCCTGGCTGCTGCACCTGCTCTCTCCCTCTCCTCTCCCCTCCCCCTCTCCCACGTGGTTTAGGGTCAGGACCACTCTGTACTCTCCCAAGTGTCACTGATTCTGGTATGCTCTCCCACATATCTATAACAAACTTTCTCTTCCACTATACCTCGGAGCAGTCACGCCCCTTCCTTTAACTTTTATTTCTTTTTTCTTTCATTCAGTTTCTTTGTTTGTATCCCTGTGTCCGTGAATGTGGAGGACAGAGGACGACTTTCTGGGGTTGGTTCTCACCTTCCACCTTGTTGAGTCAGGTCTCTGACCACTGTGCTTTCATGCCGCGTATTGACGTGAACTGGCCAGCAAGCTGCTCAGGATCCTCCTGCTCTGACTCCCTTCTTGGGGCAGAGACGCAGGCTGCCACATCTGGCTTTTTAACATTGGCGTCAGGCTTGCACAGCCAGTGTCTGCGCTGGATGAGCCATGCCCCTGGCTCCTAGCCCCACTGGATTTCTTGTGTCTGCCTCCACGAAGACGAGCAAAGAGCCTCATGCTCCTGCTGTCACATCCGTTCTCCGCTCCCACCAGCCATGTGCCCTACCTTCCTTCCTCAAACCCTGAACTTAAGGAAATCTTCCCTCCCTTAAGTTGCTTTGTCAGATATCTGGTCACAGACAGGAAAAAAAAATAATCTATAACCCACACCATAATTCATATTCTTTAAAGCATATTGCATGGGCTGGACATGTAGCATGATGGTAGTGTGGGGGGCATGTAGGCTGGCTGACTAAGGAAAACAGGTGTGGGGCTAAAGTGAGGTCAGAGATGTGCCCAAACTCCAAAAATATCAAACCTGAGACTCGAAGAAGGACCTCCCTCCCTGCTTCCGTGCCTCAGGCACAGAGCTTGGAGACCCCCCAACTCTCAGGTGGTCACCTAGCTGTAGCCAGCACCTGCATGCAAACAGAGCATTGCCAGCCACAACCAATACTATGCACCCACCTGGACTCCCTTCCCCCTCCCCAGGGCTTAAATAGTACTCGTTCACGATGGAATAAATGGACATAAGCTGCTTCACTAACCATTGTCTAGAGTTGCTGTTTCACTGGGATAACTCTAAGCTAAGAAAGCTGTAACTGTAAAATCCTCAGAGAAGGCCTTCTCCTTCTGGCATTCTCACTTGGACCTGGATTCTGGGAACCCCACCCATTCAGGACTCCTTCATCTTTCCAGGCCTGGCGTCCAGCAGCACCTGGACACCCTGAGGGACAGAACAGAACACAGTCCCACAGCAGTTCTCTAGACACTAGGCAGGTTCTATGCCCTGCCATGGAAAAAGGCACAGAAAGCCCTACATAATAAGTATAAAAAGATGATTCATCCCTGATTGAGCTAAGGGTTCTCTCTGACTTTGTCTTTGGAAGTACCTTCCGGCTTATTATTTTAAGCCCAGTGATTTTTCTTAAAGTCTGAATGAAAAATAGAAAGTTGATTTGATTTATTTCCCTGCCTATGTGACCAGAATCTGATAATGAAACCCCATTGCATTCGCTAATTCTTTGAGCCACACCCCAGCCAAGCCCAGAAATACTCACTTCCCATCTCCACTCTACACTTGGCTCAAGAGCCCTTGCCTGGTCTCTGCCTCCTCATTTTCAGTTCTTTCTCCCTTTTCTTTCTAACTTTTTTTAAACTTAATATGTATATGGGGAGTACGCATGTTACAGTACAAAACACATGCAGGGGTCAGAGGACATAACCAAGGGGTCAGTCCTCCCCAACCCTCACATCCTGCCTTTACATGGGCTCCAGGGATTGAACTCAGCAAGCCCCCCTACCTGCAGAGGCGTTTCACTGGCCCTACATTTTCTATTATTTTTTTTCTTTTCTATACCTTTTTTAATGCTCAAGGACAATTTTATTAGAATCTAAAAGAAAATTCCCAGGGTAGGCAATCCGTAAGTCTTGGAAGCTCTCTGGAGAAGAGAAATGGAGAAAACGAAGACAGAAGAACATGCCATTTGGGTTAAGACTGCATGGAGGTCAGCCATATGGTGGACAAGCAGCCACTGACAGGGGGCGGGTATGCTTGAGAGAAAGAGTGAAAAGGTTGAGGTACTGGTGGAGGCATTCTAAGCTCTGATTAGTGTCCAGAAGAAGAAGAAAGAAGAAGAAGAAGAAGAAGAAGAAGAAGAAGAAGAAGAAGAAGAAGAAGAAGAAGAAGAAGAAGAAAAAGTTATCCCTTTCTGAATCTCAGAAAGAAGGACAGACCCAACCAACAGAGCCACATTGTTTTTCTGTAGCAAATGCACTGAGGGTAGATATCCTAGAAAGGAAAAATACAATACCTCATTAAAGAGATAATCAGAAGGAAGGAGAGGAAGACCTCTCCTATCAGTGGACCCAGGGAGGGGCATGTGTGGAGAAGGGGGAGGGAAGATAGGATTGGGAGGGGAGGAGGGAGGGGGCCATGGGGGGGATACAAAGTGAATAAAGTGTAATTAATAAAAATTAAAGTAAAAAATGGAAAGAATAAATAAATAAAATTTAAAATTAGAGAAAAAAAAAGAGATAATTACTCCTTCTATCTCCCTAGCATAGTTTACTGTGAACCTGCCTTTCTGAGGGTGACCCCTCAGCCAGTGAGTGACTGGCCCAACTGGATTAACTTTTAATTAATTAATTAATTAATTCTGCATCTTGATCACAGCCCCCTCCTTTCCTCCTGGTTCCCCCCTCCCTCCTCCCTTCCTCAGAAAAAGGGAGCCTACCTACAACCCACCCCAGCGCATCAAGTCATGTCATGACTGAGAGCATCCTCTTCACTCGTGGTCTGGCAAGGCAGCCCCACCAGGAGGAAGTGATCAAACAGAAGGCAACAGAGTCTCTGACAGAGGCAGGAGCACTCCTCCATTGCTGGTGGGAGTGCAAACTTGTACAGCCTCTCTGGAAACCAATCTGGCAGTTTTCTCAGAAAATTAGGAATAGCTCTATCTCAAGGCCTAGCTATACGGCTCCTGAGTAGATACCCAAAAGCTGCTCCACCCTACAGCAAGGGCATTTGCTCGACTATGTTCATAGAAGCTTTATTTGTAATAGCCAGAAACTGGAAACAACCCAGATGTTCCTCAGCTGAAGAATGAATAAAGAAACTGTGGTACATTTACACAATGGACTGCTACTCAGAAATTAAAAACAAGGAAATCATGAAATTTGCAGGCAAATGGATGGATAGAAATGATCATCCTGACTGAGGTAATCCAGACCCAGAAAGTCACACATGGTATATACTCAACTTATAAGTGAATATTAGCCATATAGTACAGGATAAACATACTACAATTCATAGACCCAAAGAAGCTAAGTAACAAAAAGGGCCTGAGCAAGGGTGCTTGAAGTTCACTCAGAAGGAAAAATAGAATAGACAGGAGAAGAGGAAGGAACGAGAAGAGAAGGAACAAGGTAGGATTAACTCTTGAAACAATGGCATGTCTCCAGAGAGGGAACAAGGTAGGATCAACTCTTAAGAAACAATAGCAAGTCTCCACCTGGAGGGAGGTGTACAGCCTCACTGTACAGCATCCCTCCCTTCAAAGGAGGAAAACCCTAAAATCACTTAGGAAATAGGTCAGAATCAGGAAGTAGATACAACCTATTTCTACCGCAAAAACCTATAGATCCAGTTCCACCACAAGGGATTAAGGGATTAATGTCTGGACTGGAGTTTTAGTTTCTACCCTCACATATACTTCCCTTCCCTTTTCTTTACCATACAGTGGTCAGAAATTCCTCCCTGACTTCGCTAGCTTAATGTAAAGACTGGGAGCTTACATGAAGTCTGGGTGCTGGAAGTCAAAGATGGATTCAGAGCAATCAGACCCAGCCACAGAATTCTCCCAAGGCTAGCTTAGTGTGGTGTCTCAGTTTGGGTTTCTACTGCTGTGGAGAGACACCATGACCACAGAAACTCTTATAAAGGAAAGCATTTAACTGGGGCTGGCTTACACTTCAGAGGTTTAGTTCTTTATCGTCATGGCAGGAATAATGGCGGCACGCAGGCAGACATGGTGCTGGAGAAGTAGCTTAGAGTTCTACATCTGGAGCAGCAGAAGAGAGAGCGAAACTGGGCCTGGCTTGAGCTCTGAAGCCTCAAAGCCCACCACCCTGTGACACACTTTCTCCAACAAGGCCACGCCTCCTAATCGTGTCACCTGCAGTGAGACTACAGGGGCCATTTTCATTCAAACCATCACGCGTGGGCAGGAAGATAAAGACGCCCTCTGAGGCCTTCTGAGAGACGTCAGTCCAGATGCGTTATCACGCCACCACTGTGCCTCCATTTAGCTTTCCCTCCTTAAAAGTCATCCTGGGAGCTAGACAGGAAAATTACAGTTTGGTTTGTAACAGAAGGCTTTTTAAAATACTCCCGTTAGGTCAAGCTTATTCCCTGGCTGAGCCCACCCCCATTACTCTGAAATAAATCCAAACTCCTGATCTTAATGTACATATGTCCACATCGTCTAGCCTTGTTCTGTCACACAACTCTAGGGGCCATGTTTCCTGTCAGCACAATTAAACCACTGAAGGCAGAGACCATCATCAATTCTAACTTGAGAGTTCCCGTACATAAGAAGGTCCTTGTTATGGTCACCTGCAGAAGCTAATGGACTATCCCTCCAAAGACTGGTTCACATGTCCAGGCTGGCAGTGACCCTTTCCCCGCCCCCCCCTCCCCGCCTACATGCACACGCACATGCACGCACACCTCATGAGCCGAAGGCTTGGTTCCCTTCCTTGACTCTACTAGGAGGCTGTGGAAACAGTAGGTGGAACCCAGTCGGAGGAAGTTAGCTCACTGAGAATGTACCCTTGAAGGTGATATTGAGACCTGGCTTCCCTGTTTCTTTACTGCTGGGTTTCTGCACAGCCCAGAGCTCCTTCACTCCGTTCTTCCACCGTGGTGTGCTATGCTGCACGCCAGAGTCCAAAGCCAACAGAGCAGTGGCTGACACTTCTGCAGCTATAAGTCACAGCAGAGCTTCCCTCTTTATGTTATCTTAGGCTTTTGTCATGCTGACGGGGAACTGACATGCGTGGAGAGAAGCTTATGTGACTGCAGACTCTACCAGCATCCCGAAAATAGCACACAGGGCGAAGGGTGAGTCTAACGCTTTCAGCAGTCACGTTTTAAAAATGGAGTCAGGTTTCTTACTGATTCCCTGTATCAGCTGCTACTCTTACTGTGATAAAGTGAATAATAAAAGCAACTCAATGAGGGTCTGTTTTGATTCACAGCCTCATAATGGCAGAGATGTCATGGAGGGCAGAGACTTGAGGTCACAGCATATCCACAGCCTGGAAGCCAGGAGAGATGGACACTGGGGCTCAGCCTGCCTTCTCCTCGTCCCTCAAGTTCAGGGTTCCAGCCTGTGAAATGGTGCTGCCACATTTAGTTAGCATCCCACTGGGGCACGCAGAGGCGTGTTTCCATGCTTATTCTAAATGCCATCAGGTTGACAGTCCAGCTTAATCACCACACTGCCCAGTCCTGATTAACTTTGCCCCTTTGCTTCTTCATAAAAGATTTGGAAGCCAGATGCTGGGGTGAAAACCTGCTGGCTCAGAGAGGCAGAGAAAGCACCCAGCTGACCTTCCTACTCAGTGGACATCCCAGAAGGAAATCAACCTCCTCCAAATTGCATGTCCTTCCCTTCTATTACCTGTGCGTCTCTCTATTCATTCTCCTGATTTCCTCTTCCTCTCTTTTTTTTTTTCTTAATAATCCTTTGCTCACTTCCTGTCAACTGGTAGTTTGCGCCGCCTCTTGACTTATGGTTAGTTGACTTTATTTAATCCTATTTACAATATTCAAGCAGAAAGCTCTTGAATTAAAGGTGTGTGCTAAGGCTGAGCCATACCACAACTGAAAACAGGTTTTTCTAGTAAATGTCTGAATCTCGGGTTCACAGTGTTATCAGATGTTCTGCAACAAACAAGCTGGTGGGTGTAAGGTGAAATCTCAGGGTTGTTTTGATTTGCATTTTCCTGTTGACTAAGGATGTTGAACATTTCTTTAAGTGCTTCTCCGCCATTTGATATTCCTCTATTTAGAATTCTCTGTTTAGCTCTGTACCCCATTTTTTGATTGGGTTACCTGATTTGTTGCTTTTTAACTCCTTGAGTTCTTTATATATTCTGGATACTGGCCCTCTGTCAGATATAGGGTTGGTGAAGATCCTTCCCCAGTCTATAGACTATTGTTTTGTTTTGTTCTGATGGCAGTGTTCTTTGCTTTACAGAAGCTTTTCAGTTTCATGAGGTCCCATTCATTGATTGTTGATTTAAGAGCCTGTGCTGTTGATGTTCTGTTCAGGAAGCTGTCTCCTGTGCCAATGAGTTCAATGCTCTTCCCCACTTTTTCTGCTAACAGATGGAGTGAGGAGCAGCCTTACTAGCCCACAGAGGAAGACAATACAGCCAGTCTTGATGAGACCTGATAGACTATGGTCAGAGGGAAGGGGAGGAGGACCTCCCCTATCAGTGGACTTGGGGAGGAGCAAGGGAGGAGATGAGGAATGGAGAGTGGGATTAGGAGGGAACAAGAGAAGGGGCTACAGCTGGGATACAAAGTGAATAAACAGTAATTAATAAAAAATAAATAAATTTAAAAATTAAAAAAATAATAAAATAAGCAAAAAAAAAATAGTACACGCTAACACAAGACAGTATGACACGCAACTCCAGGGAGGAGACAGTGGGAAACAGCACTGAGGTGCCAGACCCCTAACTAAGACCTTTCAGTTGGTTGCAGAATGGACTGGATTTGATGCTTCAGCTGAGTGCCTTCTTCAAGACTGACAGGCCATGCCATGACAGGCCTGAGGTCTCTCACAGATCCACCCCAGGGCCTGTGTGGAGTGCAAACTTCCTGGGGACATTCTTGTCATCCATCACAGCTGGTGGTGCAGGATGACTCCAGGCTTCTGTGTCTGGATTCTTGGAACACTCAGAGTTGTCCCCGTGGGGGTTGGTGGCCCCCTCTTTCCTTGCCCATGGCTGCTTGGGGTTCCATGATTGCTGAATAGAGTCTGGGGGGCACCTGTGGGGCTGGGTTTAGGATTAAGGTGCCCCTTAGTTGTGGCTGCAGCTGCCAGCTCACTGCTCTGAAAGAGCAGTTTACTTCCCCATCCTTTTATTCTCTAAATCAGTGTGACACTGAGTGGGAACTGGAGTTGGGGAAATCTGATATCTCTGGGATATTGAGTCTTCTTATCCAAAGACAGCTTATTATCTGTTTTAACTTTGTTTATTCTTTAATACGAAACCCAATTTTTTTCAATTGAGTGCTTTCAAAAGATTTATTTGTAGGTATGTTACATTTTCTTCCTATTTGTCAAGTCCTATATATGAAACTACATTTCTAAGTGAATTATCAGTTTTGGTGATCTTGTGAAAGCCTGTTCCTTGGAGATTGCTTGAGTTTGTCATCTAAGGGTTCTTACCATGTACAGCATGAAGACAGCTTGGTTTCGTCCTCGTGCCTGTTGACACCCAGCTCACTCTCTAGGCCTGCAGCACTAGCATGCCTTCAAGTAGTGCACGGAAGGAGTGGCAGAGGCCTGCACCTGATCTTATCTGTAGTTTCAGGGTGACTTGCACTACTGTGATGTTTCCTTCTTGCCTCTTGAGTGTGCCCCTCAGGTTAAGGACGTTGCCTTCTGCTCCTAGTTTGCTGGAGATCTTGGTCATGTGAAAATAGGTTTATAAAGTTTTAAGATCACATGATCCTGAGATTAAGCCCAGCTTGGATGTGGTGCAGTATTATTTGTGCATCTGAGGACAACTTTTGGAAATTTCTTCTTTCCATCCACAATATGGGTTTCAGACATTGAATTTAGGTGGTCAGGCTTGGAGACAAGCCTTTACCTGCTGAGCCATCTCAATGGCCCCCAAACTCAAAACAAGCTTTTAAAATACTTCATAGATTCCTAAGATTCTCAGATTTTAGAATACTTCATATTTCAAATTTCTTAATTATGGATACCTAATTAATAAACTCAATACAGTTGTCACATTTTGCATAAATTATAATAATTCTAGAAATCTGACATTTTACATTTTAAAGTCAGGGTAAATCAGAGAAATGAATTATGCATCTATCCATCTACTTATTATGAAAACTCTCAGTAAATGGACTAGAATATCACAATCTGCTAAAAGCTTTCCTGGTCAAGGGATGTTTGAATGCTTGGTCCTGAGTTGGTGAGACTGTTTGGGAATGATTAGGAAGGTGTGACCATGTTGGAGGAGTTGTGTCATTGGAAGTGGGTTTTGAGGCTTCTAAAGCTTATGCCGAGCCCATTTTCCTCCTTCCTCTCCTCCCTCTCTCTCTACTGCCTGTGAATCAGGACACTGGTGCTCCAGCACCGCGCCTGCCTTCACACTGCCTGTCATGATAATCATAGACTAACCCTCTGAAACCAAAAGCAAGTCCCCAAGTCGATGTTTTCTTTTAGAAATTGCCTTGGCTCCCCCTGAAGGGGGAAGCAGCCTTGTCAGGCCACGAAGGAGAACAATGCAGCCAGTCCAGATGAGACCTGATAAGCTAGGGTCAGATGGAAGGGGAGGAGGACCTCCTCTATCAGTGGACTTGGAGAGGGGCAGGGAGGAGATGAGGGAGGGAGGGTGGGATTGGGAGGAAATGATGGAGGAGGCTACATCTGGGATACAAAGTGAATAAACTGTAATTAATATAAAAATAAAACTTTTAATAAAAATAAATAAATTGCCTTGGTCATGGTGTTTCTTCATAGAGATAAAACAGTAACTAAAACACTAACCAAATTATATATCAGATATTAACATCTCAAACATGTGGTTACTATTTTAAAAAATCAAGGATTTGCATATAGTTTTCATAGTTGTTGAAATCTGGTGTGTTGTACTCATATCACGTCCCAGTGCAGGCTGGCTGCATTTCAGGTGTTCCATAGCGCCCGTGGCAGTGACGTCACAGTGTTTCTGAATAGATGAAAACAGGAATCAAAGCCAGGCATCTCAGGGCTTGGAGAGGTGGTTCAGTGGTTAGGAGCTTGTACTACTTTGTAGAGGACCAGGGCTCAGTTCGCAACACCCACATGATGGCTCACAACCATCTGTAACTCTAATTCCAGGGGATGTGATGCCTTCTTTAGACCTCTGCAAGCACCGAGCACACACATGGCACACAGACATACATTCAGCAAAGCATTCAGACGTATGAAACAAACAAACAAACAAACAAACCCTCATACACAGAACAAACCCCAGACATCTCGGTGGCCCTGAGAGCACACGTGTGCTAGCACATGAGGGGAGCAGGAGAGTTGTGGGGCACAGGCCACTGGAGATGCATAGTGAGTGTGAGACCAGCCTGGGGTATACGATATAACCTTGTCCCAGAAATCCATCATCCCCCCCACCACCATCACCACCGCCAACCAGAGGAAACAAAGCAATGTGTCAAGGTCTCTCTGGAGAAGAACAGTAGTTTTGTAAGTTTCTCGTTTGTTTTGGTTGGACATTTCTATAAAGCAAAACAAGAAAGAATTACTGAAAAACGAAATAAAAATGAAAAACGTAAACCCTTCCTACAGCCAATAAAGTATTAATCTACTGAACTCACTACAGATGCCTTGGCTCATGCAACTCTGTAAATATGTTAGGCATTAACTAAAAATTTTTAAGGATGAAATGAAAAAAATTTTAAATTAATTAATAATTAATTCACTTTCCATCTGATTGTAGCCCCTTCCTCCCCTTCTCTCAGCCTCACCTTCCCCTTCCTGGAAAGCTTAAACTTTTCCTTTTTTTGGCGTTTTTAATTAATTATTACTATTTATTACAATTTATTCACTTTGTAGCCCACTGTG
>CM053743.1:41208356-41239979 GCA_028658305.1 Pachyuromys duprasi
CTCCCCATACTAGGGAACCCGCTTGGACACTGAGTCTATGGGCTACATCTGAGCAGGGATTTTAGGCCCTCTCCATTCATGGTTCTTGGTTGGGGTATCAGTCTCTGCAGGGGCCCCAGGACCCAGGTCTTTAAATCTTTATTTATTTATTTGACTCTGTTGGTCTTCTTTTGGAGTTCCTGTCCCCTCCAGGTCTTTCTATCTCTCCATACCGTCTGACCAAAGTTTGGCTATAAGTCTCAGCCTCTGCTTGGATACCTGGATCAGTGGAGTCTTTCAGAGGCAGTTTATGGTAGGCTCCTTTCCTGTTCTCCGTTTTCTCCAGATTTTTTTAAATTTATTTTTTTATTAATTAGTTTATTCACTTTGTAGCCCAGCTGTAGCCCCCTTTCTCATCCCCTCACAATCCCACTCTCCCTCCCTCTTCTCCTCCCATACCCCTCCCAAAGTCCACTGATAGGAGAGGTCCTCCTCCTTTTCCCTCTGACTCTAGCTTATCTGGTCTCATCAGGACTGTCTGCATTGTCTTCCTCTGTGGCCTGGGTTTTGTTTGTTTGTTTGTTTGTTTGTTTGTTTTGTTTGTTTGTTTTTAGCTTGGGATTTTGAGCTTATCCATCAGAATGGTAATAATGTCTGTACAAAACCAAGTGTTTGTTACTATAACTTTTGCATCACAATTAAAATCCAAACAGTTTTTTAAAAACAGTCAACTCAATCAAAAATCCACTACTGTGCTGAAGCTCCAGACGAAAGAAGACATGAGACCCCAGCGCCAGCAACTCCGTGGTACCCGCGAATCAAACTGCCCGGAAGCTTAATTTTTATAAAATTAGGTGCAACAGAAAAAAAAAATTCTACACTCTTCCTTTGAATTTCTTTACTTCCATTGCCTGTGGCCCGGGACCCCTCTGGGAGCTAGAGTGTGGTGGGTCTCGGTTGACTACTAGCCAATCTTGATTAATTCTACTACAGCTTGAGTGGAAGGAGTACACTTCTGCTTGTGTACCTCAGAATCCCCAGACGGGCTTTGGGTGCTGCTTTTGCCTGGAAATAAGAGCAGTGTAGCCTATCATTTGTTCACTGTGCAGACCCAGACAAGGCACAGATTTCGGAGACATTCTCCAGTATCCCTCAGACCCTGAGATAATCTAGCTGCTGTTGTTTTCTGTGCCTTAGCACGACTCGATGTCTTTCCCCTCATTTTTTTTTTTTTAGAGGAGCACAAACTTTATGAAAACAGAGTTTTAATGGTTTCTTTCTAATGCAATCATAGCTGAGTTTGAGTCTAAGTTGTGTTTAATGAAACATTTAAGTATATTAGAAGCTTGATGATGGAAGCTAGGCAAGGACCCAGTCGAATGGCTGAGGGTTCTTCAAATGGACCAGTGACGCTGAGCCATGCTACTGTTACAAGACAGGATCCTCCTTCCGGAGGGTGATGTTCACCCATTGTGCAGTAACCCACTGTGGACCATTTCCTGTGAGTAGTCTGTGTATCACTTAATCACCTTTGATCCTTTGATCCTCCCCCCGCCCCACCATCAGCTTGCTCATAGGTAAGCATGTTTAATAAAATTTAATTCTTTGGAGGCATTACAGGGACCCAAATTCAACACTTACAAAAGTATGTAAATGAAGGGATTCCCTGCTTCTTGAAAGCAACTCCATAAGAAAGTACTTCCCGAAATCACCTTACAGTAGCTGATACAGCTACAGGTCAAGGAGGCATGACAGCAGGACCTGGAAGCATTGTCTATATACTACTGGGTCTAACAGGCATGAAAAATGCAAGATTGAATGGTTCATGGGGTTTTGCTCTCCAGTTTCAGAAAGCAAATGAGGCCATGGAAAGTCTGTCAAGAAATGTTGCAGTCATGGAGTATGACCTACCTAAAGGAGGATCTGTGAGCCTTGTAGACGGTGGAACCAGGGGTCAAGGGGGTGCTTACCCCTTTGGGGGGCCAGTTGACTACATCATAACCCTGATTGCTGAGCTGCAGTATTTGGTGTGTTTTTCTGCTTGGGTTTAGGTTTTGCTTTAGTGTGGTTGTTCCATTTTGGAATGAGAACGTTTTTCTGTGCCATTATATGTTGGGAGTATATAACATAATTTTGATTTCATAAGAGGCCACAGTTAAGAGACTATTGATTTTTTAAAAAGTTTTGGGACTATTAGTGACTATAGGAATATTTGCTTTGGAAAAAAAATCATTTTACATTATAACATTGTCATAAGCCTATGGGAACAAGGAGTGGAATTTGTGGCTTAAAGATGACATATTTATGCGTCAAGGTGAGAAAAGGTAGAATTGTGATGGCTAGTGTTATCCACTTGAAAATCTAGAGTCATATGGAAGACAGGTTTTGGGGCATGCCTATAGGGTTATCTTGATTCCATTAAATGAAGTTGGAAGACTCTCACATTATAGATGGCTACATTCCTTGGCTGCGATCATGAACTACGTGGAGAAGGGGAGCTGACCAGCAGTATTCCTTCAGGCTCCTGCAGCCCTGATTTCCTTGCCATGTTGGACTCTACTGTGAGCCAAAAGAAACCCTTTTGCCCTTAAATTGCTTTTGTCAGAGTATTTTATCACAGCTACAGGAAAAGAAGCTAAGACATTCAGATAAGTTTTTCCTCATTCTTTCTTGAGCCACACACAACTTCACTGAATGAATTGAGTATCATTTGTTTAGCTAGCTTCCCTCTGCAGACATTCATTGTCTCCAGCCCTTTACTGTTATAGATACCGCTCAAACCACATGTTTGTACCATTGTCATTTGTCTCTGTATTAATGTATCTGTGGTAAAATTTCCCAGGAGTAGACTTCCTAGGTCACTTGTGATTTGGGGAGTTCACTCACACTCCTCAGGGCAGTGTGCTATCTGTGATCTTAAACCCTTATCAACAGTGTGCTTTCCTTCTTTTTCTTTGCAAATATAAATTTAAAATAGTGCCCTAGTTCTGACTTGCATTTTATCATGAGTGGATCATTTGACCTTCCTAGTTAGGGAACTATTTCCCTACATCAACATTTCTGTCATCTTTTACTGCTTCCCAAGAATTCAGAATGCCTTCTTCTCAAGAAAAAGCCATAGAGCAGGAGGAAGGACTTTCTACACCTGAAGTGGAAACAACCCTTGCCTGGCTCTTTCTTTTCTCCTTCAGGGTTGGGGAACGAACCCAGGGTCTTGTACATAAGAGTATCTTCTACTGCTAGCTCCATTCCCAGCCCCCAGAGCTTTCATTTGTAATTGATAGTAGTATTTTACTTCCCACTTCCACCAAATCTTTCTAGGAAGCTAAATAACAAGGACTATTTATGTTTTTCATAGATGTTTAAAATTCTGATTTGTGCTTGGCCTCATAGGACATGCACCAGGAAGATCTTTTCCTTTTTGCCTTGGCATATTTCATTTTTTTAAAATAACTGCTGTGTTATCAGTAGTTTTTTTTTAAGATTTATTTATTTATCATTTATACAGTGTTCTGCCTACAGATCAGAAGAGGGCATCAGCTCTCACTATAGATGGTTGTGAGCCACCATGTGGTTGCTGGGAATTAAACTCAGGACCTTTGGAAAAGCAGCCAGTGTTCTTAACCTCTGAGCCATCTAAGAAGGAGGAGTTAGTATGACCTGGAGAGGACAGGAGCTCCATAAGGACCAGCTATATCAGGGCACAGGGGTCTTTTATGAGACTGTCTCTCCAACCAAGGACCATGTATGGTTATCACCTAGAACCCCTGCTTGTATGTAGCAAATGGTAGTTCAATATCCAAGTGGGTACACTAGTAAGGGGAACAGGGACTATTTTGGACATGAACTCAATGGCTGGCTCTTCGACCTCCCTCCTCTCCCCCCCGAGGGAGGAGCAGCCTTGCTAGGCCACAGAAGAGGACATTGCAGCCATTCCTGAAGAGACCTGATAAGCTAGAGTTAGATGGAAGGGGAGGAGGTCCTCCCCTATCAGTGGACTTGGAAAGGGGCAGGGAGGAGATAAGAGGGGGATAGGGAGGGAATGCGGGAGGGGGCTACAGCTGGGATACAAAGTACATAACCTGTGATTAATATAAAATAAAAATATTAAAATAAAAAATAATTGCTGCTTTGATTAAAGTCTTGGGTCACTTCAAGAAAATGGAGACTAGAAAGTTGGTGAGCCCTGAGAGGGAGCTCAGTGGTTTTGGGGTTTTCTTTAGGGTCTGCTGGTCCAATAGCTAATGTGGGAGAACCCAGAACTACATCACCATCACAGTGTGGAGAGTTCAGGTTGCTGACTTTCTTCTTATTCACTATGTAAATAAGAGGCTGGAACAGGAAGATCATGAAGTACATACATAGAAAGTGTCTAAACCCGAGGGTTGGACTGTAGCCCCATTATAGAGTGCTGACCTAGAATGTGCCAAGGCCCAGGTTCTGTCCCTACTAGTATTCTGAAAATCTGTGTCCTGCTCATTGATGATTTGATCCAGTTAAATACTATATGGGACTTTTCTGTTTCTTACTTGTTGCTGTATAGGAGAATATTAATTTTTAATATTTTATTTTAAAAATTAAAACTATTTCATATAAATTTTTAATGAATATAGAAGCATATACCTCCCAATTAAGCAGTCTGACTCATGCTTAAGTTATTTAACTTTAGACAAAAGCATGAATTCTAAGGAAAACCTATAACCGAAGTTTTGGTTTCTTTAAAACCTCAGTTCTGTTATATAAGTATGTTTTTGTTTTAATCCCGAGTGTGGGATTGTAGTTTGAGCTTCAGTTTGTTCACAGCTGGTAAGTGTCTCCTGAGGGATGTGTAATGGCTGGTAACGGCCTGCCTCGTGCAGCACAGAGAAGGGCATGGCCTAGGGCTCTGAGAATAGAAATATGTGAGCCCAGAAAGGTGGCATGCGGTGGTGGCATGTGGTGAGTGGCAGTTTGGAGAAACCAGAGGGACAGTGTGGTGGCTTGGGGATGGAAAGAAGCTTTTCAGGGCACCGGCTTGGAGGAGACTGCTTGCTGTCTCAGATCAGTATAGCCCTGCATCCCCTGGCGGGGAGACCTTGCCAGCGCACAGAGGAAGAGGACCCAGGCAGTCCTGATGAGACCTGATAGGCTAGGGTTAGACAGTAGGGGAGGAGCACTCTCCCTTTCAGTGGGAGGAGAATGGGAAGGGAGAGGGAAGGAGAGAGTGTAAGACTGGGAGAAGATAAGGGAGGTGACTACAATCATAAAATCATAAAGTGAATAAATTGTAAAAAAAACAAAAAACAAAAACCATCAACCCCAAACAGCTGGGAGAAGTATAGGGGTCTGAGCCCCTCTCTCTTCTACTTAGGGTTGGGAGTTAGAAGGAGAAGCTTTAAGGAACCTCAATAAAATAGACTTTAAAAACAAGTGCTGTAATAACCTATGTGCTTTCTAAATTAAATAAAGAAATAACTAAATAAAAATAAAGAGCAAATAAAATTTTAAAAATCAATTAAATGTGGAGCCAAGGGCAAGGGGAAAAAGTCATTATTTTCTACTTGCATTTTTTCAGGTTCATTTCTTTTTGATAAAATGTTAGCCTGCTTAGTTATGCAAAGTCTGCCTCACATCTCAACAACTAGGTGGAAAGAAACTTGTCATAGATAAAAAACCTCAAATCCATTTCAAGCATGGCATTCCAGCTCGAGGTGCACGGCCGTCTCAGTGCATCCTGGGCACTTACTTGCTAACCTATACACTGTTTTTGTGAGAAGCGTTGAGGGGCCCCAAGTTCTGGAATATTGCTGGGCAGCAAGAAAGGGATTACTCTGAAGAACCCCTCAGATGAGCATGCAAATAGGTCAAGGAACTTCCTGAAGGCACCTCAGAGGGCACTGTCCCCCAACCCCTCTGCCCAGAACTGAAATTTCTGAGCTAGACAAGTAGAAGTAAACATCTGCTCAGCAGGACACACTAAGAACCACAGTTATGCAAGACATGTCCAGTCAATGGGGCAAAGAAGACTACCACAGTCCAAGGCTAGCCTGGGCTACATAGTGAGATCCTAACCAAAAAATAAAAATAAAAATAAATACATGGAGTTGGAGAGAACCCTGGCTGCTCTTCTAAAGGTCCTGAGTTCAAACCCCAGCAACCACATGGTGGCTCCCAGCCATCTAAGATGAGATGTGGTACCCTCTTCTGGTGAGCAGGCACACATTCAGAATGCTATATAAATAATAAGTAACTCTTTAAAAACAACAACAACAACAACAAACCACATGAATTGGGGAATTCAGGGAAGGCTCCAGTCTAGGATCTTGGATGCTTTGGTGCTTGAAGCTGGTTGGGCAAGTTGCCTACTCAGGGTGTTTATGACCTCACCAGAAGAGGGGTGGGGGCTTTTCAATCCGTGTCAAGGCAGCTGCTACACCGACATCTTTATAAACAAACACAAGCACTAGGAAAGTTTAAGGAAGAGGATGGTGAAGTTAATGTCCTTGAATTAAATGCTGCTGGACCCAAAAGCGCAGCCTGTGCTCGGTGCTCCAGTGAACATTTGCTGAACGCATTCATGAAGAAGCATTGTCTTTCCCTGTGGACAGCACACCTGGGCTCATTTCCTCAGATGACGTAAGGGAAATACCTATGAAAATATTCCATAAATAATCTCACATCTTCTTAGGCTGGGCAGCGAGAACAAAGGGGATGCAGATGACCTGGGCCAGTAGTTTTAAGAAACAGCTAAAGGGAACCAGCTGAAAAGAGGAAGGGCTGAGCAGGCTCGGGTCCAAGAGACATGCAGCCTCGTGCTGGGCTGGCCACCATCTTCTTTTTCCTTTAAAAAATTAAAGCCGGGCACAGTGGCACATGCCTGTTATCCCAGTACTCTGGGAGGCAGAGGCAGGCAGATCTCTGTGAGAAGTTCAGACTGGTCTACAAAGCTAGTCCCGGACAGCCAAGGTTACACAGAGAAACTCTGTCTCAGAAAAAAAAAAAACATAAAAAATTAATCCCTTAGTATTATTAACACTAAATGTTACTAAGCTTTAATTAACAAAGTGTGTATGTTTAAGGTGTATGAGATGGTGTGAAGTGATTAAATCGCTCTGGTTGATATTTTTGTTTTTGTTTTTTGAGACAGGGCTTCTCTGTGTAGCCTTGTCTGTCTTGGATGCCCTCTGTAGACCTCGAGACTAATCTCCAACTGACAGAGATCCACCTGCCTCTGACTCCCTGAGTGCTGGGACTACAGGCATGTGCCACCATGCCTGGCTGTTATGGTTGATTTGGCAAGCATACCCACCATATAATGTGTGTGTGTGTGTGTGTGTATGTGTGTGTGTGTACACTAAGAGCTCTCAGAGAATTTCAAGTCTTAATGGAGTGTTACCAGTGATAGTCACCATGCTGCGGTGATCTCCTTCTGTGTCGCGGAGACTGTGTGTCCTCTGAGGACATCTCCCCATGTTCTTCCAAGTTCCCTCTCACCTTGACCCCCAACTCCACCCTCCAGATTACCTTCTTTTACTGCTTTCTTTCTTTCTTTCTTTCTTTCTTTTTTTTTTTGACATTGCTGGGGATTGAATCTACGACATCATGCATGTGAGGCAAACATGCTCTATCACTGAACTACAGTCCCAGCTTTCCATTCTTTACCTTTGAAGTTACATGTTCTTCCTTTAGACATTAGGAATACATGCATATGTACTCATTCCTGTGTGAAAAAAAAAATGAAGGTAAAGCAGAAGGAAGAGCTGCCTTTGCTGGTGGTTCGTGATGTTTTCTTCTGTTTGGTAGCTGTCAGAGTGCAGCCGTTTGAGGGGCCCTGGGGACCCTTCCTCATCAGCAACACTTTATGAAATTAGAAACAGAAACACCAGGATTTGGTCATTGGTGAAAGGAGTGGGATTTGAGTCTGATGGAGGCATAAATTCTAAACTGATTGGAAGGTCCTAAGCTTACAATTCAGCTGAGCTTGCCAGGCACCTGGGCAGGAAAACACCACTAAGGAAAGCAGTCTGTTCTACAGAATAAGAAATAGTACAAAACCCACCTAAAAGTGTGTGTCTGCCCAATGGTCTCTGCATTGTCCATGCGTCCCTTGTGAGTTCTTGCTCAGTGGCCCCTCTGGCCCTTGCCAGCCCTCACCTGAGAGGGCTTTGCATTTCTCTGCTGTAGATCTTACCTATTGTCTATGCTGGGCTCTGTAGACCTTCGGGCAAGTTACTAAATTCTGTGTACTCAGAGGGAACGATACAGCCTTGCACTACTAAAGGGCAGTGTGCTAATTTGTAATATGTCTGCAACACTGTCAGCACACAGTAGATTTGATAAACACTTATTATTATTGTAAGTATTAGAGTACTAGTAAGAGTTGGACATTCAGATATCAAGTTCTCGGATACTATAATTTGATACATTTAATAGATAATTGCATAGATACATTTTTGCATATGTTTTATTATTTTCTTAGATTGTGTTTATTTACCCAGAGTACATATTTTAAATATTTATTATCTATTTTCTTTTCATTTACATTTTCAGACATTTATTCATTTCCTTGTGTGTCTGTGTGTGTGTGTGTACATGTACCACATGTGTGTGAAGGTCAGAGAACAACTTGTAGGAGTCAGTTCTCGCCATCTATCATCCTGGTCCCAAGGATTGAACTCGGGTCTTCTGATTTGGTGGCAAGCGCTTTTACCTGCTGACCATCTTGCTAGTTCTTGTGATCTATTTTCAAACTATATTCCAAAAAATTTATACAAAGTGACCTTAAAATCAAGATTTGAAAAGAATGCCTGCTTAGTCTGCTCTTTTCAGCACATGTAAAGGTCTTTGTGGAAAATAATTAACATTTCCTTATTATCTTTTAATTTGTTTGTAGCATGGGGGATGACTCCAGGCCCATCCCATGCTTCTCAGCCCTCTGCTGCAGCTCAGTCAAGAAGTCTCCCCTAGTTTATATTCACTTGCACCCAAACTTGTGTGGTCCCTGTCCTTATTCAGGAATGGAATTAAGTCTAACTTAAATGTAACCATTTATAGTTAATACATTTTATATAATCTATAGACATGTGACTTCAATATATTATTCCTACTATTGTAGCTTATGTTTCTGAGATACATATATACAATATTTGTATCTACATATCCATGTGACTACGTGTACATATCCAATACAACCTTCTTCTGGCCTCTCCTGAGATGAGTTTACTCTTCTGGGATATTCTGCTTCGGTTCTTGCAGTGGTTACCTTCTAAGCTGTTGAGCTCTTCGCTCAGGCACCCTCCTGCCTTCCCCAGCACACAGACCCGTTAGTGCTTTACCTTCCATCCCTGCAGCTCTCTCCACTGAAACATGTCTTTATCTAAAATTTTATTCTTCCCTGAGAGTGGTACTCTGAGTAATACCTGATACGTGTTAGAACTCCCTGAATGCTTGTTCGTGTTTCAGGGTCGTGTATGTCTCCTCTGATTTAATTTTAGATGTCCTGTTGTGTTTGGGTGGAAGCGTCCCACAGGCTCCTGGATTTGAGAACTGTCCCTACTTGGTGGTACTACCTCGGGGCATTATAGAACCCTTGAGACCTAGAGCCTGGCTAGGCGATGATGTGTGCTGCTAGGGATGAGACTTGAGAGATAAAGGCCATTCCTCTTCCCCAGATCATCAGTTTGCAGCCTACTACAAGGTAAGGACCTTCTCTACCACACTTCTGCCACCGAGAACTCTGCCATGCTGTTCCCACCATCACAGAAGCAGAACCAGGGTACTGCCTCCCTTAAACTGCCGTCAGCTATTTGCCACAGTAACAAGAAAACAAAACACACACACACACACACACACACACACACACACACACACACCTCCAAGAGAGTCAGTCAGGAAAAGCTCTTGGCCTTGATTTGTCTGGAAACATTTAAGATTCTCCTCAGCCTTCACGCATAGCATGAATGGGTGTAAGTGCCTGAGGATGACTGTTCTGTCAGCGCTCCATCTCAGCCATTCTCTGCTGCCTTCTTGTGACTGCTGGAGCCACTCCACTATTCTCTTAAACGTGCTCTTGTTGGCTTCTGTGGTCTTCTTGCCTTGGTTTTCCAGTCATATCTGATATGTCTCTTGTGGGCCTTTAAAGAGAATGCTATACTTCCCAAATTTGCAGATTCACGTCTCTGATACGCTCTAGAAAGTTTCTATTAATATTGATAATATCTATAATTAATTGTATTTAATACTATTTAATAGTTATTATAAGTAATAGTATCTATAATTTCCCTCTCTCTGAGTATTGATTTTCCTCATTCTTTCAATTCTTCTTTTCTTTTACATGCTACTAGCTGTATCTGGATGTTTTCATTCAGTCTAAACACCTGTGCATCGCTTTGGAATGGTCCATCTCGTTGAACTTTGTGATGCTTCCTGGAGAATTTCCTTACCTCAGCTTTCAGTTCATTGATTCTCTGGTCAGCTGTGTCTACTTCGGTGAAACCTAGCTGCTAAGTTTTTAATTTCAACCACACATTAGGTTTTGCTTCTAAAAACTGTTTGGACTATTTTTCTTTTTATCTGATTTTATTTTGATGATGTTATATTGTTGGTTGGTTGGATATCTCCCTTTCTGGTATTACTTATATCAAATATTCTTATTTTATAATCTATGAATTACCTAAATTTCAAAATTTCTTAGGTTATAATGTCATTGTTTATTTCATCTCTCTCTGTCTCTGTCTGTCTGTCTGTCTCTCACCTATGTACTGACATGAGCACGTGAGGGACATGATATACATGTGGAAGTCAAAGAAGAACTTGCAGGAATTAATTCTCTCCTTTCCACTCTATGGGCTCCACAGAGGGATCAAACTTGGGCTGTCAAGCTTGGTGGAAGTGCCTTTGCCCATATTCTTTTCTTGTGGTAGGTTTTCCTGAACCATGACAATGGTAGAAATTTAAAATAGGACTTTTAATGAAATGCAACTATAATTTCCCATGCAAAAATCTTTCCCCCATGTTTCTGTACCATAAGCAATAGTATCTTCCCCTTTGCTCTCAGGGGAGAGGTCAAGCATCAAGACAGGCTGGCTCCTCAAATTCATTGCATAGCCAAAGGTGATTTTGAACTCCTGATCCCTCCCCAGTGCTGGGGCTATGGACATTAACCCCCACACCTAGCTTGCTTGTGGTTTCCTGAAGTGCCTGTATGAGGGAGTGTCCATCTACTCTAGTTTAATCTTTGTCACTGAAGGATTCCTATTTTCTATGGAGGTCTAAGGTTTTTTTGTTTTTATTTTTGTTTTCAATATCACAATTCTGTCACCTGCTATAGCAGGAACATTATACCCAACCCTCAGAATTAATGAGGTTGGCCTGAGTGTGTAGTTCAGGCAAGAGGCTCTGTATGAGCTAAGGCCCCATCCTCTAGTCTCAGTCCCATGGAAAGCTGTACCGGGGCTGGCAGACAGCAGCCCACCTTTCTCCTGCTTATTTTCCAGCTCATTCTTTAGTCTTGAATTATGGGATTCCCTTTACTCTTTTGCTGGTTGCATTTGAGATCACACTGGTTTTATCTGATATTGCCATATATGTATAATGGTTGGGTTTCCCATCCTTTACACAAATTGGAAGTCCACATTTGGTTCAGTTGTCCCTGGTAATTGTTGGCTAGAGCTAGATAATGATTGTCTAGCTTTCTTAGTTCTAGTGATGGATGGAGGACCTTCTCCTTGCATAGTAAGTCCAGGGTTGCATAGAATAGTGGCCTTGGGTGAGGGTCAAAAGGGGAACTCTGAATATAGTACACACACATGGAATTCACGTGAAACTGACAAGTTATGAAAAGGAAGTAATACGCCATGACAGGCAAACTCAACTGACTCCATGCTTTATAATTCTTATTCTGAAGACAGAAGTCCATCCAAGGTGGTTCTTGGCCTTGGGAAGGGCAGCTAGCCACTCTGTAACCCATTTGTCTGTTTACGAACAGACAAGTTTGCTGAGGGATGCAAATGGGACATTTAGCTTCCAGTGAGAAGCCACCAGAAAAATGGTTCTCTTATCTGTGGCTCGAATGGGAAATGTCCTCCAGAGACTCCAGTGTTTGAGCACTTGTTCTCCGGTGGGTGAGACTATTTGAGAAGGTTGAGGAGGTGTGCCCTTTCTGGAGGGAGTATGCCAACAGAAGCAGGTTTTTAGAGTTTGCAGCCTTGCCCTACTTGCAGTTTCCCTTCTCTGCTTTTTGCTTGAAGTTAAGGATGTGAACTTTCAGCTTCGGGCCCCTGCCACGGTGCCTGCCATTGCTGCCATCGCTGCCAGGCCTCCCCGCCACGAAGGACTCTTTTCCTCAAGCAAAGCCTTCCTCTACATGCCGCCTTGGTCCCAGTGTGTTATCACAGTGAGCGAAACCAAACCAAGACAACAATCCCAGCGTTGTGTCAGAGCAGAGAATGCCTTGGCTTAGAAGGTCAATCAAAAATACAGCACTCTAGATTGCAAAAGACGACTCTTCAGACCCACAAAAGTACAGACCACATCTGTGCATGAAGATAGGAAACTAAGCAGTTTCAGAAAGCCCAAGTGTTAGTGACTGTTACACTATTCAGTGTTTTAAAATAGCGACTTCACGGTCCTTCATTCTACAGAAGTGCTAATAGTTAGATAACGGATTTTTACTTCATTTTCTACTTGCTATTCCATTTGGACATTTTCTCCAGTCCACTCTAGACCAGTAAAAGACAGACAGCATGAGCTAGTTCAAACCAAAACAACACAGCAAATTGTTCCAACTGTATCAGGAGATACAAAAGCAGTTCATTGTAAAAGGTTGGGGTGGAAACAGTTTGAAAAATAGAGTTTTGAGAGAAGGCGGAAGCCTCTAGACCGCTTATTCGTTGTATTTAACAAACTCCGAAGACTCACATATTTTTGATTAATTCTAGTACAGTAGCCTGAAATTTGAGTAGGTCAAACTTGGGAAAGGGATGCTCAGAAGTGTTTCCAACATTCCACAGTTCATTGTTGGACTCTATTATATAATTAGAATATTGACAAGGACCAAGGACACCTTCCCCCCCTCCAACAACAACAACAAAAAACTGCTGTCGATCCTATAATAGGTTCCCAGACCTTAGCACAACTGCTACCACGATGAATGTACCAGCCATGCCTTAAAACCCAGCATGCAGGCAGCACCATTTGCCAAAATGAGAACAAAGACCCAATCCATCAAATCCATAGTTCTGGGAAGGTCCCTAAATGCTCTAATCTTGCTTTTTGGCTTCTGTAGTTCTGTTTCTGGCTAACTGTTCAGTTGAGGTGTGTATACCCCGTATGTGGACTTTGTGCTTAGAAGCCCATCCTGAGAAAAGCTCAGGACTGCATTGGGGTCCCGAACACCAAGTACAATTTCCAGCTGGCTAATAAAGACTTTCTATTGGCTTGAACCTATGTCCACATTATCTTCTCTAGTGGACAGCGTACAACAACCCAAGCAGAGGCTCTCTCCTGATTGAATTTATCTTGGAGTACACACACAGCTCTGTGGGATTTTCTGGCCTTTGTTATCATTGTAAAAGTACTGCCTTGTCCTTTCCTGAGCACACAGCTAGACTTCCTGTCCCAGACTTCCTGTCCATTTAGGAGGCCCGTGTCACCAAGGGCTTATGAATGGAATAGTGTGCATGCTCCGCCTCCAGGCCTGGCCTATAAAAATGTCACATGCCTGCTCTGACAAGCTCATTTCCTCTCTTGACTAGGAAGGCCACTTTGCAGCCTAGTGGGATGCGTGCTAATGACAGGAACGGCCACGAGCCTGGGTTCTCCTATGACTGTGTGGCTAGAGAACAGCTGTTTACCTGATAGTTGGCTCAGCCATTGTACACTCAGGTTGTTTTGGTAACATAGCTGAGCCCCAGAACTAATGGAGGGTGTGTGACATCAGTGTGACCCAGATAAAGTTGTTTTTCCTAGTGCAACTATGTACACACATCTTCATTGCCTCTGGTTGTCACACAGGGCCTGGGGTCTTCGTTTTCTGTCTCTTTCCTCCATAGCAGCCTCAGAGCCAGCCAGCATTTGTCTAAATGTTCCCAGTAGTGCTAGATACCTGCTTATTCCAACCCACAGCTGAATCTAGGCCGTGTATTCCCATGTCATGCCTTCCTGGAACATTGGATTCGATCTGCACAAGAAAGGACAATATTTTCATAACAAAATAAATATTAATGGGCAGAGTGCAAAACTGGATGAATTTCAAAGATCAGGCTTGCCACTTCAAAGAGATTCCAGCCTGCATTTGCAGTTTTGGAGGAAGGCCTGGGACTCCCGTGGGCTGCTGGCTAGCTGTGCTGAACACTCAGCACTCTATTTATTCACTGTTTCCCTAAGGGGTTTAGGTTTGAGTCCAGTAGACAAATATTTTCTCCCAACACAGTGCAGACACCCAATTCAAGGGTTGTTAAATATTGCTAGAGCATTAGATTATTTGTTACTGGCCTCTCTTCTCTTCCCAAGGTCTCCCCCTCCCTTGGGGGGGAGAGCAATAAAGAAGCTTGCCACCCACAGATACCAGCTCCTCAGTGGAGTGTGGTAGATTTCCGATGTGAGTCTCGTGGGCGGCTCGGATGAGGGAAGAACTCCATCTCTGCCTATGTATGACTTATAACGGTCCCTCCCCACCACGCACCTCTCCCAGCTTCCCACATCCCACTTCAGGCCTTCACTGGGAGCCTCAGTGAATCCTGTGTGGGGGCTGGAAGCCCTCGTGCTCTGCCCACTGTAGACAGGATGGGAACTTCAGCCCTGAGCAGCCTTGCAGCTTTGTGTCCAACCACGCTGGGCACTGTTTTCTCCCCCTTTAGCCGTCCATGTCTTGATGAGTATCTTGGTTAGGTTTCTATTGCTAGGATAAATACCATGAGCAAAAGCAACTTGGAGAAGACAGAATTTATCTCGCTTTACAGCTCAGGCAGGGCAGGAATTTAGACAGGAACTGAAGGAGTGACCACGGAGGAACACTGCTTACTGACCCGCTCCTCCTGGCTTAGTTTACCTTTTAATACATCTCCAGACACCTGCCCATGGTGCCACCACCCACAATGATTGGGCCCTCTTACCATCAGTCATTAACTAAGGAAATGCCATACAAATTAGTTTGCATGCCATCTGATTGGAGGCATTTTCTCAATTGAGGTTCCTTTTCCCAGATAACCCTAGATGTGTCAGGCCAGCAAAACAAAACAAAAGATACAACAAATGAGCAGGACACTGGATATGGTGGCATACACCTGTAATCTCACTACTCAGAGGGAACAGGAGTGGGGGATTGCAAATTCAAGGCCAACCTGGGCTAAATAATAAGACTCTCTGTCTCTGTCTCTGTCTCTGTCTCTCTCTCTCTCACACACACACACATAAAAAAACACACACTCAGAGCCTGTGTCTTCTGTGGCTAGCAAAAGATCATGATTGGCCAATTGTCCATATTTTCTGGGCACAGTTGCCCTGTCAGCAGCTCATTGTAACCTGTCTCCCTTTGCTTTACCAGCCATTCTGCCTCCTGAGGTACCTCTAAGTTGTTAGATGTGTACTCATTCCACTCAGAGCTACAGCCTTCTATGGGGGTGGGGGAAGGGTAAGGCGAGGGGTAAGCCCAGGGTGAGATGAACTTCATCTCGCCACAAAAGAAGGAGAGAAGGGATGAGCAGCGCCAGGGAGGGCAGGGGAGGTAGCACCAGCTCTGGCACCCGCAAAGGACTGTGGGGACTGGGATGCCACCTGTGCCTGGTGTCACAGGAATGAGGGCGGGGTCTATTAGGCTAGATACCACATGGTGACTGTTCTGCTTAGGAGATAAAAGCTGGAAGGCAGGAAAGGGGATCAAAAGAGAGCTCAAGGGACACAGGTCTGAGAGGATTAGCCAGAGACAAGGAGGAGGCAGATTCCTGAAGGGAGCAGACTAGTCCTCATCCTAGGGGCAGAGCAGCCTGCCCTGGCACAGGGCAGTGGCCTCATTTGAGAAATTCTGATTCTGCATCTGTAGCTGGTTGCTGCTGTTTGTTGCACGGGGCTGGAGATGTGTGTGCTAGGCGAGTGTTCTACTACTGAGCTACATCCCCAGTCCTAAGAGATATCTATGCTGAGTCAGTAGAGTGTGTAGAAAAAGGCCACTCCACCAAGCAGACAAAAGGTCTACTTGGACCTTATCCTAACATCAGTTCTTCTCTAGTTTCCCATTTGCTAGCGTCTGTGCACGAGCAGCATCCATTTGTAGTCCCGTCTGTTTCTATTTCACAAGTGGCTCATTGTACAAAACTTTTAGATCCCATGCTTCTGGCTGTAAGCACAGCATCCTTGTTACAGTAAGTGCAATAATAAGCTCCCAAATAAGCAGTCTCCGTGAGTTCCAGCGGTTGCAGGGATGCGTTACAGCAGATCAAAGCGTGCTGTGCTTCCCTTGGCCTCTGCCACAGCCCCCTGAGTGCACTCAATGATCCCGGTGCCAGGTCACTCCCCGAGAGGTCAGGAGCAGAGCAGAACCTCACCTCAGTCAGGATCAGAGGAACTGGGATCAGGTTCTCCGATGTGATTGCAGGGTGGGTCTTTTCTTTGTTATATTTCTGGGCAAGGTGAGTTCTCTGCAGCCCGTGTAGTTCGAGGAAGATGGAGTCCTATCCAAGCCAGTTGGATTGCCTCAGTTGAGAGGCATTTCACGTGAACTCTTCCTGGGGTGCAGCCCTGTTCTTACCAGTCTCCTCCCTTGCTGCTTCCCTCACCTCCTGAAACTTCAGGCTGAGTCAAGTCAAGGAGACGCCTACTGCCTGCCACAACAGGGCTGCACTCTCTGGGAACAGGCTCCCAGCTTGCTGAAGAAGCTCAGCTGCCATCTTGGCTGGGGATCCATGTTCAGTGCCCTTTGGAGCGTCATGCCTCTCAGACGTTGCTGCTTTTAGTGGTAAAGTGTTCCTCCTAGTTGGGACTCAAGGGACAGTTGTCTCACGGCTGTGTTTCTACTCCCTATTCTCCTTATTGTTTTGAGCGAGTCTCAAAAGGAGAAGGGGCCGTGGCTGGCTTTGGCAGTTGCTTAGACCAGAATCTGAGACTTGGGCCCTCCCAAGCCACCTCTGCAATGATGATGACCTGCCAGTTCATATAAGGATGGCGGGCACCTGGACATGGTGTTGTCTATCACTGGTGTCTTCAGAGAAGAAACTCAAGAGTGGGTTCAGGGTGACCCTGGTGAGCTTGTTCCTTGGTAAGCAGGTGTGGCAAAATCATACACAAAGAAACAACATTCCTTATCCCTTGTAGGAGGGACCCATATTAGAGGACATAGGAGAGGTCCACTTGTGGGGCCTCTGAACTCTGCTGCAATCCTGGCCTAGGTTTTTAATCAACCTAAGAATGACTAATCTAGCCACTTGAACCCACTTGGGGTCCAGGAGTAGCTTTTAGGATGGTCTCGGTTCCACTTCCATGTAACAACTATGTTTCTAGTTTCTTTGGGGATCACAAACAGTTAATTTCCATAGGTACCTCAGTGAAATCAGTCTGCTCATCAGGGCTGATGAGAATGATTCCATCCGTGCCACTCATTCTTGTCTGTTGTGGTTCTATTGATGACTGGGGCTATAAGATGGTATCTGTGTTGTGCTACAAATAAGTACACAGATAGGAAGATTGGGGAGACTCTGCTTTAGCACACTCCCTGTCATGTAGGGGCATGAGTGTGACCGAGGATGGAATGAGCCTCAGGTTTCCAATAGCAACTTGACTGTGGAATAATTGTGGTGGCTCATTAACATAGCAACACCAGTGAGATCCTGCCATTGGCGATGCATAGCTGGCGCCTCACCAGAGCCTGCACCGTGCTCGCTCGGTGTCATCTCCCCAAGCTAAGCAAAGGAAACCTCACTATGTATAAAGTCTAAAAGTAAGGAGCCGGGCCATTATTAAATGTGAATGTGGTCCTCTGACAAGACACTGGGAGGCAGCCTCCACGTGGGCCTAGGGTTTTACCATCGTGTGGTCTTACTCTTCTCATGTGTGAAATCTGTCTCATGAGAACCTTTTGACTTCGAAATCAGAAATCTTAAGTGTAGCATCTGAAGATTGTTGCCGAAGTGAAAAGTGACAGGAAGGAGAACGTAACTTGTTCCTTCCAAAGCAAACATATCTAATAAGACAAGACGGCAAGACTTTCATAGCAAATATGTACACTGCTGTGTTATAAATACATGTGAAGCTATATTTTTGTTTATTTGTTTTTGTTGCTTGTTTTTTTTTTTTTTTTTTTTGCTGGGAATTAAACCCAAGCTGAGAATTCTAGGCAAGTAAAGTCCTCTGACTCTAAGCTATACCTTAGGCCATGAATGTATTTTTTTTATTTTTATTTTTATTTTTATTTTTTAGTTTTATTGTGAGACAGGGTTTCTCTGTGTAGCCTCGAATGTCCTGGACTTGCTTTGTAGACCAGGCTGGCCTTGAACTCACAGAGATCTACCTGCTTCTGCTGCCCCAAGTGCTAGGATTTCAGGCGTGTGCCACTGTGACCAGCATAATGTACTTTCTTTTAAATGTTGAGAAATTACCTATTTGAGGTAATTTTTTTATTGTCATTGTCACAGTATTGGGCCAAGTTATATTTTCATTCTTGAAGAGCAGTTCATCCACTAACCATCCATCCTTCTACCTATGCATGTGTCCATAAATCTACCCATCCACATACCCATGCTTCCTTGCATATGCCTATCTATGCTTCCATACTTCCAGGCACAATCCATCTGTATATGCATGCATGCATTCATATATCTACCCATGATTGCATGCATCCACCTCTCCATTTCTTGAACATCTGCTCTATGAAGGGCTTTATTTGATCAGCAGAGTGACTAGTACAGATGTAGCTCTGATCCTTACACATCCCAGAGTTTACTGGGAGACTGATGATAAATTCAGCAATGACAGTTAAGAAAATCACAAGTCATGACAGAACTCCATAGCAGTTACCTACATGCCTAGGATCATGTAAGAACCTTCTCAGAAATGATGAGTTTATTAAATTAAAAGTACCTGAAAACTGAGGCCAGTGAGGAGCTCTTGGAAAGACAGACGTTCCAGTATTGAGGGCCAGGCCTCTGCCAAAGCTTGCTGATAGAAAAGAACAAGACCAGAGGAACTAAGAAACCACTGCCAGTCATATCAGATCAGGAGGGAGGTGGAGAATATTGGAAAAGCAAAAAACGATTGGAGGTTTTTCTCTTAGAAAGATAAATATTTTAGACCTTAATGCTGGCAGTCGCTCCGATGTGAAGGTGTGCACTTCAGTCTGAAGTGCTGACGTGTCCTCGGAGGAGCTTAGAGTGTTGTGTGTGCTCACAGAGGCATTGCTTAGTTCCGGGTGTCAGCAGTCCTGGCTGGTCCTGAAGAGAGGCCTGGGTGGATGGGGAGAGCTCTCAGCATCTTGCTGCTGTCTCTGTTCACAGGGGCCTTTGTCAGGCCGACATTAAAGTGTGCCCACCACGCTGGCTGGCCCCAGAGCTGCACTTAAATGTCAGGCTTACAAAAGTCTCACATAGGTGGACAGGCTTCTCCAGGAGTTCCCACAGACTTCTGTGGCATTTTATGGGTGTAAGATCTGTCCTCTGACATTTGCTGCCTTACTCTCGAGAGGACCCTGAATCTGACTGGACCATTGTCTAGTGTGTCCTTACTTTATTCCAGGTAGCTTTCTGTTGAATTCAAGGCTCTTCTTCTCCAAAGAATTAAAGTGTCCTGTAGACCATGTAGCACTTTCACCCAGGGAAAAGAGAAAAGTGACACATGGGGAAACAAAGGCATGGCTAGGCAGTGGGCATGGCAGGCACGCTGCGGCAAGCCAGGACCCTGAAATCAGATGCCTTACAACATTAATTCACACTCTGCTGTTTCCTTGTAGCCACTCAACTGCAGGCAATTTACTTCCTATGACCCTTGGTTTCTTCATGTGCAGATAGAACAATGGGGTTGAGACATGCCCTCAGCTTAGTGCTGAGGATCTGAGTTCAACCCCCACTTTAGAAAGACAGGTGTGGTGCCCCATGCTCACAACCCTGTGCCAGATAGCCACAGTCGAAGGACTCCCAGGCTTCTCTGATAGTCCTACTTAGCTACCTGGAGAGTTCCAGGCCAAGAGAGACCATGCCTCAGAAGAGAAGGTGGATGCTTCCTGAGGAATGACACTCAAGGTTGACCTTTGGCTTCCTACATGCACAAATGCACACCTGGTACTCACACTTGTACGCCCCCCCACACACACACATACACACACAAAGGAAAAAGATAGAATAATGGTTCTAATGCAGAAGTGTCATACACTATGACATCAGTGCACAGCAGGTCTGCAATGCAGTTCCCATTTCTGCCAGGGCTTATGCGACACGGAGGGTGTGCTGGCATATATGCAGCCTGGGAAGAACCTGCTGGCAGAACAGCCCGGAGGTGTTTCAGGTTCAGCCACTGTTCTTTTCCTGACTCCCACGCCTTCTCATCCTGACATGTCAAGGTGACTTGGAGAGTGACAGCTGGCATAGAATGAGATGTCGCAACCATCGCTGAGCATGGTGGAGCGCACCTGCAACCCCAGCAGGTGGGAGGTGTAGGCAGGAGGACCTCCTCAGCTAAATACCAAGCCTGAGGCCAATTCCAGCTACATGCAACCTTGTCACAAGGATGCAAAGGGGGCCCCAGTGCCTGGTGCAGGGGGCGTGGCTTTGATCACAGGTGGGGATCTGATGTGACTCTGAAGCTCTTAGCAGCCAGCCTGAAAGGGAGGCAGACTCAGCCAGCTTGTGATACAATTCGGAAAACTCAAAGCCACGTTCCCAGCACAGGAGAAGCACAACACATCTCAGGTTGCGTCTGTCTCTCTCTCTCTCTTAGAATTCATCATGACCTCCAGGCTCTTCGGGGTAAAGTACTTGCTGGGTTATAGACCAGCAACAATCTTGTCCTTGAACTCAATGGCATTTACAATCAGACTCTAAAATGAAGTTCATTTTGGAAAAGGCACAATTGACATACTTCATGGGAAGAAATGAAGCGTCAGGGCCCCTGGCCTAGGCCTTCTGTTTCTGGATTGTTCTCTCTGCTCTACTGACATCAACTCAACTTTCCACACAAACTTTCAGTCGGTACCAGGGCACAGACAGAATGCGGGCATTTCTGCCTTGAGGGGAAGGGCAACATGTGTGTATCACTTAGCCCATCTACTTTTGATCATACACTTTCAAGAAGTTGTTGAGGTTTTTTTTGTTTGTTTGTTTTAATAATTAACAGTCTGACAGACAACTTGAAAAAATGTGATTTAGTTCATACTATAAAATTATGATTGTAAGTAGAGGTCTTGGAGGTATTGAATGATAGAGAAAGGTGAAGGAACCAAAACAGACTGAAAGACCAAGGTGTGTGTGGGTCTTCTACCAACAGCCAAGGTACTAGATAGGAGCTGGGAAAGAGTGTTGACACATGCACAGTTAGGTCCAGGGTCCTCCAGCCACGCCTTCCTTTGCTCCATTCTCTTCCCATCAGGGCGACTGACATTTGTGTTCTTCATCTTTCGAAGACAAGGGTTAAGATTCCTCATCCCCCAAGCTTGGTCAGCCTGGAATACCTGGCCATCCTGGGAACGAGTGTGACGGGTGGGCGCGGGGGGAGTTGTGCCCCTCTGAGTCACAGTACAGTCCTCTGCGGTAACAGGTGTCTTTTTCCAGCGGAGGAGAGTGTTGCTATTCTTATCTCCCACGTTGAATCAATCATCTCCCTTCCTCGCAGAAACTTCAACCAAATTCCCCCAAGTATCAGCTCTCCCTCAAATTCCTATTTTGGCAATTTTCAAACATGAAAAAAAAAAAAGAAAGAAAAAAGAAAAAAAGGAAATGAAACTTGTATGATCTGTTAAATTCACTAACTTTGCCCTGTTTGTTGGTATTTTTTTTCTCCTCTGCACTCTTGTATCTCTGTCTTTATTCTGTATTCTTTCTCATGTGAGTGTGTGTGTGCAGTTGTGTGTATGTGTTTTGAGAGGCTGAGGCAGGAGGATTACAAGTTTGATGTCACTGTGGGCTATGAAAAGGGTGTTCTCTTACACAATAAACACCACGGCCATAGTCACCATCACTAAAAACAATCTCATTTCTTCATCTTACACAGTCTACATTCCTTCATTAGCTCAGGATCCTATTAAGATTACAGCATTGCAAACGGCTGTCAGCACCCTTTAGCTTATTATAGAACAATCTATAATTCCACTTGTGTGTCTTTCAGGACATTATTTTTATTCACAATTGTCTTGTTCGTTTTTGCCCACCATGCATCATCCATCCCCCAACCACTGTATCCACACACTATGTGCTATCTACCCCTCAGCTGTCTCGTACCTATCTCAGTTATCAGAATGTCTATTGTGGTATCACAGTGCTTGTGTTCAAGTATGCCCAGTTAGTGGCCTAATGTGATGTCACAGTGAATGCTGCTCTCCTTCATCTTGACAAGTAGCTGTCTCATCTTACCATAGTAAGGATGAGTTCAGTACAGTAAGATGCTCTTTTTCCACTTTACTACTGTTGTTGATTGATAAACACTGATGTATACCTGGTAAGCAAATGTTAATATAGGATCTAGCACCCTCCATGATTTCAGATATCTGAAGGGGGAGCTCAGACTATAGCAAAGTTACCGCTAACTGAGCTAATTTAATTAAGACACACACACACAAATAAAAATAAAATCTAAAAATAGAAACAATTTTAAAAAAAGGAAACCAGTTTTTGATAGTTACATAACTTGGAAAGTGATTGTCCCTCTTCTGGTCAATATTCTCTTTGCTAGAAGCAAATGACTTGGTTTGGGGTACCCTCAGAGGAGGAGTGACTACCTCATGGCGGGGCTTCCTGGGAGCTTGGAAACTGCCCACCCCGCTTGTCTGAGAGTTTATCTCCCATCAGCTCTGTAGCTGATCCCTGAGGAGCTGCAGTAACTCAGAAGCTGGGCACAGAGGTGCTTGCCTGTCATCCCCCAACCGAGGAGGTGGAAGCAGGAACCTTACTGAGCGCAAACTGTACTCAGAAACACAGCAACTTCAATGCCAGCCTGGGAGAGAGGACAGTGTGTCTCAGAAAAAAAAGAAAAAAAAAAGATTTTTTTTTTCAGTAATGCATCATTTCAACAATTCAGTAGGACCTTTTCCAAAAAAGGTTTGAAAAATTGTTGGTATAAATGTTTTTTTTTTTTTTGAAATGTATACAATTTACCCTCGTTCATTCAAATGCTGATTTCTCTCTCCCACTCTCTGGTTTCAATCCAGACATTGCATTGTGATGCTTATTTTAAGCATCACCAGTCCCAAGTTTGTGTAAACATGCCACCATTTGTTCTCTGTATTGTCAATTAAAACAACCAGCCACAATGTTGAGCAATGGAGAGGATGGGGTGAGACATCCTGGTCCGGAGTGGGAGGAGAAGAATGAATCAGGGGGTGGGGAAGGAAAGGGGGAGAATCTGCAGGAGAGGTCTTGGAACTATGTGGAGAAATGAACCAGACCTAAGATATGACTAAAAAGCAAGTGTAATGAGTGAATCTGAAGGGCAGGAAACTATGCAGGCTTGGAGGTTTAGGATGGAGTAACTGTTGTCCAGCATTGTGCTCTAGGTTAATTAAATAAATCCCAGTCTCTGTGTGGTGATTTGGGCATACAGCTGGTTTAGGAATAACCATTGTTTAACTAAAAGATATATTATTAGTAAATATTAAATAACCGACAACAAATGACACCCAACTAATCTAAGTATCCACACCCTTTAAAACATGATTTGGTGGTGGTTGGGGGGAATAAGCTCCCAGTGATACAACCCAAACTTAAAACCTAAAAACTTCCAGATAAATTACTGTCTCTTTAAGAAAGACTCTTAAGCAGGCCCTGGAGGAAAAGACAGCCTACTGTGGGGAAACCTCAGATTTAACCATAACAAAGCTGGCTGCTTGCTGCTACAGTCTCACCTGAGGGGTACCAGAGCATGGCTTCTTTATACTACGGCCAGCTAGGCTCAGCTCAGCTCAGCAGCCTTGGTGGGAAAGAGAGGAACTGGAGGCAGACAGACCTCTAGACAGAGTTTGGCCTAAAAATGCATCTAAAATAAAAAATGCCATGGCAGAGGGTGTTTTAACTCTGTTATGTTTTGTTTTGGTTGTCATAGTCATGGATCTGGTTGCAATATGTTTAATGGTGATGGCTCTTCTCCATGCCTTCTCCAAGAAAGTTCAAGGAGAAGATGGGAAAAAAGCCAAGGATTGGAATACTAAGTTACAGACAATGAAAAGGGTACTCTTCCTAATAAATATTGGATCAGTAATGGCTAAAATTCAAAGCTCTCTGGCTGCAAGATACCTGTCCGCTCTTTCTGGTAAGGACCCTCCAGTTCACTGAAACATCAACTAAATTCCAAAATATAACCAACTGGGCTTTGCTTATTAGCGTAAATTGGCACAACTGACCCCATACTTAAAATTTTCTTCTCTCTTTGCTTGATTTTCATTTAAAGGCTTTGAGTTACAAAGATATTAATTTGAGGAAAAAATATTTGAACAAGTTGGTAAAGGCACATGCCTTTATTCCCATCATAAAGTAAAACAAAAACAAAAACAGGCAGATCTCTGAGTACTGGATCAAGCTAATTTACACAATAAAAGCCAGGATGGTAATTCCTGCCAGTTAGCCACTTGCAAAAATAGTCTAAGATTCAAAATGACAAAATTTTCCTTAAGGTTACTATATAAATTTCTTTTTCTTAATAATATATGTTATGTCCTTACTGATCTAAAGATTGGATTCACATCAATTTTTAGGTTTATGTAAAGAGAGATGATGTCACACTGCTCTGGAAGCTGATTTATCCTTTTGAATGTGAAACATTTTCATGGGGGAACAAATGTTGGTCATGCCTGATGCAAAAAAGACACAGGAGGCTTACAGGTGGCAAAGTACACGTTAGCCTAGTTAACTCCTGAAAACTCAAAACTTATAGTTCATATGTTTAAAAGGTGAAACCGTCCATCCCATATCAAAAAAGGGGCAAGCTGAAGATAACCAAAACAAATGTAAAAATCTAGGTACAAGATGGCTAGGGTATGCTTAAATGCTTAAAAAAAAAAGAGTTTCTATAAAGTTTCGCTACAAAGGCATAACTGCCCATTCTGTATAAGAAAAGGGGCAAGCTAAATAATGCCACAACCAATGTAAATATCCAGATACAAGATGCCTAGGATATACTTAAATGCTGAAGGTAACAGGGAGTTTATATAGAGTTTGGCTATGAAGACATAGCTGCCCATTCTATATAAAAAGGGGGATAGGACAAAAATAGCTACAACATATATAAAAACCTAGGCTTAAACTTCTAAACAGGTACAAGATGCTTAGGAGAATTATAAATTAAAAAGAAGTTTATATAAAATTTATTTAAAACATGCCTTTCCTTTTGTTCAAGGCAACCAACTTGTCTCTCTAATGGGAGGCCTTTCGGGAGATAGATAGCAGCTTGGCTTAATACAACAGGTGCCCAAGAGCCCAAAAAAGATATTTTTATCTATACAACCTTGTTTTGATTTCAACATGATAATTATATGTTCAATAATAATGGTAACTTATATTGCTAATCCCTTTACATGTGAACAACTCTGAAACTGACTGAGACATAAAAGTATGTCTGTAGCCAAAAATACAACAATACATGGCCAATAAATCCTTGGCTACAATATCCTCAAAATTTATTATGCCCAGTCTTTTAATTGGCATAGATAAAATTGGCTTACAGTTTAATTTCATCCTGAACATCTCATACATTTATAATTTTAGAACTGTTTAAAGCTTATGAGGAATTATATGTTTGCAGAACTAAAGGACCAGACACTGGAGGTGCTGGATCAAACCTGACAGAATTCTTCTTCCAATATGCTGAGATATTGACACATCTGTTCCAGCATCTTGCATGTTCCAGCATTCTGCTTGTTCCTGCCTCAACTGCTTCAATTGTTTTTTCTTATCAAAGCCTGCTCTCAAGAGAGCTTTGAATCTCAGTTGGTTCAGCATTTTAGACTCTTCCAAACAGGACTTCTATTAAGCCTAAAATTTCTCAATATTCAAAGACTGGACCACAAATGTTATTGCTTGCTTAGTTGATCAATTTTTCCCAATTTTCTTTGGGCTCCCTAACAGGATTTCTACATGTCCAAAATGTCAGCTAAAAGAAATCCATGAGAATGACATCCAATTTTCCTTAAGGGGGGTTGGGTAGGTTTTTGGTTGTTTTCTATGACTATGAATGTTTATTGTCATTGGGAGATGGTTATAAATTATTAATGATCTTATTCAGAGAGAAACAAAGTTAGACTCAGGGATTTCTCTCTTTCCCTTTTTCTTTTCTCTATCTTTCTTTCTGAGATAAAGAGAAAAGGGGTTGAAAAGAAAGGGGAATACAGGGATATCTTATAGGAATAATAAGATAAAAGGTAGACTAGGAGGCAGGACAAGATGGCGGCACCAGGAGTTCGCTGTGTCTGAGGAGCAGGACAACATTTTCAGTACAGCGACCAAGAACCCAAACTCTGGGCCCTAAAACACCAGTGATTGTGCTTCCCAGGTGAGAGGAAACTCCATGGTGTGGGTATCAGTCAGGTCCACTCTCAGGTCACCCAGCCAGAACCCAGAAAAGATCCCAGGTTGCGCACGCACACATACCTGCATGTCCTGATCACCTTCCCAAGGCCAGACAGTGGGCACAAAGCACCAGAGCCTGGGAGTCCCAGTCGCAAGAAAAACCCACAGGGAAGGAAGCAAGCGGGACTGACCTCACATCACCCAGTCTTTCCCTGGAAAAGGTCCCGCAGAATGGCAGGTGTTCGCTGCAAGCTCTGAACTAGGCTGCAGCCGCTGTGAGCACAGAGACTTGCTGCGCGCCCAACTCTCCATCACAGAACTGTGCTCCAGGGCATCAGAGACTGGGTTTCCCTGTCTGGAGAAAATCCCACAGGGAAGGAAGCAAATGGGGACCTACTTAGGTTACTCAGGATTTCCCTGGAAAAGGTCCCACAGACCGGTGGGTGGGCACGCTGCTAGCCCAGAGACCTGCCGTGCACCAACTAGCCTACTGCTGCTTGCATGACCTGCCACTGTCTACCACTTGGGTACTGGGGCACAGAGCTCCAACTTCAGACCTATAGAAGCCTGGGATCCCTGAGATCAACCCTCAGATACTGCTCCAAGAGACAATTAGGTATCCCTAACAAAACTGACCAAACCACGGGGCACCCAAGTTACAGCTGCAGCTCACTAAATTTACAGCAAGAAACCCAGAAGCAGGGCAGGTGTCCCCAGGACTTCTCCGGGTGAGAGGAGAGCCCTCTTGACTAACAAGGACCAGAGTTACCACTCAGATCTATATGCCTGAAGGGAGCTATGGCAATTCCTGAAAAACACTGGCCAATCAGTGAACATACCCAAAAAGCTGAGGAGGCTTCCTTCAGGAAAAACCATCCTCCTGCCAAGGGGATTCTCTCCACTACAGGATTCCAGGAACCACCAGAAACTAACACCCAATACCTAAGATAGCCTAATGGGTAGAGGCCAGCGTAAAAGCTCAACCAACAAAAGACAGAGCAATATGGCACTTCCAGAACCCAGTTATCCAGGGGCAAGCAGCCTTGGACACCCCAGCATAATTGAAATTCAAGAAGATGACCTAACATCTATTCTTATGAAGAGGATAATAGAGGAAACAAATAAAATGTGTAAAGAACTAGAGGAAGATAAAGTCAAACAGATTATGGCCATCTGTAAAGAAATCGAGGAAGATAAAGACAAACAGATTATGGCCATCTGTAAAGAAATACAGGAAGTTGCAGCCAAACAGTTTGTGGCCTTTAGAGAGGAAATACTTAAATCACTGAAAGAAATAAAAGAAATGAAGGATTGTTCAAACAAACAGCTGAAGGAATTGAAGGAAAAACAGGAAAATACAGTGAGACAGGTGAAGGAAATCAACAAAACGGCTCAAGATCTGAAGATGGAATTGGAAAAATTAAAGAAAACACAAATGGAGGGAATTGTGGAGAGAAAGAATTTAGGGAAGAAAACAGGAACTACAGAGGTAAGCATAGCCAATAGACTACAAGAGATGGAAGAAAGAATCTCAGATGTGGAAGATACAATGGAAGAAATTGATGTATCCACCAAAAAAAATGTTAAATCTAAAAAATTCCTGACACAGACTGTCCAAAAAATTCAAGACAACATAAAAAGACAAAATCTAAGAATAATAGGAACTGAGGAAAAAGAGGATTCTGTCCTCCAAGACCCAGAAAATATTTTCAACAAAATCACTGAAGAAAATTTCCCCAACTTAAAGTGGAGGCCAATAAGAATACAAGAGGCCTACAGAACACCCAATAAATTAGACCAGAAAAGAAAATCCTCCTGCTACATAACAATCAAAACAGTAAGTATACAGAACAAAGAAAAAATACTAAAAGCTGCAAGGGAAAAAGGCCAAGTAACATATAATGGAAAACCCATCAGAATCACACCTGATTTCTCAACAGAGACTATGAAAGCCAGAAGAGCCTGGGTGGATATCATGCAGGCCCGAAGAGAACACAGATGTCAGCCCAGGCTACTATACCCAGCAAAACTCCCAGTCTTTATAGAGAAAACAAGATATTCAATGACAAAAGCAAATTTCAACAATACCTACACACAAATCCGACTTTACAGAAGACACTAGAAGGAAAAATACAACCCAAGAAAACTAACTACTTTAAAGAAAACACAGGAAATAACTAACCTCACTACTGTAAAACAAAAAGTAACCAAGCACACAAACTTATTACCACAGCCAACATCAAAAATCAAAGGATCTAACAGCCACTGGTCATTAATCTCTCTCAACATCAATGGACTCAATTCTCCAATAAAAAGACACAGACTAACAAAATGGATGCGTAAACAAGACCCAGAAATCTGTTGCATACAAGAAACACACCTAAGTCACAAAGATAGACATTACCTGAGGGTAAAGGGCTGGAAGATGGTTTTCCAAGCAGATGGACTCAAGAATCAAGCAGGAGTGGTCATTCTAATATCTGATAAATAGACTTTCAACCAAAATTAATAAAAAGAGATGGGGAAGGACACTTTATACTCATCAAGGGAAAATTCCACCAGGAAGACATCACAATCCTGAACATCTATGTCCCAAATACAAGGGCACCCACATTTGTAAAAGAAACATTGATAAAACTTAATCCACACATAGATACCCACACATTAATGGTGGGAGACTTCAACACCCGACTATCAACAGAGGACATGTCAACAAAACGGAAATTAAACAAAGAAACATTGTCTCTAACAGAGGTCATGAATCAAATGGACCTAACAGACATTTACAGAACCTTACACCCGAACACAAAAGAATTTACCTTCTTCTCACCACCTCATGGAACCTTCTCCAAAATAGACCATATGGTTGGTCACAAAGCGAGCCTCAACAGATACAAGAAGATTGAAATATTCTTGTATCCTATCTGACCACCAAAGACTAAAGCTGAACCTCAACAACAAAAGAAATAGCTCATCAAGGGAAAATTCCAGCAGGAAGACATCACAATCCTGAACATTTATGCCCCAAATACACGGGCAAATAGCAAAAAGCCTACACACACATGGAAACTGAACAAATTGCTACTAAATGACAGCTGGGTCAGGGAAGAAATAAAGAAATTAAAGTCTTCCTAGAACTCAATGAAAATGAAAACACAAGATATCCAAACTTATAGGACATAATGAAAGCAGTGCTAAGAGGAAAGATCATAGCACTAAGTGCCTTCAAGGAGAAATTTGAGACATCACATTCACATAACTTAATGGATCACTTAAAAGCCCTAAAAAAAAGAAGTAGACACACCAAAAAGGAGTAGATGGCTGGAAATAATCAAACTTAGGGCTGAAATCAATAAATTAGAAACAAATAAAATTCAAAGAATCAATGAAACCAAGAGCTGGTTCTTTGAGAAAATCAATAAGATAGACAAACCAACTAAAAGGAAGAGAGACATCATCCAAATCAAGAAAATCAGAAATGAAAAGGGGGACATAACAGACACTGAGGAAATCCAAACAATCATTGGGACTTACTTCAAAAGTCTATATGCCACAAAATTTGAAAATCTAAATGAAATGGACAATTTTCTTGATCAATTCCACTTACCAAAGCTGAATCAAGATCAGGTAAATCAATTAAATAGTCCTATATCCCCTAAGGAAGTAGAAGCTGTCATCAAAAGTCTCCCATCCAAAAAAAGCCCAGGACCAGATGGTTTCAGTGCAGAATTCTACCAGACCTTTAAAGAAGAGCTAACTCCAGTTCTCTTCAAACTATTCCACAAAATAGAAACAGAAGGAACACTACCAAACTCATTCTATGAAGCCACAGTCACCTTGGTACCTAAAGACCCAATAAAGAAAGAGAAACTCAAGCCAATATCCCTTATGGACATTGATGCAAAAATACTCAACAAGATACTCGCAAACTGAATACAAGAACACATCAAGGATATCATCCACTATGACCAAGTAGGCTTCATCCCAGGTATGCAGGGGTGGTTCAATATATGGAAATCCATCAATGTGATCCACCATATTAACAAACTGAAAGAAAAAAAATCACACGATCATCTCCTTGGATGCTGAAAAGCATTTGGCAAAATCCAACATCCATTCCTGTTTAAAGCCTTGGAGAGATCAGGGATACAAGGCACATACCTAAACATAGTGAGGGCAGTATACAGCAAGCCTTAGGCAACATCAAACTAAATGGAGAGAAACTTAAAGCAATCCCACTAAAATCCCACTAAAAGGGACAAGGCAAGGCTGCCTACTCTCTCCATATCTCTTCAACATAGTTCTGGAAGTCCTTGCTAGAGCAATAAGACAATTGAAGGAGATCAAGGGGATCGAAATCGGAAAGGAAGAAGTCAAAGTATCACTATTTGCAGACGATATGATACTATACCTGAGTGACCCCAAAAATTCTACTAGGGAACTCCTACAGCTGATAAACACCTTCAGCAAAGTGGCCAGATACAAAATTAACTGAAAAAAATCAGTAGCCCTCCTGTATACAAAAGACAAAAGGACTGAGAAAGAAATTAGGGAAACAACACCCTTCACAATAGCTACAAAAGACATAAAGTACCTTGATGTGATCCTAACCAAGCAAGTCAAAGGCTTGTATGAAAAAAATTTCAAGTCTCTGAAGAAAGAATTAGAAGAAGATATCAGAAGATGGAAAGATCTCCCATGCTCATGGCTTGGCAAGATTAACATAGAAAAATGGCCATCTTACCAAAAGCAATCTACAGATTCAATGCAATTCCCATTAAATTACCAACACAATTCTTTACAGATCTAGAAAGAAAAAATCCTCAACTTCATATGGAATAACAAGAAACCCAGAATTGCTAAAACAATCCTCTACAATAAAAGATCTTCTGGAGGTATCTCCATCCCTGATCTCAGGCTGTACTATAGAGCAACAGTAATAAAAACTGCATGGTACTGGCATAGAAACAGAATGGTG
>CM053743.1:41240479-41686064 GCA_028658305.1 Pachyuromys duprasi
TTCCCTCAGAAAAAACGGCACAGGGCCAGGCCAGGGCCTCTCCGGGTGATGAGCTTAGGAGAAAGCCTTGTGTGCAAGGCCTAACTTTGTCTGCTGGGGATTTGACCTCTGTCTCCACTCTCTTTGATGGGTGTCTTATTGCTTCCTAAAATAAAAGAAAAGGGGGAGATGTGAGGGGCCGCACTCACATTCGCCATTAAAGCTGTGCATGTGCGTAGGAAATTTCCACTCATTGAGTTACAGCCAATCAGAGGACACATCCTAAGCAGAGGATAGTTTTCTATATAAGGGCTGGGTTTCTACTGCTCAGGGTCTCCGTCTCTACTTGTTGTAAGCTTATGCTCTCCCTCTCAAGATGCATTAAAGCTTTACTGCAGAAGGATCCTATGTGTGCCGCGTCGTTCTTGCTGGCGAGACGGTAACGCGCGCAACACTTTTGGAAGGGCAGGTGAGTTGAAGCCTACTTGCTGTATCATCTTCCTCCCAGAGTCCCTTCCACTGTCTGCACCATCCAACTCTTCTGTCTGGACTCAACAGTTTCTACCTGGCACACTCTGATGTGCACGTACAGTTTCCGGGTAAAAACAGCTCACTTGTGAGACTGCTCAGAGTTTAGGCAATGAGGCATGTACACTCCTGGCTTTGCTTTCCTTACTCAGGAGAAGGGGCAGCTGCGACTAGTGACTGTTTTCATAATTCCTCCATTGATGCTAGGTGTAGTGGCATACGCTCAGGAGCCTGAGGCAGGAGAGTAATGAGTTCAGGGTCAACCTGAGCTGCTTAGTAAGTTCGAGGCCAGTGTAGATTATATAATAAAACACTGTCTCACAAACAAAAACTGCCTTCATTGTCTTAAAGACTTATTTATTTATCTTATTTTATGTGTATGTGTACAAATGGCTGCTTGTCAGTCTGTTCATTCGGATGCAGGTGCCCTCGGAGAACAGAATGGGGCATTTGGATCCCTCAGAGCTCGAGTTATAGGCAGTTACCGTGACCAACCCTATGTGAGGGCTGGGAAACACACATGACCTCATCAGGGGCAGCAAGGGCCCTAACTGCTGGGTCATCTCAGCCCCCTCCCCTATTATCCTAAAAGAGATGTATTTGGTGGAACAGAATTTTCAATGGCTTGATAACTCTTGACTCTGTTGGGAATCCACTACAAGATTTTTGCCTTTTTTTGTTGGTAGCACAGGCCAGGAGCCTTCTAAAGCCACTGAACTTCTTTCTAGTTGTCACCCACTGCTCTGACGGAAGGCATAAGCAGATGACAACAAGCAGCAGGCTGGATGGAAATGAGCCAGCTTGAATCTCCCTTCAGCACCCTGACCAAGGAGCAGGTGTGGTACGTGGCACCTAGCCTGGGTTAGTTAAGCCCTTCAAGCACGAGTAAGTCACCTGTTGAAGATGGTGAAAGTTTTCTCAACTTGGTAGCACAGTAACTGGCAAAGGGACCAGAGCGACCTTCATTATCTGCAGCATATGTCACTATCACCCATCAGGCTGAAGATGCCTGACAGCCTGCTCTCCATGTGCCCACGAGCCATGCAAGTTCAAGGGTAATTAAAACCACAGTTGAATGCAGATAAAGGCAGTGTTAGAGAGCCCTGATGTCCCTTCCTGTGGGACACTCCCAAGACTGCTCAGCCCCATCCCACACCACAAAATATTCCCAGTAGCCATGATGCTACCTGTCCTGTGAGCAGCATGTTCTGAGCCTCATGCTCTGCCATTGTGCCTTCTTAGACTCTCAGATTTCCTGTTGCCATCCCCTGCTTGTTCCAAGGACATTAAACTTGAATCTTCTCTTGGCTCTTTCTCTAGCACCTTCTGTGTGATTCAGGTTCCGAGAGCAGAGCTATACTGCTGTCTGGCCTGCTGGGGTGGCAGCGAGCCTGTCTACCATGCTCATGGGTCCCAGGAGTTTTCCCCCTCAGTCATGATTTTATCTGTATGGAATGTGCAGCCGGGATGACATATTTCAGGGCTGACAAACCTCTTTTGCAGCTTCTCAACACAGATTGGCTGTCTCAGCACGTCTCGTGTGCAAATGGCATGCAGGGTGCCCAAAGCACATGCTTAGGTATTAATTCCATTTCTGTTTTCATTAGCTAGGCTGGCTGTACAGGGAGCCCCCGGAATCACTGCATCTCCACCTCCTCTGTGCTGGGATTACAAATCTTACTATATGTGGCTTTAAGGGTTTTTTGTTTGTTTTTTTTTGTTTTTGACATTATTTTGTTGCTGTTGTTTCATTTTGATTTTTAAGAGTCTGGGCACTTGTGGAGGTTAGAGGCACCCCTCAGGATTCAGGTCTCCCTTCCCATCACATGGGTTCTAAGGCCTAAGCTCACTATATCAGGCCGGTGCCACTCACATTCCCATAGTGCGCCCTCTCACCTCCCTACACCTGGCTCTCTGGGGCTTTCCCACCAGGTTTGGAGAGCAGATGCAGGCCTTCATTCGTATTTGCTCCATAAGCTCTTTACTCGCCAAACTTTTTTGCTAGTCCAGAACTACCTTTTACAGCCAATAATGCTGCCTGCCTCTTTAAATTAAGCAAACTCACAAGGAAGGCCAAGTGGCCCCTTTGGGGCTTGTCATCTTGTGAGTTTCGGGACTGGTATGGGACTTGGAGCCTTCGCTCTGTCTCCACTGTCTGCCCGCTGTCTCTCGACTCCATGCCCCTTTCCTGCTCGAGGCTGAAGAATCTCTCTGAACTTTCCTTCTCAGACCCCCTTGCCAGCTGGCTTAGAGGCGACAGGGTGGGCTGCCTTTCTGCTTTCCAGTGCCAATCTGTGCTGGCAGCCACGGATGAGCGCCTGGCTGCCCACTTAATTACTGCTCCTGCAGGCCACGGTAGCACCACAGAGGTAGTAGCAGTAGCTATGGCAGATTCCCTTTGTGGCTGTACAGCCAGCCACGGTCTCTTGCTTTCTTACCCTGAGAGACCTCTGGGCACTTTATATCTGTCAGGCACACCCCTACCCCACTGGAGAGCTGAGTACCCTCTGAGCTGATTTCTATCTCTGAGATCTAAGTCATGGCAAGGCCTCCTTCCCTAAGGAACAGAAGCCTGGCAACCTGAAGTCCCAACTGAGCATCAAACTCAGCCCCTGGATCCCTCTGCCCCTCTCCCCCCAAACCCACCATCCCCCTTGAGGCCCAGGCACCAGCAGAGTGAAGCTGCCCATGCCAGCTCTGCTCCACAGGCAGTTTCTGGCCATCCGCAGTGGCACACGAGCTGCACAGGGTTCCGTTACCATCACCACCAAGATCCAAGTCGGACACCTTCTCCAGCCCCAAGACCTTCCCACCGCTCTGCTATTTCCCTCTCCAGCCCCCGGGACAGTTACTATGGCCTGCTATGAAACTGGTTGGTTTCTTTTTTGTTTGCTTGTTTTTCAAGACAGGGTTTCTCTGTGTAGCCTTGGCTGTCCTGGACTGGCTTTGTAGACTAGGATGGCCAATCCACCTGCCTCTGCCTCCTTGAGTGCTGGGATGACAGGCATATGCCACCCCGCCCAGCATCTGTTGGTTTCTTGAGCCTCAGCTTTTTCCTTTATTTGGCTTCCCCATGTCCCTTGAGCTGACTCGATGCTTGGTATGCCTGAGCCTGGCACGCTTTCCCTTCTCTTGACTAGAACCTGACTGATGCCCTTCTACAGTTACTGGACTTTGGGTCATGACCTGAGCCCTAACAAGTAGGGTTAAGTCATGCCCATAGCTAATTTTAAAAGCCAAATTAACATTGATAAACAGAAAAAGGAGATTTTTTTTTCAATACGGCCCCACTGGGAAGGGACCGGGAGAGCTAGTGCCCCCCCCAAAAACCCATCTATGGGCTCCTGAGGTGAGGATAGCATCTAAGCAGAAGGTCACACTTATGCATATTTAATCAACCCCCAGTCAAGGAGCGGTCCTGGTCCCGCCCACCACTGCCCCATCTGTCAAGGTGGTCTGTCAAATTGTCAATCTCCTTCCTGGAGAGAAGTGTCCTCTCTGGCTATCCCGGGATTTAGATTGTTTTGTTTTGTTTCTTAGTACGAGGTGGGGGGGGGCAGATTTCCAGTTTTTTAGGGTTCGTAGTTCATCCCTGCCAAGCCTGTTTCATCAGGGTGCTAGCAATGGAACGTGTCTCAGGAAACAACACGGCGTGGACTTGCCTGTCTCTGTGTTAAAATGGATGCTGAGATCCAGGAGAAACCCTGTGCTTTGCCAAGTGTATCGGGGCACAACTGAGCATTACCTGTGATGGCTTACAGCCAAGTGCCCATCATTGTGATGCTTGGAGGAGGCTTCTGACTCCTGGGAGAACTTGCAGATGGAAAACGACAAGCTCAGGGTTTTAAAGCCTCCATTCTGCTCATTGGTGGATTAACTCATCACACTCGGGATCTACGCATGTTCAGAATCTATAGATATTCCCAATGGTGGGAGGTGCAAGGTGCAACAACTTCTCTTCTGCTTTGGAAAGGAAATAGTGGCATTTTCTACATCTCCGGAGGCCCTGGAAACTGGAGAAATGCTGTGGGGGTGGGTGTCTCAGGATGGGTTCTGGGTGTGAAGATATTTCCACCCTATGTGATTATTCACTCGGTGACATTTGCAGCATACTCTCAATAATCAGAGGAATAAAGGGTGCTCTCTGCTTTTGGATAGCATTGCCTCTCCACCCGCTTTGCTGCTTCCTGGATGGCCCATGAGCAGGGTGCTCATGTTGGCACCCCATGCCTTGCTCCAGACATGGCCTCTTCCTCACAAAGGTGAAGATAGCTGCAGCACAGAGTGCCTGACCTGTTGATAGTAGAGACATGCATCAAGTACTAACTGTAAAGCCACCTGCAGGCAGGGTAACTCTACTGGACCCTTTTCTGAAGGCCAGGAGCTGTCAGGAAGATCTGTTGGATCACACCCTTACTCTAGATGAGAATTGCCTCTCCTTGGCAGCGCCTCGCCAGCATCGCTGTTTGAATACCTGGAGTATCTTGGTTGTGGTGGTGAGTTCTGGCCATAGTCATGACTTTGTTTCATAGAAGTAATGCACCTGGCTTAAAAGAATTCTGGAATGGCCTGATGAACCATTGTTTTATTAGGAGCTTCACCGCTGATGGTTAACTTTATAATTTCATGTCTGGCTTACAGAAACACAGTGGTATTGAGGAAAGCTAGGGGAGGTCATTATTTATGACAATCACATATTCAGCAGCTAATGAACAAATGAGCAAAATATGGTGTAGACACTTGGGAACATCTTACACCTATTAAGGAGCAAAGAACTGATGCATGCTACAACATGTATACACCTCGAAAACACCAGCAAAGCCAATTGTGTTCTGATTCTGCTTTGAAATATGGACAATTCCATGAAGAGAGAAATGTGTGAGTTTCAGAGTCAGTAAATGGGAGGATATGTGTTACAGTTTTAATATGTCACTCATGGGCTCCTGTGTTTGAATACTTGGTCATCCTCCAGCTGGTACACTCTTTGGAAGGTTGCGGAACCTTTAGGGTGGAGCCTACTGGAAGGTGTGGTCTATCTTGTGGTCTTAAAGCTCAGCCCAGTACCTGCCACTCTCTGCTTCTGGACCATAGACCAGCTGCCTCATGCTGCTGTTACCTTCTCTGTTACAGGGCTGGGCCCCTTAAATCGTGAGCCAAGCAAACCCTTCCTCCTTCAAGTTGCTTTTGTCAGATGTTTCCTTGTAGTAATAAGCCGTAACTGATGCAGGCTTGAGAGCTAAAGGGGTTCTTCGCAGGTGGTAGAAATGTGTAAAAGCAAATTGTGGGGATAATTGCACAATTCTGAAAATAGTCTAAAAGCCACCACAAGCTTCACTCTGAATGGGTGAATTGTGGAGCAAATGATTGTTTTATAATGAAGCTGTCACCAAAACCCCTTACCTGAATAATGAGAGAAATGGTTTCTCCAGTTCCAGAAAGTGTGGACTGAGTGGGATAGCAGTGGATGAATGCAGTTAGCAATGGATGAGCGCCATCAGGACCACATTTGCTTCTGCCTCTTCATTCTCGGTAGCTGTCCTCTTGGTTGTACAACACTAGCATCATCTTCACAAGGAGAGATAAGGGATAACTCCTTTTTGATACTGTTGTTTTGAGGCCAGGCCCAGGCTAGCCTCAAACCCACAATCAGCATGCTTCAGCCTCTTGAGTCCTGGAGTTCCAAACATGTTTCACCATGTCTAATAAGAGTTCCTTTTCTTAATGCACCCCTGCCACCCCCAATTTAAGAGAAAATTAGTTGCCAAGCTAATCTGTCATCTTAAGGATGAGTCAGGGTCTCTCACTAAACATTAGGCCGACAATGACAGGGGCCTGGGCCCACCGCAACTTGTTAGTAGCTCCAGGATCAAACAAGGTGTCTCAGGCAAGGAGGCAGGACACTGGGGTTTCCCTCAGGCTCTGTCGGAGTGGAGAAAGGTGGTCATGGCTGCCAGATGGATGCCCTCCTGAGCTGCAGAAGTTCTAAAATTTTCTTAATGGAATTAGTCTTGACATTGTCTACTTGTTTATGCACTTACTTCTATTGAGGCAGAGTTTTTGCTAGGTAGCCAAGGCCCTGTCTTGGATGCCTGATCTTCCATTGTCTGCCTCTTGCATGCTGGGATTGCAGGAGTCAAGCCCGACTTTTTAACTTACTCATCTATTTTAGGTTTCATTTGAAATTGTACATATCCATCTCTATCCTTTTATCTGCCACCCTGACTTCCTGTCTACACTTATGTACACACAAGTGAACGTGCAGACACATGTGCGCCTGGCCACACAGATTTCAAATGTTTATACTTTCAGTTGGATGATCCCAACTGATAAGATTATTAATGTATGCCACTGTATGGTTTCACTTTTATTGCATTATTTTTAATTCTCTGATTTAATTTATTTAGTGTATATACATATGGTGTGTGTGGGGGGGGGCACATGTGTGTCACAACTCACACGTGGAGGTCAGAGGACAACTTTCAGGAGGAGTCAGTTTTCTCCTACTACGGATTTCAGGGATTCAACTCAGGTTATCAGGATTGCGTGGCAAACTCTTCCCTCTGTGTGTAGTCTCTCCAGCTCAATTTCATTCTATATTGCAAAGATTTGCACTGCCATCAATGTATCCAAGTCAGAAAGACTCTAGAGAGTGATGCTGGAGGAATGAGCACATTTCCTACTCTCGAAACCGTATTTGGAGCTGGGCAGAGCCTGCCTGGTTCAAAGCGTCTGACCAGGAATGGGTCACCAGGAGTGAGACTCCCGGCTGGAGCCTTGGAGAGAGGGCACACCCTTAATCTTGGCCTCGCCTGCCTCTCCAGTTTCCAGTCCTGATCTTGCTTAGCAGACACTGGCAGCTGGTACACAGGAGCCGCCCGGTCACATGTGGTTGTGTTTAACGCTACAGAACTTTGAACCAGCCTCAAGCTGAGCCAGTGGGGAGATCAAAGTCAGCACTCCAATGTATTTCATAAACGGTGAACCTCGGTGAAGAAACAACACTCATTTAAGCCGAAGCCAAGGGGCGCGCTATGTTTTGACTGATGCTGAAAACAAAGAAAGAAGGTTGTTTCCCCTGTGCGCTGTTTGGACTCTTTTTTAAAAAGGGCCTGTTTATTAAAGTCTGTACTTCCAAATAAACACAGAGAACTCTCGTGTTCTTTTTGTAAACACATTGGAGTCCTTTGAAGCCAAGAATAATGAGTGTGATAGAGAAGACTGCTTTGCCTCTCCTGGGCACTCTGTTGAGTTAACTGGCTCTTGCTGACTTTAAAACTCATTCTGCAGAGAGGTTTTTAGAACTGACTCCACTAGGTGGAGGGAGAGGGAAAACAAATGCTCAGGTAGACGTTCTCAGACCGCTCTGCCAACAATCACCTTCCTCTGTGGCCACAGAGCCGGGGTCACAGTCCGCAGCCCTCCTCCTGCTGGCAAGCCCATGCCTTCCTGGCCTCTGGCCAGCGGTGTGCTGGTATCTGATGGAAGGCTACCTCTGGGCAAGGAGAGGCACGTGCTCACTTCTTGGGTATCACCTGCCCATCACACACTGCACCAAGTTCCTACCACCCACCATGGATGCAGCCAAGGACTGAGGCAGCATTCACACCAAGCCAGCCAATCCCCAGCACCAACACTCTATCTACACCCTCCAGAACCATTCCTTCCTGGGCCTGGCTGCTAACAGACAACTTCATGTCAGTAAACATTTACAAGCAGCGGTTTCCCCTCTCTGGGAAAACTCTCTTGCTTTTTGAAATGCGTCCTGGCCCCATGTGGTAGAGATATGGGCTTCCATGTTCTCTGTTCTCCAGCAGGCAGTGGTCTGCTGGGGCTATTTCGGTCACTTCCTTTGAACAGTTCCTTCCTTGAATTGTCTGCATGGCATTGTATGACTCACAGAGCTAACTTCCTTTCCTCTCTCGGGCAGCTGGGAAAATCAGGCTCTCGTTGTTTTCCTTTGTTAACCAAGGCTGCACCTGGCTAGGCAAGGCTGGAAAGCCGGGTCTCAGTGTCCAGCTCTTGCAGCAACTTGGCAGATGAAGAGAAACTGGGTAGAGGTTGGGCCTCTCCATGGGGTAAAGCCTAGCTCTATTGGGACTGCCAGACTTTTGAGATCTTGGCAGGGTTATGAGCTCTGCCATAACCCCCTCAGCTGAGACCCAGCTCTGCCATAACCCCCTAAGGCAGTACTTGTCCATATGAAGTAAGAATTTTGGAGAGATGGTTTAAAAGACAGAAGCTTCCATGCAAAGGGCACTCAGTAGGCAATCTGCCCCGGCCCATGGGGGTACCAGGAAGGACCAGGGTACAGCTCCATGTAGGCAGCCATGATTCTCCCAAGGCCTCTTTATGAGTGGTTCCTAAGATTCAGAAAATTGTCTTGGAAATCAAGTAGCTTAGCTTCATCATGTTTCTTTGAAATGGACATTCATGGTGGTTTTTCATGTAGAGGCAGTAAGTAAAGTTACTGTAACTTTCATGTAGAGGCAGTGGTAAAGAAGATACAATGGGGCCTTTGAGACATTTCTGTTTGCAAAGGTGCTTGCTACCAACGCTGATGACTTGGGTTCAATTCCCAGAACTGATAGAGCAGAAGGAAAGAACTGACTCCCAAAGTTGTTTTCTGACTTCCACATGCATGCTTCAGAACTGGGCCTGGCCAAGCCAGAGGTGCAGAGAAGAAACAGAACCTTGCCATTCCAGGGATCCTCCAGGTTTGATGGTTTCCTGACAGCCAGCTTGCCAGATTGGTGTTCCGCAGCTCAGTTCTTCAGGTTCCTGGCTTTCAACCCTCCATCCCATCCCACCCCCCACCTCCCCGCCACACACACACACCTTCCCTCGGGGGACAGATGAAGCAGCCAGCTAGTCAGCCTTTGCCCTTTGGCCCCGGGCTGGACCCAGTGCTCAGGTCTCCTGCCTGAGATTTCAGGCACCAGTGTCCAGAGGGCCTGTCCCTCCCTTTGACCTGGCTGGGCAGGTCACTGTGGCAGAGAGAGACCTGGGAGGGCCGCCCTGTTCGCTGCCAGTTCCGGAAGCAGGCGCAGACCTGTGCTGCATGCTCTCTCCGAGTTTCCGGTTTCTCAGCGTTTCACTGACCCAGCCGGGCTGTGAATACTCTGCGGGGTGGTGGCACACATCCAGCCGCATCCAATCAGATTCGCGAACTGATCAGAGTCCATTGATAAACAATGTGGACAATTTCAGAGGCTGAACATGGGATGGGCAGGGCCTTGCTCCTTGGGGTCTGTAAGTGGTCCGCTAAGCCCTGGCTCAAGGAAAGCAGCTTGCCTCTCCATGCCCCGGGCTGCTTATGTGTACAGTGGAGGTAATAATAGCACTTCTTACCTCATCCTTTTGTTTGGAGGATGGAGTCAGTGAACTCACAGGACGCGCTTAGAATAACGCTCAGTGCAGGGTGGCCTCCGCTAAATGTGAGCCGTTTATATTACTGTACAGAACTGTCTCTCTTCCTGTAGTGGATGGCCAAGTCACTGAACTGAAATAACTAGCCCTGCCTTGATACTACAGTCACATGAGCAGCCCCAGGAGTCACAGAACGGCTCATGGCTCACTTAGTTCCTGCTGACCTTTAACCCATTGGAACCAGATTTGCCAGACTGCTTAAGCATCTGGACAAGTTAACTATACCTCCAAAGACAAAAAAGACTCTTTTGGCAAAAAGCTAGCATTGCATTTTAAATTCTTAAATTTCACTATCGCTTTGGATAATCTCAACTGGTTCATTCATGCACAATGATCATGTTCAGATGCTCTAATGAGCACACAGCTTCATCAAATGCCACTGGGGTTTGTGTGAAAATGAGATGGAGGGGCTGGAAAGATGACTCAGAAGCTAAGAGCAATGGTTCCTCCTCTTCCGAAGGACCCTGGTTCGATTTCCAAGACCCACATGATGGATGACCCACAACCATCTGTAATTCCACTTTGAGGGAATCCATGCCTTTTTCTGGCCTCTGAGGGTACCAGGCATGCAAGTGGTACAGGCATACATGTAGGCAAAGCACCAACACACACACATATAAATAAATGGCTTGTATTGATCTTGCAGAGGACCTGAGTTCAGTTCTCCACATACATTGGAAAGCTCACAACACCTGTATCTCCAGCTCTAGAGATCTGATATCTGCCTCTGCAGACACGGACACTCATACACAAACCCACACATAATTTTAAAATATTTTAAAATGAAAATTATAGTCTGTGTTTAGCATGTTCTTGACAAGAGAACTGTAAATGTCAAAACAAATGCTCTGTACAGAGATGGGGAGGGGCTTGTGTGGCAGGGAACTGCTTGGCTCTCCTAATTTATCAAGTCATGAGGAATTTCAAGGCTCTATGGTGACCTGTCAGGGCCCACTCATTTGTCTGTGATGCCCCTTGCCTTTGTTGGGCTGACTGCCAACCTGCTGTAGCATGGGATTCTCAGAGCCCAGACTCTGCATGGGGCTGTATACTGTGTCTCTGGAGTCAGGAAGACTTGGGTGGGGTAGGCTGCCCTGTTTCCATGAACTTGCAGTACTAGACTCTGCTTTCCTTAAGCAGGCACTCCTACAGTGCCGAGTAGATCCCCAGGAAGCTGAGTTTGTCACTTGCTTTACTTAGTTAGGGTCATTAGTACTGTGACAAAACACCATGACCAAGAGCAAGTTGGGGTGGAAAGGATTTATTTGGCTTACACTTCCAATGTTTGTCACTGAAGGAAGTTAGAACAGGTACTCAAACAAGGCAGGAACCTGAAGACATGAGCTGATGCAGAGGCCATGGAGGGGCACTGTTTACTGGCTTATTCCACATGGCTTGCTCAACCTGTTTTCTTAGATAGCCCAGGACCACTAGCCCAAGGTGACACTACCCAAAATGGGCCAGACCCTCCCACATCCATCACTAAGAAAATGTCCTGCAGGCTTGCCCACAGCCCCATATTATGGAGGCATTTTCTCAATTAAAGTGTCCTCCTCTAATAATTTAGCTTGTGTTAAGTTGACACAGAACTATGTAGCACCCTCCAAGCCTCAAAGTCTCCCCCCCCCAATCATTCCTGCACCTGCACTGCCAAAGGGGAGAACAAGCAATTCTTCCTGTGTTGGGAGGGGTGGGTGGCATCTCCTCACAGTTATAGGAATCCTCACTCGGCCTGGGAACAACAGAGACCTGCACTGTGGCACACTCATGCTGGGCTGTTGTGCTCCTGCACGGCTCGGAGCCTGCTCAGTAACCGGGCCTGGGTACTTCCAAGGGCTATCTTCCAGGCTGTGGTCTCAGCGTCACGTGTGGACCACTTGTCCCCAGGAACCCACGTTGGCCCCTTCCTGCACACTGTGTTCTGGGGTGTGGTGACAAAGAGGCAAGTATGTAGGTACCGCAGAGTTGCGGAAGAAGTCTGCATAATGGGTGGCGGGGCTGTGTCTGCTCATGCCTCACATCACTTGTGATGAGCATCTGTGTGATAGTGAGAACCTACGAGAAAAGTCAGGGAGAAGCGCACTGAGAACACCGAGGGCGACGACACTCCAGACACATTGAAATGTCAGGGGCTGGGAAGTGTGGCACTGGGGAGTGGGGCATTACTTTGAGTTGGGTAAGTCCCCCCTCAAATTCCTGTGACCCCCAGGGCATAAGATAACTGTACCTGGTGGTGGGGGCCTTTGGGAGATAACTGGGTTAGACGAGGCCAGGCCTCATGATGTCATTGGCAGCTTCATCAGAAGCGAAAGACTTGAGCAAGCACAGTACATTTGCTCTCTCTCCACATTACCATGCGGCAAGAAGGTCTTCAGCAGAAGCCAAGCAAATGCTAGTGTTAACCTCTGGGACCTGATCCAACTAAAATTAGGTTACAAACCGCATTGTCTCGGGCATGTTGTTATAGTCGCAGAAATGGAGCAAAAGATGTGGAGAGCAAGACCTGTCCACAGAAATTCAAGTTTGGAAAACCAGCTAACCTAACAATGGAGGATTCTCCTCGAATAAACATTGACACGGGATTGGTGCTTTCTCTCATGCTCATGCCCTTCCCTGTTCTCTAACTACACAAAGAGCAGTGTAAGAAACACTAAATATTAGTCTTTTCTGTCAAACACTGTACAACTTCTGTGTACGGCAAGGACTTAAAATCCTTTTATTTCCTCCATCTTGTAAAACATTATGCAAATGTTTTCCCATTCTTCTAATCTGGTAAACTTGTTCCTTACACAAAGGACCTGCTTCATTCTTGGACCTTCCTGCTTTCTTTCATTTCCTTTGGGCCTTTTTTTTTTTTTTAAGTAGGCAACGGTGAACATCATGAAGTCAGAGCCCAGCCAATGGGGAAAGGATACAGAATAAAAATCAAGTGTGCTTCCTAACTGGGCCTGCTGGCTCTTCCACTTTTGTGAGACACGCACCCTCTTGATGAAGAATAAAGTTTCACCTCATTGAGGCACTTCAAGTGGGATGAAGGTTTCATTCTTTGTGACCCCAAACTTATTTGTAGACATACGACTCCAATGTTGGTCATTATCAACAAACTGAGGAGCTAAGCTGACCCCTGTTTGCAACTGCCTTTTTGCTTCAAGGTGATTCAGAGCCAAATCAGTACTTGGGGCTCTGGCTGCCCCCTCCCATTAATGTTTCCACTGAAGGAGAGGCTAGGATGCTGAGCATTGCTTGCTGCAACAGTGCAGCTTACTGAGGAAGCTGAAAGCCATAGTTTCTCTGAGGTTATGGTAGTATCTCAAGAGAAAGGAAGGAAATGAGTACTAGGCATAGAATTTTAGGCATCATTGGGCAAGGAGGGAAAAGTGAGGTTTTCACACACATGCACACACATGCATGCACACATCCCATGTCCTGTGGTGAATTAGTATAAATAGTGAATCTACACCACACCCTGGGAAGGCAGCTCTAGCTTTTCTCTGAACAGGGATGGAATCAAGGACATTCTGGAGACTCCTTCACCACCTTGCCCTTCTGTATCTTTGCTGTGTGCTAGGGTATGTGGACACAGCTCTTTCTTTCTTTCTTTCTTTCTTTCTTTCTTTCTTTCTTTCTTTCTTTCTTTCTTTCTTTCTTTCTTTCTTTCTTTCTTTTAAGAGCTATTTGTGTGTGGAGGTCAGAAGGCAACTTGCAGGAGTCTGTTCTCTCCTTGCATGGTGTAGGCCCCAGGAATGAAGACTGCTGAGGAAGAGAGGCACTTTACTCCTTCCTCCCTAACCGGGTCAGAGTTCTTGCGAGCTGAACCACAGAGTTGGAGCGATTCTGTGCACAGACAACCCTGAGCCCTCAAGTGAAGGGGACTGGAGAAAAGAGCAGCAGATTCTTCGAGAAGGCCCTGGTCAGCCTTGCCACCCCTGCAGTTTTCCGCCTTGGCGTCCACTCCTGCTTGGCTGAGTTCTGGGTCTTGCTCCTGTACTTCAGCCCACCTCCCCAGCTCTGGGGCCAGCAAGCCCACATTCTTGAGTCAGAGAGAAACCAGATGGGTTTCAGATTCCACAGCCTTGGCTGTGCGACTGGTCTGCTTGCTCTGCTAAGGGACTCTTCTCAACTCTGGGTGAGTCAAAGCATTCCATTTTCCTTCCCTCTCCTCCGTCCTACCCTGCCAGAATTCCTGTCTGAATTCTTCTTCATTAATAGTGATGGGCTCCACTCCCGGAAGTTCCCAGTGCTCATTTCAGGGGATAATGATTGTTTTTGCAGGAGGGACCCCGATGGTTTTTCCGTTTCTGTTTCCATAATATGTACTGAAATCCACACTTCATTGAAAGCAGATGGCTAAAGCGTCCTTCCATGTGCACGGAGAGGCACCAGGGCTGGGAGGCCTCTGACTGGTCGGGCATAGACAAGGCCAGGGCACTGGGCCCTGAAGATGAGGGCAGGAAGCTGGATGCCAAGGATGATGGAAAATAGAAGTAATAAGCTAAAGGTAGAGCTTAAAAGAGGAGAGGAGAAAGCCAAGCCAACGGAAGTGACAAACCCTTTTCCAAGTCTCTCATTCCCAGGTCCCGAGCCTTGCAGTGTCAAATTCTTGGGAAAGCAGCATGTGTGAGGGAGGCAGCTGCCCTCTGAAGGAAATTGGTGCTAAAGCCTCAGCTTTACAGACCAGAGCTTGACCCTTCTTCTCTTCTGCCTCTCAGGACATAATGAAAAGCATATTCTCTACCATATCTTTCCCAAGAACACAAAGTCAGTCACTCCTCTCCAAAAAAGGAAGAAGAGAACTCTCTGTTTCCCAAGGCTGCCGAGCAAGCAAATGTCCCCACTGGTTCCAGCATGGGAAGGAGAGGCCTGCCCAGAACCCCAGGCTCTGCCACAGCCCTGCAGTGTGCAAATGTCCGATGCAGGGGTTCGGTGAGTCCGTAGCCAGACCCCTCAGAGTGTGGCCTGGATTCTGCCCCTGCTGCAAGATCCTGGGTGTTACTGCACAGCAGAGGCCACTTCAGCTGTGAACACACCAGCCCCGCAAAGCAAGGGAGCAAGGAACGGATGAAACTGGGACTCACCAGGAGAAACAAAATAAGCCGGACTCAGAAGGGCAATTATTATGTTTTCTCTCATATAAAAAAAATCCAGATAGAAATACACTAAATTATATACCTAATATATACATATAAATACATTACACATGTAAATATATTACAATGTATAAGTAATTTAATCATAATATATATGATATGAAAAGGAAAAAAAAGGCTATTTGGGTAAGGATAGTGACTAGGAAAAAGTAGGGAAGCCACAAAAGGTGACAGGGTGTGCATGTGAGCAAAGTACACAATAGACATGTATGAACATGCAACGAAACCCACCGTTCTCCTTGGCAAATACACAATTGAAAGAAACAAAGGAAGGCTGCTCTACAACCCATATCTGTCACTATGTGTCTGGTTGAAAGTCCATGGGGGTCAGTCATAAGTCCTAGGGGACATTTAATACCGTTCTTTAAGTAAACTGTATGTCTGTATGTATGAATGTATATGTATATATGTCTATAGCCATAGACAACTACCTCACTCAGCCTTAGTCAGAGAAGCCCCTCTTTCAGGGAACTGTAGTGAGTTCAGAGACTCACAGCTGCTCAGGTGCTGGGAGTAAGTGGAGGCTGAGGGCTCAGCCTTCAGCAAGACACTTTATGCCATCTCCTCCAAGAGTCAGGATACATTGTGAAAGAGGGAACAGAAGAGTCTAAGAGCCAGGAGACAGGGAGGAGGACTGTGAAATGCCTTTTGTGGGTATAACACAGCCAGTGCAGTCATAAACTCTCAACAACAGCTGGCCGCACTTGATCTGCAGAAAAACTGGCCCATCAAGAGCCAGGCATGGATGGTGGAGAGGCCCAGGGAGCTCTACCCTTCACTGACGCCTATTCCTCATCAGGGAAATAGATTAAGAGAAAGGGAGTCTTTGCCTTCAGGTGTATACACAATAGTGACCCTTGGGGCTCCCATGAGTGGTCCCAATTCAAAGGTCACACAGACAGACCCGTTTAAACTAAATGAGCCACAAAAGCAAACCAAATGCCCTGACTCTGGGAAGGATACAGGTCGGGAGGAAGGGGGTTGGTAGAGGTGGGAAGGATATAGGAGAGTGCCGGGGTGAGAACAGTTGGGATACCCTGTATACATGCATGGCGTTGTCAGGATTTGGGGTACCATACAGTGGACGGCACACCTGTGAGGACAGGTGGCAACATACCTCTAAGCGCAGCTTTAGAAAAACGAAGCAGGAGATCTCGGTGTCGAACTGGATAGCTAGACTAGCCCAATATGTAAGCCCTGCTTCAAAGAGAGGTCCTGCCTCAATAAATAGACAGGGAAGGAGATAGCAAACATCAGCCTCTGGACTTGACCCCCATATGTGGCACAAATGTGCACCCATGCAAACCTCAAACACACCACACGCATGTACCATCTCTTCTGGACACACATGCAAACACACACACACACACACACAGAGAGAGAGAGAGAGAGAGAGAGAGAGAGAGAGAGAGAGAGAGAGAGAGAGAGAGAGAGAGAGAGAGAGAGAGAGAGGGAGAGACTATGTTTTGGGAGGAAAAGAGACCAAAGCAACAGCTTTGACTCAATAACAGAGGCCAAAGAAGGCCATGGTGAACAAGCCATTAAGAGTAGGTCAGTGTGTTAGTACAGAGAGGGATGGGGGGGGGGTAAGGGATGCATAGTTGGGGGAGGACAGAAAGCAGGGACAGGGATAGAAGAACCACCCACAAGTCAGGAACTGCTGCTGCTTGACAGGTGGGCTAAGGAGCTTGGGAAGCGTTTTAAGAGCCGCTGCTGACAAGGCTCAGCGAGCATAGGCCTCCGGTGCCCGTCCCGCCGACACTGCAGGTGTGCTACTTAAATTTGATACTTTATATCACTTGGTGTATACTGTTCTCTCCACAAACCTCCCAGAGCTCTCAGGGGGAGTGGTAGGAATTGCTAGGCCTTCTAAGCGCTGCCTCAGAGAGAAAGGATCATTGCCTGATGCTTTGAGGGCTGTGCAAAGCGCCGAAGAGTGGCCCTAAGATGGCTTCCCAGAGAGCGACCTCCCTGCCTCCCTGCTGCCTTCCCACAGGCTGGGTTGGGGGACCGGAGACTCCAAGCCCACAAGCTTTGCTCCCGAAAGCTGTGAAGAGGCCTCTCTGACTGTGAGCTTGCAGCTTACGACGTTAGGACTGAGCCCAGTGAGAAGTGTTGTTCTCCTCTTACTCGGAGTAGCCTTGCTTTTAAGTGCTGGGAAAGAGTGGTTTTTTTCTCTCCTCAAAGCATAAACAAAGCCATACTCACCACTGACCGCTCTGTTGGTGTATTGGACTCTAGGAGCGTGCAGTAGCCGGGCCGGTACTGACGCAAGCACGGGGCCACCTCATGCATGCTCCTCACTGCTCTCCAAAGCAGGAGAAATCTCACATGACCCTGCATGTGCCCCACCACGCTTTGCTGACTCTCTCTGAGCGCTTAGAGTAGCTTATGATGGGCGGCCGGTGGGGTAGCAGCACCGCCTACACCCTTGGAGAGCTGCTGTCCTCACATCTGAGCCTCGCGTTCTCCTTTTCCGCTTGTCCCACCCAGGAAATCCTGTTCTTATGGTTGGCAGCGCCAAAGGCTCCTGGTATGGTGCCCAGTCTGGAGCTTAGCTAATGCCTTTGCCAGAAGGCAAACTCACCTTCTTCTTGGGAAAAACCAAACCTGTTTGTTCCCTGATAAGAACGCAGTGTGCTGTACAAAGGCCTGGGTCGGGGGCCAGGAGATTGTGGTCCACCACAGGACATCTGTCTGAGGACCTTCAGCAGCTCACGTAACACCCTGGGTCTCAGTTTCCTCTATAAAAACGACGGGTTTATCTCAGTGGCAAAAGCGGTCCCTGCGTGAGTCTCAAGACCCACATAATGATAGAAGCGAGGAACTGACTTCACAGAATCAGCAGAGCCAGGCTGGAGGAAGCCGATTGTGGGGGTCTTGGCTCTGCCTGGCCTCCTATCACTTACCCTATCACTTCTTTTCCACTCTAAGGTGAGCAGTCTCTGCCTCAAGCTGCTGTCACCTGTCCTTACTCTGCTTTTCCACACATGCGGAATCAGAGGACTCAAGGACAGTGGACCAAACGGCAGGCTGGAAGGAACGCTTCCTCAAGTTGCTTTGCCCAGGCGTTTGGTCTGGGCTGGTGGATTTCCTCTGCTGCAGAATGAACCAGAATTTCTTCAGACCTCTCCGTTTGAAGACTTTCGGGTCCATTCCCTTTTCCTTTTCTCCCCAACCCTGTTCAAGCATCATAGAGAAGTATGCTCTAAGTACTCCGGTGTGCTTGTAGGAAGCAGCCTTCCACACGGAGTGGCTGCGTGCTCCGCACCCTCCACAACGCTGCCAGGCTTCTGCTAGTTAGAGCACTCAGCCTTCCCAGTGAAGTTCTTTAATGCTTTCACTCTTCAATGCAGTTCCTCATGTTGTGGTGGCCCCCAACCATAAAATCATTCTTGTTGCTATGTCATAACTCTAATTTTGTTACTGTTATAAAGAATGTAATATATCTAAATACAATTATAAATAGAATAATAATGTAACTGTATCTGTTTTCTGATGGTCTTAGTTGACCCCTGCAATAGGATCATCCCGCCCCTGAAGGGGCCATGACCCACAGGTTGAGACTCGTCGCTAGAGTACAAGTTTTGTGAAGAAACAGACATCTGGAGGGCTTCTAAATCCGCAACTGTAAGAAGGTAGAATGTGGGAATCGCCTGCCTCACTGGAGGCACCCATTTCCAGCTGGGTTATTTTCAGTTCCTAGTGTTCCCTTCCATGGATGTGTTCATGTGTATTCAGGAAGGAGTGTGTGAGTGTGTACACATGTATGAGTTTATGTGTTCATATCCATGTGTGTGAGTGTGTGTGCACAAATGTGTGTATGAATGCATATATATGATTGTGTGTACGTGTCATTTTTGATTTCTCAAGCACTGTGTCATACACGTATATTTCTCCCTGGCCCCTTCTTTTTGCCTCATGAAATCCTCTGGATGTGTGATTGACTGGTGGGTTTGCTTGTTTGCCTGGGGCTCCAGGGACTGAACACAGACTTTGTTCATGCTCTGTGTGTTCCACTCAGCTCTGCTCAAGCCACAGTTTAAGGCCCATTTCACACCAGTGCACAGAGCTTCTTCAGGCTTCTTAAATCATTCACGGCGGTTTGACTCTTTTTAAAATTAAAAGAATAAATTTTTATGAAGCATATCATATACAACAATATAAAACATTTATGTATAATTAGAAGAAAACTAGGCTAGGGAGAGCAGCAGGGAGGTATGATGGGAAAAGTCTGGCAAGTAGTTATCAGGTTACAAGAATAGGGAAAAAATGGATTCTGGTATGCTTCAGATAGGAGAGTGACCACAGAGGACATCACACCGTATATTTCAGAAAGCTACAAGAAAGGATCTTGAATGTTTTCAGCCTTAACTTTAATGTGAACATTGCACAGTGTAGCAAGACATCACATGGCAATATAAATATATAACATTTAGAAACTCATAGAAAGAAGATGAGGCTCTGTAGGAGAGAGAGGAGTTGGAAGAAGAGCAGGAGGAGGACTCTTAGTTTTTAAATAGAGTATAAATTAAAAATAATGTATGGAACCTGAATCATTGGCCAAAGAGGTCACACAGAGCTCTCTAAAATTCATAGGCTATTGCTAAGGCTATTGGTTGCTCTTCATAATCCAATAGTAAGGTCCTGTTGCTGAAGACAGCATTTACTTGTGTAATTGAACTTGGAGAAGTCAAGCTGGTGCCTAACTAGAAGCTTCACCCCTACTGACTAATGTTTATGGTACTAAAAGGTTCTCTGCATGCTACCATAGGAGAAAGATAATCACCAATTGAGCTACAAACCCTGTGCCCTACAATGACAACCTTCCTGCAAGATGCACTGGTGGAATAGTGGCACAAATGTTATGGGAGTGAGCAACCAATTAAAAAAATGCATTTAAGGCCCGCTCCATGGTATGAAGGACACTGCCAAAGTGAATAAGAACTTGAGACAAAACAGGTCACAGGTGTAGGAGAAAACTTAGTGCCATCACTCTGCTAAGGGAACATAGCAACAAAATGACTCCCAATGACATATTTCTATACCCATAGTTCAGCCCCTCATTCAATCCACATTATCTTCTTGCAGTAAATGGTAATTAATACAGAGACTCATAACTGAACAATATGCAGAGAATAGGAGGTTTTGGAGCACTCAGCCCCAAATGGGATGTTTTCATCAAACTCCTCCTGTCAAGGCTCAGGGGTCTAAGCAGAAGAGGAAGCAGGAAGACTTTAAGAGCAAGAAGTGATGAGTAACTCCAAGTAAACAGTGTCTTCCAGACACAAAAGGATTGATACATATATTGTTGGAGCACCATGTTGGGGAGACCCTCTGTTCCTTGGGATAGACGCCAGACCCCAATAACCAACGAAGACAAGAGCTTGATGCAACAGCAAGAGGTTTTACTCAGTAGCCGACGTGCCGGGGCTCTGCACACAGCTCCCATGCAAGGGGGTGGTGGAGAGCCCTAAGCAGCAGAATCACAGAGTTTATAAAGGCAAAAACCGCAAAACAGGAGGGGGTCTAGGGGTAAGGGATTTTTCTAACGGGGGCGGTCAGTGATTGGCTGTGCCCAGGTGTGGTGACTAGGGGATGGTTAGGGACTGTTTGCACTTCTCGGTCCAGAAACAAAGAAGGGCATTTCTTAGAAACGTAAAGCTCACAAATTTAAGTTCCCATGGTTAGGGCCAAGTTAAAATTTTTTACCCTTACAATATGAACCCAAAGAGACTGTGGCAGCAAGCACAAGACTTGTACAGGCTTAAGCCAGATGGGATCTCAACACGGACAGGAAGAAGTGGATCTGAGTTCCCACTGTCACCAAGATGTGATTTGCAATTGATACCTACTGGCAAAGGGAAAATCAGTTTTCTCTATTGGAGTGTATCGACCACAATCCAGGGCAGGCCCCATGCATAGAAGTAGCTGGCCAACACAAAAGCAAACAGTGCTATTTTTGTGGACTTTTTGTTCGGATTTAGCATTCTTTTTTTTTGTTTTATTTTTTTGCTTGTTTGTTTTAATTTTTGTTTTGTGTGTGTGTGTGTGTTTGGAGAGCTTTTTCATTTCTTGAGGTTTTTTGTTTGTTTGTTTGTTTTGCTCTGTTTAAGAGAGAAGACCATAAAATTAGGTGTGTAGGTAGGGGGAAAGGATCTTGGAGAAGTTGGAGGGAGAAAAAAACATGATCAAAATAAATTGTATGAAAAAACTAATTAAAAAAATAAATATGTGCAGGGCAAGAGTCCTGCTCATAAACATGTGGTGCTTTGAATAGAAGTGACCTCCATAGACTCATGTGTTTGAGTGCTTGGCCCATAGGGAGTGGCACTATTAGGGGGTGTGGCCTTGTTGGAATAGATGTGGCCTTGTTGGAGAAACTATGCCACTGTGGAGGCAGGCTTTGAGGTCTTATATGTTCAGGGTGTGCCCACTGTGCCACACAATCTCATGCTGTTGCCTTCAAATCAAGATGTAGAACTCTCAGCTCCTTCTCCAGCACCATGACTGCATGCATGATGCCATGTTCCCTGTCATAATGATAATGGACTAAACCTCTGAAATTGTAAACCACCCCCAATAAAATGTTGCTGTGATCAGAGTGTCTCTTCACAGCAATAAAACCCAAACTAAGGCAGCACATCTCTGACCTCTACCCTGTGTGGTCATTGTTGACCCTCATCACCCCAAGGACACCCTTTGTCTCCTTCTGTGTGCTGGCTTTCTAGCATATTCTGCACTTGTTCTGTCTTCACTTACTCTCTTTTTTGGGGAGAATCTTTCTTTTGTTAGCTTCTTGAGAAAGCTTGCTCAGAAGACACAAGTTTTGAGGTCCTAATAAGTCTTATAGGAGCCTTATTTCAACCTGCCACTCAACTGGTAGTCTTGCTGGGTATAGAACAAAAGCGCAGACCTCATTTTTCTTTAGAGCATCTTCATGCTTAGAATTCTGTTAGGAAATCCAGTGCCCAGAATATTGATCCCAAACATGTTGTTGTTGATTTTTTTTTTTATTTGCAGGGAACATGTGGGATTTTTCTACTGGTCTTCATGGCTTGACACTTCATAAGTGTGCTGTGGTGTCAGTTTGAACACTCTTGTCTCCTAGTACTAAGGAATATGTTGAATCATTCCACTGCTGACTTCCTCATAAATTTTCTTCCTTTCTGAAATTCCATGTTGAAACATGTGGACAGACCCTTGATTTTATCATCTTCACTTTGTGCATTTTATTCTTCCTGGATTTGTATGCTGGAAGACTTCTTTACATTGTTCTACTGAAGGTTTTGTTGTTTCTGAAATCTTATTTTGGATTTTTAAGATATTTTATTTGTTCTATGAATGTCTATATCATTACTTTCTAAAAAAAATATACCATAGCCCTCCAAGATAGCTCAGCGGGTAAATGTTCCTGCTGCCAAGATTAATGACTTGAGTTCAGTCCCTACCTACAGAGTGGAAGGATAAATTGCTGATTGCTGCAACTTATTCTCTGACCTCACGTGTGCACCACACCATGGTTCGTACATGCCCCACCTCTAAAAATAAATAAAAATTAAAAAAATTAACCCTTGTTTTTTTTATGGTTGCAAAAATTCCTCATGTCTCTGAGGATATATATGTTTGTATATGTATATACATACATAGTCTTCATTGTTAAGGTTTTATACATATATGTATTAATTATAAAGACATATCTATATACCATACATTTTTGTGTTTTTTAAAATTTTATTTTTATTATTAGTTACAGTTTATTAACTCTGTATTCCAGATGAATCCCACTCCCTCATTCCCTCCCAATCCCACCTTCCCTCTTCTACTCCCTGCCCCTTTCCAAGTCCACTGTTAGGGGAGGACCTCCTCTCCTTTTGTCTGACCCTGTTTTATCAGGTATCTTCAGGACTGGCTGCAAAGTCCTCCTCTGTGACCTAGCAGGGCTGCTCCTCCCTTGCAGGGTGGGGAGGTCAAAGAGCTGCCATTGAGTTAATGTCAGAAATAGTCCCTATTCCTCCTACTAGGGTACCCACTTGGATACTGAGCTACCATGGGCTACAACCGAGCAGAGGTTCTAGGTTATATTCACATATGGTCCTTGGTTGGAGAAACAGTCTCATATAAGACCCCTGTGCCCTGATATATTTGGTCCTTGTGGAGCTCCTGTCCTTTCCAGGTCTTACTAACTCCCCTTCTTTCATATGATTCTCTGCACTCTGCTGAAGGTTTGGTTATGAGTCTCAGTTTCTGCTCTGATACACTGCTAGGTAGAGTCTTTCCGAGGCCCTCTGTGGTAGGCTTCTGTTCTGCTACTTGTTTTCTCCTACATCCTATGCTCATCCCATTTGTCTTTCTAAGTGAGGATTGATCATCTTACCTCTGGTCCTCTTTTTTATCTTCTTTAGGTGTACAGATTTCAGTATGTTTATCATATCTTATAGGTCTAAATAAATATACACCATATGTGTCTTTCTCCTTCTGGGATACCTCACTCAAAATGATATTTTCTAGATCCCACCATTTGCCTGCAAATTTCATTATTTCTTCATTTTTAATTGCTGAGTAGTATTCCATTGTGTAAAAGTACCACAATTTCTGTATTTATTCCTTAGCTGAGGGCATCTGGGTTGTTTCCAGGTTCTGGCTATTACAAATAAAGCTGCTACAAACATGGTTGAGCAAATGTTCTTGTTGTGTACTTGAGCAACTTTTGGATATATGCCTAGGAGTGGTATAGCTGGGTCTTGAGGAAGTGCTATTCCTAATTGTCTGAGATAGTGCCAGATTGATTTCCAAAGTGGTGGTACCAGTTTACATTCCCACCAGCAATGGAGAAAGGTTCCCCTTTCTCCACAACCTCTCCAGCATGTGTTGTCATTTGAGTTTTTGATCTTGGCCATTTTGATGGGTGTAAGGTGAAATCTCAGGATCGTTTTGATTTGCATCTCTCTAATGGCTAAGGACGTTGAACATCTCCTTAACCATACATTTTTTATATTAAATGTTTTACTGTATGTGACTTTTTATGTGTCTTTATTTTCTTCAAACTGGTTTCTGTTATTTATCTTCGCTGTCATCTGATAGCCCTTGGCTCAGTTTAAGAATCAGTCATGCAAGGCTTGGCAGTTCTGAGTCCAAAATGGAGAATTTCTTATTTTCACACTGTACTGTGGTGTAGGTGAAATGTTTGTTGGGGACACCTAACCCCAGAATATTAAAATATTTCCTCTTAGATTCTCTAGAGAGGCTTTAATCTCTTTACTGAAGAAGGAGGGTCTTGCCATCAGTGTTAGAGGAGCTGAGTTCAAGAAAAGGACTAAGGTGCTCCATGTGAACACCTCACCTGCTGTACTTGTGTCTGGCATTCTCCACCCACTGCATGACCAGAAAGATGAGACAATATGGCAGGCTTGGGTTGGAAAGAATGGGAAAGGCTACAAATTCATTGCTTCTTTAATGGTTCCCATTCAGCTCTCCTCAGTTAGCCATGTCTTTACCCCATGTCTGTTCAATTGTTTTTTTTTGTTTGTTTGTTTGTTTGTTTTTGAGACAAGGTGAGCCTCTCTGTGTAACCAAGGATGACCTTGAACTTCTGATCCTCCTGTCTTTACCTCTCCAGTACTAAGATTACACCACCACCTGTCCTGGCTTTACCCCAATTTTGAGTATAATTTGACTAGGTAACTTCTCACATTTCTGTTTCAATTCTGCTTTCAAGCTGAAAAAAAATTTTTTTTCAGAGCTTACATCTTCATATTTGTTGTCCCTTATATGTAAAATAGAAGCAAACTCACGTCATTAAAGTTTTTTTTTCCTACTTCTCAACTAAAGCAAAAATTCATTTGGTGTCTAGTTGTTGTTAGAGGTAGCATGGGTTATTGTCCAGATGTTTGCCTTGATTGCTGTCTTAGTTTGGGTTTTGTTGCGGTGAAGAGACACCATGACCATGACAACTCTAATAACAAAAAACATTTAATTGGCACTGGCTTACAGTTCAGAGGTTTAGTCCATTGTCATGACAGTGGGAAGCATGGTAACACGCAGGCAGGTGCTTGAGAAGGAGCCAAGCGTTCCACATATTGTTCTACAGGAAGAGATACTGGGCCTGGCTTGAGCTCTGAAACCTCAAGGCCCACCCCCAGTGACACACTTCCTCCAACAAGGCCACACCTCCTAATAGTGCCGCTCACTATGGGCCTACAGGGGCCATCTTTGTTCAGACCACCACTCTGAGCACTCCGGTCTGAGCACTCCGGTCCTACCGTCTACAAACAGCTTGAGTGAAAGTATAATGCATTGAGAAATAACTTCTAAAACTCCAAGTGTTGGTTTCTTTCTTGACTACACATTAGCAGTGAGGTTTGCTCTGCATGTCTTTTTATTGTTGTTGCTTTAAATTTTAATTTTTGTATATGTGTATATGTGTGAGCCTGCTTGCCTGCATGTGCGTTGAATGTGCACAAGTGTGCCGAGAAGCCAAAAGAGGGCATCAGAGCCACTGGAACTAGAGTTATTACATCATGTGGTTATTAGTGGCCCATTGTGGATCTTGGAATCAAACTAGGGTTGGGTCCTCTGCAATAGCAGCAAGTGCTCTAGTCACTGAACAACCCCTCTAATGCTGCTCTGCAGTCTTCATTCTGTAACCCAGGCTAAAAGACCAGCTATTACTCTGATGTGAGAGAGACTAAGGCAAAGACTGAACCATGCAGAGATAGAAATAGAAAAAGTCACTTTCTATGCAGTCCTAGATGGATATGACGTACTCTGACAGTGAAGCAGCGCTGCAGGGAGAGGCCCTGGAATGTAGGCAGAAATGGAAAATGTTGGGAATAAATAATACTGTCTACTACAGTTGCCTTAAAACAACCCAAAACTTCATGGGGCTGGAGAGATGGTTCAGTGGTTAAGAGCATTTGCTGCTCTAGGCCAGGCATGATGGAACAGGTCTTTAATCACAGAACTTGGGAGGCAGAGGCAGGTGGATCTCTGAGTTAGAGGCCAACCTGGGCTACAGAGTAAGTTTCAGGCTAGTCAGGGCTACACAGTGAGACTGTGTCAAAAGGGAGAGGGCTTTGTTGCTCTTGCAGAGGACCTAAGTTGCATTTCCGGCACCCGTATGGAGTGGCTCATAACTAGATGTAGCTCCAGCTCCATGAAATCTATTGTTCTCTTCTAGCCTACATGGATACCTGCATGCATAAGCAAACACACACACACACACACACACACATGCAAGCAGGCACACACATCTTTAATAAATAAATAATAAATAACATGAACTTTATATTGGCCAGTCTAAGCCTGAGATTTGTCTTTTTCATTCCTTAGTCTGTTAAAGGAAGAACATGTCATCCAATATCTGTACAGTCCTGATTTCTTCAGTAAGTATAGCACCCGGATGCTCAAAGGACAACCAAGACTACTAGCTCCCTTCCCATTGCCCATCACAAATTGTTAGGATCCCATCTAAACATACAAAAGAAATCCGCTGTGAGCACACCGCCAGGGCACAAGCTGTACTTCTTAGGTCCCACTGTTCCCCTGGGCTCTGTGTGGAGAACCTCAACCCAGGACCGTGGACATGTCCTGCATGGGCTTTCTTTCCCATTGCTGCCAGGGTGCTTAATGTCTTCCATGCTCAAGTTCCCTCTAGGTCCCAGCTTCTCTTCTTCCTCCAGAGGGACCCTCAGCTACTTGTACTGACTGGACAGAGATTATATTCTAGCAAGTAGAAAAGCTGCACCCACCTCTAACCCCTTGCCGCTCTGTGTCTGATACAGGTCCAGAGCTAGCTTCCTCATGTTCTTCCTCTGCCAACCAGTGAAATCAGCTTGTGTTTTCAGGAATCATGATTAACTTATGATTCATGCTAAAGAAAATATTCCTCTCTCTTATGCTCCATAAGGATTTGTTTTAATTTTCTCATTATTTATGTTGAAAGTTCCAAGATCCATTGACTGCAAAACCTGAGACAGTCCATTATGTAAACAACCCACACTTTTCATTTGATCTGTAGGACACAGACTATTTTCCTCTATGAAAGACCAACATTATATTACACATATTTTCCAGGTGTTGCATCCCACAAAAATGAAATTTCCCCTTCCTTGGGTGACGGTGCCATCTTGGTTCCTAGAGTGCCTGGAGAATGAAGATCCCAATACCAAAGGACGAGGCGTGGACCACAGGGTCCTGGCTGAGGAAGCTCGGGATCAATATGTACATTTGACATATCCACTCTCAAGTCAGGTATAGAGTCCAAGCAGAGAGAGGTCCTGTACATGAGCCGTGTGTGATACTTGGAAGGCCATAGGGGCGGGCTCATGGAAAGGAGGCAAGCTGGGAAGGTCTGCTCACACACATTCCCACCTTTCTCCTGGATACCATGAATATGCTAAACCCTCCCTCAACCCCTGCTACATATACTCCTGGCGCTTAGGAGGGTCACAGGACTTGCTTTGCCCAAAGAAATGTGAGTGGAAATACGCATTGGCTGGCTGTGCAGTTTGCCAGGATCCCTTTTGTTAAGAGACCAGCATGTATCTATAGTCATAGCACTTGGAAGGTGGAGACAGTAAGTTCAGGAGTTCAAAGCCATCCTTCTTCCACTTCCTCTTCTTTGCTCTTCTTGTTTTCTTCTTCCTCCTCCTCCTCCTTCTCCTTCTTGTCTCTGTGTGTATGGGTGTAAATGTAGGTGTATATGTCATGGCACGCGTGTGGAGATCAAAGGACAACTTTGTGGAGTCACTTATCTTCCTCCATCTTCATGTGGGTCTGGGGATCAAACTCAGGTCCCCCAGGGCCATGTGGCCAACACTGTCACACACTGAGCCATCTCTCCAGCCCCCAAATTTGGCATCAGATGACCTAAAATCACACCAATACTTTGCTGATATTAGCTGTGTGACCCCAGGCAAGCCCAAGTCCCTTCTACACAATAGAGAGAACAGTGCAGGATGGGAAACACTGTGTAGAGGTGAACTTTGTGTACGTGCAGCTCTCTGCATGTTTGCAAGCCTGGAGGCCAGAAACCAAAGCAGGAGCCTGCAGCTCGGGAGGCAGAGCAGCTTGCCTTAGTGTCAGTGATCTTGATTAGGATCTGCTGAGTGAGAGCAGACAGATACTCTGTGATTCATCTTAGGGAAGATGACTGTTCAGTTCCCTGTTTGATCTTCCTATTGATATTTGTTAGGGTCTGGAGGGTATCAGCTGCGATTTCCAGGATCCTGGTTCCCTGAACAAGGAAATGGACAGAGAATGTGGCTAGTTGTAGAAGGAGAGGCAGTGTGTCAGAAGGAGCCTTCCAAAACAGGAAGAGGAAGAGCCTGGAGAAAGTTTGGAAGGTCAGCAGCCCAGTGCACAAAGAGCCTTGGCTTTTTGTATCACATTGCTAGGTCTTTTGGGTCATTGCAACTTCAGGCATTGACGGTAGGCCTTACACCTTAAATCACCACCAAGGGTGTGCATTTCAGTATTAGAATGAGTCACAGAGCAGCTTCAGATAATCGGGAGCGTGTGTGTTGGGTGAGGGAGGCTAGGGTGTCCCAGTCTTCCTTTTCACAAACAGGGTTTCTCACATGCTAATTATGCTGGTTTTATGTAAGGCGGCAGGACCCTCATTCTGCATCCTATCCAGCCTCAAGATGCCTTCAGTGAGAATTGTGGTTTGAGGCCTGAGGAACTGCAATCAGCCAGGATCCTCCACACCTAGTTCTGCCACCAGAAATCTGTACCTTCCGGGCCCCTCCATCAGTGAGTGGTGACTATTCAGAATTTTCCAACTCCAACATGGTGTGACCCAGTAACTACTCCTCATTATTTTCCATAAATATTCACTTGTTTGTTCCCAGTGATCTCTGGAAGGAGGCTTTGAATTCACTGCTTGATCAATAACAAACACATGCCAAGACTATTTCAGGCCCTGGATATTTAGCATCAAACAGAACGTGCCTGTTGGCTGTTCTCACGGAGCTTAAATGCTTGGAAAAAATAATTAAGAAAAAGAGAGAAATGTACTTCAAATGAATGTCACTGTTTTTGACATTGACCATGGAAATGGTCCCTTAATAGGAGCACATTATACAGTCCCTTCAGGATAGATACCGCTTCAAAAAGTGAGTGAATCATCCTAATTTTCCTGGAGAGTTCTGGAGATCTAGTTTATAAAAACAAACCCTATTTTCATGCTGGATCAATCTGGTAAACAAATGCCTATGTTGATAGCATAGACTAAGAGTTTTTGAAAGACAGTATGATAATTGTTGGGAGTAGGCTTTTGCTTATTTTCCTTACCTTTTTTAATGCATGCTCAGTGCCCACAGAATCTCTATTGGCATCTCCCTCCCAGATTGCCTATCATCCAGGTCACTTTGTTCTGTCCTAAGCATTGCATTTAGGTACACAGGATAAAGCCATGCTATGAAATCCCTCAACAAAAGTCCTTTCTCCATGGACATGTTCTGCCTCAGTCACATGGGGGCTGCTTTTGATAACTTCACAATATAACAGAAGAGAATTCCACTGATATTTGGGGTGCAGCCTTAAGAATGGAGAGAGCCATTGCCACTTAACACTACAAAGATGACCCAGGGGCACACACAGTATCTATCTGACTGTGCTCCAGAACCAGAGCTCAGCAATCCCATGTGATTCTTGCTAGCTGCACTTTCAGTGGACACAGGGAATCTCATGAGCCATCTGGAATAGGTCATTAGGCATGTGGACAGCCCATGTTATTTTAAAGGATACACACACACAAGAAGCACCTTGATTTCTTTTAGGATCAGAAAAGACAATGTTTTTGTATGTAACATCAATATATTTATCTTTATACCAACATAACCAGCAAATACAAGTGTCTCTGCATGAAGGGAGTGCCTAGGAAGTGGAAAGAATCTGGGCCCTGGATATTGTTCCGAGTGAATGACAAGCACGGTAATAAAGTTAGACACTTATCAATGTTCAGGTGACAGTGTGTTAGAGGCAGAAAATGTTACTCAGGATGAGACAAAATAAATAAAACAAATATAAGGCGCATTGGAAGAAACCATCTGCAATAGGGGGCTTGCTCTGACTTCTTTAAATTTCCTGATGACCCAGCAAGACCAAAGGCCTATTAAGGGAAAACTATTTTTTTCTTTTCGGAAGGTTGACATCTCTAGCCTGAGTGGAGACTTAGCATTCCAAGCTACCCAAGTGAGTTAACCCAGTAGGTGGATCAATCACAGTTCAGTGGCCCTAGGACTGATCCCACCTTAACCTAGAGAGACAGGTGGAACAATTATCCCTTTAGTGAGATAACATACTCTTCCTTCCCAGAATTCCCACCCACTTGCCCAGGCCCTAGAGCCACAATGGGGTTTCACTGTCTCTGCTTTTCTGAGTCAGGCTCAGAAAGACATAGTTATTTCTTTTCTTCTTTGTCTCTTTTTATCTAGTGCCAGCCAGAGCCTAACTGCTTTTTTTGGGTACTTTGGACTTCCTTACTCTTTCTGTAAGTCTTCCTGCTCTGCCACCTGCTTGCCACCATGCAGCTGACCTCTGTGCCTGCTTGACTCAAGTGACATGGCTTTCTTCTTCCTTTCCTCCATTTTCTTCCTCTGGGCAGCTGCTGAGATATACAGCCTGCCTCTCTTAGGGTTTTTCTTTCTAAAGTCCAATAATCTTGTCCCCTTTGAATAAATTTGGGTTTTGCTTGACTTTCAAGCATTTCCTGCCCTTAAAAATCTTTGATAAGACAATGAAAGCAAACCTGTTCCCAGGCACCTCGTCAGATCACTGGCATCTCCAGCATGTTTCTCCATCCCTGGTGGATGTCACTGGATTACTTTTGCCATGCTGCTCGTCACACACCCATAGCTAGGGAAACAGAGGTGATGGGGCTGGCCTAGGACCTAGCCTTAGGCAACCTAAGTCAAAGCCTCCTGTTCCTGCCCTGCTCAGCCCTCTTCACTTGCCTTGCTTTTCATCTTTGTCTTTTCTTTCTCCCTCCTATCTTTCCCTCCTGCTTTCCCAGCTCAGTGAAGAAGAAACATAGAAAATGTGGAAGAGCAAAATCAGAGGCCAATGTGCAGGGGCAAGACGTGGGTCAACCAGGGCTTCATTCACAGAAGCATGTTCTGAAAACCTCGAGTGATAGACAATTAGGAGAGGTATTACTACATCAATGACCCATAAAAGGTCACCATGGACTTTGCCTCAGCACGTTTCACACCTTTGCCCTCTGTGTGCCAGGTGAGGGCACACTTCCAGGCTCCCCTGTATCTTTCCCTTGGAACAATCCCACCTTCTGTAACTGACCATGTGTCTCTGTACAATTCACTGTGAAAAGGCACAAGAGTCTGGAGACCTTGGCATCTGCCCTCTGGACTCAGATCCAACCCTGTTACATCACTGCTGCTTGACTGTGCTTGTGTCTGCCACTGAGCACAGTGAAGCCAAAGTGGAACATGGTTGCCACCGGGCCACGTAGAGGAGACACTTCTTGTTTTTGGCCACTTTGTCAAAGTGTTTATCTCTCAGCTTCTTACATGTAAGGTTGTGTGTGCATGTATATGTGTGTGAGACTTTGTGTGTCTGTAGGTGTGTCTGTATGCATGCATGCATGTGAACAGGTAAGTGTGTGTGTGCATGCTTGTGTGTATACATGTGTACGTGTGTGTGTGTGTGTATGTACCTGCTTTGGTTTCTTGGGAAGCTTTGCTGTAAATTTTGCCTGGTGAGTCTGCACAGCACTTCACTTAGGAATATCCTAAAAATATAGTGCTTTGGCTTGACAGCAGGTTGAGAATCGTGGCAGCTGAGGACACTGAACTAATGTAAGTCATAAAAGTTTTACCGCCATGAGATTTGCTCTCGAGACCATAAAACTGTAGTCAATGAAAAATAGCAATTGACTGCATCGTGGGGTGAGTAAGTTATCCTGCGCTCTCCAGTGTTGGCTGCAGAGTGGGCTAAACACTGTCTCTGCTGCAAAACCCCGATTTTGTAAATAACATGATTTAGTCTTTTTAAAAGATTAAAAACAGAATGGGGCAAAAGAAAGTCCTTGCAGCTGGTCTGCTTCTAAGCCCAGCAGCAGGGTGAGGAGGGCTGGGGGACAAGCCCGGACCACATCCTGGGAGCCGTCTCACAAGAGGAGATGTGATGAACAGGACACCCATCTCTGTGGTTAGCCTTCCAAACTTGCAGCCTCGACCTCCCACCATCGGGCAGAATCAATGTGCAGGTTGAGCTGTGATATGCTTGCTGCAGGCACCTCAACACCAGCAAGATCCTGTGGGGGAGGGGTATGTAGAGCTGGAGAAATCATCTCAGTGAACAGGAGCCCAATGAGGCCGGAGGGCTGGAGGCCACAGGAGCTCACTGGTGGGGTCTTGCAAGAGAAGTGGGACATCAGGTGAAACCAGACTTCAGTCGGTGGTGACACGTCAGTATTGGCTCACGACATGTGACCAGTGCTCACATCAGGGCCTGCTCGGTGCAGGCATATGGAACTCTGCACTATATTTGCACTGGTTTTTCAGGAAGGCTACTAAAATAACAAGCTTATTTTTAAAAGAAAAAGCAGAATACAGTTTGTCAATTCCCTCTCCCAAACCAGAAATCTGTCTGCATGTGCCTTCCCTTTACTGCTGTGAACAGGTGCCTGCCGGTCGCCAGCCAGCTCTGGCTCCTCTCCACATTCCTCTCAGAGAGCTTCAAGGGCTTGATTTGACTGTGAATGGCCCTGGACTTTGTTTGGTTCTGAATGATCTTTGTTCCATGGATGTCTGAGATGTGCACAGCGCTCTCTTTCTTCTGACTGAGTCATTTGTCGTGCATCCATGAGCGCTGTGGGTCCCACCCTCACCTCAGTCAAGGCCACTCTGATGTCCTAGCCAGCCAGGCAGGGCACGTCACCACCATGTGTGGCCTTCCATGGCATGTTGCCCTTTTCGTACAATGACCTGATTTTTAAAATAGGTCTTCACAAAATCTCTTTCCGGGCAACATGATGTTTGGATAAGCCTAGTGTCGGGACAGTGCTGTGGCTGGGTTTTAGTGTTAGGGTCCTTGCTACCCTTGCCCAGTTGTTGATGGAAGTAACAGTGTCATCTTCTGTCCTCTATGGGCACCAAGACACATGACACACAGACACACACACACATAGACAAAAATGATAAAAACATGTGTGTTCTTTTGTCAGAAAAGCCTTGTCATAAAGCAAAGTGAAATTTTGTCCACCTGAACCTTCACCTCCCCGTGTGAGAAGCACCCAGTCACTGAGTCAGTGAGGAACCCTTCAACTTGCCATCAAATAGGAAAGCCAGGTAGAAGGCAGGAAAAGGTGGAAGCCTGAAGACTACCCATCAAAAAAGCAGGTGAAGATGTGGGCTGCCTTTGCTCAGGAATCATTTGAAAGACAACATGGGACAGAGACCTTTGTGTGGTTCAGTGCTGCTTGCTGTGGGAAACTGAGGCACCTGCTCAGTGGGTGGCTGAGTGGTGGTACGTAGCTGGTGCAGAGGAACTACACAGTCAGCCCTCAGAACTGCGTCCCCCTGGTGGGCATGGCAAAGCAGCCACCACAAGACGACCCTTCTGCTGTAAGAGACACTGGAAGCCACTTGGAGAGCTACCTCTGCTTAATGTCACTGTGGGCATGATGGGCTGGTGTGAACAGATGTCCCAAACTCCAGTTCTGTGTAGTTTACTCACAGAGACCTAGGGTGGCATCTTTTGTTCTGGAACTGTCCAGATTCTTTGGGGGGAGTTAATGGGCTGTCCTGCTAGGATCAGTGTGTTTACTGAGATAAGATAACCTTTAACTTATCTGTTTGAGGGGTAGGGAGGATATCCCAAAAGCTTTCCTGAGGAAAAACAGGCCTTTCAAAGTGGCAGGGAGGGAGAGCCTGGGGCAGGCCATGCCCTACCAGGCCACTCTGTAGAGTGCTTCTGTGTCATGTCTGTGTGCTCATCAAGCTCTAAACAGCAGGACAGGAAAACAGAACAGAATGTTTCACCTCTTCCAAGAAAACTCTCCTTGTTTAAGGCAACCCACAGCCTTTACCCAGTGTTCTAGGCTGCAGACTTCTATTTTGTATAAATATGAACATCAGAACTGAAGAGGTGATTCAGCTGCTGAAGTGCTGGCGGCACAAGCTGAGGACCTGAGTTCAGATCCCCTGAAGGGGCTGATGGCAGCAAGCTTGTATTCCTAGCACTATGCAGATAAAGTGAGGACAATCCCTGGAATCCCAACCAGGCCAGCCAACTGGTGAGTTCCAGGTTCACTGAAACTACAGTGGAGAGCAATAGAAAAAGATGACTAATGTCAGCCTCCAGTTACACACACATAAACATGTGCACACACACACATACACACACATGCACGCACACCAAATACCAAAATACCAATTTATGGCATACAGGCAACCTGTCCTCAAAGATAAGATTAGGATGGGGCAGAGATTCAGTATGTCATTGTGGCGGTATCCAGGGTAACAGGACCTAATATAACTTCTTTAAAAATAAACATTTTGTATTTATCTATTCTGTGTGCATGTGTGTGTGCATGTTTGGGTGTCCATGCATGTTCAGTGGGGAGAATCATGACACATTTGCAGAAATCTGTTGTCCTCTTTCATTATGTGGGTCCCAGAGGTCAAACTCAGGTCATCAGACTTGGCGGTAAGCACCTTTCCCCACGGAGCCATCTCACTGTCCCTGCCTTAAAATGAGTGTTGTCCTGTGAGGTCACGATGGGAGGAGAGAATAGATGCAGGGACAAGAGGGAGAGATTCTGTATGACGATGATAGCCACAGAGACAAAGGCAGATCCAATCCCAATCACGGCATATTGGAAGATGGCATTGACAGTTTCCAATAATTTGAAGGAAAGGGAAGATACCTAGGTGATTTGGTGAAGCCAAGAGAGCAGATCCAATGAAGCTTAGAAAGAAAGCAGGTTTGGCACAGAGGTTGAGAGGTGAGGCGTTGAATGCTTCCAGTATGAGGCTGGCTGTAGATTAACCAAAAAGAAGTTATCGGTGGGGTGTGAGGGCATGCAGGTATTTAAGGGAGACAGCTCAAGCCCAGCGTCAATTTGAACAGCTTGACAAGTCACTGTGAAATCCTGGCCACAGCTTTTATCATGAAGCCTTAATTTAAAGAAAATATCAAAATGTCTTGATGGAAAGCAGTCCCAAGATCAGCCGCAGGGAACAATCAGAGCAGGTTAGATAAGGGTACCGACTGTCTCCTGACAGTCAGAATGCCCATGTGAGCCAGGCATGATGGCACATGCCTTTAAATCCTAGTACTCTGGGAGGCAGAGGCAGGTGGATTGCTTTAAGCTTGAGGCCAGCCTGTTCTACAAAATGAGTCCAGGACAGCCAAGGCTACACAGAGAAACCCTGCCTGGAAAATCAGACAAACAAAACCCAAACCCAAAGAAGCCAGAATACCCCTGTGGTCATGTACACAGAGAGGGGGTTACACAGGGGTAACAAAGTCAACCGCCCCTGTTTTGGGAGGCTGCCTCCTGACAGAATGCCCATGTGGCTTGGCGGTCCTTGAGACTGCAAGTAGATTTCTGTCATACCAAAAGCAAAGACAGCAGGGTGCTGGGGCATTTTCCACAACACGTGTGCTTACAAAGGATTTGAGCCTCAAAAGACTTTGGCTTTTTTAATATACATTTGCTCTGCGCTTCTGATCTGCTGCCCCTAAACACACACACAGACACACACACACACCATCCATGGGTTTTTCTGGAGGATCACGGGGAAAGATCTTAAAAGTGCGATCTTGTTCATCTAACTTGGGAAGGAAAAATCTGAATATGCTAACCTCTTAATAAATATTCATATTGAGAGAGTGATAGCCCAATCAAGCAGTGGGGATGATAACAAGGACACTTAACAACCATGAAAGTTGTTCTGGCTGGTGCAAAGCAGATAAGCCTTGGATGGTTTCTGCTTATGAATTTAGTCTGCTCCATGGGAAATTAAGAACAACTTAGCTGCATGTCAAAGAAAAACATCCAACAGATACAGACAGAACTGGTTTTATTTTGCAATTTATGCATTCGGACACTGCATTCTACAAAACAGAATGAGCATTTCCCCCTGACACAGAACAGGCAAGGGGGGCTATAAGATAGGAACAAGGAAGCAGGACCATAGAAGAAGCATCCTGGTAGATTCTGTGGTTTGGTTAAGTGTCTTACAGAAGACTGTGTGTTGTGTTTAGGGCTTGGCCTTGTTTCTATGGGGGCAGGTGGAGCCTTGAAGAGACAGTTTAGTGGGAAGTCTTCAGATGATTATGGTGTGCCCTCAGAAGGGACTGTGGTACCCTGGTTTCTTCTTTTAATCTCCGCTTTCTGACTTCATGATGTGCAGTTTCCACCAAACACTCCCTGCTGTTAGGTGCTTCCCACAGGTCCACAGCAGCAGGACTGAAACCTCCAAAATAAACCTGTTTTTCTCTTTTCAACTTGACCTGGGTATTTTGTCACAGTCACAGAAATTTGAATGACACCATTAACATTAGGTTATATTGTAAGGGTTAACAGAGAGGGGACAGAGGTAAACTATGTTTTATGTTTAAGAAAAACAAGTCTGCTGCCCTAAAGTCTTAGTTTGATACTGTAACATTTAATGTAGCATTCAGCATAAGTAGCATTTTGCTGATCTCAGTCAACAATTCACTCATATCATTCTGGTTCATTAGGGACACTGGGTCCTTTTTTCTTGTCTTTTAAAAAGGATGTACCTCCCAATCTAAAAGTTCACCTTAAAACATTAAAAAAAAATAATGTATGTGTGTGTGTGTGTGTGTGTTGGGGGTGGGTGGGGGCTGGAGGTTGTATACAAAAGAGCAGGTGCCTATGGGGGCCAGAGGTGCTGAATCCCTTGGAGCTCAAGTTACAAGTGGCAGCTTCTGGATATGGGTGCTGGAAACCAAACTTGGGACTTCCTCAATGCTCTTCCCCACCAAGCCTTCTCTCCAGCCCCGAAAGTCCACCTCTTAATCTCATCAGCAGGGTAAATAGAATGAGCTGAGCCAAGCTATGAAAACAAATCAATCCTTTAAACAAAGTTCCCTGCAAACTCTGCTGTGGTCACCATCTCCAAAGCTTTGAGGAGCGTACCAGGAAATGCTGTCAACAGCAAGTTGTGTGCAGGGATTTGTAAACTAGGTTTTGTTTCCCTTCATTCCTGTTACGGATGACCTCATTAGCGACAGAGGCCTCCATTAGAAAAGGGAGTTTTCAGCAATAGGACACATATGACATGCAGGACCAGGCTGTCCAGGCAGTCCTGCATAGCTGGTTGGCCACCTGTCGAGCAGTCATGCTGGAAAACATGAGAATCCCTCACTCGGTGGTTCCCTGCAGCTATAGTAACACAAAGCTGTGTGTTTTGGATGGGTTTTGCTGTCCCAGCAGTCTATAAGAGATTTCCTCTTTGTCATTAACCTACCATCATGAGCAACCTGTTTTGTTAGTTGGCCATGACCTCCAAACACATGGGGGGAGGGTGCAGTCAGCAGGAACTCCAGCTGTGAGTGGAGGTGGGGTGGCCTCACCTTAAAGAAAGTTCATGTTTGTTTCAAGCTGTCCTAACATCTGATTGGGTTCAACAGTATCAGAAGAATATATATGAGGGATTGTTTCGACATGTGGAATTCAGCCAACTGCCTTAGAACAGTCAGGGAGATCACAGCGTAACTGTGCAGTAGGGACCAGGGAGTTCTTTTGATAGAAAAACAAAACAAAACAAAACAAAAACCTCTTATGAGTCAACCTCTTAAGGTGCTCAAAGCAATTGAAGCTTCTGGGTTTGCCCCCTACCCCCTGCCCCCGACCCATGCCCTGCCTGTTCAGATCTTTTCACCTCTTCATACTCATTCTTTTAGGTTTGAGCCCAGCCCATACTTAACCCAACCTCTCCCCAGCAGGCAGCTTAAATGAAGTGATGTAACCAACATCTGGTTTTCTCCCAGTTCCAGCTGGTCCCCAAAGCCCACCTGCCCACTGCTGTCGGCTTGCAGACTGTAGTACCTCAGCTCACTCCACTTTGGCCTCAAAGTAAAGAGAATTAATGGATAAGTTTAGACTCCAGAGAAGGAAGAGGATGGGATGAGGTAGAGACTGGACCGTCCAGGGTTTGCATCTCATGGTAACAAACAAACAGTTTCGTTGTTTGGTGCCATCATTAGATTAATGAGAAAAACATGGATCCAAAACAAGCTCCTTAGCCTGGCAAAATGCCTCAGCTGGTAAAGGAACTTGTCACCAAGCTTGACAACCTAAGTCTGATTCCTGGGACTCACAGGATGGAAGAAGAGAACAGACTTTCGCAAATTGTCCTCTGACTTGCCCACATGGTGTATGTGCACACCCCGACTCCTGTGGCAGTCTATTCTGTCAGTTTCTTAACTTCAAATTATTTTTACAGACAGGTGTGGTAGTGCACGCCTGTAATCCCAGCACACTGGGATGCAGGGGCAAGTGGATCTCTGTGAGTTTGAGGCCAGCCTGGTCTACAAAGTGAGTCCAGGACAGCCAAGGCCTGGTCTACAAAGTGAGTCCAGCATTGGAAATAGGAGAAAACAAGTAACAGGCCAGGAACCTACCACAGAGGTCCTCTGAAAGACTCTACCTAGCAGTGTATCAAAGCAGAAACTGAGACTCATAACCAAACCTTGGGCAGAGTGCAGGGAATCATATGAAAGAAGGGGGAGTTATTATGACCTGCAGAGGACAGGAGCTCCACAAGACCAAATATATCAGGGCACAGGGGTCTTTTCTGAGACTGTTTCTCCAACCAAGGACCATGAATGGATATAACCTAGAACCCTTGCCCAGATATAGCCCATCGCAGCTCAGTATCCAAGTGGGTTCTCTAGTTACAGAACAGGGACTGTCTCAGACATGAACTCAATGGCTGGCTCTTTGACCTCCCTCCCACCCACCCTCCTACCCCCGAGGGAGGAGCAGCCTTGCTAGGCCACAGAGGAGGACACTGTAGCCAGCCCTGAAGAGACCTGATAAGCTAGGATCAGATGGAAGAGGAGGAGGACCTCCTCCATCAGTGGATTTAGGGGCAGGAAGGAGATGAGGGAGGGTGGGATTGGGAGGGAATGAGGGAGGGGGCTACATCTGGGATACAAAGTAAACAAACTGTAATTAATATATATATATATAAAAAGTGAGTCCAGGACAGCCAAGGCTACACAGAGAAACCCTGTCTCAACAAAACAAAACAAAACAAAACAAAACAAAACAAAACACCATGAAACAAAAACTTTACATCTCCTATTTAACTAAGTCTGAAATTCTATATTTGTTTTATCTTTTCCTAAATAGATGTGAGTTTTACCTTTAATGTTTTACAATTATTATCAGCCAGGCATCAGCAGCTGCCGGGTTTCTAGTGCTTAAGCTTTAAACATGCCAGCATCCTACTGAGAGTGCTGCTTCATGCCTGAAGTTTTAGCACTTAGGATGTAGAGGCAGGAGGGCCAGTGGCTCAAGGTCACTCTGGGCTTCATAGTGAGACAAACAATCAGCACTCCAAAGTGCAGGATAGCTGGTAGCAGCCTGGAAAAGTCCTGGGACAAGAGGGAGCTCACAGAGGATTAACATCCACGGAGAGGGTGGGGGTCGGGGAGGGGAGAGAGAGAGAGAGAGAGAGAGAGAGAGAGAGAGAGAGAGAGAGAGAGAGAGAGAGAGAGAGAGAGAAGTGGTGAGCAAGATAGCAGTAGCTGTTCTGAAGGTAAAATTTAGGAGAAAGCAAAACCTAAATGATGACACAGCCAGCTTAGGGGCCCAGAGCTAATGGCTCTCAGCTCTTTGATGGATTCTTTGAAGAAATGCTTTGTCATTAAAGCTCTGTGGTGAAGAGGACAGTAGTGTATATAGTTCATCAGCTACTCAGTGAAACAGCGGCTGAGGAGAATGCAGGCAAAGCTCACAACTTGTTTCTCCTGTATTTTCCTTCTTCTATTTGTGTGGAGGTGATGTATTTCAAAAGCCGTCTCTAACCCAGGCTCAGATCTTTCAACACACATGACAGAAATTCCTCAAGACAAGGAAACATTCTCCTCTTTAGAAAGAGCCCATCTGGCAGCAAGTGGCTCAGATCATGAGATGTGTGTACTATTTAACCATCGAGGGGTGAAAGAGATCTGTCCTGGGGGTGGGGTGGGGCAGGGCACACTGGACTTCCTGTGTAGAATGGAGTCTTGGTTGGCAGAAGCGCTTCTTTCTGCTTCGGCGGATGCATCCTATGCATACCATGCCCACAGAAATTCCCCACTTCTCCATCTCAGGACATTCCTAGTACATGCCTGCCAGTGTTCATGATATGTAGTATGGATAATATGCAGGTGATGGCTACGTGGGTAGATCACCTGCTCTGAAGTGTGTGGACCTAGATTCAAATCCCCAGAACCCACGAAAGCTGAATAGAGTAGCAGGAGCATCTGTAGTCCAGTGCTCCCGAGAGGAGATGAGGCAGAGACAGGGGAATCCAAGATGCTCATATGGACTAGCTAACTTGACACACATAAGAGACCTGCCTCAAGCAGGTTGGAGGATGACCAACCTGTGTGGAGGAGGAGGACAAGGAGGAGGAGGAGCAGGACAAGGAGGAGGAGGAACTCTGTCCACTATACCCAGTGGCCATATGGACTTTTGTGGCAGACACATTGTCAACACTATCCAAATGTTTCTGAGGCTAATTTATCTTCCCAAGTGGACCCACTAAGCCAGGCCCACACACAAAATATATGCCTGCACAGATGGATTTATTTCCTCTCCTCTAAGAATAATCCCTGTTCAGGACCCTGAGATTTGGTTCCCTCTGTAAGCCAGCGTCTACTTAGGAAGTCAGGTAGAAGCCGCTGCATTTGCTTCCCACTCCAACCGCAGCAGCTCACCTGCAGACACATCACACTCACCGGTACAGGCAGGTCTACTTCTGCCTGAGTGCATGGAGTCCCCCCTTCTCCTCCTACTGTGGGTGTTTTGGTTTATGATATGTAAACATGTTTTTGTTAAAATTCCAAGTTGGGGATTTTAGTTTGTCCACACCTGTTAAGTGTCTCGTGTAGAGTGTGGTCTTTGTCAGGTAGAATTAGGTGAATTCTGAGGACTTGAGGGATATAAATATGACAGCCTGGAGGAGGAAGACACAGCTGCTTGGAGGAGGACTGCTTGCTGCTGGTTCATCCTGCCACTGCATTTGCTGCTTGCTGATTTGCTGGTTACCTGGACTTCTGGATTTCTGTATGACTGATATTGTTATCACCCCCCAAAGTATCCTACGACCCTACCCAGTGGCAAGTAGCAGAGAGAACTCTGCCCCCATCCCCACAACCTTCTTTCCCTCCTACCCAATGTTGGAAGATTGGAACGGAGGTAGAAGCATTTAATAACCCTAAATAAAGTAGGTTTGTTAAAAAATCAAGGTCAACATCCTCCCTCCTCTCTTTCCCTCTCGATCCCACATCCCCCTGTGTGTGCGTGTAGTATTTGTACCCATGTGTGGTTGGGTACACATACCTGTGCAGAGGTCAGGGAATGATGGTGAACATCCTGCCCTATAAATCTAAACCTCATCCTTTGAGACAGTTTCTCTCCCTGAGGCTGGCAAGCCCTGTGAGCCCCTTGTCTGTACCCTTCCCAACGCTGGGGTTCCAGACAGGCACATGCTTCCTGACCCAGCTTTTTCTTATGTGTTCTGGAATCCAAACACAGATCCCTGCGTTTGTACCTTGACCATCTGAGCCACATGGCCCGTCTTCCTCCTCCTTCTCAGCCTTCCATGAAGACTGCAGAGGGGTCTGCTTAAACTCTTCGCTCTGTGGCTGGCAAGATAAAGTAGGGCAGAGGTGAATGCTTCCACTACCCCGTTGTGGATGATTGTATTCGTTATGGGAAAGCTGAAGGGAGATTACAGGTAAGTATTCCCAAGAAGGAAGACTCAGGAAAGGAATGGAGCCTGAAGGTAAGCAGCTTGACTGACAGGCCAGGGTGCTCAGTAGCACTTCTGGGTTTCCACTTTAGGAATTTCTTTGGAAATTAAACTGTGCTCACGGACCGTATCTGGTCAGATTACATTCTGGGTAGAAGCTTTGGCAGCAAGATAAAAACAGGGTTCAGTTTCAGTGTGAAGAAACATGGGCTGGCGGAGGGAGCCCCATTAGAGAGGGATGAGGTGTGAGAGCACAGTCTCCTCCACCTTTGATTAAAGTGTGAGTGGACTGAGCTACAGCTCAGCCTGTGAAGGCTGAGAAAACGCAGGCTTCGACCCCCCTCCGGACCCTCTGTAGGGCTGGCTGGATGTAGAAAGGGTATCTCCATAAGGCTGCTGGACTAGAGGCCATGATTTGAAAACTGCTGATTAGGAACACTGATGGGGCCACCACAGTGGAGATCTGAATACCCTCGAGGGACCATACCCCGAGAAGCCATCCCCAAAGGGCCATGCACTCCAGGACTCATCCCCAGACTGTGGCACCACTCGGAGGTGGTGGATTCTTCAGGAAACAGGGTCTAGCTGGAGGGAGTTAGATCACTGGGAGCTTAACCTTACAGGGCGTATGGAAACACTGGGACCTTCCTTTCCTTTTCTTCCTAGCTGACACTTGGTGAGGAGCTTCTTTTACTGGGAGTTCTGACACGATACAGTACGCTGGCCTACCAACCGAGAGCTGAAAACAGGAGTCAGAACAAACTCTTCCTCTTTGTAATTTGGCCTCACAGTGACAGAAAGTGTTCAACATAAAGTGGATGGAGACCGAGAGGCAAAATCCAGAGCCTTTTCTGGACATTTTCTGTTTGCTAATGCCTTTGGCTTTCTTAGTGCCCACTGTAAACTTATGTAAGTCTTTTCTTGAGCCAACTTTTATAGACATGATTAAAGTCTTAGGAGGTAGATGTTAGAAGGAAGAAAAACATCTACCTTCTTTGACTCTCTAGAACATACATACGCCCACCAAGTACAGACACTGTTTTCATCTGTAGTAAGAGATGGTCAACACTTCTGATGCTGCCTGCAGTACTTCAGCTGCAAGAACATGAGAGAACTGACCCTGTAACTCAGGCCAACCTTGATCTCATCAGGGTTTGCCTCACATGTCACAGCACCCCTGATTCCTGCTCCGAGATGCCCTGGGAGAGCCCTGAAGGTGTGCAGACGCTGTTCTGGCCTTTGTGGGTGAGGTGGGTCCTCCCGAATAGCTCCAGCATTTCCACTTCTCCCTGAGCCTGGTAAGACATTTGAGCATGGCAAACTCATGACCCTTTAGGAAACTTCAGAACTATTGAGCACTTCAAAAGCCTTCTGTCCACTTAGGCTGCATCTGTTGATGTTTGGCATGTTAGATGATATGTATTTATTTTAAATAGCCACAACAATGACACATGCTAGCTTTTTACCACTCTAAAATGTAGAAGCAACATTTTCTAAGAATTCAGAGAGTCACTGTTTTACAAGTTGGAAAGCCTCTTTAATCTCTGGCGTAGTCGATGGCAGCTGCCTTCCCTTGTGTGTCGTGGTACCTGGAACAGGGGCACATTTGAGTTCTTTCAGATGGTGGTGGGCATCTTCCTGCTACCACATTAACAATTAGGACTTTCTTCAAGATCAGGCGCAACATGGTATTAAAGGCCAGGCCTTTACTAGTACCTCTTGGCCATCCTTGCACTTTTAGTGAGTGTGTCTCTCCTTACACGCAGTGTCTGAGGAGTAAGGTGGTTCACACGCACCGCTCTATCCAGGCCATCTGAAGGGATATATCTCCACCCTGTGTGGTAGAGCAGTGGAGAGTAATGACCACTGCTGAAGTCTGGTGCCACTGTCAAGGGACTGACACACTTGCAGTCCTACATGCTGTCTTGGCTGCCCTTACCGGCTCTGAGTGAAGATCTGAGAAGCCACCTAAAGGAGGAGACACGTGTTTCCTCACCCTTAGATCACAGTCTACTGTGCCAGGAGAGGCACAGTGGTGGGATCAGCTCTTGTCAAGGATGGAGGGGATGTGAGGCAGCTAGTCCAACGTGGTGGAACAGGAAACAGAGCTCGTGCAGAACCAGAGGCAGGTAGTCCCTTCAAGCCCTGTCCTAGTGGCCTATCTTGGCTAGCTAGGCCCCAAGTTGCAAAGGCTCCACAACCTCCCCAAAGAGTTCCACCAGCTGAAGATCAGTTCACCTGCAAACCACAACACCCACCATTGCGTGTGTGTATGTGTGTGTGCATGTGTGAGTGAGTGAGTGAGCCCATGCACACTCGTGTGTGCCAACACAGTAAATAATGTCTCACTGCCATTAGAAAAATTCTATAGACTCCCAGACAAGGTCTCATTCATGGACCACAGTTTGACCACTGTGTCCAGAGAGTGAACTAGCAGTCACATCCTACATCATTCTCCTGCTGCTCTTCTGGGCGCTATGGATTGGATCCAGATCCTTTTGCACAGTGGGTAAGTGCCCTGCCACTGAGAAACTTCCACGATCATTAGTGTTTGCTTTCTTGCCATTGTATTGTTATTGTCAGCATCATTGTGGCTGTTTTGAGATAGGGGTCTTGCTCTGTTGGCGAGGCTGGTCTTGAACATGTGGACTTACACACTTTCTGCCCCAGCCACCTCAGTCCTAGCTTTTCATTGCCTTTTTGATTCTTTAGTTTTTCAATGTGACTTTTAAATAAAATCACCAGATCACATTAAAAAAATCTTCTAGTTTTCACATCTAATTACAAAGCAAAACAAATCGCCAATTTTTTTTTTCTTACAAAGTCTCTTAAATGTAATAAAAATAGTAATTAGTAACCCAGTAGGGATCACCCTCCTGGCAGCCAGATAATGAAACGCAGTGCACTCTAGAATACACAGAAAAATATAGGCTTGAATGTGCTTTAAATTTATAGGCATTATTTTGTTTCTTTAAAAATAGAATGTGAGACCAATATGGCGGCTCAGCGGGTGAAGACACTTTCACAAAATCTGAGTTCCATCTCTGAGCCACATGGTAAACGGAGAGAAACTGTCCCACAGGTTGTCCTCTGACCCCCAAAGGCACGTTGTAGCAGAAGCACAGGTATACTCATGTGTGAGAATATGCATACACACACAGTAAGTAAATAAATGCAATGAAACCTAAAGAAGAGAAGACATCACTGTCTGTCATTCCATCATTTCTGTTTGATGGACCTAGTGAACAGATCTCAGACTTGCCTGATCCCTTGTGACTGGCAGCTGAGGTCAGGGATGGGGCATGAGCAGAGCTAGGAATTTAGGAACCCTGTAGGGAGAGGTGAGTGTGAGGATAGCTCACATGAAGAAGCCCTGGCCAGTCTCCCTCTAGCTCAGCCTTCCTCTGAGTCATTCGAGTGCTCTCCAGCTGCCCAGTGTACTTTCCCGCCAGGCTCTGGCCATTCCAGACCCATGAGAGATCTAAACACAGCTCATGCTTGGGCCTGCACCTAGAGCTTACATGGTCTTGGCTTTCTGGAGATGCCCCAAAACTGCAGTGTCAATAAAATACATCACTGGAGAGAGTAATCTGCCACAAACGAATACCCAGAGAGAAAGGACCCCCCTTGGAGCCTCCATGTGCATAGGGCATGGCTGTAAGGCAGACGTGGTCATGGTGCCATACTCTGCAGTGAGGAACAGACACCATGATTGCTCCTTCTGCACTGTTGATACTAAGAAGTAAGGGAACTCAGCCCATCAAGGAACTTACACATGAAGATCACCCTAACCTAAACAGAGGCTCACCCATCACTTTTGAGGTTAAACCCACTGTTGGCATTGTTGGGCAGCAGCACACATGAGTAGAGGGAAAACTGCAGAAGCATCAAAGCTTCAGGTCAAAAGCAGCTCAGTGGTAGAACACTCACCCAGCAAGAGGCTGGAGAAAACCAGACAGTGACAGAAGCATGGCCCTCCAGTGGCCTGTGAAAGGCTCCGAGGTTCCGTGTAGCAGCAGGGGTACTAGAGGGGGAGAAGCTGTGTCTTCCTTCTTTGCCTTTCGTTGAGTTTTGGCTTTGGATGATGACGGTCCAGGCTGAACTCACCTTAGCCTCTTGGAGGCAGGCAGCGGGCACGATAAATCGGCAGATGTCCCAGGAAGATGAAACCAATGGCTTGAGGCATGAATGCATGGTGGTTACTTTCTTCCTTTCTCTGTGTCCAGTGCTGTGACAGCTAGAGTTCGGGGAACAAATGGAGGGAGTTTATCTCCACACTCAGCCATAGTTTTAAAAACGAAATGATCTGTCTTAGCTTGCCTTCTGTTGCTATAATCGAATGCCATGTGCTAAGTAATGGCTCATTGGTCCAAAGCCTGGAAAGTTCAAAATCAAGGGTTGATTGGTCCTTGTGTGTGTGCCCATCTGTGTATATGAGAGGGTGTATGCATAGCATATAGTGTATATGTGTGAAGGTACACACACACACACACACAGGGTTGGGCAGAGGTTGTCATCAGAATGTTTTTCTTAATCATTTCTCCACCGTGGTTTTTGAAACAGAATCTCTCATGGAATCTGGAGTCTGTGGTTTTGACCTGATAGCCTAGCCAGTGGGCCCCTGAGATCTGCCTGTCTCTACTCCCTAAGCGCTAGATTCCACACATGTGCCACTATGTCTGGCCTTTATGTGGGGGCTGAGGCCCTCATGCTTGTGCAGCAAACACTTACTCACCAAGCTGTTTCCACAACCCTGGAGATTGCCTTCCTCCTCCATCACATGGCAGAGGGTGTTACAGGGGGAAATGGAGTGACCTTGCCAGAGAGAACTCACTATAACAGCAAAGTCATTCCCTTCAAAATCCACTGAGTACACCAATCCAGTTTTGAGGGCTCTTTCCCAAAAACCCAGGGACCTCCTAATCATCTGTCTGGACCAACTCCCTACCACCTCTCCATGGCCATTCAGGTTCAATGTGACTTTTAGTGGGGACATTTACACCAGAGCAAGGTCCCTGTAGACTGCCTTAAAGTCGCTCTGAGAGGAAGGTTTTTAGAAGTGGTGATTCAGGAATGTGCAGGTCTCTTCTTATTCTTGTGACTTGGTATTTATTCTCATTGATTTAAATTTCCTTAAAGAAAGGGTTTCGTTTTGCCAAGTTGTCTCCAAGGAACTTCCTACCATTCACCATGAACTGAAAACATGTGGGTTGGTGTCTACTGAGCCTGTGTGTGACCTTAGCCCCAGACTTGGCCACTGGTATCTCACTTAGCACATCAGCCTGTTGTCTCACTAGAGCATCAGCCGAAAGATGGGAACTGGGTAGGAGGGCCTCCCTGTGACAGGAGACAACAGTGAGACTGTTACAGTAGCTGCCACAATAGTGCAGTTTCACTTAAACCACTCTTGAGTAGTTTTCTTGAAGTAAGCAAAAGGATCTCCAGGAAATAGAAATCTCTCAGATCAGAACATGCCCGGGGGCTGGGGGGGGGGCGGCTCCCCACTACTGACCGGAGCAGCGGCCAGAGCACAAAGCTAATGCAGGTCAATGTCTACAAAGAAAGTCTGCATTTTTGTGAATTCTCTGAGAGGTTGGTGGTTGTGGCTGGCATTACTGAATTACTTTGTTGCTGTTTTGCAACTCAGCAGATATTAATACAATTTAAGTGTTTGTGTCAGATTTAATTAGAAACAAATTTTCCTCCACAGTAGTCTGCTTTGTCTTCCCCCTACATTTCTACTGGGACATTTTGCTCTAGATCTTTTCTTCAAGGGCAACAGAAACCTTCCCATACAGTGGAAGGGCAGTTCAGAGGTAGAGCATGAGGGCACTGGAACTGAACACAACTGTGCCAGCCCTACCATGACTGCATGCTGCCCCACAGGGATGCCTGGGCACACTGCTCCGCTAATTCTGTGAGCTGCTGAGGGCTGGTGGCCAGCTCTCCAGCACACATCCTGCAAAGTGCCTGGCCTGTGAAGGGCCTAGCACATAAGCAAACAGCAATGGAAGTCGTCCTTGTCTCAGTTCTGTTGCTTTGACAAAATATCTTGGTGAAATGTAACTTATGGAGGGAAGCTCTTACTTTAGCTCACAGTTATAGACTATCGATGTGGGGAAGCCACAGTCTCAGGAGCTTGAAGCAGCTAGTCACAGGACATCCACATTCCAGAGAGGAGAGAAGCAAAGGCACGCATGCTGCCTACTTGCTTGCTTGCTCTTCCCTCTATCTTTTCTCCCTTATACAGTTCAGAAACCCTTTTCTAGGAAATGATGCTACCTGCAGTGGGCTGGACCCAAGATGATCTCTCACAGACACGCCCAAAGACCAACCCAAAGCAGACAATCCCTGACTGAGGTTCTCTGCCTAGGAGATTTCAGGTTGTGTCATGTTGATGATTGAAGCTAACCATCAGTTGAGTTCTGGAGAGACAGTAAGTGTGTGAGAGGGCATATTGTTCTTCCAGAGGACTCAAGTCAGCTTCCGGCACCCACATCAGACAGCTCAGGGCCACTTCTACCTCTAGCTGCAGGGAATCTGACACCTCTGTTTTACTTGAGCCCACCCCTACACACACACACACACACACACACACTCACACATACACACACACACACACATACTCACATTCCCTCACACATACATATACACTCAGACACACTCTCACTCTCACGCTCTTACACATACCCACTCTCACACACACTTAAACACTCTTACACACACTCACACACACTCATCATTAACACACACAACACACACATGATTAAAAATAAGATAAACCTTAGACAGCGAAAGCTTACCCTCACAGAAGGTGACTGATAGTCGCTGATGTCATCATGATCATGTGGACTTCCAGTCTGCTTGGGTCTGCCATCTCAGACATTCTGTCCCCAGTGAGACAGCTGCTGTCACCTGTCTGGGCCTGGAGGAGACAGGCCCCTGCTTGTCCCTGCGCCCTCACCTGCTTTCCCTTCTGTAGCGGACAGGCAGTCCAAGCTGGAGGTCCTGGGGAAGCACACACAGCTGCTCACTGCGTGGGAGCATCAGAAGTCCGTCAGAAGTGTGCAGCTCCTGAATGCCCCAAAGTCGGCTTCAGGTAGGAGTGTGGGGGGCATGTGTCAGGGTGTGCTGCATGTAGCGTGTACCAGAGGTAAGGTGCACATGTGCTGTACACTGGCTACAAGTGCTACTTGTCTCGTTGCTGCAGCCAAATACTCCACAGAAGCATCTTCAAGGTTCGGAAGACACAGACAATCATGGCAGGAGCAGTTCGATGCTGTGTTCACAGCCAGGGAGCTGTGCTCACTTTCATTTTTTTGTTCAGTCTGGGTCCTCCGACATGGGATGTCACCTCTATTCAAGCTGGATCTTCCCATGTTATCGAGAACTGTAATTTCTGAGGTAGGTATGATGTGTGTTTGCATCATAGTGTGTGTGGCGTGGGCACTTGCAGGCAAATGTGGAACATTTTTGTGTGGTGTACAGACTATGTGAGTGACATATATATATATATATATATATCTGAACATATATATATATATATATATATATGTTGCTGAACATGGCATGTGTACGATGTCTGTGGTATGTGTTTAGTGTGGTATATATATATATATATATGTATGTGAAGTGTGTGATGGATGTATGTATGATATGCGTAAAATGTGTCTTCATGTTTGACTTGTGTGTACGCACTAGTATGTGCAGGTGTTATATGCATTACACCCATGTGTGGGTTTTTGTGTGTGGGGTGTGGTGGTATGGCATATGATATGTGTATGTAGACTTCAGTGGGTATACATGTGTGGAATATAGGGTCTTTGGGGTTGTTCCTGACTTCCAGCCATATGCCTGTATCCCACCTTACATAGCATGCGCCACTCTTACTTAAGAGCGTGAGACTGCGCATCTGTGCCTTCTGAGCGTAGGCCAGCTTCTGGGACGGAGCTGGGCCTTGAGGAGGCCACGGTGCTCCCTGAGCACCCTGTGCCAGGCCTCTTTCCCTGACAGAGCATAGATTCTCTCTGCCCACTGTGATGGGTTGGATGAGAAATGTTCCCCTAGAAGTGTATGTCTCAATCTTGGGTCCCCGGTTAGTGGCACTGTTCGGGAGGTTGCAGACCCTTTAGGAGGTGGAGCCTTCATGCAGGAAGTAGGAGATGAGGAGGTGTTCTGAAGTTTTTACCTTTACTCACTTCCTGTTCTCTGTCTCTGCTTCCTGTGTGGATAAAATGTGGTCAGCTAGCTTCCTACTTCTGCTGCTATGCCTTCCCACCACAATGGACTCTAGCCCTCTGGAACTGTAAGCCAAAATAGACCTGTTTCTGCTCTAAGTTGCCTTTGCTCATGGCATTTTATTATAGCCACAGGAAAGTAAGGAACATGCGTAGGACTCTGGCCTCTGCTACTTTGTGAGCTCTTTTTTCCCCCACCCCTTTTCCCCCTGGTTTCACTCCCTATCACCAGATAGTAGAGAAAGAAGAACAGAAGGAGGGAAAGAGAGATGTCTCTGAATCTGACTTATTTCCTTTTGTTTCTTCTTTGAGCATGACTACTAACAAACCACAACCAATCCCACCTATGAGGGCCCTAGCATTTATATGCCCTCTGAAAAGTCACCAGAATTCCAAAGTCTCACAGTTGTAGAAACTATCTGCAGCTGGCAAAACTGTACCTCTGCTAGAGCATGAAGCAAATCACAGCTAGCCACTGCAGCCAGTCAGAAGCAGTCCCATGTCCCCACACCTGGGATCAAAACAAAAACACTTTAATATTTCTATGTTTTCTAAAGAAGCCAAAATTCCAAAAGTGTCACTACAACCCTGGGGGGTGGTGTGCATCCAGGAACCACAGGGCTGCCCTCTCCATCCTTGACATCAGGGGTCCTGGGAACCTGCAGGCCCACAGGTATGTGTAGTGTCTGCAGTTGAATGCGGCCTGTTCTTGCCTCATCTGGATCTCCAGAGTAAGCCCCGAGTGTGCAAGGGCTCAGCTGTTCCTGAACAACTGATCTGCCAGCTGTGGTCTGCAGTGGAGAGGGCCTCACAGACCTCTAGCTAGGATATTAAATCTAGATGGCCCAGCATCACAAGGACATGTTGGCTGATTGATTCCCTGACAGAGGTCTGTAACTGGACAGACGGAGCACAAGGCTGCTCTTGTATCTTGACCTCCCTTGATTTTTAATCCATAGCCATTTTCAAGTCAGGAAATCAGATCACATAAAACTACCTTAAAGTGGCAGTTCAGAACTAAATCATATTTCAGATGAATAACGGCCCTGCTCCTCCATGAATTCCAGCTGCATGCTTTATGTTCTGTATATGAGTGACCTGTTTGCACATATGGCCAGCTTGTGGGCACCTTCTGAAGGCCAAAGTCTGGCATCAAACTGGGGTCTGCCTCTTCCCTTGCCTGCTGTGATCGAGCAGCATGAGTTTTCTTATTGCAGGAAAGATTAATTTGGCTCTAGGATCACACTGTTTTATAGTTGCCTCTAGTCCATGTTGGAGCTAGCAAACCATAGGTATAGAAATCTGAAGTGCCGGGAACCAGAAAATAAGCGTTCCGCACAGTCAGTGCATGAAAGGGAATGCTCCTCCCTCTTTTCCTCTAGAAGCCACTGGCTAGTTTGTCTGGTGCTGAGGCAGTCCCCACAGCCTTGTGAGGGATGAGCACATGCTCTACCGACTGGGCTACACAGCAGCTACTGCAAGGCCTTTGGAATTCCCTCCATTCTCTGTCCTCCACTTCCCTCTACTTTAATGCTCTCCCAACCTACAATTGTCTCACACAAAGAAACAACAGGAGGAATGTGGCCATTTTGATAGAAATTGTCAAGACAATATTTTGAAATGGGCTATGCCCATTTGTTGAGAAAGACTTAAAAGCTTCCATGGGGTTTCTCTGGTTCCTGGGACTTAGTGATCTTCTTTGTGGAGATGGAGATGTGATCATGAGGGAGCCAGGTTGCTCTGGGAGAGACGGTTTCCAGATGCCTGAAAGAGCCTCATTGGGATATAGTTTTGCATTTTAATTTTCTTCCCCAGTTGATTGACAGATGAAACTGCAACCAGGGTCTCAAGATCTGTTCATGTGGCTTGTCATGAGACAGACTTTTCTGTCACTTACATTTTCTAGCCAAGTGAAATTGCCCCTGGATTGGAAGTCCCCTCCCACACATCTCTTTCACCCAGGTAGGCATACATGGGCATGCTCATCATTCTGGAAACAATGTGCATTGCATGAGACGGGTGGAAAGACCGCACCCGAGGGTGAGTACCATGGTTTTTGTTGCCTCTGGCCTCTACCAATGATGTCTCTGAATCTCATTTGGTGTCACTGTGTGGGTGGCATTTACAGCTGGATCTGCCCCTATCTAATAAATCCTGAGCAGAGGTGTATACACTAGAATTGTGCTAAGCAGATAGATAGATAGATAGATAGATAGATAGATAGATAGATAGATAGATTAGATAGAAAGATAGATGGATAGATAGATAGATAGATAGATAGATAGATAGATAGATAGATAGATAGATAGATAGATAGACAGATAGATAGGCAGATAGATAGATAGGCAAGATGAGTGGATGTATGGATAATGGATAAATGGATGGATAGATGGATGGATGGGTGAACGGATGGATGGATGGATGGACAGACAGACAGATGATAGGTTTATAGATTTTTTTTTACTAGAAGAAACCCTATAACACAAAACAAACACTGTTATTCATACTAGCTTTGGGTAAAAGTCAGTCGCTAGTCAGCTGTGTATTGGAACCCAAGGTGGATCTGTCTCTACAGGCAACTGGCTCTCTCATTGCAAGAACTAAAGGTGTGTGTGGAGAGGTCACAGGGCCAGCCCAGCCCTCTGCCTGTCTCTTAGGAGCCAGGATTCTTTGTCCTTCTTCCCATATCCACAGCTGGGCTTCCAAATGTCTGTGAAAATTATCCTGAACCTCTCAAGGTGGTGTGTGTGTAACTGTGTCACCTCTGAAGTTCTTACGGGATTGAAATTAATGTGAAGAACTTCAATTTGTCTGTGATGTCTTTTTGAAGCTTTTCTATACTCTCTCCCTGCCCGTCATTTCTGTTTTTTTTTTTTCTTTTTCTTTTCTGTTGGTCACTTTGCTGAGCTGTAAAGACTCTAGTCCTGACTGGTGGCTTACTGTATCTCCACAGGCAGATTCTTCAGCAGAGCAAAAGCTGCCAAGGTGAGGGAGCCCAGGTGGATGTTTCCATGTTCCAAGCAGCTTTCTCCTGAATGAGGGAGCTCATGTTAGGAAGGAGACTCTGAGAATTACAATCACAAAGTTAGAAACAAGGTATTGTGGTCCAGTCTCAAAGGTGCTATGACAAAAAACCTACACACTCAGATCTGTTTTCTAGAACCTTCCAGGGGGCCAATACACTGCTGCTTATTATCCCATTTGTCTCTGGCTTAGAGAATCTGAGAAGGCTTTAAGCTTAAAAAGCCTTGCTCTGTTCTTGTCATGTCCTCTTTCCTATGCTCGCCCAACCTGGAAACGTTCCTCCTTTAGATTAAGAAACACCGAGCAGCTGGATGCAGTGGTGCAGGCCTGTAATCCTCACACTAGAGGCAGGTGGATCTCTGTGAGTTTGAGGCTAGCCTGAGGCTAGCCTAGTTCGCAAAGCAAGTCCAGCACAGCCAAGGCTACACAGAGAAATCCTATCCTAAGAAAGAAAGAAAAACAGAAAAAAGAAACAGCATGTGCACTAATGAGGCACAGCTCTGGGTATGACTGTGTGGTGTTTCCAGAGGGCTTTAACAATTGAAAACAAATACGCAATGACCATGTGCCATACCTTGCATAGGCTGGGGTCCAGAAGGTCTGGACACAGTGTGACCAGCCCACTGACATCCCCGGTGCTGTGCCTTCCATACTATGATGGGCTTTATCACCTGAACCATGAGCCAGAACAAACCCTTCCTCCCTAGGTTGCTTCTTATTAGACATTTGGTCAAATGACGACAAAAGCAACTGACGTCACACTCCCCTCGACCACCAGAGTGAGGGTGTTTCGCTTTCTCACTCAGCTTGTCTCATTATTTCTAAAATTGGGTGAGGGCTGAGTTAGCTGCAGCAAACTCTAGTGACTGTAGACACGCCCAGAAGCCCTTTGGTGATCTTGAGGGAGGAGCACCGGTTTGCTTGAAACTCAGCATTGATTTCTGCCTTGAGTTTTTGCTGGAGCACGGCAGTGGGAGCTAAATTAAAAGCAAATTTGATTTTGTGCTCACAGCACAAAGCGGATCCTAAGATGGAGCCAGGAGGTGGCACAAGACCTTTCACCTTCCAAGACCCTAGTGCTCCAAGCTGTGTCTTAAGAGCCCAGCACTGTGGCCTACTGCTCCAAGCTATATGCTGGAGTACACAGCACTGACCTACTGCTCCAAGCCATTTGTTAAGTACACATCATTGTGACCAGGGAAACTGTTTTCCCTGAAAATATTTACTTCCTCCTCCTCTTCTTCTTCCTTCTCCTTTTTTGAGACAGGCTCCCATATTGTTTAGCCCAGGAACTCAAACTCGAAATCCCACAGCACTCAGCTCAACTGTAAGCTTTAAGGTGTGTAAACTATAGAATACAATCACTGTGACAACATGGATAAACCTGGAAGACACTATATGATGTAAGCCAGATACAGAAAGATAAAAACACATACCCTTCTGGCCTTCCTTCCTTCTTTCCTTTCTTCCTTTCTTTTCTATCTCTCTCTCTCTTTCTATTTGTTTCTTCTTTACTTTGAGGTCTTGCTGTATAGCCCAGGCTGTCCTTGACCTTGAGGCAATCCTCCTGTCTCAGATCCCTGAGCTGTGGGATTACAAATATGATCCATCACAGAAGACAACTTCCTGAACAGAACACCAACAGCTCAGGCTCTAAGATCTACAATTAAAAAATGAGACCTCATGAAACTGAAAAGCTTCTGTAAAGCAAAGGACACTGTTGTCAGAACAAAATGACAGCCTGCCGACTGGGAAAAGATCTTCACCAACCCCACATCCAATAGAGGACTAATATCCAGAATATATAAATAACTCAAGAAATTAGACACCAACAAACCAAATAATTCAATTAAAAAATGAGATACAAAGCTCAGCATAGAATTCTCAAAAGAGGAATATATAATGACAGAGAAACGCTTAAAGAAATGCTCAACATCCTTAGTCATAAGGGAAATACAAATCAAAACAACTCTGAGATTTCACCTTACACCTATCAGAATGGCTAAGATCAAAAACTCAAGTGACAGTATATGCTTGAGAGGATGTGGAGAAAGGGGAACCCTCCTCCATTGCTGGTGGGAATGTAAACTTGTACAACCACTTTGGAAATCAATCTGGCACTTTCTCAGAAAATTAGGAGTAGCACTACCTCCAGATCCAGCTATACCACTCCTGGGCATATACCCAAAAGATGCCCCATCATTCAATAAGGACATTTGATCAACTATGTTCCTAGCAGCTTTATTTTTAATAGCCAGAGTCTGGAAACAACCTAGGTGTCCCTCAATGGAGGAATGGATACAGAAATTGTGTACATCTACACAATGGAATACTACTCTGCTATTAAAACAAGGAAATCATGAAATTTGCAGGCGAATGGATGGAACTAGAAGAGATCATCCTGAGTGAGGTAACCCAGAAACAGAAAGACAGGCATGGTATACACTCACCAATAAGCAGATATTAGCTGTATAATATAGGACAGCCGTCTACATACTTAAAGAGGCTAAACACTGAGGACCCTAGGGAGGATGCTTATATTTCATTCAGAATGGCGAACAGGATATACACCAGAAGCAAACAGGAAGGAAGGAAACAGGATGGGAGCCTACTATAGAGGGTCCTCTGAAAGGATTCCCCAACAGGCAATGGAAGCAGATGCTGAGACTCAGGGCCAAACTTTGGGCAGATCTTAGGGAGTTTTATGGAGGAAGAGATTAGAGTGGATTAGGGAGGGATTAGAGGGACATGGAGGGGACAAGAGCCCCACAAAGAGATAAACAAAACTAAAAGATCTGAGCCCAGAGGGTCCTGCTGAGACTGATGCACCAAAGGCGAACCTAGACCCCCTGCTCAGATGTGGCCATTGGCAGCTCAGTCTCCATGTGGATCTCTGAGTGAAGAGAGCAGGGGTTGCCTCTATCATGAACTCAGCTGACTGCTCTCTCATCATTCGCCCCTGATGATGCAGCCTTGCCAGACCACAGAGAGAGAGAGGATCCAAGCAGTCCTGATGAGACTTAACAAGCTATGGGCAGATGGCAATAGTGGAGAACTCCCCCTTCAGTGGATTAAGAGAAGGAGATGAGGGGAAGAGGGAGGGAGGGTGGGCCTGGGGGAGTTGAGGGAGGGGGCTTCATCAGGATATATAATGAATAAATTGTGAAGAAAAAAATTTTTTTTATAAAAAAAAGTATGAGCTATCACACCTAGCTTCAACATTGTATTTTTGGTTGCAAATTTATTTGTTTGTTTATCCATTTATTTACTTAGTGTGTGAGTGTACACACACACACACACACACACACACACACGCTCATGCCTGTGCTCACGCATGGAAGCACCCAAGCACACGGGCACATATGTATGCCACAAATGAAGGTCAGAAACAACTTGTGAAGTCGGGTTGTCAGGCTTTGCGGCAAAAGCTTTTACTTACTGAGCATTTCCTCATCCCCTCTTCCAAACATGTGCGCTCTCTTACTTTTTAAAGACTTTAGAAATATGTTTGTTTGGTGCCTACTTGAATTTATGTGCACCACGCGCATGCCAGTGCTCACAAGGTCCAGAAAACATTAGTTCCCTGGGAAATGGAATTACAAGTGGTTGCGAGCAACCAAGAACTGCCAAGAGTTGGACCTAGGTCTTTTGAGAGAGCAGGAAGTGCCCTTAGGCTCCAGCCCCTCACATACGCTTTCTTAGAGGTAACATTTTAAGAAGTGAACTTCCCAGAAGCAAATGGCCACTGGGACAGCAAGCCAGTAGGGAATGGGGAGACATTGGTGGAGGAAGACAATTGTTAGGAGGACTAAGTTCAAGGGCTTGATTGTATTGATGACTATTTGGTAACAATAGCATGCTACATAGTTTAAAATACTTACGAGTAGGTCCCAAATGTTCTCACTACAACAATGAAGTAAGAATCTGAGTCAGTGGACAAATTAATTAGCTCGATTAATCATTTCACAATGTGTACATACATCAAAACATCTTGTTGTGGACTATAAATATATTTATAGTTAGCAATTAAACTTTAATAAAGCTTAAAAAATACACACAGAAACATCTCAAGTGAAGGACTCCTTCCTGTCTCCCTAAAGCACAATGAGTCAGAGATGGAAAAGAGATAAATGCGGAATGGAAGGGCTGGGGATGCGGCTCACTGGTAGGAAGCAGCTCACTGGTAGGAAGCCTGTCTAGAGCGCACAAGGCTCCGCATTCCATTCCCAGCACTTCAAACAGACTGGAGTGGACACACAAGCTCTCCTGGGCGATTGGCACAGGACACTCAGAAACGGACATCAGCACTCTGAGCCAACTCCATCCCTCCCCTTGTATGATCCCGAACCACTGAGTAGTCCTGAACATGCAGGTGGTACCCTGCTTCATGGGGTCGCTGTGACAACAAAAGGAGGACCTAAACAGGATGGCTGGAGTCCACATGGGCCCAGGGTATGAGTAGGTAGGGGTGAAGACTGGCTTCTGCTGGCACTAACGGAAAAGCCCCTTTCTGGTTCTAACGGGCAACAGAGCCTGAACTGCCAGATCTTCAAGTGTCACGCTCCCACCACTCCTTCCTCTGCCCTCCAGAACATGCTGGTCCTCATCTTGAATGTTTCAGAAAGAAGAGAGTCCATCCATTCCCTCAGGAAGAACCCCAGTAGTCAATGTTCCTTAGAGTGAAATGGGACGCGGGCTGGGCTGGCGCTGGGTTACTGGTGCAGACTTTGCCGAGTATGCCCAAGGTCCTGCATTTGATCTCCGGCACTGGAAAGCAAAAAGTGACTATACCTCCATCTGGAAAGAAAGCTATATCTTGTTGAAGCTGAACTAGGACAGAAAAGTCCCTTTCCACTTACAATAGCTCTTTTGTACTCAAACACTCCATCAAGTCATTTCTGACCAGTTTTTCCCCTGAAGAACCGGAATTGGTTAATCTTCTCCGGGGCTCTTCATCTCCCTCCTCCCGCTCCACCCGGCTCCCTCTCTCTTTCACTCGCCTACCCCCTCACATGACGGGTGTACGTGTGTGAAGGCCGGAGAACGTCGTTGTCTCCCTCAACCGCTCTCCATCTTAAAGTTTTTGAGTGTTTCTGCTGCAGTCTCTCTTTTCCTCTTCCCCCTCCTCTTTGTCTTCTCTTTAATTGGGAGCAGAGCTGGGGCTCATGGAGGTCCTTCTGCCTTCACAGCAACAACTTTGCCAACTTGCCATCTTTCCTGCTGCTACTGCTATGTCTTCGTTCTCTTTTTCTCCTCCTCCTATTTTTGGTTTGGAAGATAAGGTTTGGTTACATTCCCTAGGGTCACCTCAAACTCCTAATCCCCTGCCTTGACTTCAAGTGCTGGGATTACAGGTGGGTGCCCGCCACACCTCCTGAAGCTCATTTTATTGTCTAACTGCATTGTCCTGCTTCTGTATGTCACTCTTAAAAATCAACACCCCAAGGATGATAACCTTTGCTGATTCTATGGGTGTGGGTAGATGTCAGATTTGTCATGATCTCCACAGCTGTGATGGAAACCACTAGTCAGTCACTCCACACCTCAGGTAAGGGCGGTACTTCATCTCCAGCGCCTCGTCATTTTCTTCTACTTCTTACCATGAGCTGATGTTAAAGTCTTTTTGACCTGTGATAGCTTCTCACAGCTAACTCTGACTCATTCTTAGGTACCATGAACAAATGGTGCTTCTTGAAGGAGGATGTTGGATCTCATATACATCAGCTACACCATCACACGTTTCCTAAATGCCCCTACATGATTCCCCAGCAGAGACAGTGAGCACAGGGTAGGCTGTGGTGAAGTCCTTTGGTAGGCTTCCTTTCTGTCAAATCCCAGGTAGACACAGCCATACAGCGTGTCTGCACAACACCCAAATTGGTTCATGGAACCTTTAGCTTCAAGTACATTCTGATCTTAGAGCTGGAAACTCTAGAAATGCTCTGAGCCACACAAGGGGAAGCATGGCATATTTCAGGCCTGGATGCCATTCTGATGAGCCATTTGGAGATATGGGGAAGAAAAAAGTGGGACATTGTGAAATCAAACCAATAATTACAGTGTCTTTGAATTCCAAATTGGTTGGGAATTATTGATTCAAGTCCCATATTACATCAGGCCAGAGTCTGTGAGTAGTGATCTTAAAAGAGGATTATAAGAGTCTGTTGCTATGTATCTATAACTCAGATTTATTTTCAGTAGCTTCCATAGGTGATCCTTTATCCCAACCATCTAGTCCCCTCTCTGTTCCCTTTAGTCTCATTTCTGGGTTGTTTTTGACCCTGTTTTTTTTTTTTCTTTTATAACACTCTTGTGTCCAAAGGCACCCTAAACAGCATCTAAACTCACCAGGGCTCTTATTATAATTTTTTCCTTGCTTTATGTACAAGTTTTGTAGGCTCAACTACAAATCTCTGAGGAAGACCCAAATGTTGCCCCCTTCTTCTCAGCCTCTGGTACAGTGTCTTAGGAAAACTCTTTAGGCCAATGGATGGCAAGCACCACCAGCTTTATGAAGGTCAAAGTCTATTAAAAAAAATCCCAATGTTATATTTGACAAGGCAGTTATGGGAGGAAAGTGAGTTAAGAGGTCAAGTTGAAGAACAACAGGAATGATCTGCAAAGTTTGTCACTCAAATTCTCAGCACTTAGAAAGCATAGTCACCTAAAGTCAGGCTTAATCCCACACAACAAAAAGGTTTTTCTCCCTAAGGACACTACGTGCATCCCACCAGAGTTAGAGAAAAGGTCTGGCTACTTAGGTGCTCTGAACATTAAGATACTGTCTCTTTGTTCTGATATATTATGTCACATTCACATCCAAATTAAAACTTAGTGATTAGCCTACTTTGTTGTTTGGTTGGTTTTTGAGACAGGGTTGTTGCCCAAGCTGGCCTCGAACTTGTAATGCTCCTGCCTCTGCCTCCTGAGGATGCTATCGTAGGTGTGTTCCCCCACATTCAGTTGGTCAATTGACTGTATATGAAGATAACCAAGACTTTGGCTGGAATTTGCTCTAGTTTGGCTTCTCTTGCTTGGAGAAACACTGCAACCAAAAGCAAGTTGAGGAGAAAGGGGTTTATTTTGTCTTACAGGTTACAGTCCAAAATTGAGGGGGCTGGGACAAGAGCTCAAAGCAGCAACCTGAAGGCAGGAAGTGAGGCAAAAATCATGGGTAAATACTGCTTATTGGCTTGCTCAGCAGCTGCTTTTCTTATTCAGCCCAGGTCCTCATGCACCAATTAACAATCAAACACCGCCCCACAGACATAGCCACAGGCCAATTTGATAAAGAAAGTTCTTCAATTGTAATCTCTTTTCCTCAGTATGTTTAACTTTGGGATCAAGTTGACAAGATCTTATCACTGTCGTATTTTAGTCTCATTTCAGGTGCTGTGGTAAAACAGCCTGGCAAAAAAACCAACTTAGGAGAGAACGGGTCTTCTGCTGGATTATTAACCCTATAATTCGATGTTATAAGCCATCATAGCAATAAAGTTACAGTGTCGGGAGCTCAATGTCCAGTCTTGTTACATATACAGGAAGAAAAGAGCGCATACAGGCCTGCTTGCTTGCTTACCCCTCTCTGATACTATGAAGGATCCTCTGCCTAGGGAACAGTGCGGTCTATGGCAGGGCTGCAGCTTTGCACATCAATTAATAAACAAGACAATTACCCCACAGACATCCTGATCTAGACAACTCCTCAGTACCAGGTGATTCTAGATTGTGAAACTGACAGTTAAAAATTGTCATATTTGGAAACTTTCATGTTCTTCCCCCTTATTTGAAAGATAGTCCTTTTTCTTGATCAACACAGAGGACAAATTCGTTATATGTATATATCCTCAGAAGAACAATGTCTAACTACTATCATTACTGTACCCATCATGCCTCACTAAGTAGTGTGCATTTTACTCTAGTGACAGCCTGAGTGCTCATTCACTTACAGAGCTTATCCTAGGCCACACAAGCACACAGCCGGACATCCTTAGACACTCGCACCTTCAGTAATCTGCCACTAATGTCTGTCTTGGGTGTGCCTTAACATATCCAACACATGACAAATTTGTCTCAGTCCAAAGGCACCCATTTTTACTTCCTTTGTCATAGCCCCTTGCTTTAAGTTACTAGAATGACAAGATACTAAAATCAATAAAACCATTAGTTGAAAAACTAATGCACTTAGGGCAATGTACTGAGCAGATGCTGAAGATTCAACATTAATGAAACCAAATGCTCATCCTACAGAGGACCATACTCTGATAGAAGAGTCATAAAACCGTTCATAAAAAGCAACTTATGAGGATGCACAGAAGTACCACGTACTAAATGAATGTCTAGCCGTGAGCCTCCGTGAGCTTTGTAGAGAGGATTGACCATGAAGAACTTAAAATTTCATGAGTAACTCACTGTGTCCTCGGGCTTGATATACTGCAGGTACTCAGTAAGTACTTTTAAAATGAGCAAACAAATGGCTAGTGGTAACAAAGACTGTGTCTGGAAATATACACCTCAGTGCCGTTTGGTTTTAGAGTGTTCAAGCATCTGCATGGTCCAGCTACCAGCCCGCATCTTTCTGGTGATATGAGAAGAGATCATCTGCACCTCTAGAAACTGACTGAATGGAGGAAAACTTAACCCTTGAAGAAACTGTAGTAATTGAGTCTTTTTGCAATACGAGTTTTAAAAAATCACAGAGATTATTTAGAACTAGGAAATAAGTGACTTTGGAAGAGGAAGAAGATGAAGATAAACTCTGAGTTCTAAAGAAGAGTTTATTATGGAGTTGTTAGTTAGTTCATCGCTGCTATTCCCAGTCCTACTATTACCTGGGATCTTCTTTTTCTTCTACTTCGTGTGGTTCCTTTAGTGATAGAGTCCCTCTGTGTAGTTCAGAATGGATTCAATACGCTTTGTAGCATAGGCTAGCCACGAACTTGAGATCCTCCTGTCTCAGTCTCCCTCTGACAGGACGGTTTGCTACATGGATTTTTTTAATCTGGTAGGCACTGTGGGAAACCCCACCTGCGTGACTGTATTACTGCCAGCCCTACCGCTGAGCGGCTCTTCTCAGTGCAGCACCTGCAGGAGGCTGATCCTGTGTGCACTGCTTCCTAGGACTAGGATACTCCACCGGTGTCCGTCAGCCTGGGAATCAAAGCAGAGTGTGAGCAGGACCTCTGGGCAGGAAGCCTCACTGGTGGCAAGTAAGAGACACCCCTCACCAGTGGAAGGAATTGGTAGGCACTGTGTGTTGAGAACTGGTTTTAATAAGCTGCCATCTTTTTCTTAATGTTTTCATTAGCATATATTAATCATGCATAATAATGAGTTTATTGTGATATTTTCATACATGTACAAAATGTATTTTGATCAGATTCATCTCCCATTTCCCTCTCTGCCCCCACCCACTTCCATTAATCTCCTTCTTCTTCCCAATCAGTTGATAAGACAGCATCTTAGTTACTTAGAAGCTACCCTAGAGTGGAGGCCAGAATGAAGGACTTGATGTTTCAGATGCTTCCAGTCCAACTCTGCCCTCCTATACTTGTAAGGTGGAGCACAGCATTGGCACCCTCTAGCTTCAGCACCTTTATCTGAAACCCTACTAGCTACAGGAAAGTGTCTGCAAAGTATTGAAAAAGCAAGGTGCAACTTCAAATCTTTTGCCCTGCAGTCCAAGGTGGTCATCCATGCTTGTAATTGCAGGGAGGCAGAGGCGGGAGGACCAATATGAGTTCCAGACCAGTGTGGTCTACAGACCAGCGTGGTCTACAAGGGGAATTCCCTCTCAGAAAACCTAAATTAATAAATCCTGGGCTGAGGCTATCACTCCATGCTAGAGCACTTGGCTAGCATGTGCCAATCCCTAATGCTGAAAAAAGAAAATCAAACCATATAAACTCAATCAATAAATCCCAGCATACTTGTGGAACCCACAGCAGCTGAGTCTGCACGGGACCCACACAAGATCAAGCCAGTCAACATGCCAGCATGGATGAGGAAGGGCTCACAAGCCCCACCCCTAGCTGAGGAGCTATTGGCAGTTGGTGGCTGCTGGAAATAGAAGTGTCATTTCTCCATCCATGTGGCTCCTGGTGGGTTGCCCGTGTGCCAACCATGCATGTGTAAACAGCCATAATTGGACTCTGTGAGTTTTTTTTTAAACACCTGAAGTTGGGACAGGAACACTACAGGAAGTTCTAGGAGGAGTTGGAGGAGAAGTGGGAGGTATATATGATCAAAATACACTGTAGAGATGTATGAAATTCTCAGAGGCTTAATAAAAATACATTTAAAGATAAAAATACACCCCTGTGTTCCTGACTCTACATAGACTGTAAGAATTGCTAAGTTCTGTATTATATATCTGGCAAACTTTGTTGTTTTCTTCTTAAAACCATATTGTACTTTTATCGTCCTTTCTATGTGTCCCAGACCTTGATGGTTTTCTGCTGCGAATCCCTGTCTGTCCCTTTCCACTATCGACTTAGTTCTGGGTGGGGGAGGAGGGGAGAGACAAGAGGAGGCAGGAGAGGAGTTAAAGGGGAAGGGACAACATTGATCACACAGACACTGCTACAGAAAAAAAGGTGGCTTCATAAAGAGAGCTGCCTAGCTTCACGTCACCTCACCTTGTCAAACCCCCTCCCCCCACTCTCCAGGACCCTCTCAGCTTCTCTTAGGCACTGGTGGTTTTCAAATGCCTGAGGTGCTGGTGAGATGAATCATCCGCGTCTACTGCTTGTCTTTATTTCAACACCGCAAGAAATAGTTTCTGGTCACTGGGCCTCTTTAGAAGTGTCCCTACTACTCATAAGCTAGCCCATGGGGTTAAAATGTAGCACGAGGGAAGCATCATTTTTGACTCTTGGATTTCTGGCCTTTTAAAATAACAATACCATAATAAATACCTTGCATGGAGAACTTTTCTTCCCTATTATAAGTCAGAGGGGAAAGTGTTCCTGGGATTTTGTTTGTTTTCTTTTTTATTTATAAAAACCAGGCAACAGTTTTCAAAGATTCTTACAAGCTGACCCATCCTTTTTTTTTTTTTTTTCATTTTTATCTTGCTTAATTCTTCTGTGATCTTTCAGTTGCCGGTCCCCGAATTTAGCTAAATGTTTCTAATGACTTTTTCCATCCACAAATCTCTTTGAACAGTTTCTTGTTCTCAGAAAAGGCCAGAACAGTTACGTAGCTGCCATGCTTACACTTGCCTCATTGTAGGCAACTCAGCAGATGGGGCTTGTTCAAAGACAATTCCACCACACAGGGCAGACTCAGCATGACCGGGCCTGTGTCAGTCAGTGAGCATGCAGAGCTTCTTCATCCTGGGGCACAGGTGGCAGATAGCACTATCCATCGGGGCCACCAGGAGACTGGGACCTCACTAACTTCTGAAGACAGAGTACATTTGATGCAGCAGATGGTAACACAGACAATGGAAAAGACTAGAAGTTAAACAGGGTCGTGAATTAAGGATAAACAATGTGGGAAGCCACCGCTATCCACAATAACAGAGGGACAGACCCAGAGCCATATTGCAGAAGCTGTATCCAGTAGCCTTTCCCAGAAGAGCTAAAGTTAGAAATGAGAGGTTGCAGTCCTACCAGGGACACTGGGTATCCTGACTTCTTCCTCATGTCCATCTATCATTCTGCATCAGAGCCCATTGATGGTGGAACAGGACTGGAAACCAGTGGCAGAAAGACTGTGACACCATTCCCCACCCCCACCCCCTTACTCCCACCCTACCCCACCCCCACATACACATACAAGGTAAAGCAGGGGAGAGTGAAGCCAGAGTTCACACGAAATGGCAAGGAAAAACTTTTCCATGGACAAAAACATTTTGCTTAAGAAATTATATTGAGCAGCTTTGCAGATCTGGACAGCATACTCACTGGCCAGCAAGCCTGCCCCACCAAAAGGTCAACACTCCTGTTCAGATGAAACCTGTTTTTAGGCAATAAAGCAGAGTGATAGAAGACATGCAATATTTTCCCCATGCCCTCCCCCCCAAACACACTACACAGGCCAAACAAAAAGTCATCCAATTGCAACACTCACACTCATGCATGCATGTAGGCACACACACATGCACACAATATTGAGGCTGAGCATGAATTGAGAGCAGTGGTAGAATGTGATCTGAATATGCAGTCTTGGACTGGAGCCTCAGCACCAAGATGGAAAACTTCAAGTCTGTACCTCAGCCATGCCCATCTGTTTCTTAGTTGTAGATTGTCCCCTTGCCTAGTTGAGCCCTGAAATATGATTTGTTGACCATTATCAGTATGTCCTAGAGAGCATGTGTTACCAAAATACACATGACCCAGTAGACACTGGGGAGGCTGTCATGGCAGAAGCAGGGCCAAGCCCTGGAAGACACTGGGCAGTACACCAGGCTAATCTTCCCTGTGGCTGCTTTAAAGGGCTGATGTCTCTTGTAGGTTCCCAACCTACCCAGGAGCATGTTTGACCCATTTCTACCCCTCCTAACTTTCAGTGAGTTGTGGTTTCTGTGTCACTATGCAGCCCTTGGCTGCAGGAGACAGAGTCTGGCTGCTGCTCTGGAGAGGAGACAGTGTGGGAAAGTCCAAGTTTACCAGTGGAAGGCTGTTCACCAGATGCCAGCTGGCCCTGCATGTGATGAATGCCCAATCTTTGCCCACTGCCCAGAGTTTCCAGGTATTGCTGCATCCATGACTCTGGATAACAGCTAGGCAACTAATGATACCACCTGCAAGGAGATCAGGTATTATCTTAGGGTTTTATTGCTGTGAAGAGACGCCAAGACCACAGCAACTCTTAGAAAGAAAAATAGTTAAGTGGGGGTGGCTTACAGGTTAGAGGTTTAGCTCATTATTATCACAGTGGGAAGCATGGCAGCATGTAGGCAGATATTGGTGCTGGAAGGAGCTGAGAGTTCTACATCTTGATATTCAGGCAGCAAAGAGAGAAATGACTTGAGCTCCTGAGACCTCAAAGCTCGCCACCACAGTGACACACATCCTCCAACAAGGCCACACCTACTCCAACAAGGCCACACCTACTCCAACAAGGCCACACCTCCTAACAGTGCCAGTCCCTGTGCTAATCATTCACAAAGATGAGTCTGCTGGAGCCATTTTTTTCCTCAAACCACCACAGGTTCCAAAAGCACCTACCACAGTTAGAGGTGGTTTTTCATGACCTGGGTTGACAAGGAAAAGCCGCCTTCCTTAGCAGCCTGTTTTTTCAAAAGGTGTCCACCTGAGAACCTGGAGCATTCCCACAGCTTAGAATCGTAAGGGAAGTCAGTGGTCATGCTGCCTCCTTTGAACTTGACGCCACATCTGTCAATGCCCCTGCACATATGAGTATTAGATGACCAACAAACACAAGAATGTGTAAAAATCAGTTCCAATTAGGGGCAGGGATTACAAAGAGAAATCCAAGTTTATCCATGGAGTGAAGACCATTTCACGAAGCTATTCAAGAAAGATCATAAAAACCTTCTAGCTCATTTCCTCTGAGGCCCTTGGACAACAAGGCTGGCTTGGTTATTTCTGTAATCATGATCAGCCAAGTGCTTCTTCTTTGTCTTTTACGGTATTGGGTTCTGGGGAGGGCTGGCTAAAAGGATAAACATTGGTATAGTTGGTTTTCTTCCCTTCTCCTCTCTCTACTCCTCTTCTTTCCTCTGTTCGACATAGTTTGCTGTGTAGCTCAGGCTGTCCTTAAACTCACCAGGTAGTCCAGGCTACCCTGGAATACATCACGCTTCCAAGAGCCATAGTTTCTGCTCTCAGTAAACTGATGGCCCAAATAGAAAGGCAAATGTATAAGAAAACAGAGGTGTCCATCTAAAACCACAAGAGAAACAAGACCACAGTAAGGCAGGCGGCCAGAGAAGCATTGGGGATGAGGCAGAGCTGACGTCACAGGCAAGAACACTGAGTGGTCCTGGTCCACGGCGCCTTCCTGGGCATGAAGCCAGGTAGGAGGTATCTGTGTGGCTAGACATGGATCTTTGTAAAAGATGCTCTCAGGTAAAGGAATAGTGACACCGGAGGTGTAGGGCCCTACCAAAGCGTTGGTGTTAGGATCACGTGTTTTTTCCACAGTGTCATCTTGGGATTACGGAAGAAATATTCTTGTTCCCTTTTCTACTCTCTAAGAAACAAAAGCAACGCACTAAGACAACACACACAAGCCAGCGGTAGTGATGCACACCTTTAGTCCCAACGCTCAGGAGACAGTTGCAGGCAGATCTCTGTAGAGCCAAGGCTAGCCTGATCTATTTCCAAGACAACCAGGGCTATCGAGAAAGACCTCCTCTCAAAACAAAACAAAACAAACAATCAAAAATCAACACACATGCAAATGAATAAATACAAGATTTAAAAAATTCTCCCCTCTATTGACCATATCCTGACTTTTTCTGCCATTGCTTCCTACACAGCCAGTGTGAGCTCTCAGCACGCTGCACACACCCTGTGTTAGGTACGACAAGCCATGCAGATGTGTTTACAGGATGTGAGGCTGCGCACATGCGCTGTGCTGAGGCTGTCTTATTTTCACGGCAGGCACTTGGGTGTCTGTGGATTTCGACAGGTCCTGGGTATCCTTTGGAGGATGGCAACCGTGAATGAGGTGGTCGCTGACCAACAAAACTTCACAGATAAGAGCAGGCTATGGGTGCCATCTGGTTCAAGCAAACACCAACCAAGCCTTGCTCTGATGGACCAAATTTGAGACTGTTCATTTATCTCTCCATTTAGCAGCTCCTGTCTGCCGGCACGATTTGAGTTTGTACCTTATGGTAGGTCTGGAGAGGGGCTGCCGGGTGAGATCAGAGAGGGACTGAGGAAGAAGGTGAGCCCTTGCAAGTCTGTGGAGAAAAGAACATGCTCAGAAGTACAGGCGCCATGCTTCCTTGTAGGGTGCCACCCAGCTACCCTTCCGACTTTCTCACCCCTGCTCTGGGCTGACTGGCTGCCATCAGGCAGCTGTTTTTAGACACGAGACATAGTTCGTCCCTGTGGTGACTATGCCTGTGATAATTTACATTTTGGTACAAAAGCATCCCAAACCCTTTGAAATGAAAGGCTCTCTATAAAACTGAGTTATGGCCCTGCTTAATGGGAGCTCCACTGGGTTTCTCCAAAAGTGGAATTAAACCCCATCTGAGACGGGCTGCCTGGAGAGGCGCCTTGGTCATTTCAGTAGGCCTGGTTCTTGCTGTTGATTCTCTGTGCAGTAAATCATCCTCCTTCAAGTTCAAAGGCAATGTTTGCATTTGCCAAAATCCCAAGGCAGAGGGACCCTGACTGACCCAAGCTGTCTCTGTGCTTCACGAGTTGTTCAGGAGGTGAGAACACCACCTTCCCCCACCAAAGCCACGCTTGCTCATCTGCAGGCCATTCTTTCTAGTAAAATAGTCCACAGTAGCTATTTCATCGCCCTTTGCCTTCCTGTGATCCCCAGGACACTGCCTCTGTTTGTACACCAAATGTGTGGCTTGGCCCTGCTCCTTTGCTATCTATTACTAAAGCTCCCTTCTTTGAGCAGAAAGGCTGTCAGCAGATTTGACTTTCCCAGGGCTGAGTTCAGGACTCCACCTCTGGGCCGCCCAGTTCAGCCCTGAGCTTCTTCATAGACTATTCGGCAGGGCATACCATTCAACATGCTACCTCCTCCTTTAAAAAAAAGTTATTAGAACCTCTCATTTAGGAAAAGGTGGCTGAGAGTTCTTTGGATACCCCGCCTAGCCTTACACCTGATAGGACAGTTCTGTGTTCTGGAGGTGGATAGCACCTGTGTGCCAAGAAGCCTCATTCCCGGCCCTCCTCCCTCTGACTAGAGGCCTCGTGGGTAAAATAACAGCCTCTATTCTGAGCTCACACATAGCGCTTCCTTCTATCAGAGGCAGATTTGGGATTTAGAAAACTCTCAGCAGAGGCTTCCTGTGGCTTCTAAAGAACCGACAGACACACGGAGGATCGGCGATCAGGTAACCCCCCCAACCCCAGTCCATTTCTTTTCTTGTTTTGTTGAGAAGCTGATGAAGAAAACAGAGTTTGGCAGGAGCCTCTGCTCTCTAGATTTATCCTGAAGGAATCGTTTCTATTTCTCTGATCGAGGAATAAAGACAGGAATCTTGTGGAGAGAAAACTACAGTGTGTTCTCTGTGAAGGGTTGGGTGTCTAGGTCTCACACAGGCAGGATGCAGCTTCCTTGAAGTCCGGCTAATCCTTAGAGTCCAGCTAATCACATGACCATTTCTTTAGGATGTGGCTCTCACTGAATATGGTGACACCATTTCTCTTTCCCTTGCTCTTTCTCTTCAAGCAATCGGCACTACTATATCTATCTTATTCCATTTTTAAATGTGAAATCTGTTCTTGTGTGTTCTATTTGCGTAATTTCTGAACTTCTACCCCTCTCCAGTGATAGATTAAAGATCTGTCTGAAGTCTATTGTAACTTGTGTTAACATTTTCTCTGAATACCAACAACTAGGTTCTTCTGCAAGAAAAGGATGATTCATCTGCCAGATGGACCATTTCTTCTGAAACTTACCACCACCCTCTCCCTTCTTTTGTAAAGCCTATGAAATCTGTCACCATATCTCACTGTGACTGAATAAGGTATTCATTGGCTCTTTTAATTCTCTCTCCCCCTCCCCTTCTCTTTCTCTCCCCTCCTCCTGCCTCTCACTTGACAAAAATTTCGTTCCTATTAGCTGCTAGGCCCAGTTCAGTGAACAATCATTGTCAGTCAAATCAACACACTTCCTGCTCTGTGCTAGAATGTCATCAGAGGTGGGGAAAGCAGTTTCCAAGAATACCAGGAACAACCTCAGGACGAGTCATGCATTCCACTTCCACCTACATCCATTAAACAACTGCCAACCAATGCCAGGGAGTGCAAAATGATGCGCTAACCTTTGAGCCGTAGAATATTGATGACCACATTGGCAGCATCACTGAGACCTCGCCATGCATCAGGTACGGAGCTAAGCACCCTGCAATCACCAATGCTGTTCTCAGTAGTCTTCATTTCACAGGAGCTTCCCAGGCCTTGTGCAGACGAGGATGAATGGTAACTCAAGGCTCTAAGCCTCAGCCTGAAACCATCACTTACAATACCATAAGTTGCCCAAGGTGAAGCAGTCCCTGGACTAGGACTAGGAAGATCAGGGGTCACCCTAAGGGCCAGCAGAGGTCCTCTTGTTGGTAAGGAACAGCTTATGTGCCTGGTTTTGGGGGGGGACAGTGTGGTAGCTGATGCCCTGATGTGGTGGGGTACAGAGGGCACCCCTGGGAGGAAACAGACTGAGGTGGTGATCAAATTGAGCAGAGCTGTCTGTGTGCTGGGGGACCTGCTTCCTCTCTGATTCCACCTCTTAGCTTATTGCCAGTGCCACACCCTCCTGCTTCAGGGCACCATCCAAACCTCATCCACTGAAGCCCCCTTCACACTCCCATCCCAAGAACACCCTGTGACGGCTCTCATTAACTTCCTTAAACATTGAGGTAAAATAATTATAAAGTGTCGTTTGCTGTTTTTGCCAAGTGGGCAATTTAGTGGCATTTAGTATATTCATAATTTTGTGTAACCATTGCTACTGTCTGGTTCTAGAACATTTCCATCATCCCCAAAGGAAATCTTATGCCCACTGACCAGTCATTCTGTCTCATCCTGTCTCCAGTGCTAGAAGCCACTAAGCTTTCTATTTCCCTGGGCATTCTCACTTTGTGTGGGATCCTTCATTACACAGCCTTTGTATCTGACTGATTTTATTTAATTCTTTATTTCTGTGGTGCTGCAATGGAACTAGGGGCCACACACACGTTAGGCAAGCAGCCTACCGCTAGTGACACTCAGCCTGCTTGGTACATTTCTAACCTTCATTCACGATGCAGCGTGTACCGGCATTCTGCTATGCTATACGGCTGGCTGGTGTTTCTCGGTACAGGTACGTTACAGATTGTTGAACCATTCACCAGTTTGTTGTCATTTTGGCTGTCTCTACCGTTTAGCTATTGTGGATAGTGGTATTGTAAACACTGGTGTGCAAGATTTCACAGGAACACGTGATTTCAGTTCTTTTGGACACACGTGTAGGCGTGGAAACACAGGATCATATGGTAGTTCTATGTTTAACTTTCTGAAGACCAGCCAAGCTGTCTTCACAGCCTCACCACTGCTGTGGGAGGACTCTATTCCTCCACATCCCTGTTGTAAACACTCACTTTCTGTTGCTTTTTTTTCCCCCAAATCCTGCCTTCCTGGTGGGTGTGGGGCGGCATCTCACTGTGGATTTGAATTACACTTTCCTAGTGACAGTGTCTTGTCCTTTTGTCCCAGTGACTTTTTGGTTTTTTTTCTTGCATGTCTTTGTTCAACTACATGAAATATAATTGATCTGCTTCTGGGATGGCATAAGCTTTATACAGACGAGGGCACTCTGTGGGCATGGCTGTAACTCCATCCTTACTCCAGTGCTTAGTATGGAGTTTATACATATGTAAAGAGTAACTGAGAGGAATATGATGGCTATTGCTCAGTCCTGGACTAAGAACCATCCATGCTGAAAGCAGCTCAGCGAGGAGAGAGTTTCAGCTGGCCCACCGCCACAGTCCTCACCTGCCCCGCCCCCCTTGTTGCTGGGCCTCCCACCCCCAACCCTCCACCCACTGCTCTGATGGAATGACCCAGGCTGTGGCAGAGAGATGCTCCAGAGGTGAGGAGAGCCAGGCCTTAGGCGGTGGCAAAGCACAGTGGGAGGAAAAATGAAGAGGGAGATAGTGAAGGGAAAACCCAAGTTTAGGAGTCTCTTGTGGGAGTGTCTATTAACATAACTCCAACTTTGTGCCGTGGACAGTGATGATGGAAGGGAAGCTAGAAGCAGAAGAAAGGGGAGGCTGATGTGTGTTTGAGAAGACCAGAGACCTCAACGTTCAGATCAGAGGGGGAGGGTCAGGTGCAGCTCTGTAGCTGGCAGAGAGTACGGGATGTGAGGACACAATACTGAAGGGTTCTGAAGAGGGATGGAAGGAGGCTGGTAGCCATCTCCTCTGGTTGTGAACACCGGAAGTGTACTCACGTGAGGAGCTAAAGGCTGGAGTCATGAGCTGCCTTCTCCTCAGAACTTTCTACTTGGTGACTGTTGCACTACTCTCTGCCTGGGCCTCTCTCTAACACAGTGTTCATCTCCCCCTAGCAAAGGTATCCCAGTCACAAGGACACAGGGTGCCTACACCTTTCCAGTGCGAGCTAGAACAAAGAATGGCTTCTGAGAGTCACACAGCCGCCCTGACATTCTGGCACTCTTGTCTTAGCCAGAGCTCTTGACGTATTTTGGAAACATGGCCTGCTAAGCTGTCCCAGGCACTAAAAGATAGGGGTGCGCATTCATTAAATGGGTTGGCAAAAAGTTTCTGGAGGTTGAATTTTATACAATTCAAAAGCAAGTACGAGGGGTTTGTTCATTCTGAAATAGTGGGGCTTTCTCCCTCCATCCGTCCATCCCTTCCTCTTCCCCTCCTCTTTTTCCACCCTTACTCTCTGCCTGCTGAGATATATCAATTTTATATCTAGGAAGATGAAGAACTTTTGAAAAGTATGTCAAAACATACAGAATATAGAGGGTGTAAAGTGTATTAGTTTAAAAGGCTTAAAGGTTACAAAGTGCTTTAGAAAGAGTACATTCCAGTGAGATCATTTCATTAAATACACACAGCAAAACAGCATTTTCTTTTAAATGTGTTGAAAATTGAAATTAAATCGAATTTTTATCTGAAATATAAAACAAAATTGTATTTATTCATGGAGTAAGCCGGTATGTTTTCGGGTTTAATTTAGTTGCTAATTACTATGTCCATTTGCCTGACAAACATTTGTAGACGCTCTGGACAGAGCTACTGGGAGGGACACACAACACCCTGCCTATAATCTTGAGTCTTGAGTGGTAGGATGGCCACAGAGATAGCCAGTAACCTCAGAAGGGCAGTAAGGAGAGGCAGGTGCTGGAGGGCAGGCCATCAGGCCCTGTGCATGCAGCTGTGGTCCCCTGCATTTGAGCTAGAGCCTCCTTAGCATGCTCATCTAGGACAAGAATGGGCAACTCCAATAGGCAAACAATTTGTGTTCATCTGAGTTGCCCTCTGCCTATGTGGGCTTTGGGTTGACAATGTTCCACAGAGTAAGTGCTTGCCTGCCCCTGCCACCTGTGTCTCTTTAAAGTGACAACTTCCGCAATAGCTTGGGGGCTAGCAGAGGTCACCTTGTCCTGAGGGAGTGGTTCTTCTATCTAGATGTTACCTCTAGGAAATAAACACTTAAAAGAGGTAGCACCGTCAGGCTAAGGTTGGATAAGAGCCAATTCCAGGTCTAAGATGTCAGTTGCTAGGCTGACTCTTGACACAGAAACATTAAAATAGCCTTTGATGTTTACGCGCACCAGATGTGCATATCTACTGCTGTCATTGCTAACCTGCCACTGCAGATGACAGACACAAAACAAACACTGCACCGGTGTTAGGCTTCAAGGGATTATGTGATAATAATATAATTTATTATTATAAAATAACAGCCTTGCATTACCACTATCATATAGTTTTAAAATTAATATTTAATTATATTGTTTTCAACATATATCAACCAAAGATGAGACTTTGGACCATAAATGGTAGAGATAGGTCTTGGGGGATTAAGGATACATCTGCAGGTCTAGTGACCTCCTCACCATTTTCTATACCAGCTTTAATGAGGGTATCACAAAGCCCCTCTCTCTATGTGTTTCCTCCTCAAGAAATTACTGCCCATGCGGTTCATGCACTCAAGGCAACGCAGAACCTAACATGAATCTAGGCAAACCTCCCTCATGCCTCTTATCATGAAACTCCACATCTCTGAGCTTCAATCCCCTGATCTATTAAATAAATCCCTATAACAGGAGCTCTGTGACAACCCATGAACTGCTACATGCAAAACTTTCAGCACATCCAACCCGTGTGAGCTGTCATTCTCCTAGGTGAACTTCCCAGAACAGAACCCTACTGCATTCTGCAGCAGCCTGGGCTTCTCTCTCCTGACAGTGAAGACACAGAGTTTGCTTCTAATTAAGCTGTTGTTCTGCCCAAAAGCCTGTGGCTGAATGAGCCAGAATCCCACAGTGTGCCAGAAGTTCCAAGGCTGTGTTCTTCCTTCTTACAGCCTTCTCAGTCCCATGAGCTTGGCACCCCGAGCCCTGGGGTCTTCTCTCTGTCCCTGGAGATCCTTTATTCTTAATGCCCTTTCTATGCCTCAACCTTCGGGAGATCTAATCAATACTGGAGTTGACATCTTTAGTATGTTGCTAGTTCCTCTGTACCTTAGCAGTGCCACAGACTAGCCTTTCTCGGAATAGTGACTCCTGTGTTGTACAGCAAACTCCTTGGGATGGAAGCAGATCCTGTTCTTTGCTGAGTATCCCATAGTGATTTGCACACACCAAGTAGCAGAGGAGGTTTGTTGAAATGAGTAGATAAGTTGATTCTCTAAATGTTTGCTGTTGGTGGGTTATTACAGTAACCACAGAGGGAGGGTGTGTGTGTGTGTGTGTTTGAAAGAGAGAGTGAGACAGAAAGAGAGACAGAGAGACATACAAAACCATGTCAGAGGATGGTTCGTTCCCTTCCCCACCTCATACGTATGCCAGCATCTTGTCCTCAGTAGATGCTTCACAGCTGCCTCTGCAGTAAATGAGAATGTAATTGTTCCTTTAGCACAAAACAAAATTTTAATATGGCATGACAGGACTCTATAGTTAACAAAGTTACAATTTTCATCATGAATATTATGCTAGGATAGAGTCAGGGATTTAAAAAAAATTTTATAAAACATTTATACAACTAAGAACAATCTATATTAAAATTATTGTATAATATGTATACCTACTATATATGTATATATGTGTAATGTATACATAAATAGGTATAATATATACATAGTGATATAAACACACACACATTTGGCTTCCACTCCCCCCTCACACACACATACAATGTAGCCTCTGCCAGGATGGGACTTTTCTTATCTTTCTCAAGCCATTTTTCTAGAACAGTGCCCAGCACAGAGTAAGTGATTAAAAGACACTAAAGAAAATCAGAAAGCTGGGTTTGGAAGCTCAGGCCTATAATTCCAGGACTGGGGAAGCTGAGGCAGAAGGATCACTATGAGTAGAGGCTAGCCTGGGCTACAGAGTGATAGCCCATCTCAATACACAGAAGCAAAAACTAAGTGGGAGAATAAAGATATTTATATTAAAATTTAGTAAGAAACAAGGTCTATTCAAAAGAGAAAGTCATAGAATTGGTGAAGAAATACATTCTAAAGAAAAACCGTTGATGGCATTGTCAATTAGTTGGACTGGGAGAAGAAAAATAAGATCAATGAGATTTTTTAAAACACTGATTTCTTTAGGTAGAAAGTGGAATGTAAGAGGAAATGTGGATTTGGGAGGGCTCCTCCAAAGTTTGACAGTGTTTAGCTATGATCTTCCTTTGTGATGGTGTTTTATGGTTCAGATAGGTTGGGGCTGGGAAGAGCTGGGAATGAATTTGAGTTTCATTTCCATTTTCAAAGAATTTTCATTAAAGAAAATTAAACAAACAAATAAATAAGAGTTCACAAGAAAACTATGGATGGGTCAAAGATAAAGTGCGTGAGGAGGCCGAGGGCTTCCAAGAAGTTCAAGTGAAGGAGTCAAGGCCATAGGAGGCAGCGAAAACAGAAAGACAGAAATATTGCCAAGGACAGGGCCACAGATGCACAGCAGCCTGCCAACATGAGCTTCCTGGCTTTAACTCTAAGGGAAATGAAATGATTCTGAGGCTGTGTGGTAAATGGAATGGGGAATGGAGATGGTTGAGGCTTTCGTGACAATCCATCATTGGACAGCAAGAACTTTGGAATGGTGCTTCAAGAGTATGTGAGTCATCTCAGAGACTGAAGAGGTTTTGAAAATATGTGAAAGTGTTAGAAAATAAAATTCATTCACTCTTTCACCTAGCTTTATTGGGCATTATACAGGAACAGGGCATATAGAGATGAATGAATCAGGACAGACCCAACCTTGCTTGCTTGGGGTTTACAGACGAGAGACACTCAGAGTGAAGATGTATATTAAGCAGAGGCTGGAGGGTCTGTAATTCAGATGGGAGCAGGACAAACGAGGGGATGAGGTCTTGATACATGGTGCTAGAGGCTTCCTAAGTACCTGAGATCTGATCGTGGCTGGGAGCCAGCCAGAGAAGCAGGCTAGGGTAAATGGAAGACTTGTCTAAGATAGAAGTTGCATGGGAGATGGATGGTGAGAGCTCCAGGAAACAGCAAGATAAGCAGTAGAGCTGGAGAACAGTCAGGTAAACTGACGCACAGGTAGGCATGGATCAAGCTACCTCAGGCAGAGCCAAAGACAAAAACAAGTATGTGAGGTTCTATCCTCAAGACCACTAGGGCATCATGAGGGGCTTCGGTTTCTTCTTGTGAAGATAAGACAGGACCAGTAGCTATGTGCTCCAGATGACTCAAACCACCTATTCATGTCTCTCCTGCTTGGATGGGTCTGAATTAAACTTGTCCATTGTCACCCCATTCTCTGCTGAAACACCCATTCCTAAAATCCACATTCTGTTGGTCCACACTAAATGTTATTTCTTTTAAAGGTCAGAGCCTCTGTTCTTATATCCAGAAATCCTAGACTCTTCCTCCCTTCCGTGTACTGGTCTGTTTTCAAATGTTTTGGTTTGGGGCTGTTGTCACTGTACTTTCTGTTTCTAAATGGATGTTTCCAACCTGCTGTCAGATTAAAAAAAAATAAGAAGGACGCCAAGTAGATGGTTTCTGCTATGCCATGACACAAGAACTTCTTCAGTAGGGAAAACATGTGGGTTCCTTCTAGCTCTGGCTAGTTCTCCAGACAGTAAGCTGCCTGGAGCGGGCCCCACTTGGCATCTCAGTGATGTGTGTGCCACAAAGTAGCCACTAGCCACATGTGGCTCTGTAAATTTCAGTTCATTAAATCTGAATACAGTTAAGAATTCAGACACTGGTTGCAACTAGCCCCATTTCCAGTTCTGGTTGGTCACATGTGGCTAATAGCCACTGTGTTAGGTTGCATAAGTTGCACATTTTAATGTTTGTGGAAAGTCTGGTTGGAGAGTCCTGTCTTAGCATATTGCAGAGTTCAGGAGCCAAATGATCCTTGCTACTGGCTCCAATCCTGTTAAGCATCCATTTGACAGCAAGTCTAGGCATGAACCAAGTATAGAGCTGGATGTGGCCTTTCTTGTTCTGCTAAGCTTACAAAAATACATCCTGTAAATTATTCCTTGCAAAACTGTTATAATTACTGTACTGCTATTGAAGAAATGCTCAGAGTTCTGCTATTTCCAGCAGAGAATGGACTCAAAGCTAATTAAAATTCTAGAGTTGCTCACTGAAAAATTGGAGCACTTGCCTGACTCACCTTCCCACGGTATCTCCAAATAGCTTCAAGTCACATACATGACAGCAGCCTTAATGGCTTGAGAAATTCCATGACCCACCCAAACTTTTGTCCACCCATTCCTCAACCTCAGCAGGTCTGGTCAATGGAGCAGGTCCAAGAGATTTTTTTTTTCATTTTTCTAAAGAAAATTCATCCTCCACTCTGAGCTCAGAATAGCAAATTAGAATCGATAGAAGGAAGTAGTCCCAGCTGAATGTCATTTGAAAGTCATGCCGAGGTGCTATGACTTTATAATGCATTAGTGCATCTTTGACTGTTGTTGAGTGCTAGCTTGAGAATAAGACCCATGCCTAGACTCACATCAGCATCCTAATGGAGTCTATCAGCAACACTGAGCCGAGTCATGAAAGGCCAGTGGAAGCCTTTCTACACCTGACAGATGAGAAAAATGAGGTCCAGAGTCAGGGCTGATGGTATATTAGTGGTCCAGAGTCAGGGCTGATGGTATATTAGTGGTCCAGAGTCAGGGCTGATGGTATGGTATATTAGTGGTCCAGAGTCAGGGCTGATGGTGTATTAGTGGTCCAGAGTCAGGGCTGATGGTATGGTATATTAGTGGTCCAGAGTCAGGGCTGATGGTATATTAGTAGTCCAGAGTCAGGGCTGATGGTGTATTAGTGGTCCAGATTCCAGGGGAGCTTGCAGCTCTGGTGGTACCTGCATGCCTCCTGTGGGCTGAATCCTGCCTTTTGACTGGTCGTGAGAGAAAAAGTGAAATACGGGTTTGTCTTGTCTGATTTTCTGAACTGTGGTCGGTTAATATAAGATGTGTCATCAATTTAAGAGGTATTTGCTTTATTTTTCCAGATAAAGTAGACAAATTATTTATTTGGAAAAAATAAGGCAAACAGAATGAGATAGACAGAAACTGTGCACAAGAACTGTGGGATGGATGGGCCAACCATGTCTGCCCTGATTGTTTTTCACCTCCCTGCTCTGAGAACACACTCTCACCCAGGCAAGTCTGGGGTTCCCTGTGCAGGTTAGTGTGCTTGCCTGAGTGACTCTGAGGACTTTATGAGCATCTTTCATGCCTCAGACTTTCATGAACCAGAGATGACCAAGACTTGGGTAGTCTAGCCTGGGATGCTGTTCCAGTCTCATTTCTGTTGTTGTGATAAAATGTACAGACAAAAAGCCACCTGGGGAGGAAGAAAGTTACTTCATCTTACAATTTCGGGTCATGTGCATTGGTGTGCAGAAGTCAAAGCAGGAAACGCCAGCAGCTAGCCACATCACCTCATAGTCAACAGCAGAGAAAAATGAACACGTACAGACTTTCTTGCTCATCTGTGTTCCGCTTGAATTCTTCATTCTTACACAATTCAGAATCCTTTGCCCAGGGAATGGTGCTGTCCACAGTGGGTAGAGTCTTTCAATATCAAGTAACTTAATTAAGACAGTCCACCGCAGGCACGGCCATTGCTAACACAGTGCAAGCAGTCTTTTATTGAGACTCTTTCCAGGTGGTTCTAGGTTGTGGCAAGTTGACAAAGACAAGGGTTCAGAGGTAGACTTAGCGTCAGTGTTAAAGTCAAAGGGAATGCTGGAAGAAAAGCTCTTAGAATCACACCGTAGCTGCCAGGGCACCAGCTCAAGTGCACCCAGAACTTAAATCCAGATCTCTCGGGGCCAGCAACCTACACAGATGATCTGAATGAAACTGTTTCCGCCGAGAACTGGATGTTCTCCTTGTAGATGAGGATTCAGTGTGCTTCTTTCTGAGGAAGTAAGCAAGTAGAGTAGACAGAGATGGGAAATTTCCACACCTCCCTGAGTGTGAGGTGGGGGCTTATTTTGGCAGACAGTGGGCAAACTAAATATGGATGTGCATGGGAAGGAAGAAAAGGCAGGAGCGGGTGGCTGGCGTTTACTCATGCAAGCCCCATGACTTAGTCCAGAGTTGTGTGAGAACAAACTTGCCCTCTGCTGGGCAGCAGAGCCCACATTGCACAAGGGCAAACACGGGCCACAGTGAGTCTTCTACTCCCAAGACAGTGACTGTACGTACTGATGTTAGCACCCCCCCCCCGCCCACGCAGTTCACGAAGCACTTCTCCCCTTCCGCATCTGTTTTCTAAAGAGAGACTCTGTTAGCGCAGTCGGGCGCCATGCTTCCCCTGACCCCCAAGTACTGGTGTAGGCAGCCATGCTCTGCTTCCAATATGATTAATGAGGCAGCCCCCAGTGGACCTGAAAAGGTAGCATTCTTTCTTCTCAGGGCTGGAGGGTTGTGTCACTGTCAGGGAGTTCCTGTGGGCTTAGCAAAGTGCTCTGCAGTATGGTGCCCCAGAAACACTAAGTTCTTCCTGTCCACAGAGAGCCCCTGGCAAATGCAAGCAACCAACAGACCAGCATTTGCCATTAATGAGGACTTTAGGGCTTACTTAGCTCTTTTCTGGTTTTTTTTTTTTCCTAACATTTGATTGATCAATTGATTGATTGAGGGAGGGAGTGGGAGAGGATGTGTACATGCCAATACATGAATATGGAAGCCAGATAGCACTGTGGTAGAGTTGGTTCTCTCTTCTCATCATGTGGGTACTGGTGAGTGAACTCAGCGGCCAAGCACTTCTACCTTCTGAGCCATCCCAATGGCTGCTTCAGTTTTGAGACAGTCTTACCAGGCAGTCCAGGCTGGCTTCAAGCTCATAATCTTCGGACCTCAGCCTCCTGAGTGCTAGGATTGAAATTACAACACCTACTTCCAGAGTTTATTTTGAAGAACACGGATGTCCAAACACTTGCTGAATTTGTGCTCCATCCTCAGGCTTCCCTTGACTTCAGTGCCATCAGCCAGAGTGTAACCCTAGACATCAGAGCATCCCCATGACAATAGCTGTTAAAACCCGGTGGTTTTAGAAGACATTGCCCATCTCACCTTCTTTCTATTAGTTTCCATGGTCCCGGTAGGGCTAGATTGAAGATTATTTCTGTCTCTTCTTTATAGGCAGGTGAACACACCTACAGTTTCTTTGACATAGCAACTCTACATCTTCAGAACCAACATTCAGAAAGTACCTTGTATGCAAGCCTGTGGCAGGCAGATCTCTGTGAGTTCGAGGCCAGCCTGGTCTACAAAGCCACTCCAAGACAGCCAAGGCTACACAGAAAAACCCTGACTCAAAAACCAACCAACCAGCTAACCAACAAATAAACAAACAACCTCCCTCCCCCCCAAAAAAGGAGGATTCATTTTGTTGTGTGATTTTAGTGTCTACATTGAGCATAGCCATCAGGCCAACAACCTGAGTTGAATCCCTGGATCACACATAAAGGTGAAAGGAGACATATTGACAAAGTTGTCCTTGGGTTTACACACTTACACCATGGCCTATGCACCCCCTACACGCAGCATGTGCCCACAAACACACACACATCATCATCATAAATAATAATAATAAACAAAAAGGATAATTATACCTAGAGCATTACTTTTAAAGTTATGTAAAAATATCTATTTTCTGGCAAAACCCCTGGCTGAGAACATTTTGCATTCTTTTCACTTACAAAATTAGCATAAGTTTTCTTTAGGGACTCAGCCTGGTTTGTATTGCTTTAACAGAATTCTGAGTATTTTGTCAGAAAAGAGGTTTAGTTAGCTCACAGTTCAGAAGGCTGAAAGTTTAAGGTTGGGTGGTCCACTCGGGCTTTTGTTGAAGACCATCTGCTGCGCGCTGAAGGGGTGGATAGCATCTTAGTGGGAGACATCACAGGGTAGGCACTAAGCGAGGAAGAAGGGTCATATTGTTCCATCATGACTCATGAGGAATCTAAGCCATCCCCATTAGTCCTTACTCATTCTGAGACAAGCACTATCCCAGCGCAAAGGCAGTCACGACCGAGTCACCTCCCATTAAAAGTCACCCATTAAAAGTTTACTAAAAGTCCCATGACTTTTCAACACTACCATACCGGGAGCCAAGTCTCCAACACAGGCATCTTTGGTGGACAAAACAGTGTCGGGGACATATTAGGCACCACGTGACACCCCATTTCTCAACAGCACCTCACAAGAGCTGCTGGAGCAGCTAGCTCACAGAGGCAGGCTTAATCACTGACTAAACTCCTTGGTGTCCTCTCCAAGCTTCATCCTCTCACAACTCTGTTCACTGGGTCTCAGTGATGATGTGTCACTGACGTCAGGGGTTATTCAGACACAGTCAAAGCCTGGATTGGGAAGTCTTCAAATGCCAAGACCCGCGGTGCTGGCTCCAGTGTGGCTGAATCCTGCCCACAGGCAGGAGAAGACTTGTCCTGGAAGACTCTAAACCACTCGTGTGCCCTGCCTGACACAGAGCTCCAGGCCTCGTGCTGAAGGTCTGGCTCTTGCCACCGTTCACTCAGCTTGCACGAAAGACACCGGCCTGAATGACACTCTCAGCAGGGGTCTGATGGGTGAGGTGGTATGACACTCATAGTCTTGACTGCAGTAGAAGCTCCGGAGTGTGTCTACAGGCTTCGGTGCATAGGAGCACGTGACGGCCTGCCCTGGCACCCACGCCTACTCACTTCAGCACTGCTCCCTATACTGGCTGACTCCCCTATCCAGCCTATCCTTCCCCCCTCTATTCTTCCTTCTCCTTCCAGGGGGATCCCTGTGTGTGGGAGAGCATGCGTGTTTTGATTTTAGCCCCAAAGTACATTGACTTTTAACAACTTGAATAGAGTTAAAAATACCACCATAGCTATGGTGAGGAAATTCAAGCAGGTGATCATGTCTTACCATCTTTCCGCCCTCTTACCTCCTACAGCCCTCAGAGCAACTCTGACGTCAGTTCCCATGTGTTGATGCCACCTATCTTTAACCAAGTCTCTGCCCAGATTTTGACAGTAGCTTCCTTTAAAGAAAATTGAAAGCAGAAACTCCGGTATGCTATTAGAATCTCGTTCAGAAGCACATCTATTTTTGAAGCTTTTTCCCCTCTTCGCTCTGTTTAACAATTTTTTAATTATGCCAGACAACTGTCAAAATCGTATTGCCGAGCTCCTCACCAGGCTCCCCCCCCCCCACCATGTCTTTAAGTCATTGTATTGTTACTCCTCTGAAGTTGGAATGGAGGGTGAGGACAAGCTTGCACACTTGTGGTCTGAATAAGTCAATGGGCCTAAAAAGAGATTAATGAGCTTTGCTGGGCCAGGCTCCGTACAGCCAGGCCCTGTGCTCTGTGTCTTCCAGGGTGGCACCTGCCCCAGGCTAGCATTTCTCATCTTGGCATGGGGGTTGGCTCCAGTTTCTTCCTTTGTCCTCCATCAATTTTATCAGTAGTATGTTCATTAAGGCAGAAGCCAACCTTGAGCTGGTAATAGCCCATCCTCCCACCTTGTGGGAACAGCTATGTCATAAAGCTTTACATTTATCTCACCGAGTCTTTGGGGGTTGCTGTAATTGTTTTGAATGTATGTTGGGGGCAGGGAAGTGTATTGGATGCTTTTCTAGTATTCTCCCCCTTAACTTTTGAGGGAGGGTCTCTCACTGAGCCCAAGGCTCTCTGCTTTGACTATGCTTGCTGGCTCGATCCCCAGGATTCAGGTGTTCCCACCTCCTAATTTTGGGATTACGGACATGCATGGCCATGCCCAGATTTTATGTGGGTGCTGGGGACTTGAACTCAGGTCCTCTGGCTCTTACTCATGGATCCATCTCCCAAGTCACAACATAGATTTATCATATTGAATTCCAATAGTTTTTGTTTGTTTCTGTTGGGGGACACTCAGACTGGCTGGTCTCAGACTCTCACTCTTCCTGACTCAGGTTCTCTAAGAATGAGGACTGTAGGTGTGTATTCTCCTCCCTGATAGTGTTCAGTTTCTAAAGTGAATTCAGACCTTCCGCTGAATGTGGAAAAGCATTTGGGAGGAGATGAGAAGAAAATGCAGGAGGTTCCCATTTCCTTTCTCCTAATCACTTCTTCTCCCCCTCATCCCAGGCAGCTGCCCATCAATTCTGAAAATCCTTTATCCTAAAAGGTCCCCCAAGCACACTGAAAGTAAGGACACATGCATTTTAGACCTTTATAGATTCTAGGCTATTTGGGAGTATTGTTAGCTTTTGACAGAAAGGAATAGGCAGAATACCATTTATCACAGTGATGTGCTCTTCAGCTTGAACATATATATCTTCCTAAACTAAAGATAGTAACACTTAGCTAAATAATCCCCAGTTAAACTGAGAAGGAAATGTGAACATATTCTTTCATTTTAGGTGAAATTAAACAGGTTATATATGTAGTCTTTTTTTATTGTTTCTCATAAACAAAAGTGAAAATAAAAGAAAGTGGTTATTTTACATGTACTTAAAAATAATTTTGTCTTTGTGTGCTATTGATAACCTATATATAGTTGTATATGGGTATGAGTGTGTGAGTGAGTGTATATAAGTGTGTGTGTGTCTGAGAGAGAGAGAGCATCCGTGTACTTTAAAAAACTTCAAAATACAGAAGAGCCTTGCTGTTCACTAGATGTCTGGCATCTGTTATTCTATTCCAAATGGTTAACTCATCTGCAATGAGTTCTCCTTATGTTGAATAACTTAGACAACACTGGCTAAGAGAATAATGGTGACCCTTGGCTGTTCTATGCAGCAACTACCAGTGAACTCTAGATGCTTTCGTGTATTTCAGAAGGGATTTTCTAGGTCTTCCAATATTTCTGTTCCTAGGCAATCATTAGTAAAAATAGGAAACAAAAATGGAAGCAGCATCCACACGGCACTTTCTCATCCCTGATGTTCTGCTGGGATACGGCAGACGGAAACACAGCAGTCATTCTGAATGTGGCTGCCAAACGGGACAACCCAAGCAGGTGGGGAGGAAAGAGGTAGCCTTCAGGACTCTGGAGGGGGCTCTGCTCCCTAGCAGGGAGCCTTCAATACCACAGCATAGCTCAGGTCCTCTACTGGACGGAGACCACACTCAGCATGGACAGAAGGCGGCTGCCCGGGCCCTTTGTCTCCCTTGCTGTACAGAGAGATAACTTTATCAAGGACATGGAAGCTGGCCTGGAATCTCAGCCTCTGCCCAGCCTAGTGCTCAACACCTCACACACCCGGATTCATTGTATCCATCATAAAACCCTCACTCCCCGGCCACCAAAAGAGTCAAGGAAATGTCAGCCCTCGGTCAGCCAAGGCTTGAAAGATTTCCCATGCAGATTGGACATTCAGATCCCTTGGGACTGACCCTCATGCTTTTCATACATCCCTCCTTGGGATAGTTCATTTTCCATGCTTATCTTCTTTCTTCCCATGCTATGTCTGAAAACCAAATGGACTTCATCCAGGTCCTGCCTTTGGGTCATTGTATTTCTGAATTTTATTATGTTTAAGAGAAAAAGAGGCTGAAACTGAAGCAGGGCCTTTATCTTGCCATCTTCAAAACTAGCTTTTAGAACCTGATGCTGGCTGGCTGAGTGTTGGGCTTGCTCTGGTAAAGGGGTGAATCAGACTGAACACTAGCATGTGTTGGGACTTCCAAAACTTGCTGCTCCTTGACATTCCCATGGTAAGAATGGTTGTCTAGTTTTCTGTTCTAACACTGATGATTTCTTTGGGAGTTTGAAGTGGGATCAGCTCTAAAGTAGCCTTTGTGTTTATAATTTTGTGTCCAGGTTACTTTAAGTAACTTGGTTTGGTTTCACTACAACCATTCTCTACCTTGGCTAACTTTAAGCAAGAATTTACTAAAGTCTAGAAAAAGTTCCAGACATTAAATGGGAATGAATAAATCCTTTCCCAATGGGAATGAATAAATAACCCCCCTACCTCCATTTCCCTCTCCCACATTCAGGATTAGTTGAGTCAGGAACTTGTATTACTGATGAAAGATGCTGGAGAACGATGTCAAGCTGCCGGGTAGGCTTTCTGACGTGGTGTTCCTAAATCAGAGATACTTTTCCGGCCACCAGTAGAAAGAAATAGAGAATGACATTTAAGTCCACTAAAAAAAACTGGGCTCTGTGCCAGGCATGGTGGCCATATACCTTAACCCCAGCCCTCTGGTAGCAGAGACAGGCAGATCTCTGAGTTCAAGGCCAGCCTGGTCTACATAGTGAGTCTCAGGTCAGCAAGTGTTACGTGGTGAGACCCTGTATAGGAAAAACAAAAACAAAGAACACAGTGCTCTTATTTCTTGTCTTGGGGTCTTTTCCTGTTGCCATGTTAAGGACCCTGATAATGGGGAGAAAGGTTTATTCAGCCTCTGGTTCCAGGGTATAGTCTACTGTGGCAGGGGTAGCCACAGAGGCATTAGCTTGAGGGAGCTGGTCACAAGGTCAAGAAGCAGAAACAGGGAATGCCAGCGGGCAAGCGCATCTCTTTCTCTATTTTACATAATCCAGGAATCACCCTGCCTACAACTGAGATATGTTTCCCTAGTCAGAGAACATAATGAAGATAATTCTTCACAGACATTCTCAGGGGATAGCTTAATTTAGATAATCCCTCACAGGTAAGCCCAGAGGCCTTCTCCTGGGTGATTCTAGATCCTGTCAATTTGGCAATTAATACTAACCATCCTACTTCTCAATTATATAGGTCTTCCTAGCCAACAACCTGAATGCTCCGTAGCTCCTGAGAACGTGCCAAGAAAGTATGCCAAGTTCAGATTTCACAATCTTAACGCCTCACAGTGGGGATTAAATGTCAACACATGAAGCCTTGGGGCCAGGGGACACAACCAAATTCTATCAGAAACATCGTAGCCCCAGTCCCAAACTTGAGGGCCATTCTACTACCTTTATTCCCCTATTCTTCTGTCAGACAGCAGGAGTCCTATGACAGATCAGTGAGAGGTGCCAAAATTAAGGAATCTGCTGTGTGACTTGAAAACAGAGACATGAAAATCTATACCTTATTTGGAAAACTGATGTCAAGCTGGTCTAGTTTGTCTGTCAGGGTCATATAAGCATTCTCAAGACTGCACCATTGCTTCACATAGTATATGACTTACAGAAAGTTTCCTGGATGCAGAAGCAATCATCAGGAACAAAGCAACAGGGCGGTTTCTCTGGCAATAGAGTTGGATTTTCACAAAGGCCGGGGCGTCACAAAGACCAGGGGCACGGCTCTTAGATGCACCACTGGGAACTCAAGGATAAGGCACATTCCAAACAGAGCTTAATCCTAGGCCTGCAAATATTCTGAAAGCACCTACAAATAGATCTGTGCTCTCAGTTGGGTTGTCCAGGGCAGTTCATCCCAAACTCAGGGGTAGACTGTTTCCTGCTCTGAGTAGTGCCCTCTCTGTGAAATTCACCCTATTCCACCAACCCTGAGAGAGGAAAGGTTCAAATCACAAAGAGGCAGGAGGGAAATAGGCTCTGGTCCTAGCTGCTTCTCCTGTGGTTCTTCAGTGTTCTGTGTTTATGTTTGCTTTTCCTTGAGAATGTGTATGTGTACATACACACTGTAGGAGTGTCCTTGGGCATATTACTGCACATACGGAAGCCAGAGGCCAATATCAGAGACTGAGTGAAGAGTACAGGTTACATTAACCACTTTCTACCTAGGACACATGTATGCACACACATGTGTGAAGTTGTTAATCAAAACATTAAGCAGAGCTACTTGAACACACATGTACAACCACTCTGGTAGGGGTGTCCAGGATGCATCCTGTTGGGAAATGGCTGCTCAGTGTTGGTGGAGGTAGGAGAAAGAAACCAGATCAGGGACTTGACTCTCAGTTCCTGTTCTCACTTGAAACAGTTGTCTGGCCTTGGAAAACCTATTTCCTTTATCTTTATGGATGATATAAGTGTCTCTAGACACAAAAATACTCTAATAAAATGGGAGATCAATTCTCCCTTTTGTAAATGGAGACAGGAAAGCTATACTTATCTGGAAATTTGTACCATTTGGTCCCAAGTCAAACATATCACTTTTAAATACATTGTTTGAATTGAGTTTCACATCATTTGATCAGATAAACATTTTATTTTTTATATTTTGTCATTTGTGACATTAATTGTGAGTTGCCACAGGCTTCCCATGTCATTTTTTAAGATAAAATAATCTATCCTAAGGTTCCAGACTAAGTGAGAGTTTCTTAGCATCACCTGAGAACCCACTCTGATTTTTATCCTAAGGAAACCTATGTTTGACAGCTAATGGATCTGTTTTGTTCTAAAGCTACCCTCTGTTCTGGCCCTTTTAAAGTTTCTATCATTTCTATTATGTGTGAGATATATAAGTATCTATTTATAATTACTTATTTCCAAGAAAAGGTAAAGGCACAATTACAGTTAAACTCAAAGGGATAATATTTAAACACTGTAGCTAAGTTTACATTTCAGTAAGTGAAGAAATTCCTATATCCACTGACCCTCTAGCTAGATGCATACTTTCTGTTTCTATAAACAAAAAAATGCCTTCCTGCAGCAGGGTTGTAGGCAACACTGGGGTTGATTGCATGATCATAGGGAGGTGAAGCTATGCTCCAGATGTGCACAGTCTTCTGGGGAAGGTCTCGGGGCATTTCAGCCTTGGGCGCCAATCCAGCTCTGTGCTTTAATTTATCTGGCTTGTCTCTTTAAATCTTTCTGTGATCCAATTAAATTTTCCATGTGACATCGACCAAGGTAGCTCAGATCAGTTTTGTCCTTTGTAGACACCTCACCCCATCCCACAGCCACCTGCTTACTTGGTAGAAAATACCAAAATACAGTTGCTTTTTGTTCAGTTTTGTTGTTCTTTGTTATCTTCCTCATCTAGTAATGGTATAACCCAATATGTTTTACCACTCTCAAGCAACACAGATGCCCTTTCATTAAGCACAACCCCAGGGCATATCTGCCTGCCCCTAGGGAAGCTAGGGTGGGCAGTCATGAGGAGCCTTTGGCCAGCCTGTGGCCCATCATTTTCTGGGGGATTTGTTTGGTGCACTGCTCTGCTGGAAAGGAGAACGTGTTTTCCTCCTCTCCCAAGCTGAGAGCAAGTCTTGGAAGACTTCTGGTGTCATATGCAAGCAGCACTTAGGAGCCAAGCAGAGCAGCAGGCACCAAGGGCAAATAGATGCTGGTGCTGCCATGGCTGGGCAGCTGGAAGAGAGCATGCTGGGACCTCATGCTTGGCACTTGGAGGGAGCCGAGGAGGGTCACAGAGAGAAACTGTCAATGGGGACAATGACCCGAAGCTGGTTGAGGGGTAACTGTACAGTGATGGAAGGGGGGTGTTCTTCAAGAAGGGAAGGGCTGATCATCTGTGGGACCCTGGGTTAGCAACATTACTCTAGGACACTTGGGATCTGGGAACCTGGTTGGATGAAGGCTTTCTGTTAATTTGCAGAGCGATGGGTTGTTCAGAACAAGATTTCCATCAGACAAACTCAGCTCTGCAAAAAGTATAGGATCAAGTCAGGAAGAGTGAAGAGCAACCTCCAGATGGGAATGGATTGCCAGAATTGCAGGGATGTGTAGGAAGAGATGGGCTGGAAGGATATAGACACCAGATCCAGCCTTTTCTGGCTTTGAGGGGAGGAAACAGCAGGAGGATGGGGGCTAAATTTGATTCAAAGCTGGAAGCCTCAGAAGTGGTAAGTCATGTGACATATAACGTGAAAGTGAGGGCAGGGGCAGAATTTGGGAGTTTTTTTGAGACTGGGTATCATGTCTGTGCTTGATGGCTCTGGTGCATCTATGTATCAGTGGACTTATGAAAACCAGACACTGGATTTCATGTCTTCTTCCCTTCCTAAAACTTAAAAAGTTTCCATGGCTTATGAGAACAGGTAACGAAAATAATTGAGGTCAGATCCGACATTATCACCATTCATTGGTTATGTAACATTTCAAACAACCTTGAAAGAGAGAACAAGAATTAGAAAGAACATCGTCATGAAACTCTTGACAGAAGCTTGACAGAGTTCCTTGAACTGAGCAGCTGATTCCTACATCTAGGCAAGACAAAATGAATCCAGACACTACCCAGTAGCTTGGTCTAATGGTTATTGAGTGGAAAGGAAAGACATTCTTGCACCTTCAGAATTCTCATCTTGAGGCTGTCTTAAGAGTGTCCTAAGCACTCTTTGTATCGGTGAGCTGTAACCCGGATGAAGTTCTCATGGAAGTTCTGTGTACACAGAGATGGTAGGAATTAAACAGACCATTCATGCTTTATCTCTTGGAAATTACATTCCTTGGAAGCCGCGGGTATTTGGAACAATCCCTCTTGGGCTAATATTTTTATGGTTAGTCTTTACCCTGTGGTACTGTTTTGAAGGCTCTGGAGGTAGGACCTGGCTAATGGAAGAGCGTCCCTAGTTGTAAGCTTTGGGCTTTTTAAAATTACCATTTATTTAATTATTTGTTTTGAGGCAGGGACTCAGTATGTAATCCTGGCTGGTCTGGACCTTACTTTGTAGAACAGGTTGATATTAAACTCACAAGACCCCAGCTGACTCTGCCTTCAAACAGCTATGATTGAAGGTGTACACCAACACACCTAGTCCTAGTGGTGGGATTTTGAAGATGATGTCTGCCCCTCTGTGTCTCAAAGTTGGATTCTATCTCTGTAAGTATCGCTCTTCGCGGCCCACTGACAAGGTAGATTTGGAACCTGGGACAGTATGACAGACAAAGGGCAATTTCACTATTGTTGGTCTGAATTCAAGTATGAAGCCTCAAGACAGCTTTATGGACCCTCTTTTTCTTGTGCCTCTGCCCTCTATCTCATGGTACCAGACAAATCCCCCAGCTTCAGGAGCACAAATACACAGTGGTGATGCTGTCTGACCATCTTTTACTGATGTACTTAAGAACTCGGGTCATGACCTTTCCTCCTAAAGGCTGCCAGTATCAGTCCCAGAATCAGAGACACCCTCCTTCCTCCAGAGCATCATCAAGGAGAGATGCCAGCAGCAGCTCCATTATAGCGTGTTCTAGAGAGAAATACAGTCTGCTCTGTGGCCTTTTAATATCAAGGCATAAAGGAGGCCTGTTGCCATGGGCCAATCATTAAAGGAAGGGCTCAAATGTTGATGCCTCCAGATCCATCTCTTTTCAGTCACCCTAGGTGTAATTTACCAATCTTGCTGTCAGCTCAGAGCAATCAGCTTCTTCCTCAAAAAGCTCATGGCCTGGATGGGTGCTTTTCTTCCTTGTTCAGACAGTCATGAAACTGTCTGCCTCCAAGATCTTCACAGGCTTGATGGGAGAATTGCCTGGTTGCACTAAGACAGCTTTCTGATGCTACTATATTTAAAAAAGAAAGCACCCTTTCATCTTGTCCTGCGAAGGGTGAAGGTACCCTCTAAGTCAGATGATGTCTGCCATGCTACAATCCCAGTCTGTCTCTGCGTGGTGTTGGATGTGACAGTGACAAGCTGACACTCCTGCATTGCAGCCTGAGGCTTGTCAGGAAGCAGGCTTCACCCATACCTTGTGCCAGGGCAGCTACCAGAAATTAGAGGAAAAGGCAGCCTTATTCTTAATGGTTCAATTAGAGAAAGTATGGGAGTGAAAATTAAACCACACCTAGTTCTTCCCATCTATTCTGAGGGCTGTTTAAAGGACAAAATACAAAATACAATCAGCACTGGCAGCAATGTGGGGCGATTGGAACCCTCCAGGGCTGATGGGACTGTAAAGGGGTACAGCTGCTTCGGAAAACAGCTTGGCAGCCTCTCAGAGTTAAACATAGAATTTCCATATGATCTAGCAATTCCGATGCCGGTATAGACCCAAAGGAATTGCAGGTGGCGCCTCTAAACAGATACTTGCTCATAGCAGACACAGAATTTACATAATACACATAAATACAATGGTAGAGTCGGTCACAATATGCATCTAAATGGGAAGAGAGACTTGCACCTTCCAAGAGATAGGCCGATGAATAAGATGACATATTTAGCCCTAAAAAGGAATGAACTCCAGACACGAGCTGTGACATAGATGAACCATGAAGATAGTATGCCAAACAAGATATCAAATGATTCCATATGTACATGATTCCATATGTGTGAGGGATATAGAATAGATAATATTACAGTCAGGAAACAAGAGAATTTACCAGGGTCTGAATGGGCAGCAAGACCATGAGGCTATTGATTAATGAACAGACAGTTTCTCTTTGTGATAATGAGAATTTTCTGGAAATGGACAGAGAGAGCTGAGGGCTGTGATGCTCTTAAGTACAGCATTGTGTGCGCACTGAGTGCTGGTGAAGGACTCCCGTCAAAACAGGGAACCCTGAAAGGATAGAAAGCTAAATTTCATTTGCTTAGGTCCTTGCCAAGGATGACGGTGTCTCAATTCCATCTAGAATCTTCTTCTGTTCACGGTTGGGTCTGTGAACCTGTCCTTCCTGACCAGGAAGTCGAGGAATGTATCAGAACCTTAAAACAGAAGAGTAGCCCTTTGCTTCTGGAATGGGGTTTCACTGAAGCACTGTTAAGTAACCTGCTGGTCAATGACTTCATAGACTTCAGGTCCATTGCAGCGTGAGCCCATTTTTCTGCTTGTCCTGGGCAGGTAAGTTGTGCTGAGAGAAACCATTAAAAATGAATAAGCATGCCTGAGCAGTCAGCCCTCCTGCTGATTCCTCTCCGCCTCTGCAGCCCTTTATTTTCTTCTGCCCTTGACAGGCAGGGTGGCTTTGCTCACAAGCCGGCTCTGACTCCTGTGAAGTCAAGGATAACAGGCTATCAGTCAATCCCATCTCACCAGTTTAATTCAGACTTTAATGATTAGCAGTGGCGTGCTACCCACGACTACACACAGGCCCTCATCCTAGCTGCACATAGAAAGCCCCTCACAATGTCGTGGTGAGATTGGGATAAGGATAACTCAACACCCCTGACAGGTGTACATTCCTCAGAGAAAAGGGAAGCCCTTCCTGTACACGGGAGGGTGTGGCCACAGCCTTGGCGGTCGACGAGATGAAACTCAGCTTCCGTAACCACGCTTTGCCTGGATGCTGTAAATACACCAATAGAGTCAAATGCTGCTGCTCTCACTCTGGTCGGAAATAACCATTTCAGTGTGAGTGCACTGCTAGTCAGCGTTCACTTGTGACAAGGTTTTTTTGGGGTTCACGGTTTTATGTATTTTTATTTGTTTCGTCTCACAGGGTCTCACTATGCAGCTCTGGCTGTCCTGGAACCCACTGTGTAGACCAGGCTGGCCTTGAACTCACAGACATTTCTCTACTTCGAGTGCTGGGATTAAAGGAGTGTATTCCCACAGGTGGCTGGGCTCACGGTTTGGGAGGCTCTGGCCCATCATTCTTTTTTCCTGCTGCTTTGGGTCTATGGTGGGATGACACATCGTGATAGGAAACGGTGGCAGAAGAGAACACTCACAGAATAAGCCGGGCTTTACAAAAAAAAAGGGGAGGGGGACAGCCACAGAGCAGCCTCCAGTGCCCCTCTCCAACCTCCCATACTCTTCGGGGAGGCTCCAGACCATCTAAGAACTTCCCACTAGGCCCCACCTCCTCTCAGTCCACCTCCCTACTCTTCAATGCATGGGTCTGGCCTTTGAGATCCAAACTCCAGCATATACCAAATGCTTAAAAAAAAAGTCCCTGTTGGACCATGTTTATAAATTAGAAGTGAAAACACGCATGCCCCAGGGAGCATCAGGCTAACTCCGTTTGTCATCCCAGACTAGGAGACTAAAAACATGTGACAGCATTTGGAGGGAAGCGCTATCCTGACAATGCTGCAGCCGCGGCTCCGGCACAACAGCATGGCGCAGCAGCTTCATGGCATCCCGCTTGTTTCTTCCAAGGGGCTTCTTTCTCACTCACAGACCCTCACCAAGTAAAAGCCGAAGCGCCCCCGTTTCCAGTGCGTTTTCTTCTTCCTGCTCATGCCAGGTTCTTCTCTGGGCTGCTCTATATTCTGGCAGTGTGGCCCTCACAGGATGGCATTCGCTGGTATTTGGTATTTGGCCTTTCTCATGAGGTGCTGCTTTATTTCACGTGGCAGTTTTTGTCCAGAGTAAATGCAGGTCCCCAGGATGGCCTCAGAGCACAACTATGGATGAAAGTCTAACAGTTGGAGGTACTGGGAATGGCTCAGGAGGCAAAGGTGCTTGCCACTAAACTTGATGAGCTGAGTTCAATCCCTGGGAATCACTTGGTAGAAGCAGAGAACTGACTTCCAAAAGTTGTACTCTAACTTCCACATGCATTCCATACCATGCCACACACATAAACACACACACACACACACACACACACACATACATTATAGTGTGTGTACACTATAATATAAATAATTAAAAAAATCTAATAATTGGAGAAACCCAGGCAATCTATCCCCTTACCTAGCCTTTCACCTACTGCACAATTTCCCAGGGTAACTGGTACACACATGTCCGTGAAGCCAAGGATGCCGTTCTGTGGGTTGTGATAAAGCCATTTGAAGTGTCATCAGAATTAGAAAGTTAATGAGAACTGAAGACACAGTGTGTAATTGAGCCTGTTAGGCGTTCACACAAAAGGGCTTCTTCCTGGCAGCCATTGCATCAACTCCTCATGGCCAAGGAACACTTCAGAGATCAAAACAAGCCCAACCCTTCCCATTCTGCATTCCAAGGCCTCTTCCTCACACAGGGTGTGATGGTCCCTAGCAGTTTATATAGACTTCCAGTTTGTGTAAACAGAATTGGGTAAAACAATGATCCCTCTAAAAATTAGTATGGATAGGGAATGAAAAGGCGCTTCCTCCAGCAGGAAAGTCACCTTCAGCGCTGCTGCGGTTAAAGTAAAAGGTTTCTAATAATGCCTTCCTGGTTTCTCCTTCCCTGTCATCATTGGCAGCTAAAGGTGAGCTCAGCTGCCAATTGCATTTTCTTTCCCTAGAAATCATTGTCCTCCCATGTTGGGGAGGATGCAGGCACGTGCTCATCAGCATCCTGCCTTCGAGAGCCACCAATGAGAAGCTTGATCAGCCCATGCATGCACAGCCCAAGAATCAATGGGAGCCAGGCATAGATAGCCAGGAGGGCTCTTCTGAATATTCAGGCCAGAGAATCTGGTTCAAAGTACATGGCGAATACTTGAATGTGAAATGGGGGAAACCTTCAGTGCATTTAGAACCTGGTTACATTACTTTTAACATCACCTGCTTGGAACTCGCCCACTCACCTACGAAGAGTGAAAGTTGTGAAGTGCTGTTCTCATCACCAGAGTGCTGAGTGCACACACTCAAGAGAAACTTCATTTATAACAGTCTTACATGCCTCCAAGAACATGCTTCGCCCATGGATTAAAGCCATGACCTGGAACGTGTCAGGCAGGGACTCTGTCCCTGGACCACCCCTCTAGCTATGATCATAGCTTTCTCCAATATTTCCAACACGTTTACTCACCTTCTTATCTGAAGTCTGCAAGCTAGTTTTACTGCCTTGTTTATATACCGTGGCACATGTAATACAAACACACACACACATACACACACACACACACACACACACACACACACACACACACAAGCTTATGCTCAGGATTAAGCCCTGAGACTCTACGTCTTACATTAAATGGGATCCTTTTATTAATGTGTCATTTTGGGAATTGTGCTGGGTGGCAAAATGAAGGTAGCTCTAAATATTGTGTCCTTCAGGATGTGGGCACAACCGTCCACACTATTTCGGGAGGTTAAAAGAGTCATAATGCTTTGTTTTGCCCTGAAAGTGCACACACTGTATTCCATCAGAAAAGAAAGGGAAGCATCATGCTGATAATCTCAGCGTGAGGGAGCCAGAAGCCAGTATTGACAGTTGAAGTCAGGTCTGGGATAGGTGTGAAAAATTTGTCTCAAAACACAGGTGGTAGGAGAAAAGAAGGGAGGGATGTAAGGAAGGAGGGAGGGATGGAGGAAAGGAGGGAAAGAGAGAGGGAGGGAGAGAGAAAGGAAGGAGAGATGGAGGAAAGGAGGGAGGAAGGGATTAAAAAATGGTACCTACAGTCTTGCTTTCCAAGGCCAAGTGAAATGGTAATTCCTAATTTTTTTTCCCTACAAAAGGCAAATAAATTTAGCAATAGTTTCTGTGGTCAGACCTGGTGACTCAGATCTGTGATCCCAGCTACTCAAAAGGCTGAGGAAGGAAGACTGTGAATTCGAAGCCAGCTCAGGGGGCCATGTGAGTCTAAGGCCAGTCTAAACAAGTTAGTGAGATCCTGTCTCAAAATAAAATATGCAAGAAGGTTTAGGGATGATGTTTAGTGGTAGAACATTTACCAGGCATGGATGAGATCTTGGGTTCAAGTCCTTATAGAGCTAGAAGGAGGACAAAAAAAAAGTTTTGTTTTTTTCCCCCCATGATCCCCCATAGCTGAGAGAATGGAGCTTAAAAGAGTCATTAAGTCTCTAGAGGTTGGCGGTTGGCTTTCTCCAGCACTGTGCTACGATTTGCCAGGTGTTTCAGCTGCTCTCCTCCTTTGTCATGAACCTCTGGGAGGGGGCTGCAGAAAGAAGACCACATTAGGCCACAGCAGCTACATACCAGGTGCCTCTGTGTGATGTCTGTGGTTTCTTGTTACCTAAGGAAGCTGAGGCTCTAAAACATCTGAAGTGACTTATCTAAAGATAGACAGGAAGACTCAGCTTTGCGATCCAAGGCAAAATGTACAGACTCCAGAGCCTGCTGCTTCATGCTTCTCCCCGGGGGACGTCACCAGAGCAGCCTGACAACAGGGGAAGTGGAAACACTCTGTTGGGGCACACTCAGCTTCCGAGTGGGTCAGTCAGGGCTTGGGGGTGGGGGGGAAGGATCTAAGAGTACCTGTGGATGGCAAGCTGTCGCTGGGCCGTAGTCACGAGCTGTGGATTATGTGTCCAAAAGAACTGAAGATTTTGTTTTAAACTGTAGGTTTGTAAGCCTTTTGGTATGAAGTTGGTCACCACTACGTATGTTGATGCATGACTTCGTAGAGCTGGACCATGACACTTCTAGCATCTTTTGATTTCAAAAGTTATTTTTTATTTATTCACTGACATTTTCAAATATGTATATAAAGTATACATATACATCATATTCACCCCCACTGACTCCTCTTAGCTATCTTCCTTTCCTCTGGACCTTCTTCTTCCTAATCAGTCACCTTCCTATTTTCTTGTCCCCTTCCCCCAACAATATACTGAGCTTAACTATGGCTACTTGCATAACCAGAGATTTGGGTTATTTTCTGCTTCGTGGACAACTTACAGTGGCCAAGCCAGTCACGAAAGTGACTACCTCTTTCCCAGCGGCCATTCATCTGTCAGTGCTCCCCAGTTAGGAGTGATGCCTCAGGAGCCCTTTCCAGGATTTCTAACCTCAGTGACTTAACGTGCAAAAGGCAGATGGCATGGGCCTTTAGGGTGGTCAGGATGGACTACGGGGTAGGACTTATACTCTGGAGAAAGCATTCTTGTATCAAATCTTATTATAAAAGTGTCTTGGAGCACATTGATGGAGCACATTGCTGCAAAGAGGAAAGGTTAAATACATAAGTGGTACTGAACAGCAGAGTTAAAGATCTTTCATGGTCTTTATTTTAAATGCTGGGTAAGGGTTTATGTGTGTGTGTTGTTTTTGTATGTGTGTTTTGTTTTTTGGGTTTGTTTTTGTTTTTTTGTTTTGTGTTTTGTTTGGTTTTTTTTGAGACAGGGTTTCTCTGTGTAGTCCTGACTATCCTGGAACTTTTGCTGTAGACTAGGCTGGCCTGGAACTCAAGATATTTGATCACCTTTGCCTCCCAAGTGCTGGGCTTAAAGGTGAACGCCACCACGGCCAGGCTATGGGTAAGCACTTTTAATTCCAGCAGCAATCAAGCATTTTGCTTTTACAAAGCAGTAATGTTAGTACCTGTGGGATTTCTTTTATTATGCCTATATTAGTGTCTAAAATTACATGTAAGGAATGGGCCGGCAAAATGGCTCAGCAGGTAAAGGTGCGTGTTGCCTAGCCTGAAAACTTGAGTTTGATCCCTGGGACCCACGTGGTAGAAGGAAAGAACTGATTCCCACAAGTTGTCCTCTTGCCTATTAAATGTGCCATGACACATAAAGCAATACCACCGCCACACTGAAATAAATAAATGCAATTTAAAAAATTTACGAAAGAGAAAATAGATGTCCTTTTATTCTGTTACTATTATTATTTTTACCTTTCAAGAGTTGGGATTAAAGACATGCACTACCACTGCCCAACAAGAATTAGTAATTAGGATGTTCTCTACGCTTTAGGAAAGCCTTGAAAATATAAAGCCCAAAGGCTGGAGGTAGCTCCGCAGTTAGGAGCACATGCTACTTTTGCAGAGGACCTGACTGGGTTCCCAGCATCCACATCGGGCTCACGACTGCATGTAACTCCAGCTCCATGGCATCTGACACCATCTCCTAGCCAGAGGCCACTTGCTTGTCCAGGACAGGCGCATGCGCACATGCACACACACACACACACACACACACACACACACACACACACACACACACTTTTAAACAAGTCAAGTAAATCTTTAAACGATTCACGATAACCTCAACTATAGATGAGCCTACTGACTGTGAATAAAGCCCACAGAAAAGCTGTCTGTCTACTTAGCTCTGTTAGGTTCCACTGTCTGTACCCTATGATGGCCCCTCAGTCTGCTTAAGAGAGAGAGAGAGAGAGGTGGCCCTGGAGTGAACACTCCATCTGTGGCTTGTTAGTTTATGGTAACCTCTAGGTATTTGGTGTTTTCAGCAAAATTTCTAATTCACATTCCGGGCGTCAAAAACTCCAGGGGGGACTCTAACACTACACAGACTAAAAATGAATTCACACATTAGCTGGGGAAAACCAAGAAGTGCCGGCAGCTCTCGCTGACCTGGAAATTACTCTCAAAGTATCCGTTCAGGAAGTAGCTACAGGTATCCAAGCACAGATGAAGGCTGGGTGGGAAAAGGAGGTATCCAGTAGGCACTTCTCAGCTGCCGATTGAGAAGAATTTAGCCGGTGATGAGAAGGGAGGGAAGCGTGGCAAAGGAAACATCTCCAGAGCTCGCCAGGGCTCCGAGACACTGTCTCATCTAGAGAACACCCTAGGCCTAGATTAACGTTACTTTTTAATTCTTATCGGTAAAAGTCCCTTTTCTTTTTTTTTTTATTAATTTATTTATTTTTATCTCAATCACAGGTTAGGTACTTTGAATCCCAGGCGTAGCCCCCATTTGATTTCTCCCCCTTGCTCAGTTGTATCAGCTGCCTTTCTACAAACTGCTAACCATCTCTTCTCATGCAGTATTTTCTTTTGGAAAATGTGAGTTATTGTTGTTACATTAAACAGAACACGCAGCCAGCATGCAGTCTGCTTGACATGCACAGTGTCCAGGCTCACACGAAACTAAGGCGAGGACAATTAGCTGGCTTAAACTAGAACATAGCCTCACAGTTTGTATTCATCCTTAAATTAATTTTTTATTTTAAATTATATGGTGGTCTGTGTGTGGGTATGTGTGAATGAGAGCAGGTCCTATAGGGGTTAAAGATGGTTGTGAGCCATTTGATATGGGTGCTGGGAAATAAACTTGGGTCCTCTGAGAAGACAGGATGTGTGCTTAACCACTGAGCCATCTCTCCACCCCCACACTCTCCCACACACCAAAGATTTAAAATGAGCTGACAAAGAATTCAAAATCTAAACATTTTCTGAAAGCCCTGGTCATTGGGCTTTTACTGGATAACCTGATCCGTTCCTCAGCAGTAACTTTTGTTATTGTCTTTTTATTCACCCACTTATTTTTGTTGTTTTGTTCTGGTTTTATACTGGGGATTGAACCCAGGGCCTCACATGGCAAGCAGGCACGTACCCTTACACTTCTGGTCCTGAGTCTTATTTTATGAAGTCGACTGATGGTGATACCAAAAGGTCAATGTCACAGAAAGAAAGGGTTCAGTGATACATGCACATAGGCACAGTGACTCACGCATGACCACAGGAAAACTCTGGGGTTGCTCTTGTTTTTAAAATATTTTATGTGGGGTGTTTGGGCCTCTACCTCTCTTCCACTGATCCTTTACCCCTAGGAAAGAGAGAGAAGGTTAGTGAGGAGAGGGGGTGCAGGCCCCTTTACTTCTCCTGGCTCTTTAGGGTTGATGGGTTTTTGTAAGGTTATACCAATTCTCCATCAACAGCATTGGTAGCAAGCAGTGTCCTCCGTCTCTCTCCAAGCCAATGTGCCACTAAGTGTCCTGGTCTTTCTAAACTGCCACTCCCCAAGCACCACACTTTCTCTCTCCAGCTCTCCTATTTATATCCTAGACCACACCCCTCTCTGTGCTGTGCTCAGCAGGCCATTGCTGCCTGGCAAAGACCACGCGCCACAGGAGGCAATTATCAGCTGTGGATAAACTAAAGCCCCAACTAAAATCCCACACTTGGGATTAAAACAAAAAAATATTTAAATAACCAAACTTCGTTTTTTAAAGAAACCAAAACTCCCGCTACGCTCTTGGTCAGCCAAAAGGTAGAAAGTTCTAGGGGATGCTCCAATCATTAGCCTTTTGGGGAGCTTCCTTCTAAAAGGCCTGGCCAGGCAGGGGATGGCTCCCTGGTGAGTAGTTAGCTAAGCATCATTTCAGAGAGGTTTGGGAGTTAGTTGCAACTGTCACTTCTTCTACTGGGAAGCCGTTTTTATCTTGGTTTATGTCGCAGATTTAACAAAACCTGTCACATAGTCTCTTAAAAGAAGCGTTATTTGTTTGTTTGACATAGGGCCTCATGTAACCCAAGATGGCCTCAATTTGACTACATAGTTTATGCCCAAAGATAACCTCCATCTTCTGGTCTTCCAGTCTCCACTTCCTGGAACTCTAAGTAAGCTTCCTCACAGTAAGTTTTACGCAGGGCTGGAGACTGAATCCAGGGCAAGCATTCTATGAAACATCTCCAGCCCAGAAGCATTCTTTTTGTAAATAATATTTGGTAAACAACTTGGCTCCAGATTATTCAAGGTTTTCCTTTGTTTGCAGTGCTGGGGACGAAACCCAGGGCCTCAAGAATACTAGGTAGGCATTTCACTATTATACTGCCAGCCCTCTTCCGTTGCTCACATGATTCCCAGTTTAATTTTTATTTACATCTATTTACCTTTGTGTTTGTGTGTGTAAGAGAGAGAGAAAGAGCACTTGCATACATGCCACATGTACAGACTGAGGTCAGAGGACAACTTACCGGAACCAGGTCACGCCTTCCACCATGTGAGTCCTGGGATCAAACCCAGGTTGTCAAGATTGACAGCAAGAGCCCTCACCTACTGAGTCATCTTGCAGACTCCCACATATTTCTTATTTAAAAAAATAAAGTCATGTGGGCTTAAAAAGTACTAAAGTAGTCCTGATTGGTTCTCGATTGATCGGCCGGCGTGAGAGGTAGAAGAGGAGCCTGAGGTCCTCCGCCGCCTCTCATCACACCTCCTTTTGATAAAAGCCACAGTGCCGGCATCTCTCTGTCCCGGTGGGATACCAGCCAGAAACCACCATCCCCAGGAGGGACCAGCACTCAAGAATTACCCTTAAGAATCTGGCAAGGAGTGATGGAGTGCAGGCCAGGGTGCCTGGAGTACCCCACCCACCGCTAGTGAACAGCAGCTCTGCTGTGGTGAGTGTTGACAGAAGCTGGGAGAAGCTGTTTTCTGTCATTAATGTGTAGCCCTACATGGGAAAAATCTGACACCCAGATAGCCAATAATTAAAAATGGCCTTTTCCCCCCTTCCGTACTAACCATGTAGATTCAACTTCTTCAAGTATAATTGCAAAGTGTTTACTTGTCTTTGGTCCCCAAGTGTGTGAATTACGTTTTAGTGTCAAGTCTAAGACAATGCAGAACACATTGCTGTGGGTCTCCTTGTATTCAAACGGTGATGCCAATGGCTACTGTATTCCTAGTGTGTGCTAAATGCCACGTGTGCTTCTATGCTCTCAACACAGGTTATTTCCAACAGGCCCTTTTTTTCTTGGTCTGGAGATTGAACTTGGGACTCACATATGGTAGGTGTTTCCAATATTCGTGTTCGGTCCTTGTCTCTCAAAGTTTGGTGTGTTTGGGAATGATCTGGTCATTTGAAGTATGGATTCCGGAAACTCACACATACAGTGGGAACTCTAGTCATGTTCCTCATCAATAAATTCCACCAATGTATTAATCAAATCCTTTTAGTGCATCCTGGACTAGAGACACTTCAGGAAAACTGATGTCTAGTCTATGGTAAAGTCATGAGACAGAGGAATCACTGTGACACATATTGATATCTAATCAGGTTTTACGGCACCGCTGACACAGACCCTTTCTTCTCTGTACATAACCACCATTGTTTGTCTTTCCGCAAGTCAACAGGCAGAAATCAAGCTTTTACCAAGACATTGACCTTTTTAAATAAACATGATATTTGGTAGGGTTTTACAGACTAAAGGGGAAAAATCAGAGTATTTAAATTAGCCAAAGGACATGGTATGGTCATCAGAGAAGAGCCCTGAAGGAAGGGCACAGGGCGGTTGCTCTAGGTCCTTGAAAAGGCACTGAATTAAAGAAACAAGGGTTTAGTCTTTTTCTTTTCTTTTTTTTTTTTAATTTCCTCTAGCAGACTCTTAAGTATTCTTTCTCTGGTCAGTGCACATCTGCCCCATGACTCAATAATCTAAGTTCCTTCCTGAGTCTGTGAAACCTCTTGTCTAGCATTCAGAGGAAGGTAGGAACACTGAGCATCCGGGCTGCGTCCCAGCATGTGCTCTCCAGCCTGTGTTTATAGCACAATTGTGATAAAAGTTGTTTTCCACCATATTCTATATTTTACAAAGTATAACCAGTGAGTATTTCCTCCCACATTTTAATCCTCCAGCATCAAGTAGAAGAGAGAAAAAGAGCTGAAGATTCTGGAAAGTGATGGCTGGGAGTTTGGGAGATGGCAAATTATTCCTCTTAGGGTCGAAGTAAAATATATACAGGTGTCTTCTGAATTGCCAAGATCTGCCTTGTGAAGAAATGCCCTCTAATATAAAACCATAATCACAAATGTGTGTGTGCATATAAAATAGACTACGTGCATACATACATATACTTACTTTTATCAATATTTTCACAGACTGTTTACATTTTACTCATTTATGTATTTATGTGTTTATTCATCTTCATGACAGAGTCTTATGTTATGTAGGTAGGCTGACTTGAACTAGTCAGACTCCTGCCTCAGTCTCCTGAGTGGTGGGGCACAGACTCTAGATACTTATTGATAGATATCTGTTTTCACACGTATCTGCACACTGGCGATCAGTGTGGCAATTGGCCAAATAGGCTTTCTCCATACCTTTCTCCCCTCACCTGCCTCCTTTTATACCTTGCTGTTCTGATAGACGCCTGGTCACATTCATCTGTTTGTTTTCAACCTTAGCTTCCTATTCTTACATCTTCAAAATCTCCCCACCTCTGTCCCAACCCTCTTCCCCAACTCCACCCTGACCCGTGCTACTGTCTCCTCTCTTAACAGTTTGCCTTCTGTTTCTTGTGTGAAACATGGCCTAAGGCATTGCCAGAATGTACTGGAGTGGATCAAGGGATACACCAGTCTTGAACAAAAGAGAAACCAAAGACTTAGAGAGGGCTTCAGGAGGGCCTAAGAGACACAAACATCTTTGAAACTGTAAAGTCTTCTTTTGAATGGAAGGATTTCAGTCTCACTCCTTTTCCTAATTAAAACTGTCTTGCCAGTCTTTCTGCTAAACATTATTCTGTATTCTTTTTTGCTCTAGCTTCTTAGCATCTCATCAATATTGCTTTCTGCTGCAACAATATGCCATCTAAGCTCCATTATGAAACTTTGGTGGAGGTGACCCACAAACTCTATAGCATGATGTTGTATTCTGAGAAGACACATCATAATCTCAGTTCAGTAGCTGATAAATGGTCTTGCAGAATGTTTGGCTGCCTATGAGCAAGACAGATAAAAATAAGTATAACAAGGATGTAGGTACACAGAGTCTGTGGCTATACACACACGTTTGTGGTTGTGTGCTTAGAAAAGAGGTGCTTGTGGGTGTGTTCAGTGGCTAATTTTGGTTGTCAACTTGCCCACATGTGGAATTAACTAAAACCTAAGCAGCTGGGCACCCCTGTGAGGGATTTTTCTTGGTTGGCTCAGTTGAGGTCAGAAGACCCACCTTAAATCTGGACACACCTTCTGGTGGCAGGCCATGTAAAAAGATGTGGAAGAAGGAAACTCTTGCTTTTTGCCTGCTTGCCCTCACTCCAACTGCACATCATCTGTCCTTCCCTTTTGATTCATTTCTTCACTGGTTTGAGAGCCTGTTTCTTCAGGATTCCAGTGTAGACGAGAAATCTGAAGCTCTCTAGAACCTCCCTGGGAGTCCAGCAACCACCTTGGGACCACTGAGACATCCAGTCTTGTGGGCTGAACAACTACGAGGTCCTTGGCCTTTCTGTGTGGAGACAGCCATGGTTGGGTTGCTCAGACCTCTGCATGCAGCAACCGGATATGTATGTGGAACTTTTTAGATTCTTTGAGAGATTTATTAGGTTCCTTTTTAGAGAGCCCTGACTAATACAGTGTCCCACAACAACTTTGTTAGTTCAGTGAGTTGGCAGTGGCATATGCTATTGAAGCGATACTTCCCTGCACGATGGCTTTTATAACAAGAAGTGACAGCACTGTTGGTCCTTTGCCTTGGTGGATCTGGGTTAGACAATGTTCCCTCCCGCACTCTGTCCAACTCCTCAACAAGTTTACCATTTTATGTCCTCTCTTTGCCTTCCAAACTCTGAGCCTCAGCAGGTCTGGACTGAAGTTTGAGCTCTCTGCCCTACTGTTGCAAGAGAGAAATAAGCGGCCAGGCTGGTGTCAGAAGCATTCAGTGCGGTCTGAACTCTCCCACAAAGCACCTCCTAATGTCCACACCCTGCACGTGGCAAATCCTTCCCAAACTTGTCTTCCTGAGTTCTCCAGCGAGAGAATGGGACAGTGGACCTCCACGACTCCTAGTCCCTGAAAGACTAAGCTGTTGTCACATCACTGCTTTCTGCCTTTCATGCCATCATGTGTGTGTGTAGCTGACGCTCATGTCTGTGCTTTATGTGTGTCTGTTTATGTGTATCTATGTGTGACTGCACATGAACGACTGTGTGCATCCGTGTGTGATGGAGTATAAGTGTATCTGTGTTCTTGTGTATCGGTGTATATGTAGATATTTGTCCGGGGTTGACATGGTCCAAACACAAGTGACAGGAAAAGGGGCGGGAGGGAGAGGATGGACAGCCCTGTGCCAGCTGCGCTATTCTCTGATTTGGTCTCTGAAGCACTCGCACCCAGCCTGGGGCCAGGTGCAGCCTTCTTCTTGCAGTTGCCTGCTCTGCAAGGAGGGAACGGTGCCGGGCGGTGGGCGGGGCGAGGCTGGGCGGTGGGCGGGGCGAGGCTGGCGGCGGGAGGGGCGTGCGGCTGAGCTCGGAGCATGCTCCGCGAGGTAGTAGCAGGCGGGGCAGCTCGCGCTGGTCCCCGGCCGGCTGAGCGGCTGCGGCGCGGGACAGTATGCGGGAACCGCTCGGTAAGTCCCGGCAGCCGTCCGTTTGGCTCGCTCCCACGGCGTCCCGCGGGCCCCGCCTCAGCCTCCCCCACCGCGCGGCCCCAACTTCTCTAGCCCGGATATGGTTGGGTCCCTGTCTCGGCGTGAGGGGTCGCCCGCGCCGCGGGTGGCAGCCCGGTCCCACGTCCCGAGGACTGCAGCCCCCGTTCAGGTGCCCGGCGCGGGGAGGAGGCCCAGCTGGTGTTGGCTCCCGTGGGCGCGGGTCTCGCGTGGGCCTCCCCCCTCGTCCCGTGCCGCGACCTGGCGGACCCTCCGTTCCAGGACTGACAGCCCCGGTTCCCACGTCGCCCTGGCCCGCCGGACCGGCGGTTGGACGTCGGGAGTGGCCGCGCCCGCTGGGTCCCCGGCCGGCCCCGCCACCCGCCGGGGAGTGGCTGGCAGTCCGCTAAGCGGCTCAACGGGACGGAGCCGCCCACGCCTAGACCAGCCACAGCCTCCCCGCGCCACCCCCAGACCCGGTGACCTGGGACCCTGGCCTCTGCCGCACCCGCACCCTTGTCTCTGGCCGAAGAGGCTTAGCGCCTCGGGCTCCTCTTGGGGAGGAAAATATCTAGCGGGAACTTCAGCCAGCGCAGCCTGGCCGTGCCCCAGCCGGGTCTCATCCACGCTCCCCTGTGGTCTCTCTGCCCAAGTCTGCGTGGCTGGCCCAGCCTGGACCACACAACTCAACTCCTAGGCTTTTCCTGTCTGGGACAGTTTAATCTGTTTCTCCCACAGATTTGTGTTTCCTTTCTTTGGATTTTTTTTTTTTTTTCAGACTCGCAAAGAAAAGATATCTAGGGATTGGGAGTGAGCTTTAGAAGATGGGAGGAGCCCTGAGAGGGAGGTGAGAGGTGGGATTCTGGCATCCAGAAATGCTCTGCTTGGGAGATACAAAAGAAAAAGTAGACTAGATTCCGTGGTGCAGTCACAGCCCGAGTTGGTGAAACTCCAGGAACCAGCCTTTTGTCAGGTGGTTTTCGAACCGTAGGTGGCTGGACTGAGACTAACAACAGAAACACCTACAGAAAGGACTTCGGGAGTGTTGTGGAGCTTCCGTTTCATAGGAGTTATGTTGGACGTTTTCTGTGAAATTGGGAGTTTGAGAAGTTTATTTGGTTTTCCGTAGTGTTCTTCTGGGTCTTTGGATTTGCCTTGGTAGTATGTCTAGCTCTTTATCACCCCTTGAACAAGCCTCCTGAAGGTCTCCCTGTTACTCTGGGCAAACTTTCACTCCCCCTGTAGTGGGCAAACAAATATTTGTTGAACAGAGGCCTTTAGTCTGGGGCCTTCCTCCTGCACACCCTCTGCTCTGAGCCTGGGAGGTATAAAGGGCCCAGGGAGCCCAAGGGACTTAGGGAGACAGTGGAGTGGAAGAAGTCTGCTGCAGGGGAGGGAAAGTTTGTTTTCCCAGACACTTGGAACATAGGCCATGCCTGAGCAGCCACATGCTCTGGAGGGCTCGACAGGCTCAGCAGAGTTATCTGATAACTCATCCGGGAGGTCACAGCTTCCAGAGGATGGCTTGGGTATTGTTCCCTCACTATAAAATGTTAACTGGCCTTTGGATGTGCACAAGGAAAATAAATACAAGGCAGTTTTTAAGGCTTAAAAAAGGCACGTCTGAGAAGATATTAGAAATCTGCTTTGTGGGGAGAAATTTAAAGATAAATCCGGTCTTTACTGTCAGTGCTGGGTTCCAGCGGCTCCTGCAGATCCCTCTGTCCTTGCTGGGAGAGGTGTCTCCTTCTGTGCAAGAGCAAACAGGGAGCATGGTCGGAGGCCAGTTTCTGTGTTAATGAGCTTGGCGAGACTTGACGGTAATTAATCTGGAGAGTTCAGAACATAGTGTTGGGCTGAAATGATTGTTCTGTTGTGGGTTTACTTGATAAGCCAAGACTTTATCTCTGAACTCCCCTTGGGCCGTGGCTAAAGCCTCTGCTGCCTTTCTTTTCGTTTTAGCAAATGTTAGTTCACACCTCTTGGGTGGGGAGGATCAGCTCCCTCATGGAGCCTGGCTTCCACAGCCTGGCTGGCTTGCTGAAGCTGAGAGACTCTAGTTTGTTAAATCCGGCAGCCAGGGAAAGGAAGCCCCATTTTCTGGTTCTTCGATGCATCCTTTAGACACAGAATATAGCCCCCTCCCCTGTTTGCATTAATTTTCACTTGGAGGACCTTGTTTAAAATGTATTTGTTGCTTTTACTTTCTATAAATACCTTTCCTGATGACTTTCTATAGATAATGTGATTTAGCTACATAAAAAAAGTATTTTCAGAATGCTTTCTTATGAGACTTTAGAGCGTAACTGCCGAAACCTGGCTCTTCGGCATGGTCATACCGTTATGAGCAGCCATGAGCAGGCACCAAGGTATGCCTAGAGAAAACAGAGTGAAGCAAGCATCTGCTGGGAAGGTGGGGAGCCGGCAGCTGACCCCTGTTGTCACTGCGAGGTCACCTGGGACTTCTTTCTTTTATTGAATGTTGCAATGTTTATTTTTGAAATAACTTCATGACTTTGATAATTAGTAAGTAAAAATTACACGAAATAATTTGAGCCTTCATGTTTTTATAGTGTTGCTTTTTCTATTCTAAAGAGATTTTAAAATTAAAGAACTAATACAGTAAAAATGTAATAGAAGCTTGTCCTGGGACAGATGGCATATCATAATGGGATAAAATTAGAACATTTCAAACTATTTCAAACTTTATATCCCCCCCCAAAAAAATCAGCCCCAGGTTCTAGAGGATTAAAAATAAATTCTTTCTCAGTTTTGTCTTTTCTTAATGACTTGTAATCTTTCAGAAATGTTAATGAGGTACTTAGGGTCTCATAAAAATGGAGTGAAGTAACCAAAGTATTACTTCTGTGACACAGTTTAGAGGTGAAAGGAAAGGTGTGTGTATGTGTATTGTATGTGCCTGTGTTTGCATGTATGCATTTATGTGTGTGGTGTGTATGTATCTCTGACCCTGGTAGAGAAAAAGGAAATAAGGAGTTAAAAGAGGCAACACATATATTTGACATTGTGTTCCCCCTTTCTTTTGTTTCTAAAAACCACTTTCTTAGCACCAGTCCGACTCACCACTGTTAACAATGTTCAAAGTCCTTTTTAAACCAGTTTTCCGTCTGTTTTTTTTTCTTGTCACCTTAAAAAAAAAAAAGGTCTTATGAAAACGTTTACATGACAGAGTGCATATGCTTCTGTAAGCTGAACAGCTTGAGTGCCCTGCCATGGCAGGTCATGACACTGTGAGGGATGGAAACAAGTTCATGAGAACTTCTTGTCTCAGGACTTAAAATGGAACTGTGCAGTTATTTATTTAATAATTAAGATTAGAGAAGAAAATGACAGCCTCATTGTTCAAGATAAAACACACCGTTCTACCACTGGAGGAGAAAGCTGCAGAAAGCTTTACAAATGCACATATCATTAGCAACATATCCCATTCTGGCTTGCTTTCTGTCTTGGCTATTTACCCCTTGTTTAAAGAAAGCACTTTGTTATATATTAATCATAACATTAGACCTAAATGTTGTCAGTTGAGGAAATATTTACACTGAACTGCCAACAGCTTAAGGGACCAATTACATCTTCAGTGTGGAATGTCAGTGGATACAGATGAGGAGTTTGGGGTATTTTTTAGAGAGGAACATTGTCTAAGGGGCTGTTGGAATGTGATCATGTGTTGGATCATCATGTGATTTGAGGTTTCAGGAAGCAGATAAGGTGCCTCTCACAGACAGGACATATACCAGAACCTCATATCATTTTCTAGTCCTTTATTCTTTTCTTCAACATTCCTTTTACAGGCATTGATTCTTCCTGGTATGCAATACATTTTCGAAGATACCTACAGTTAATTGTATCTATGCAATCTTTTGCTTTCAAAAGTCTTTTTTAAAACTAGACTACAAACTGAAAATTACTAGAAAAAGAGACAAACTTCATTTTTCAGATTATTAAAGCTTTTAAAAGTCAATTTTTATCAGTGGTAAACTGCATTAGGAGCTACATTATTAACTTGACAATGTAATTATATTAAACTAATAACACATTGATATAATTTAAGTTGCAATCTAATGTGGTACTAAGTTATACGTGTGATAACTACTTGTGAGTACTGATTAATGATAAAATAGTATATCAAGGGCTGGAGAGATGGCTCAGGGGTTAAGAATACTTAGAGGATCAAGTTCCATTCTCCACACCAATGTCAGGTGTGACGCTTCTGTGCTTCAAATGCCTAAAAATACAATTTTATACATGTTTGTTTGTTCAAACTTCAACATCCCCACACACTTAATGTCCATTAAACAGACATTTAATTCAATGTGTTATTATGAATAAAACAAATAACCAGCATTAAATGTGTATGTATGCACCTCTGTGTGTGTCATTAGGATAGATCCCAAGAAATGAAACTATCAGTCCTTGGGATTTCATAGCTCTCGCTACTTATCCTCTAGTCATTTGATTGTCTTATTTGCTGAGCTGGAATCTGGCTGTGTTGTCCAGGCTGACCTGTCAATCCTCTTGTCTCAGTCTCCCATTGGCTGTGATTAAAGGCAGGTGTCATTAGTTGGGGCTCCCAATCACTGTTGGATAAAGAAGTATCCATTTGCACAAGCCCCTACACACATGCACACAACACACAGATTCCTGTATCCTCATCAGCAACAAACATGCTTTTACAAATGTTTGGGGTTGGAGAGGGAGCTCAGTGGTTCAGAGGATGGCCTGCTTTTGCAGAGGACCCAAAGTTCCCAGCATGCATCGCAGGTGGTTTGCAACTCCTTGACAGCCTTTTCTGGTGCTCCAAAGACATATACATGTGGGGAACACATAAGAAAAGCTTAATTATTTTTTACATTTTGATAATCTGGGATGTGAATGCTCACAATTTGGTTTAATTTGCATGTCTTCAACAACTGGCTTTTTATTTCTATGATTTTAGATGACTGAATTTCTTTCAGATTTGTAGTTGAGTGTTCTTTTAATGTTCAGGTCATATTCTAAGGAAATTTTTAAAGAAAAGTTCTGGTTTTGGTTAATAAGTTTATTGATATTTTGTTCCCTTCACTGTCTTGGGAGGATTTATGACTAAAAATATGAAAATAAAATATTATTTTTACAAATGAGAAGAAATTTGTTACTGTTAATTGGCATCCCTTTACTGTTCTGTCCTCCACGTGATGGGACTTTGCATAATTGAAATAATATCACCAAAACTGTAGCATCATCACTATGAAGGGTGTGGAGGGGTGCATAGGTCTTCATATTCTCCTGGGCCTGGAGCCAGCATACCTGGTGTCCATCATACCTAGTGCCAAACAAGTACCTTGTTGAATTCAGGCTGGAACAAGTATGCATTAGGGATGGAGAATTGCTAGTTGCCTCTGTTCTGTGTGTGGCCATTTGCCCCTGCTCTCTGGGGTGGCCTCTGCCTGGGTGCTAATGAGGCCAAGGTCAGAGGTTCTATCTGCATATGACCTATTTAGCTTTGTTCCATGTCATGGCCACAAGCTGTACCCTCCCCCACCCCCTGTGGCCAGCTGACTGGGAAATATGTGCTGTTCATCACATGAGAGACAGGTTAGAGGGAGGTCCAGATTTCCTGAGCCATGAAGAACCTAAGTTGTTCAGTGTGCTCTTTGACGGATCCAAAGTTCTGCTTTTCTCCTGCAGTGTCCTAGGCTCCATCTGAATGGACACACACACAAACACACACACACACACACACAGCTTGCACACATACACAAAACTCTCAAACAAAACATAAAACTCAAACACAGACACTCTCATACAGATTCTTTCTCACACATATACTCTGACACACAGTCTCCACTCACACAACACCCCTTTTCTCCTGCACATACACACGTAACTCACACACACATAGACACACAGACACATTCTCTTTCACCCACACCCCTCTGTATGTGCACTGACAGTGAGGTGGTAAGCACAGCTCCATCCCATTGCAAGGACATTGTTAGCAACAGCTTCCTGTTTTATAATTTAGTCATTGGAATATTCAGGACACAGATGATAAAGAACTCATAAATCTGTCACAGTAGGTTGGTGTGAGTCAGTGGTCCTCCACCTTCCCAATGCTGTGACCCTTTGATGCAGCTCCTCATGTTGTGGTGATCCCCAACTCTAACATTATTCTCATTGCTGCTGCTTAACTGTGATTTTGCTGCTGTTGTGAATTGTAATGTAAATATTTTTGGTGCTAGAGGTTTGTCACAGGCCCACAGGCTGAGGACCGCTGGTCTACGTGGACTCACTCCGGTTCTTTGGAGGGTCAAAAACTGATCTGTGATACAAATTTATTCACAGTGACTGGGAGGAAAAGGAACTTTGGGGGAATGCTGCTGTCTTAGTTAGGGTTAGTATTGCTGTGAGGAAACACCATGACCAAAAGTAACTTGGGAAGGAAAGGTTTATTTCATTCACAGCTCATCATCAAAAGCAGTGAGGGCTGGAACTCAAGTGGGCAGGGATCTGATGCAGAGGCTATGGAAGGGAACTGCATACTGGCTTGTTCCTCATGGCTTGCTCAGCCTGCTTTCTTACAAAACCCAGGACCACCAGCCCAGGGATGGCATCATTCAAAATAGCCTGGCCCTCCCCCATCAATCAATTAAGAAAATGTCCTACAGGCCTGCCTACAGCCTGATCACATGGAGACATTTTTCTCAGCTGAGGCTCCCTCCTCTCTGATGATTCTAGCTTGTGTCAGGTTGACATAAAACTAGCCAGCACATGTTGGTTGCATCAAAATCACCTTATTTGTTGTCTTCTGAAACAATACGCTCTTCAAATGGGTTGACTGTTATCTTAGTCACATAAGTCCAAAATATACGGCACTTTCCCCCACAGGCTTACCCATTCCACCCCCCCCCCTCTGCCAGCACCCCTGCATGTTACAGTGCAGCAGATTTCTAATGCTTGCCCTGCTCATTCTCACCATGTTGGCCCTTCTAGTTCCCATCAGGTTCGCCATGCACCAGTCTTGCATTTCCTCAAGCCTGCTTGCAGGCCCTGGGAGCTATGCAGGGTCCAGACCGCCAGCATTGCAGGTGATAGCGGCTGTGTCCAGGCAGGCTCATGGTCCTCTTTAAGAATGTGGCAGGACGTTTGTTGCTGCCCCTTTCTCGTCTGGTGTGGATGCCCTCTTGGGTTGTCTCCTTTTCTCAGTTTTACATAATGGGCTTACTTAGGAAGAACTTGAAATCCAAGGCAACTTAAGCAGCCTGCAAAGGTCACCATGCAGTTGAAGGGTGTATCTCCGAATAACTCACTTTGTTGCATTTCTAAAAATTAACCCTAGTATTGCCATGGAGACAGTCATGGCGAAGTGACATGTGTGTGAAGAGTAACAAGAGCCACCTTTCATCTATACAGTAAAACTGGAGTTCTTCTTGAATACATATTTGGAAGCTTGATGACCTCACATCTTTTTTTTCCTCCTTGTTTATGTTTATGTATTATTTGGTAAATCAGGAAACTAATTAATAGTAGTGAGGGAGATATATACACACACACATACATACATACATACATACAAATGTGGAAGAATCTAAAATAGTAGCCTAGACTTCATCCTGGACAGACCTGGGTAAGCCTTGCAGCTGCCACTTAGAATTGGTGCAGCCTTGGACATACAACCGCAGAACCTCATCTGTGAAGTAGCAATAGCCATGTCTCCAGCAGGTTCTTCCTGGGAGATCAGAGGGAAGTAAAGTGACCCAGGCAGCTAATGGGGCCTCAGCCACCTCCTGGCACTCCCAGGTTGTCCTTCTCTGTCTCAGATGTCCTGAGCTTTACACACGTACTGTGCAATGCACCCACTTCCCCCACTCTTTCTCTCTGGTTTATTACTATTTTAAAAGTATTTTTATTTTAATTGTGTGTGTGCACACGCACATGTATGGGTATATGCATGTGAGTGCAGGTGCCCTTAGAGGCCAGAGGTATTAGGTCCCCTGCCCCCTCACCCTGACATGGGTGCTGGGAACTGAACTCAGGTCCTCTGGAAAGTCAATAAGTGCCCCAACTAGTGAGCTGTCTCTCTGCACCTCTAAAGGTTTATTACTTTTCAACATGTGTGTGTGCACATGCCTAGAAGAGACTATCAGACTCCCTAGGGCTGGAGTTCCTTGAAGCCTCCTGATGTGGGTGCCTGAGGAAACAAGCTTGGGTGTTCTGAAGGAACAGTAGTGCTATTTCTACAGAGCCATTTCTCCAGCCCCATAAAGCAAGCTTTTCTTGAGATTTGTAGAGGGGATTTATTGGGTGTATAGGGAAAATGGAGTAAAGAGTAAGCTATGAACAGAAATGTGTTGTGGACCTACTGAAGGGTGTTTTGAATAGTTCGTAGCTGGTCACAAACATTCCCACGGGGGACGGTTGGGCAGTAAGATATAAATTAGATCTCATGAGTGAATTGCAAAGCCCAGAAAGAAAACCCTGAGTCCTCAGCCCTCTTGCTTCTCTAAGTCACCTCTCTCCTCCACCTAAATGAGAGCCTGCATGCTAATAAGCGTTTCCTTTTTGGTACCATCTCAGAAAGCACAATTTAAGTCAATCCAATAGAGGTAAACAAAGGGTGTTTGGGGCCTAAACCTAGCCTTCCTTCCTACTCAGTGTTGGTTTGCTTTCTGTGTTTATTTTCCATAGATATATAAAATTTTCTCTGGTTTTTTTTTTTTTGGCTTGTTCATTCTTTTCCTTCCTTCCTTCATTCCTTTTGACACAAGGTCTCATTATGCAGCTCTAATTGGTCTTGAACATTCACAGATTCTCTTGCTTGTTCCCCAAGTGACATGCCTACCTTTATTATTTTTTTATTTTTTTAAAGATTTACTTATTTGTACTTTATGGACATGAGTGTGTGCCCACATGTATGTCTCCTCCATGCGCATGTCAGGACCTCCAGAAAAGCAGCCAGTGATCTTAATCAATGAGCCATCTCTCCATCACTACCGTTGCCTTTAAAATGTAAGCTTTAAATGCATAGAAGACAGGAATGAAATTCCCAAAGTTTGCATTATCTGAACTATTTTTAGGATGTTAATTACATGCCCAAAATAAAACCTTTTATACAAGAAAAGAGAATTTTTATAGATCCAGTTTTTTTTCTTTGTATATTTTGCCTTACAAAGTTTGTTTTAGTGAAAAGGCTTGTTTAGCTTAGTCCAAGTTGTACAAGACCAAACTAGGGAGGACCATGCAGCTGAAGGCCCCAGAGGAGTTCTCTAAGGCAGCATGCTGAAACACCCTGGTTATTCCCATCTATACAGGGGTGACACAGAGTAGAGCAGTACTGATTAAGTTCGAATCCTCCCATTCTCTCTTGGGGTAAGTGACAGATCCATTTACACATGAGAAAATGAGGCTTGTATATGAAGGCTGCCACACACATGCAAACGTGGCTTTTTCTGACGTCCCAACATCATATAAGCCCTCTACCGTGGCTGCTGAAGCAGAGCATATGCAGTAGCTTCTCTCTGAGATGAAAAACAGGGGAACACAAGTCCCTTCACTAGACAGTCAGTTCCCATCTCCACCGCAACAGATACAGACACGCAGAGCTTCTTGGTGGCCTTCTCAAGGCAGACAACCAAAGAAAAAGTGGGTTCTTCTGCATGCTGGCTGTGCCAGTCAGTGGTGGCCAGGAGCATCAGGCTGCAGTGTGTCTCATAGGGTGACGGAGGAGGCTAGTTTTTCTAGGGAGAATTGTCTTCTTCCAGGGGTGCTCTGAAGACCAGAAAAGCAGCAGCATGTGATGGCTGTGCCTTCCGTGAAAAGCCAAATTTGGATAAGTGGAACAACTGTATTTGCTGTTGAAAGGAAAACAAGGGACTTGCTAGACCAAGGAATTTGTTATGGGGTAATAGCATCGTTGAACTTGAACGTACCTCACAGGTCAGCCTGCCTCACACCCTGACCATCAGAGAGATGGCATGCACATTGGTGGGCTTCAAACTTGCGGTTTATTTAGTAGAGCATGACCAGCATTCTCAAAAAGTGAACCAGTAGCTGTTTTGATCACTTTAAGTATTTCCATGTGAGCATTTAATTCAAGGAAATAAATGTAGCAAAATGTATACTTGTCTCACTGCTGTGACAAGTATCTAAGAAAGAATAACTTTTATTGTGACTCCTGTGAGGGCACATTCCATCATGGCAGTGAAGTCATGCAGCTGCCTCACGACTCCCGCCAGAGACGGGACAGGGCTACTGGGCTCACCCTCAAATTATTCTTTATTCCTTATTCCTTAGGGGCGCCACAACCTCTCCAAATAGCACCAACAACAGTTGGAGAAAAGTGCCCAAAACACAAGAACCCGTGGGTGATACCTCACACTCAAGCCCTAATGTGAGCCCCCCCCCCCAAATGTCTTTTTGTTGTTGCTGTTTGAGATAGGACTCACTATATTTGCTGGCCTTGAACTTAGGACAATTGTCCTGTCTCAGCTTCCTGGGTGCTGAGGAATGAGTCACCATGCCTGACTAGGAAGAAATTTATTGAATGCACTGGATGCAAAATAACACAGAGTGTACTCTGGGCTGGAGTTTGGTTTGACTGAAAGAGAATTGTCTAGAGGCCTTCACAATCCCATAAGATTGGATAGGATCTCTTTCCAGTCATCCTGTCTTCATCCATGTAATGACACAGCAACCCCATGGGAGGGGTGACAGGCTCTGATCGTGTCTCTGACACACATATGCCTATTTTCCTACTGTCTGTTCAGCCAGACAGTAAGACCCTTACAGATGGTGAATGTGTGTTCTTCATTATTGGTTCAGAGCTTGGTGCATTCTGTGCTCCTAGGAAATGTGTCTTAATGTTTTGTCCTTACAAAGCAACAGTCCATTCTTGGTTACAAGTATGTGGTGATACCAAGTGATTATGAAGTTGGGAATCAAGATTAGCACACCAAATGATACCAAAGGAGGAAAAAAATGGCAAAAGCACATGGTGAAAATTGACAGTGCAACACAGTGTCTGCCAGGCAGTGTTTGCACGGTGATGTGTCTGTTCTCACTGGCTCTCAGGACAGTGCACTAAGATTGTTCGTTGCCATTTTGCATGTGGGAAAGCTTGGGGTAGTTACTCACCCACTTCCGGGACCACACCTGAAAAGGGAAGCTCACCGGGTCCTGGGCCCTGTCTAATCCTGGGTTGTTTTAGCTGTACTCTTGGCTTTCCAGTTTAGGAAACAGCCTTTATGACATTGACAATGTCAGTGTGGGCCAGCTTTTGTCATGTGTTTGTCCTTATAGCCACCTCTGAGTGACAGAATTAAATGCCATTGACCTACAATGTTGGTATTTTAGAACTGGAAAGAATGGAAAACTTCTTGAGTGCTGAGCCCTGTCTTTGGGCCCCCATTGGTCTGTCTTGGAGGCCACTGCAGTTAATGTGAACTGCTACCCCCTGATACAGCCCATTCCATTCTAAAGAAGGGTGACATCAAAGAAGCAAGCCAAACAAACACAGGAGGTTTCAGAATAATAGCGTACAGGAACCCATGAGGAGAGGGGTCAGTCCTTCACATGGGTGTGGAAATGAGGCAGAGGCCAAGCTGAGCTGCATGACAGTGAAGAGTATATGTAAGGGACAGAAGTCTTCTGTGAACATGCATGGCAGCGGAGCCTTTGAGGTTATGGGTAAGGCCTGTGGGCCGGCCCTTGGCTCACCCCTGAGCACTGAAGCCTGTACTATACCCCTACTCCCTATGAGAGGAGGGCAGAGAAGACTTTTGAAATCAGATCTCCCTTGACCTCAGTCACCTGAGGTCATTTCGTCTTTGACAAGACTGGCTCTCCTCTGAGGGATGTACTTGCTTTAGTGAGGTTGATTGTCCCTTTGGTTTTTTTTAATATAACTGTAGATGCATAGGGGTGTTGGACTGATTTAACCAACTCCCTGGGACAATGATTCACATGAAGTTGTGTGAGGAAGAGCTGCACTGTAACCACCTCTACATGAAGGGGCAGACTTGTGGGCATGGGGCTTTCACTCTGGGCCACCAGGATTCTGTCTCTAAGCCACGGCTTTGCTCCAAGGTCATTATGCCCAGAGTCTGCTTAAAGTACCAAGTTCCCCACTCCTATATTGATGTATGCAGCCCCAGCTCCTAACTATTCTTCAAAATGTTGCCCTGGAGCCCCTTCTTAGTTATGCATCCATTCAACAAGTATTTCCAGGAAGCATATTAAGTGCTGGATGCTGGGGACATAGCCAGGAAAACCCTTGGCTAAATATCGTTCTCCTGTGTTCACACAGCCCTGAGTTGTCTTGCTGCCTTGCGATCTCGTTTTCTCTAGTCCTTAGCCACAGTCGTTGCTAAGCTGACTTGAGCAAGTGTTTGTTCCCGTGATCCTCCTTTGCAGTGTAAGTGAATGACTCATCTGTGACGTCCTCAGAATCACAAAGTAGTGTCAGGAATGGTGGCAGAGATTTTTCTGTGAGGAAACTACCTTCCAAAGCTTTCCTACCTTCTGAAACCTAGAGGGACACTATGGGCAGCTGTAGATCTTCAGAGTGTGGGCATCTCCATGCTGAGATGTGTTGCTGTGTGTTCTAAGGGTTGACATGTTCCCAGTGGGCAGCAGAACAGTGCAGGGCCCAGGGAGGGCTCCCACTGGCAAGGAGCACAGATGTCTCCCAGCGGACACTTCTTGACCATCGTTCCTGTGGCCACAGTCACTCCCTTTCTCTCCACAGCTGAAGTGGCAGGGAATGGAACTCCCTGGCCCACAGGACCCAGGCCAGGGCTTGACCCAGGTTCTGGGAGCTGGCAGCCCCACTCGCTTTGCCTGTGCTGAATGTCATCATATCCTCTCTTTGGTCTTCTTTCCTCTAGTCCAGTGCTTCTCAACCTGTGGGTTGTGACCCCTTTGGGCGACAAGTGACCTTTTACAGGGGTTGCCTAAGACTACCAGAAAACAGATATTTATATTACAATTCTTAACAGCAGCAAAATTACAACAATAATAATTTTATGGTTGGGGTCACCACAACGTGAGGAACTATATTAATGGCTCACCGTATTAGGAAGGTTGAAAAGCACTGGTCTAGTGGTTTAACATGGGTAAGCTAATTATGTGGGTCTCCAGGCCAGATTTGCCTATGGCCACCCTTGACTGAGAGAGGGAAACTTTATAGAAAATCATTGGGAAGCTATTTGATTCATAAAAATTTCACATGGACCCGAGCTGGTCTGGTAGTATATGCCTGTGATTCTAGTACTTGGAAACCTGAAGCAGGAGGATTGTAATTGCAAAGTCAGCATAAGCTACCTAGTGAGATCCCGTCTTTTTCAGACAAGGTCTAGATATGTATGTCTGGCGGAAGCACCTCCTGACTCTGCCTGCAGAGCACGAAAGGACCTGCAGATGTGACAGTGCTCCCAACAGGCCAGTGCTGCATCTTGCTGGCCTCCTCTGGAAGGATCTAGACGGATGCTAGAATTAGCCTGCACACTCTTCCATGTGGATGCTGGGGAGGGCGGGTGTCCACTTTGGTGCAGGTGGGGAGCTGTTCGTAAATGCAGCTCTTTGTTGTCCTTTCAGAGCTGGGTCCTGCCACCAAGATGGTCAGAGCACGTGAGCTTTGACAACACTGCATCATGTACAGTGTGGAAGATCTCCTGATTTCTCATGGATACAAACCCACCCGAGATGTCCCAGCACCACGCAAAGACAAACCAGAGGGATGCCAGTCAGCGAGGACGAGAACCCGAGCCGGCCAAGGCCTATTGAATGGATGTGAGGACGGCTCTGCAGCCCATGCCCACGGCAGGACAGGCCTGAGGACAGGACATGTGAGCAGCTCTGAAAGCCGCAGCAGCAAGCCAAGAGGCCACAGGGAGCGCCAAAGCGCGTGTGCTTCTAGAGCTCCCGAGGCGGGGTAAGCCTCTTGTTGGTCCAACATTTGTGTTTTTTTTGACTTGGGAGTTTGACATTGGGTTATATGTAAGTGATTCAACTCTTCCTATTCAGCTGGGTTGCGGGGGGGAGGGAGAGAGAGTGAGAGCGAGTGAGCAAGGGAGAGAGAGAGAGAGAGAGAGAGTGAGAGAGAGAGAGAGAGAGATCAAAGACAGGGGTGCATTTTGTTTGGGCTGTACTTGGGATCTGAGTTCCTGCTGTAGTTAGCACAGGGCTGTAGTAAACAGATTCCACCAAGGCAGGCAGTGCATCTTCTGGCTCTGATGTTCTCTTGTAAAGTGCTCAGCCACACAGGAAGCATCCTGGAGCTCTGTAGCACTCGTTCACATCTACCCGACACTCCACACTTGCTTCCTCACTGATGTATCTCATAATTTGTAGAGTTCTGGAAGTAGGAAAGGGACATGCATATTCGCATTGTGGCTTCTTCCTGCCTTTGCATCCCTGTTGTCCTTCTGTGGCTGTCCCTCTGAACCCAGCTATACCTGTGTGTGGGTTTCCTTATGACACAAGGAGGGTAAGGTTGGCTGGGCAAATGGTGGTGAAAACAGAATTTCAATCAACCTGAGAAGGAGTTTCAAAACTTTTCCAAGCAACTTCAGTTCAGGTAAACCAATGCCATCTCTTCATCAACCTGTGCTTATCTTGGGACAAGAAATTATAAAGAAAGCAGAGCTCTGGAGCGCTGGATGCACAGTGTACTGTGAAGCTGGGTGTGACCAACCAGAGGGGACAATGTGACAGAGGGGTGGTGGTAAAGTGACAAGTGGATTAAATGAATGGGCAAGAACTAGCCATCTGTAGTCACAGGTCACGTCCAGAGAAAGCCTCCTCCTATTTGGTCCCCAGCTTTCAGACATCATTGGAAGGGCTTCGTTGAAGAGCATTCAGTATTTTGAATGTTGGGCAGCATCAAAGCTTGGCAGATTCTTCCTCCCTTTGTAGTAAAGGCCTGCTGGAGCCGGGCTCAGGAGGCGCTCCAGGATGGATGTTAGGAAGGGAATTCTTTAACCTTGCTCTTCAATAGCCCACCTTTGATGGCTGCTTCTTGGCTTGTCAACCATGATCCTCCGGAAACCTTCTCACTCTGGGTTTCCAGAAGGAAGGCCTTACTGACAAGTTGGTTGAGGGTTACAAGAACTTTGCTGCTAGGCAAACTTGGTCTCAATTTCTCCTGTCACCTGTTCTTTCTAGCATTGTGCTGCATCTGCCTTTCTTCCAGCTTGGCTCACAAGGCACCAAGGTTGGCCCTGACTCCTGTTTCTTCAGTGTGCCCTACAGAGCTTGAACTGTACATACAAGGCTTGTTTGATTTGTAGAAACCCTTTGAATCCTGGACTCAGGGCCTTCCCTTCCCCTGTGTAGGAACAGATTCCTGAGACCCATCAGATATCCCTTCCCAGCCTGCGCTCAAGTAGGCAGTCTCTCTCCATGCATCTTGAAGTGCCCCGATGAGTGGCTGTGTCTCACCCTGGCAGGTTGTTTTCACGTGGAGGACAAGGATGCCTCTTCTGTGTGTTCCTGAGATATACTGGTTAACCCAGAAAATAGATAGTGGCTCCTGGATAGAAAGGGAACCTTATAGAGCAGAAAGAGAAAATTCATCCATGACTGCAGAAGTCCATGCCTGTGCAGGCACTCCCTGGGTGACCTGGAAAGGCTCTCCCCCATTGGCAGCCAAATGATAAGAAACTAGGAGGCAGGCTATAGGAAGTGGGCATGCAGGGAACTGTTTCCCCATCATGGAGATGTTGCTTTGGGAGGAAATAGACAGGTGCCAGTAGTGAACAGCTCAAACGGTTCAACTTAAAGATGAAACCAAGCACACCACAACATGTGTGGATCCTGCATCTGAATGACTAAATGCTGCTCTGCCAGCTCCTAGCCTTTGGTCCCTTGACAAGTACAGCTGCAGGCTTGTAGTAAGTCTTGTCCCAACAATGGCTCTGCTGGGCACATGGGGCTCAGGATGTCCAGCTCCAAGCTATGCAGAGACTGGGCACATCACAGGGATGCTCTGGTGACTCTCCCTCTGGGGTAAGGTCTGACCTACAGTCATCCCCACACGTTGAGTTAGGGTCTCAGCCCCTGGATAGCATTCTGGGAAATATGGAGTTCAGTGCAAGCCCATGGCATGAGTGTGGAGGCTTGTTTTATTCCATCAGGTTGTAGAGACAAGGAAGGATGGTAGCGTGGTTTCATAGAGGAAGAGGAGGAGGCCCAGAGAGTGTTAGTAGCTTGTTAACGGCTACTCTGGGTGGCAGTGGAGGGAGCCTAGAAGCTAGGCTGCCCCTCTGCAGCAGTGAAGGCCCTGACCACTCTTCTAGTGCTAGAGACCTCAGCCTTCCTCCAGATGCCAAGCACTGGACTGTCTTCACCTCGTAGTCTCTTCTGGCAGGCCAGGCCGTGTCCCTTCCTGTCAATAGACATTGAAGGGATGCATGCTACCATGCCTACATTCGATGATCTGTGCAGCCCTGCCCTTCTATGGACATTGTTCAGTTACATATACATACAAGGAAGAGGTCCCCACAGTCTGGCACTCAACTGGAATATCAGCCAAGGGCTTCTTTTGATGTGATTAGCAAACATGCAAGGTCCTTGTTTCCTAACCTCGAAGACATTGCCCGTAGCTCTCACCATCATTAGATCATGTGGTACTGAGCAGCCAGGACAGGAACAGGGGGGAAGAAATGTGTGAACTTGCGAAAAAAGCTTTTATGCTCAAGTGGCAGACAGAGGACCAAAAGTCAATTTTCACATGTACACACTTTATCCAAATTAACCACTAAAGAGAACTTGCTTTCTGAAGCTGTGTTTCTGGGACTATTTTATGGCTGGATAGCACAGAAGTTATGCTCTGAGCCCAGACTGTATAACTACTCCCAAGGGCCTAGCCTGGCTCTCTAGCTGGTGTGACCACTCTCGTTTCAGAGCACGCCCTGGGTGTGCTATTCCTAAGCAGCCTACCTTTCCTGGTCTCATTGGATGACAGCCATCCCCTACTCACTCTTCAGACTCTCCTATGGTCCAGTTGGGAACCTTGGTTTCTCAGAACCGTGTCTTCAGGTCCAACCCATGGGAATTCCTCTGCCCCTGAGTTCTCTAACATGTCCTCTTAGCCTCTGGGATTGCCATGTCCTAAAGGCTGAACTTTATCTGATATATCAGCAGCCCAGCTAATTCCAGTTGCCAGTGCTTTCACTTCGTAAATATTCATTCTTTAATAAATTCACGTGCCAGTCTGGCACTTCCATGTCTAGGCATTTGTTGAAATACTAAGTATTTCAGCATGTCATGCTCCTGTGGGACAGGCGTGAAGGTCTTGCAGCATTGAGGCTTTCTGGGGAAGGGTCCATGGTAAGAAAGAGGAGTGTTGTCCTCCAAGCTGGGCATCTGAACTGCCCTCTTCCCCAGCCCTGTGACAGGGGGCTTAAGGACAGGCTTATTTTGTATCACAGTTCCAGAGAGCACAGTTTACATCGCAGTGGGGAAGGCACGGAGACAAGAGGCTGCTCCTGGCAGTGGGAGCTTTTGGCAAGCTCGTTCACGACCTGTCGGATAGAGCACAGTGACTGGGCTGAAGCTGAAGTAAGAATAACCCAAGATCTCCCAGCAGTCTAGTCTGCTGGCTAGCCTATACCTTATATGGTTCCATAACCTTGCTGGAGCAATTAGCCATCTTGTCTGTCCTTGTGGGTGGGCTTGACACTCGTTTCTGTGCAATCCCCTTTTGTTCAAGGTGAATGTGTTATTTTATTACATGATAGTGCTCCTAGTTTGCTTTCTGTTACTGTGATACAACCAACTTTGGGAGTAAGGGTTTGTTATACCATCAAAGGAAGTCAGGGCAGAGGCTCACTGAAGAACGTGGAGGCAGGAACTGAAGCAGAGGCCACAGAGGAGCCTTCCTGGCTTACTCCCAAGCACATACTCAGCCACCTTTTTATACAGTCTGGGACCATCTGCCCAAGGATGCAACAGCCCACATGGGCTAGGCCTTAGCTCTGCTGAGGTGCCCTCATCCAAGGTGACCCTAGGTTTGTGTCAGATTGACAGCTGATGATGACGTGCCCACGGTGGTTAATGACAGCCCACAGCTGCGTTGCACCTGAGTCTCTTAAGTTTTGAGGAAATAATGGGCGGTGTTGGACCTGGCAAGTGCTTCAGGGTATATCCCTTGCTGTAGCCAACCAGCCATGGAGGCTGGCACCCCCTATAGGGGGCTGTGCATGGAGACATCTTCTAGGCCACAAGACACTGAAAATATGGTCCCACTGTGCTTTGAGTGTGGAAAGCCTTTCAGCGGGCTCTGGTGTTTGAGCTCTTACTGTCTGGGTGTGGCACTGCTTTGGGAGGTTGTGGGACTTTTAAGAGGCAGAGTCCTCATGTCCCTGCTGCCATCTGAGTGGAGAGAAACCGTCTGTCTCTTAAGTTGCTTCTGTCAGACATTCTGTCACAGTGGAGAGGAAGTGACAAACATAGCCCTGGACACAAACGCTCCTGTCACTCTTCCTAAGCCCCTCTCCGTGCCCCTCTCAGAGAGCTGGCCTGGAGGCTAAAGGTCCCTCAGTGGCCTCCGTTAACAGCCTGTGGTGGTAACACTGCCAGCAGGTTCCCCTGAAAGTCACTTAAAGAGAAGGGGAAAACCCAGAGGCCTCATCTGAAGCTTGCTAGCCAGCACCGTTAGGAACAATCACACACGTTCAGGAGCACATACATGTGAGCACAGATACACTGCACACATGCATGAACACACACACAGTAACGTGTGTGTAAACACACTGCCGCACACCGGCACATATATGAATGAACTCACACATTAGACAGGGAGAATGAGTGGAACGCAGTGGAGGAAGCGGCATGCTTCCAGTGAGGTTGATCCTTAGTTCCCATTAAAATATGTGAAGGTTGTTATCAGTCTTCACGGGTTTCCTTAATGTGTTTCCTGTGGAATAGTGTAATCAGAGGAAGCTGTAAAATAACCTCAGAGCAGAGGCTTGAGTCTGAGAGGCACGCCATAATAGGCTCTGCTCTGTTTCACCCAGGGAATTCTGTTTTGCTTTTTTTTTTTTTTTAAGTTTTGTCAGTTAACTGTGAGGCTAACTTGTAATTATACCCCATCATCAGTATCATGACTAATTAGAGACTGAGCAACCAAGCACGCCTCTGATGTGGTGGCTCCAGGCTCTCATCATGGGTTTCTATCAGGTGGATAAACATCCATTCTCATTGATGCTACTGGGTATGATAAACACATCGTTTGGATTTTTTCTTTTCAACTTTTCTCAAAGCATACCCTTCTTATAATGGTTTTCTAAAAATGGAGTACATAAATGCTTAACTTTAACATCAGATTCTGTGTCTGTCTTTCTCTTTCCAAAATTCTAAGCCCACACACTTTATTTATCTTTTGGGCTTGCTTGATTTCCTCAGCACAGGGTGTGTGTCTCAGCCTCCTCGCAGGGAATCATGTAGATTCCTGAGCTAGCATGCTCTTGAGCAAGCCAAGTCCCAGGCCTTTCCACCCCCTCCTCCCTCCTCTTCCCCTCTCTTCCCTTCTTTTCCACCCCCCTTCCCTCCCCTCCCCTCTCCTCTCCCCCAAGGCACTTGTTCTTGTTCTGGGACAGCACCTGGGTCCCAGTGTCTCCTGCTCACGCTGCCACATCGCCTTGTGCTACGGAATTTGCTCAACTGGAGGCATCTTAGATTCCTTGGACCAGTGTCCTGCAGGGCCATAGTGGTGAGGAAGGACTTCCTAAGACCTTCCTATGTCTTTGTAGCCATGGCATCACAAAGAGGCTTGTTCATGAGGAGACTTGTTAGCTAGAGACCTGGCTGGGTTTGGGAGGTAGCAAATGCCTCTGGACAGCCTGGGCAGAAAACACAGGGCTGAGCAAATGCTGAGCAGCTCTCTGTGCACCATTGCTTTGCCCTCAGGAAGACCATACGAAAGTCTCTAGGAGAAACAAACAAGCGCATGAAATCCCAGGTGGGCTGCAACTCAGCAGTGGCCATAGGAAGCATCTGGGGTATGCCAGGGTCTTTACAGCCTTGGCCGCTGTGTGGTCATCTCCTGTGCTTCTGCTCTGCCTGCTGTGAGCTCAGCTGCTAAAGATCAGAGGTTCGAGACAGAGAGTACTCACACATCGGCTGAGTGAATGAATACATGGAGGAAAAGAGGCTAGGAAATGGGAAGAGGAAGTGAGCAGCTGGAATGTTCTTCCCTGTCTTCAGTGGCGCTGAGTGGACTATACTGGTCAAGAGAGTTTGACTTGGTAAAAAAGTATTCATTCTGATTAAAGGAAGTAAGGGCTATCCTGGAATAGTCTACCTTACCTGTTGGATTTATTTACATGAGAGCAGATGGGTGGACACTTGCCCTTCCTGTTTTGTTTTAATAAACCAAACACTGGTTTGCTCCCAATTGTCCTGTGGAAGTAGGTGCAGCGTCTTCCTTAGCGACCAGCCATGCTGGGAGGGGCAGCATCTTGTTATGACACTCAGCTGGATCATCGCTTCCTGCTATTGTCAAGTCTGGTTCATTGCAGCATTGAAAAAGAAAATTAGTACTAAAATAGCCATCCAACCATGACTAGCATTCTGACTGCCCCCTTTCCCCAGTGCTTGCTTGTGCCTCTTTGCCCTAGGATAGGCAGAAAGAGTTGACATTACCTGTCATCCAAGAATTTACCACCATTGGGTTAATAACAGCTATAATATTCTCTGTGTTAGGTGCCATGTGAGACATTTTGCATTATTTACCTCTCTTAACAAACTCCCAGAGGCCGAATTGTTACTGTCCCTGCTATAGAAGGGAAGTAGAGAGGTTAAGGATTTAGCAGAAGGTAAGCACAGTTAGAGAGATGGGATTTTGACACTCAAAACCCATGCCATCCTCTCTAACCCGGGGCAGAAGTGCTCACATGCCTGGCAATTCAGCTTGGTCCATGTTCTTGCTATCTGGTCACCACCCTAAAGGTGCAGGTCAATACTGAGAGGCCGCATTGAAAGAGTGAGCAGAATCTGCCCTGTGGTTCCCTGCTGCTCTGGCTGAGGAGCCGGTGCTCTGGTGCCCATCTCTCCCTGAAAAGATGCCCCAAGGCTGCTTCTTTGGGCAGGAGTTATCTGCCAGTCCACTGGGGCATGCATGGGATTATTTCTCACTAATAGTGAGAAGTTGTGTGCCATTGGCATCCCTGTGGGCACAGGAGCCTCTGCACAGGTCCTTGTAGGAAGACTGCCTCTGGAATAAAGTTGATAAATGTCTCCTTCCCTTTCATTCCCAAGTCATCCATGTGCCCTTGCCGTTTGATCCCTGAGCTGACTCCCTGGCATGACTCTGAGGTGGGGCACATGTGAGACCTTACCTACCTACCTGCTGCCTTAAATTGTTTTTCTTTTACTGCCTCTCGGTTCTTAGGCCCCTTCTGTGTCTGTATTCCCACCCTCCCTACTGCTTCTCTATCTGTTTACCTTAAAGAATACTTAATTATTCTGTAGTGTTAGGGCACACATGTCATGGCCCACATGAGTGGGAGTCAGAGAACAGCCTTCCGTTCTGCTCTTCCACCTATAAACCAAACTCCAGTAGCCAGGCTCAGCAGCAAGTGTTGGTATCCATTTAGCCATCTCACTGGCCCAAGACTGTTCTTAAACTTGATACTGCTCCAACAGGCAGTGAGGAGACTCAGGAGAGTCTTGACGCTGACATGAGAGCAATTGAAGCCCAGTGCTAGCTCAGCATGGAAGAGACACTGTAGCACTGTGGCAGGGATGGCTTCCACATGCCTGTACCTTTCTCTCCTGAGCTGCTCGTGGTGGAATAAATGCCATTAGGCGCTCTGTGATAGCAGTCGTTGCTGACATTGTGAATGCAGGCCTGGCAGTACGGAGCCATTGGCAGCTTTTCACAGTTCACACTGCCCGCGCAATCTTCCAGGTGTGCAGGTGGATAGTGTGGGGCTCTGTTAGTTTGTGCAGGGTTTCTCTGTGTAGCCCTTGCTGTACTGGAACTCCTTTGTAGACCAGGCTGGTCTTGTTCTCAGAGATGCGCCTGCCTCTGCCTCCTGAATGCAGGGGGTTAAAGGTATGCACCAGCACTGCCCAGCCACCTGATTGATTTTTAATTTATGCTAGTCTGTACACTTCCTTTGGTCTAAGCCTTCTCCCTACTTCCTGTTTCCTCTTTCCATTTGCTCTTCTGTGTTGGAGGGCTGCTTGCTGTACGGTGTACTGAGTGTCTACAACATGCTGAGCAATGGAAGGCTAGGCTTCCAGGCCTGCAGAGAATTCTACAGGGGAAGATGTCGGGCTCCAGAACTGTAGAGCAGTACCATGCCCTTGACCACATCAGTTCAGAGAAGGGAGCCGCCCTGGGAGGAGAGTATGCTGGTACCTAGGCTCGTTTGTGTCTAGCTAATCTACTGACACCCCCCAGGAAGGAGGAATAGGATGGTCCAGAGCATGCAGGTGACCTATAACAGTGGGCTGTAGCATCTGCTAGGCTACACACCTGGGAACCAAGAAGCTGCCAGTGGAGCAGGAGACACATGTGTGGCTTTGGGACCTTCTGTCCCCACCCTGATCTCCACACTTCGGGACAACTGACTAGACCTGGGGAGAGCCGGGGAAGACCAGGTTCAGGATGCTGTTCGAGGAGCAAGGAGGTGTGACTGAAGCGCCTGTGCCCCCTCTGCACAGAGCACCCCAGGTCAGTCTGCAAGGCAGCACTCCTCTGCTTGTATTTCTCTGGACCACACCCGCATCCTGTGCCCAGATGGTCACAAGTCAGTCATAATGACCCCGGGATGTACTGAGACGGTAATCCTATCAGAGCATGTGACAGCGCTAAAACCAGCGCTTTCCTTCTAAGTAGTGCACTTACCTTTTTGTCTTTAGCTTGTGTATGTGTTATGTGTGAGCGTGCATGTACGCAAGTGTGCATGTTGTATGTGTGCTGGGGGGTACTGTATGAGGGTGCGTGTAGAAGCTAGAGGTTGACATCATGTGTCATCCTTGATTACTGTCCACCTTATATGTTGAGCCCGATTTCTTACGTGAGCCCAAAGCTTGGTGATTCTCTAATCTACATACCCAGCTTGCCCGTGGACCCTGTTTCTGCCTCCCTACCTGTGGGGTTACAGGCAGGCTGCCACATGCATCCTGCATTTCCGTGTGTGACTCTAGTCTTCATGCTTGCTTGGCTTTACCTAGATGCTGAACCGTTCTTCTAGCCTCTGGGGCTGCTTTTGAAAAGAAAACAGGCTGCCCAAGCAAGATGACTCAGTGGGGGAAGAGGAAAGGTACCTGCCACCAGGCCTAAAGACTGAGTTTAATCTCAGGAGCCCAAGTGGTAGCAGGAGAAAGCGCTCGCACAGGTTGTCCTTTGATATCACGATGCACTGTGACACGAGCATACACACACACATGCACAGTCGCGCTGAAGTAGAACATTTTAACGGCAGGGCTGGGGTTATGCCCAATGGTAGCACGCATGTGTAAAAATGTAGGTTTGATCCTAGATAGCTCAGAAACAGTGAAGGGAAATAGAAGAACCGTCTTTCCTCTGGCTGAAAAACAAGACCCCCTCCTAACCTTTCTCTTAATTACCTTTCAGAACCAGGGGGTAGGTCTGCCAGTTTCCTTTGGAGATGATATTTTTCAAATGTTCGCATCTCAGATATTTCCCAGGTAGTTTATCAGCTGTTCTGCCGGCTGCATCAGTCTGGCCTGTGATTATGAGGGGCTGGTTGGCAAGCTTGCTCTGCCTTCTCCCCACCCTGCCCTCTAGGGGCTCTGTGTTGCTCAGCTTGTCTTCCCACCGGCCTTTCAGTGTGTGCATGGGAGGTGATGCCTGGGTTCACACTCCTGCGCCACCTCATCTCCCTCCCACCCCGTGTCTGTGTGCCCAGCAGGGTTACATGAAGAGTCCATTGCAAACATTGTCCGTGGTAAACCATTAGTTACTTACTGTTTTAAAGAAAAATTTGAGCTCACCTTGTCTTAGTGAGCATCCTTCTAGCTCTGAAGTGACTTAAGGTCGCACTTGATTTGGATGGTACGAGGGAGTCATCTCAAGGCCGGTAGAGAATCTGTATGGTGATGTTACAGGACATTCCCTGGGTGGACTCTGCTAATGCCTGCCACGGCCCTGCTCAGACTAGGTTCAAGGTAGACAGACAGTTGGTAGTTAACTTTATAGATCCTGTGGGGGTGAGGGACAACTTTCAGGAGCTGGATTTCTATTTCCACTCTGCAGGCTCTAGGAATAAAACTTAGGTCATCGGGCAGCAAGCGTCTTTACTTACTGAGTCCTGACCTGGACCTTGGCTTGGTGTTTTGAGGCAGAGTCTCACCATGTAGTCATGTCTTACCTGGAATTCTCAATCTTCCTGCTTCAGCTTCCATGTGGTGGGGTTTTAGATGTGCACTGCTATGTCTAGGAATGCTTCATAGTTGTCTATGTCATGTGGGCTGATATTTAAAATAGATTATCTATGGGGCTGGAGGATGGCCCCACAGTCAGAGCACCCGTGACCTGGCATGTCTCTAGCAGCCTCACACAGCTGCTCACAATGGCCTAGCTCCAGGGATCCAACACCCTGTTCTGTCCTGTGAACACCTGTACCCACATGGCATGCACACATACAAACAAACCTGCATAAATAAAATTACGAAAATAAAAAAATAGAGTGTTTAAAGTCTCTCAGATGGACCTGGATTTTCTATAACTTGGGATTTGGATATATTATGCAAATAAATTTAACCCAGAATGTTTAGTGATTTTGATTAGTTTTGACAAAGTGTGGATGATAGCATTTTTTACACAGCAGACAAATGACCACATCACAACAGTAGGAAGTCACAGTCTGTTTATCTTCTTGCCCTGTTTGTGTCATTTTTACCTTTCTTTTGGTCATGATCATGGCGTGTGCAGGCACAAACATCGCCTTGAGATTTCAACCCCTATCTAAGCACAAGGCTTGCTCACTGTGAGCCAGAGCCACACCGTGGCTTCCTCCATAAAGTCAGCCACAGTAGAGCGCTTGGTCAGACCGCTGAGGAGCAAGAAGGTAGGAGACCATGCCCACCCACTGTGAGGAACTGAGGGGGGAAGAAGGATGTGTCTGCTGCAAGGTTCCAGTCACACACATCCAGTCTGTGACTGCTGCCTGGAGCGTCTTACTGCGCCGCCTCCTGTGTTCTACAGTCTGCTGCCCTCCAGCCAGGATCAGTGACACTTGTGTGGACGTGTGGACACAGGGTAGGACCGCAGCTGCTGGAACTAACTACAAGGCTGGATCGCCCTCATGGGTAGGTGGCATTCAAGGACACCACCAGCAACGGCTTCCAAAGTGAGGTATCCCTGCAGAACCGAAGCCAAGCAGGACTCTGCTGAGCTAGGAGTGTGAAGAGCAAGAATTAGAAAGCAACTAAGAGATTGACAGCCTACACTATGCAGCAATCGCCAAAGCGTGGAAGCCTCTCAGTGAGACACCCTTGACCTCCAGAAACGGCCAAGCTGACAGTGGCTGCTTTGTCAGGCTCTGTCCCTTGAGGCAGATAAGTAACTCCCAGGGAGAGCAGTAGGAACACGTAGCTTTAGCAAGGACTCCTTGCCTAGCAGCTGAGTTCTGCTCAACCCATTCCCAGGCCTTTATGTGGTGGTGTGCTGTAGTCACACGGGACTGGTGGCTTTTGGGTACCTCCAGGCGAATGGTGGGGGTACATGGCAGCTGCGGAGGTGGGGCGTTACCAGCAATAGACACAATGTAAATTAAAATAATGAGAAGTTAATTTTAGCTATCTCATGAGGAAAAAATAATTATTAGCAGAGCCAAAACAGTTGTGCAAGCCTGTCTGTTACCCGCACAGCCAGGCGAGCTATACATTGGAGTGGCTCATGGAGGGGGATTTGACAGCCTGTCCCATGACCTCCGCATTCCTCTGGTAAGACTTTGTTCTCAGTGGGCTGAGACTTACATTAAAGTGCTAGTCGTGAGGACAGCATCCGCTTGAGCACCAGCACTGGGCAGGTCATGTGTATATGACAGAGTACTGTTTATCCATCACAATGGAAGGCTGGGGGGGGGGGGTGGATCTATCTTACAGTGGAGGAATTAAAATGCAGCGCTATGCACTTGGTGGTGTGCGCCTCCAATCCCTGTGCTCGGGGGGGGGAAGAGATGTGCGGATCAGGAATTCGGGTCCAGCCTGCATTACCTGAGACAATCAAAACAACAACAGCAAAAACTCTAATAATAAATAAAAAATAGAATGCAGTGGCTAATTGATTGGGCTTTCAGTTTTTATTTCTCTGGCTGAAATTCTTTCCCAGATTCTTACAAATGTTGGTTGTAAGGTTGTTGAGAAGTGGATTAACCTTTCTGTGCCCTGGTTTCCTTACCTGCCAAAGAGGGAACTAATGAATAGTGGTGGTGGTGATTTAAAGGCAGGAACTGTTTGACACGTTCACTACTATGTGTTGTACAGCATCACTGTCTGATGAATGCCAGTGTTAAGTTACCTCTGTGCCTCAGTTTCCTCCTTTGTAAAACAGCAATGATGGTCACCTGAAACTCAGGTGAGTATGTGGGAACACTTGGTGAACCCAGCTGGCAGGCTGAACTTCCACACCTTAGTGAAAATGCCCAGGATCAGATGCCTGTGAAGCCCCAGGCCTCACATAGCCTCTGGGACAATGAAGTGCTGTCTGGGTTAAATCCTCAAGCATGTTCTTCCAACAGTCATTTCAACAAGGAGTATATTTTATTTGTTAATTTTTGTTTTAAGAACAATGATTTTAGAATGGAAACAAGTCTTCTGCTTGGCTAGTCCGCACAGCCAAGTTCCCTGAACATCTTGTAGGGAGCAGTTTTCTGAGCTGTGCCCAGCTCTGCTCATCTGTGGGGAGCACCTGGGTACCTGTGCCGAGCACAGCAGTGCTTTCTTCAGGTGTGTGAGAGCTGTGATCTCACCCTTTGGGAAGATTTAACCCTCCATAGTCAAATCAAATCTACACATCTGGAGGTGAGCCCTAGGCACTGGTAATTCTAGATTTGGGGGTGTTTTTTTAACTTTATTTTTATTATTTTATGTGTATGTGTGAGGGCCTGAGTGTATGTATGTGCACCTTGTACAGGTACCCACAAAGGCCAGAAAAGGTCATCAAGTCCTGTGGACCGGGAGTTACAGATAGCTGTAAACTACCACATGGGTGCTGGAAACTGAACCTGGGTCCTCTACAAGAGCAGCAAGCGTGCTTGACCACTGAGACATCTCTCCGAAGAAACTGGCATGCAGTGAAAACTCCTCACTCCCCCACTTAGAAGTAGTTTTCAGATTATCTGAGAATAAGAGTCTCCTGGGGAGGGTGAGGCGATGTCTCATGGCTCACCAGTTAAAGCACACTCCTTGCAAGCCTGAGAGAGTTCAGATTGCTAGCACTCAAGTAAATGGCATGTGGATATGGTAGACTGCTTGTAATTCAACCTTCAAAGGCTGACACCAGAGATACTTAGAGCTAGCTGGTTAGCAAGACTAGCCATGTTTGATAAGCTCTGGGTGGGCTTGGGAGACCCTGCCTCAGAGAACAAGGGGAAGAACAATGGGGGATGATTCCTGGTATCAGCCTTGGTTCCCCACATGCATGCACACACACACGTACCCTCACGAGTTCACACACACCTGTAACACACACATACACTGGAAAAAGCAAAAAGAAAAATCCTGATGTACTAGTTAAACACACAGATGCCTGGGTCAGACCAGATCCACCGAGTTGAAATTATCACAAGGAGAGACTTTTAATAATGTGTATACAGACTTGAGCCACTTAAAGGTGGACCATATTCAGAGATATATTGTTATTTGGTTTTTGGCATTGTGCAAATCTGCTATGTAGTAGAGGATGTTGCCTCTCAGTGACAGCAAGGTTCTGAGGCTGCCCCCAGCACAATAGGGCTAACCAGAATTACACTTTAATAATAAAATAAATTTAAAAACCCACACTCACTTATCATCACATATCACGTCTCTATATTTGTCCCTGCTCTTCCTTAGTGTGACTCAGGCAGTAAGCACATTGACATCAGCATCGCCACAAATACACGAGTAACACGTTGCACCATGGTGTTGCTATAGCTGTGATGTCCTTAGGTGGGAGGCTTCCTGCTCTGTTGCAATCTTCAGAACCAGTGTCATATGTGCAGGCTGGCACTGACTGAAGCATGGTTGTGCATCGTGGTGATTCTCACCATCAGAGAAATGTGGGGAGTCTGCCCAAGCTGTGTTCTTGACAGCACCAGGGAGTTGCTTCAGGTGCTCTGGTGCCTGATCACCCTCAAGCACCTAGATTCTAACACAGCAACACCTGAGCATTAGGGCTTTAAAGTCCCCTGGACTCAGAGTGCAGGCCCAAGGCTTGCAGTAGCATCACCATGTGGAACCTAACCCATGCATAGTGTGGGACCCTCTCCAGTCACACTGAGCATGCCTGGGATAGGACCCTGGGGCTTGGCAGTGTACCTTGTAGGTGTCCCTCAGAGAATTGGACTGTGCTGTGATGCAGTGCTTTGAAGAGCAGACTCTGTCTGATTGCTCAGTTGCTCTGGCCATGTTGGCCAATGGTGCTGGTAGGCTAGGACCGCTCACTCGGGGAGAACACTACTCCTCCAGGGTGTACCCTTAACCCAGGGATTTTGAAGCTGTGATGTTTGTATCCTCTCTAGTACAGCCAGCATCCCTGGTGTTCCTGTGGATAGCCTGCTGCTGCCGCCTGGCCCTAGGTGATAATAAACAGGCTGTCTTCTAAACACAAGTGGTGGGACTTGTTTTCCTTATAGTTGGCAAAGTTCTACAGTCAGGGATTGTCTTGATCACTGTTCTATTGCTGTGAAGAAACTCATGATTCATATGGAAGAAAGCAGTCAGCTGGGGGCTTGCTTATAGAGGGTTAGTCTGTGATCATGATGGCAGGCAGCATCCTGACAGGCGGGCACTGGAGCAGGAGCTGAGAGCTACATCCTGACACATTGGTAGAGAGAGACTCTGGGCTAGTCATAGGCCTTTGATACCTCAAAGTCCACCTCCAGTGATGTACTTTCCTCCAACTAGGCCACACCTCCTAATCCTCTTAATCCTTTCAAATAAGGCCACTCCCTGATGGCTAAGGGCTCAATTACACTAGCCTATATGGGCCACTCATATTCAGACTACCACAGGGACCAGTTTTTCAAAGGTGGTAACCCAAGTGTGATCTTGAGCACTGATCATTGGAGCCAGACAAGGTATGCTTGCCTCACGTAACTTCTGCCTTTCTGTTTTGCAGGCTTTTAAATCAACCTTCCTCAGCATGGTCCTCTCAGCCCCAGACTGGTAGCGAACACACCTACTGGAGCAGAGGAAGGCAGGAGGGCAGTGGCTTGCTGGGTCCCAGGGACCGGGAGGACCCGGAGGTCAGAGGAATGGCTCAGGCCCACAGTCTGCCCATCTGCATGAGAGAGAGTCCATGGGAAGTTGCAGGGAGGACAGAGCATGTGATAAAGAAGGCTGTTTGGGAAGAAGACCTGAGGATGCCAGCTCCTGCTAAGTGGCAGAATGTGAGCATGGAAAACTGGAAGCAGCCGAGGAAGCCAGGGAGGCAGGTGTCCGATGGCGAGAGAGAGAAGAGGTTCCAGGATCTGTATCAGTTCGTTCATGGAGAGCACATGCTGGCATCTCAGAACAAAAAGAAATCACAGTCATTGCCCCGCGTTCTTTCTCCTGAGAGCCTGAGTTTCACAGAAATTCCTGTTCCACTACACGATGGGCACTTAATAGGTGTCCCCAAAGTGCCGCCATACCCTCCCAACTGCTGGCCACCTGTGGAACCCACGAGGAACCTTGAGAAAGCTAGTTCCTCAGGCCCTTTTCCCCGGCCTAAGTTTGGGAAGCCCCTTAAGACTTCATGCTATGGCTCTCAGCCCAGGGGAGAAGATGGATCTCAGGACCACCAGCACAGGGAGCCACGTGGCTCCCACCTGACAAGAAGTAAGCATCCCAGGCATGAGTTGGGTACGCTGGACACTGGCTTGGAGCCCCCAGTGTATGTGCCTCCACCTTCATACAGGTCACCCCCCCAGCACATTCCAAACCCCTACCTTGAAGATCCCGTTCCCAGGCATGCGAGCAGCCAGAGCCAACAGCAGCAGCTGCCTGAGAAGGCTGAGGCCAGCTGTCCACTTCCTTCTGGCTCCCTTGCAGCTAGGAACCTCTACGATGCAATGCCTGGTTCTCCCCCTCAAGGTCTTCCTTCATACCCCTATCCTGTGGCCGCCCACGGGGGTTCTATTCAGTACATTCCATTTGATGATCCACGGATCCGGCATATCAGACTGGCTCAGCCCCCAGAATCCTATGAAGAGGCAAAGGCTGATGACAGATTCTATGACTCTGGTCTCATCCCTCCCCAGGAACCAGCTCTTGGGAGAAGACAGTACAATGATGGCCTGTCGGCACCACAGGGATTAACACCCCCACCAGCTAATGAGCGGAGCTCAGCCTTTGCCCATTCCAGCCCCCGGCGGCTGCGGCGTCAGCTCCCCATGGACACCGAACATGGAGGCTTCCCTGTCCAAACAGAGCCTCCTGTCACAAGAGGATTAGCAACTGATGTGAGAGACAGCAGGGGAGAAAGCCATGCCTCTTCCCCACAGCCACAGAATGAGGGTACCTGCAAAACCTACACTAAGCTCAGAAAGTTTGAAACTGGGGTTCAGAGCAAGAAAAGTTCAAAGAAGAAAAGTAATGCAACCATATTTTGTTTGGTTTCTGTCCCAGTTAAATCTGAGTTACTTCTGCCAGATACAGATACGAACAACAATGACTTAAAGCCAGGGGCTGATAAGATGGATGGGCTGTATCAGGGTACAGCCCTGGAGGAGCAAAGCCTGCTGAGTATGTCTTCCACTGACCTGGAGCTGCAAGCCCTCATGGGGAGCATGGCTTGGAGAAGAACATCCCCGGGGCAAGGTCTCGGGGAACTAGAAGATGGCCACACCGATGACCTTAGAATCCTCCACCTCACCAAACCCAGGGAGCTCCGGGCTTCCAGCTCATGGCCAGGCCACCAGTACAGAGATCAGCAGACCCAAACCAGTTTCCCTGAAGACTCCAAAAGCTCACAGCTCCTTCCTGCCACAAGTCCAGGAGATCCCAGCAATGCAGCACTGGCCCCAACATGCCCAGAACCCACTGGCTCTGAAGCACACCTGCGTTCAGCCTTAGAGTCCGGTGATCAAGATCAGAAGCCCAGTGCACCCCGCCTGCGAGGGCAAATATCCCTCAGCCCGTCTCGAAACAGTGCATTCTCAAGGACTTCCTCAGCCATAAACCAGGCATCTGTGTCCAGAGAGGCCTCTGGCCAGCCCCCCAGTGCCAGCCCTGTACCCAAGCCAGAGGTGGTGAAAGGGGAACCCACAGCAGGCCAGTGCAATAGCACGCAACTCTTTGGTCAGTTTCTTTTGAAACCAGTTAGCCGGCGGCCCTGGGATCTCATAAGTCAGCTAGAAAGTTTTAACAAGGAGCTTCAGGAAGAGGAAGAAAGCCATGAGGCTAGTGGTGTGGGCAGTAATGAGGACAGTGAGGCAGAACAGCCACAGGACTGTGCTGACCCCAGAGCCAAGATGTGGGGCCACCATGAAACCAGCCAGCAAACTAGAGCAGAGCAGCAGCCTGCAGCGCTGGCACCAGAGGAGTTGGGGCCCCAGGAAGGAAGACTTACTGAGTTGGAGAATTGGAGCGAGGAACCAAAACCTGGCCGCCCATGTGCCCATCCCCAGTCTCTGGGCCAGCCATTGGAGGAAGACAGCAGAGCTGTTCCTGTCCAGCAGGTGGATGGAAGCCTGACTGCAGAGCAGCAAAGCCAGGAGATTCTGAATGGAATGTGTGAGCGAGATGTTAGCGTAAGTCCTCTGAGCAAGACTCCCAGTGACACAAAAACAGCCCTTTTGTTCTATCTAGCAGAAACAAGAGGAAGTCAAGAACTCACCAAAGTCAGCAATGCTTTAGAGTCTGTGCAGCTGGGCCAAGAGATTCCTCCAAAGGTGGATGGTGGTGAGGAAAGGGACACAGAGCTCCTACTGCCCCTTGCTGGCAAATATCAAGGCCTCTCCACACCAGACTTGCAGTCTTTGGGACTCACACTGGGACAAAAGCAGAGTGCCTATAAATTGGAGCCTCTGGGTCTAGAGAGTGCCATGGAAGTCCTCCCAAGTGAGACTCTTCAGGAAAGGGCAGAGAGGATTCTGGGCATCGAGGTGGCTGTGGAGTCCCTTCTGCCAAGTGCCAGGAGAGGAGGGCAGAGCCCACTCCCCGAGCCTGATACAAGTGCCTACAGCCCAGAGTCATCCAGGGAGGACTCACTACCCAGCTTGGCGCCATCAGGGCCCCCCACAGCGGCCACTGATGCCTTCTATGGCAGGAGAAAGTGCGGCTGGACTGAGAGTCCCCTCTTTGTGGGAGAAAGGGCCCCCCAGGTTTCTATCTTCTCAGCTGTGGATGGGTTCTCGGCAAGCCAGGCCACCAGTCCTGGGCCTGAGCAAAAGGGCGAGGAGTCAAAGCCCCCCTTCAGGTCCACTCTGTCCCACGTCATGGAGAAGACCGCAGGTGCAGCGGGCTCTGAAAAGAGGCTCAGAAGCCCTTCCAAAGTGATCGAAAGTTTACAAGAAAAACTGTCATCACCCCCAAAGAGGGCAGACTCAGTTCGCTTGATAAGAATGAGAGAGGTAAACTCCTTGTCTCGGATGAGGAGTCTGAGCTCCAGGAGCGCAGACTCTGTGGAGGAGCCCGACCAACTAAAGGCCGCCAAAAGTCAGGCCTGGCTGCCAGGAGGCCTCATGTCCCCGACTGGTGAAGAGCAGGCCTGGCAAGCAAGGCATCTGCCCTTTGTCTCTCAAGAGGAAAATGGGCACCCCGAGGTGCCAAGGGAGATGTTGGAGCAGGACTCGTGCTGTGCAGGTGAGGAGCGGGGCTGGAGGCCGGGTGTTTGGGGTGAGTTTGGAGTCAGGTGATCATCAGAAGCACGACTAGTTGGCGGGTGCTCAGCTTAATGCTGCAAATGGTTTCGTAGAATGACCCTTCGTGCAGGCATGGTGGCACACGCTTGCAGTCCTGGCATTTAGGAGGCTGATGCAGGCAGAACTTGAAGGCTAGCCGGGGTTACATAGCAAGATATCCTTTAAAAAAAAAAGTCTGACAAGGTCAGGACGAGTGTGGTGACTGAGCCCCATCTCTGAGACTGAGGTAAAGGTCATAGGAGAAAGCCCAGGCCACTGAGTTGTGGACCTTCACACATTCACACAAGAATAATGACTACATTAAAGAAATGAACTCATTGTCAAAGAGTTACCCAGAAGCCTTCTCAATTAAGAATCCAGATCGTGTCATGTACTCTGAATGATTATACGATTGTTGAGTTTGGCACAGAGAACAGCTGCATACAGTTATCCTTCCAAACAACTCAGTGTGAGTGTGCTGCAGGTATGAGACAGTCCACAAAGTTCTCCAGCTGCTGGGCCTGCTCAGTGGCTCCTGCTGCGCGCAACATTTCTACTCCTGCTCTCTCCCAGCATTGTAGACGTTCACCCAGATGCCCCTGTTGATTGCTCTGTGCTAACTTTGTTTTCTGAGGCAAGGCCTCTCTTTGTGGTATAGGCTGGCTCAGTCTCAGGCCTTTCTCTGCCTCTGAGTGCCGGGATCTACAGCATGGGCCACCACACCCAGGCTTTTTTTCTCTTAAGAATTTTTTTGAAGTTGTTTTTTTTTTCAAAGAATATATTCTGATTCTTTTTCCTCCCCCAGCTCTTCCTAGATCCTTCCCATTTCTGGACTCATCCAGATTCATTTTATCTTAAGACTGTGGGTGTTTTCTTGTGTACCACATGTGTGCAGTACCTACAGAGGCCAGAAGAGGGCATCAGGGCCCCGAAATAGAAGAGCCAGACAGTTGTATAGGTATAAAATACACACCAGGTTTTGAAGTCTCAATACAGGAAAATCTGAAATATGTTAAAATTTTTACATTTAAATGTTACATGTTGAAGTGATTAATATTCTGGATATGATTAGTAGAATATATTTTGGACATATTTGGTGAAATAAGGTATATTATTAAAGATAATTTCACCTGTTTCTTTTTAATTTCTCTCCATGTAGTTACTAGAGTAGTTATTAGAAATTTTAAAATAACATTACATGGCTCACACTCTTTTTGTTGGACTGCCTGTGAGTGAAAGAGCTTAAGCTTCTCAACTGACCCTTAGATACAGCTCCTCTTGTTGTGGTGACCTCCATCCATAAAATTATTTAATTGCTACTCTATAATGCAATTTTGCTTTTGTGAATCACAATGTAAATATCTGATATGTAGGACATCTGATATGTGCTCCCCGAAGACCCACAGGTTGAGACCCACTGTTCTAGAGAATTCTTTCCATGGCTCCCTGTGTTTGGGTCCTCAGCCTCAGCTTTGGGTCTTGGGGTGGAGGTTCATCGTGTGGAGTGGGGAGTTTAGTCCTGGTGCCTGTGTAGTCTGAGCTCAGCCTCTCCCTGGTCTCTCCTCTGGAGTGAGGCCCTTGGCATTCTCCTCTCTTAGCGACTCTCCACTGTGTTCTCAGTGCATGGGAACCAGCTTCCCTCCAGCCCCAAATACAGCACTGAGTACCGGTCTTCTTGTGTGACCACATGGATGTTGCTAAGGGCCGTGTCAAGAGGTGTTAAGTCGTGGGAACACCACTTTAGCAGGTGGCTCTGGGGCAGTCTGTCATGTGAGTGGGCCAGGAGGCTCCCCTAGTGCCTGGAGTGTCTCTCTGGTTTGTCATACCTGCATGGTGCTCTCAGCATGCTCTTAGTTTTCACCATCACAGTGCCTGTGTCCAAGTGTGTGCCAGTCAGATGGGAAAGTATGTATTGAACCCTTAGGCTGCGGGAGATGGGCTGGAGCCCCATCATAAGGCATCACTTTCCAGGTGCATTTCAGAGCATTGCTTTCCTATAAAATTATACCAGCCTGATTCTTAAAAATCATCTTCTTGGCTACGATAAGCCTTGCTGTTACTTGTTTTCTGTCCTCATTGAAGTGTTAAGTGGGTAAGATACTACTATCTTTAAGATGCATATTATGAGTGACCAGATATTGTGTGCTGAGCATGATAATCGAGCTAATTAACCTACCCATCAGCTGCCAGTCTCTTGGCAGAGTTCAAGTACATGCCCACTGTTAACTACATCCACCCAGATGTGCTAACCTCAAGACACTTGTTCATCTTACAGCTGTAACTTTATAGTCTCCCGGGATCTCCTCTCTTCCCCAACCCCAGCTCCTGGAAGCCACCATTCTGTTCTCTTGTTACTACAGGTGCAACCTTTTAAAAGCATCCACATGTAAGAAGCACCTCACAGGGGTGTGCTCTCCTAGCACACTGTCCCCGAGGTTCATCATCGGTGTCGTTGTAAATACAGGATTCCTCCTTTTTGAGGCTGAGTAGTGGTTCACTGTGTGTATATTTGTGTACAGACATTTGCTTTTCTCATCGTCTGTGGGCAGACACTTGGCTGTCCCCCGTCTTACATAAGCAGCACTGTGTAAGCGCTACAGTGGGCATGGAGGTGCAGACATCTGGATTTCCTCGCCCAGTAGTGAGATTGCTGGATTTTAGAATAGTTCAATTTTTGTTTATATTTTTGAGGGATCTATATGTTTTAATGTCTATCTTGTACTCTTAAAAGATTTGCCAAGTATTTTCTCTTAAAGGTTTAGGAGTGTTTACAGGGAACTCTGACAGCAGGAGGCATGGGTGCCCCAGGCTCCAGAGCGGCAAGCTGACGGGCACTCATTTCCCACACCACCGGCAGACTGGGTTTATTGTCCCTTTGTGTAGTGTTCTGTTTTGGACAGTCAGCTCATGTGGGTTCAGTTCAAGCAACTAGTCCTGCCTGTTGTCTGGTGGCAGCCAGAGACAGGAGACCTCTTCTTGCTGGCCATGCATTTGACATTTCAGGTTTTCCAAGCCCTGAAGGCAGGAATTTGTTTATAGAGATGCTTTCAATTGACTGAGGAGAGCAGAGTCCTAAGTTCAGATCTCTACAAAAAAGCAAGTTGTAGCAGTGTGCCTAAAACGCCAATGTCAAGGCAGCCAGAACTGTGGATTTCTGGAGATCACTGGCCAGCCAGATCAGACAAATCAGTGAGCTCCAGGTTCAGTGAGAGACCTCAAAAAATAAGGTGGCTACGCAGGGGGGAAAAACAGAGTGAAAGCAGTTTAGGAAGACACCCAGTATCAACCTCTGGCCTCAACACACACTTGCCCCCACCCCACACATGAAGATATGTACTCTCACACACACACAGGCTCACACATGCATACACACACAGAAAAAAAAAACCAGCATTAGACCCGGGCATTGCTACTGGTTAAGGGCAGTGAGTTTATTACTATGAACGCCAGGAAGGACCATCAGTATACTGAATAACTTAGCTTTGCCTATCTGTATTTGGTAGCGGTCGTGCACATTTCTTGAAAACAACATTTCAGCCATAGTTTTTTACCCCCTGGTGACATATATTTGCTGAAGTGTCTGAAATCAATTTCCTCTGCATGCGAGTTTTGTTCTCTAATTTACGTATAGCCTGACGATTAAACATAAAACATGGTAGGTGAATGTCCTCCTAATCTTCCATCCTTCTTGTTTGCAGAGTCATATGACCCCAGCCGAGTGGAGAGGGTGTGATGGATGCTGGTGAAGCCCACCACCTTGGCTACCAGAGTGTTCTCTGGCTGACCCACCTGTCTTGAAGCTGCAAAGTGCTGGGTTTTCTGTGCCCTGATTCCTCCTTTGCTGTCATCCCCTCCCGATGGTTACAGAGAAAAGGAGGTGGTCTGTTGATGCCATCTGTCTTCCTAACATGGGTGTGTAACTTCTGTATTTAGACAAGAGTTTTCACATCAATTCCCCTTCCTGGGGGATTAGGCCGAACTGGTAAATAACTTGGTATTAATCTGGCTTTATGTGAAAAATCAAATATGGAAGACACAATGGGTGATTTTGATTGGACTTGACGCTACCCATTCCCTGCCGCTTCTCCCCAGCCCATGCTAGGTGTTTGCACACTTACAATTTAAGGGGGATGTGAGTGAGTATGCATAGATGACCCATTTTTATTACTCAATCTTTGGCAGCTCCGGGTGACATGTGACTACCTGCTAGACTCACAATGGCTTCTTCGTGTTCTTGAAGGGCCACAACCTCACTGTAATGAACCCAAGAGGTAGCTCACTTGGCATTGAAGCAAACATGCTGTGCTCTGCTTTGCACTCGTTCCCAGGTTCTGCTTTCTGTGTGAATGTTTAGATATTCTTTATATGAAAAATAATTGCTGGTTTAAACTAGACCATGTTAACAAAGTAACTATATTTCTTTTTATAAAATTGCTATTTTTCTATGATGTATAAACAGTTCTTAGGTGGCAGATTTTTAAGGAAGTGCTATTTTATTTAAGTCTATCCCTGTGTGTGTGAGGGACCCAACAGAGCCCACATCGGCTTTAAAGCCTCTGGCCCTGTAGCACCGCTTCTTTCTAAAGACTGATCACAGGTTCATTAACTCTCATGAAGATATTTCCATAGATGGAGCTGTGTGGTTACATTTGAAGACATCCCTCTCACAATCTGCCAACAAGTTCATGGTCATTTTGCAGCCATGCTAACTAGAATTGCTGAAAGCCCATAGTTTTGTCTTTGTATTTGTATGGGGAATCTGCCCCAAGAAGAAACTTTTCTCCTGCCCACTACCTTGCTCTTTTAAAGAAAGATATATTTTTTTCTATAATGATCCTGATGACTTTTCTTGGAAACAGTGCATAGGTATATGTGTGCGTCTCCCACGAGGGAAGTATGAGTGGCCTGTGGTTGCATTGCTGCCTTTGCCTGCATAGCCCATGCAGTTTGCAGTATTTCACCCTTCCGTCTGAGGAAGTATCTTTGTTAGCTAACATTTTCCAAAGTGTTTGTCCCCTTCCTTCCTTCCCCTTTCCCTCCTCTATTCTTCCCTTTCCTTTCTTCTCCCCCCACCTTCCTACAGATTTTTTTTTTGACACATCTAGTTAATCTGTTTTCAGACATGCCAGATTTCTCCAGTGTGAGCCCGTGGCTGCTCTGTCCTCTGGCCCTAAGCTCACAAACAGAAATTTTACTGTCTCCTACCTATGCCACATTATTTTATTTCCTGAGAACCTCACACACTCTGACCGAACCTCACAAAACAGAGTCCAAGTAGTCCCAGCACCTTCCCAGATGCACACGTCTGCAGTCCCCTGCTCCCCATGGCTGTCCTTGTCTGGAGCATGGCTCTCACGGGAGGGGCTGCAGGTCTCTGGGGCAGTGGATGAAGGTAGAACTACCTACCTGTCTCTGTGGGACTGTACTTCCCTCCAGGCAAAAAGTGAAAGCGGCCATGTGTCTGTGCACACGTGTGAGGACCCCAGTGCATGCCCTGTGCACTCTGGGACTGTACTGACTTCTTGTCAGATGACACAATGCCATCTAAAGACTTTAAGAGAAAGAGAAGGATCCTGAAGGAAAGCTGTTGTGCCTTATGTATCTCAGGCTGAAACGGGATGTGCTTCCATTTTGTCTTGCTTGAAATCAAATCATACTTCTCTGCAGCCGGTCAGTAAAAATAATGAATATTTATACTTTAACCTTAAGTTTTCTGGAGTCAAGCCCATAAGCAAATCTTTTGGAAGGAAGTGGTAACATTAGACCTAGCAACTTGAAATTTTGACCTTTAACTTTTCATATTCCTAGGTAATGTGTATCTGACCAAAAATGGCTTTGCTGAGGTCTTGAGGTCAATGCTAACCATCATTCCCTATGTACATTTCATATGAACCCATGACTATTGGTAGAAAAAATTTTCCATATTCTGTATTTGTAATTATTTTTCTCATTATACGTGTTGGTATTCAATACTTTGGAGCTTTCTAATTTTGATCATTTGAACTAAAAATTATAGGAAGATTTGTGCCTGCACTGTTTCTGGAATGTGCAGAAGTGAGGAGAAATGTTTGTCTTGGCCTCTTTGGAGGAAATTTCTTGAAGGATTGAAGATGAGGTGTCTGTTACCATATTCAGCTGTGTTTCTGTAAACCCTGGGAACTGTCTGCTGGTGCCCCTGACTCCTGGAAGGAACCATCAGATTTATTTCCGTAACTATAAACACTATTTCCTTTATTAATAAAGACCGTAAATGTGCAGCACCCCTCTTGTATTGTGTCTCCCTTACTTGGGGACAGCGGGTTAAGTTCTCATGGAGCGGACTGAGAACCGCAAAGGCATTGCCTCCCTGTGGCTCGCAGAGTGTCTGCCCGCATTGAACTTACTGGTCCTTTGAAATGACTAGATACTATGCCATTGTCAGCCCTTTTCCTCCAAGGTGACAAGGACAGCAGAAGTCTTGTTGGGGAGTGCCAGCTGTTCCGGGGCAGCTGAAGCCGGGGTGCAGGAGGGAGCAGTGTCAATGCTGTGGCGGCCGGGGAATCATTTCTTTCTGCTTTGTTTTTGACTGCATATTCAGTACACCTGTGTGTGGGAGGAGAGCTGCGGCTCAGGACAGGATCTAAGAGACACATTCCAAATGGCCTTTGAAAAGTCTGAATGGTGGGAGGTCCTTATCCCAGATGGGTTGGTTCACTCTGTGACCCTCAGTTGGAAGGAGAGAGAAATGATCAAATACAACCTTACAAAGACTGGTCCCAGCCTGTATGTTTTGTTAAAGAGAAGAATGGTGGGCTCAAGACTATAACTCAGCGCGGCCCCTTGAAAAGGTTCCTTGTGGTCTGACCGCCTGCTTGCTAGAACAGTCCAGGCTTTGACAGCATCGTGGGAGGCAGCCCAGATGCCTGCCTGCTGCTGGCCTTGACTTGGAGAGCCTCTGTCTCAACTGGAATCATTAATGTAACAGAGGCCAGAGAGGGGCTTGTGTGGCTGCGGACAGCCCAGTCTCCAGTGTTCTCTCCCAAGATAGAGTACTTCCCATGTGCTGCACCTGCCTGCACCCACCCCACCCCCCAGAGCCCAGGTGTGTGACACTTGAGCAAGAGGGAGACCCAGGCGAGTTCAAGGTAAGAAGCAGGCCTCAGCAATGAAGACCATGGAGTCAGGGAGGTCTGTGATCTCCATCCAGATTGTAAACATGAGTGAAGTCCTTCTCATCTGGTCAGCAGCCACTCCAGCCCCCACTGAGACCTGTCTGGTACACTGAGCATGCCCCAAATCATAAAATTTAGTAAGTATAAGGCCCTGGATCCCAGAGGAACCTCGTGTCTGCTCATTCTTTTGTCTAGCTGCCTTAGCACTTAAGGCAAATGGAAAGGGTTCCAGAGACTGCCCTGTGCTCACCTCCGGATGGGGCAGTCAAGGACACTCTTTGAGTAATGGGAGGTGAAGATAGTAGTCTCGTGGAGCAAGGCAGAACACAGCAGAGTAGCAGGTGGAATGGCAGGAAGGAGGCCTCCACGGGCCATGCTTCTCTACACAGTAGCTGCCTTTACTGTCTTAGGCTAGTTAACCTGCTCCTAGCCTGTGCTCCAGATAACTGCTCTGCAAGACCTCCTGTGTTGACCATCTAACTGTGGCGCAGACAGGAGCTGCCTGGGTGCCAGATGGAATGGTTCAGGATGTGGGTACTGCAGAGACAGGTAGCATACCCCCTTCACTGTCCACCAGAGCCCAGTGGGGCCGAAGGTCCTGAGTGTGGCTTCCTTCAAAGACCCTTGAACTCAATGACTCCATTCTGAGGGCCGGGTACAAATTTCTAGTCACTCATGGACCACTTGTCAGTTGTTAGCTTTCTATCTACCTCTCCTGCATGTGGCACAGAGGCATTCCTGGCATGAAGAATGTAGCCAAGCTTGGGAGTTATGGAGAAAACTCTGTTAGGGCAGCTTGCAGGCTTCATTTTTCCCCCCTCAGGGATTCTGCCTGTCTAGCATGACTGTTCTGCAAGCAGATACAGCTCCATGTCCTGTCATGTTCTTGGCTTGTGGTTGCTGCTAGTTAGACCAATAAACCAAGCTGCTGTTCCTCAGTTAAAAAAAAAAATGGGGACCAGCGAGATGGCTCTGTGGATTAAGGTGCCAGTGAGCCTGCTGACCTAACTTCACTTTCTTTGACTAGTATGGTGGGAGGAAAGAACTGACACATGCAAATTGTCCTCTGACTTTCACAAATATACTGTGGGACACACCACACACACACACACACACACACACCATGTAACAATGTAATGGACCAGGGAGATGATTATAGATAAAGGTGCTTGCCCTTAAACCTGAGTTCAATACCTGGGACCTCTATGATGAAAAAAAACAAAACAAAACGTATGTGTGCACGCATGCACATGAACACCACAGACACACAAAATGTAATAAGAACTTTAAAGAGAAAGAAATCCTTCTAGCTAGAATTTCTGTCTCTCCCATTGGCTCTTGTAGGCTGCTTTCCTCTCTGTGTTGATGTGTGTGCGCGCCTGTCTAGCTGAAGCTTGATTGTTCTAGGCCTTGGAGGCCATACAAAATTTCAGGTCACATTAAGATGTCAGTTTCCAAGTAAGGACTTTCTCTGCCTGGTTGATAATTTAATTCACAGATGAGGTACAAATGAAAAGTCCCTTTACCAAACAACCCTGTAAAATGAAACACCTGCTGGGGGCTAGCAGTCCTTCCCCAGGCCTGGCTCTGAGAGAGGACAGTTTTCAGGCCCTTGAACTTGACCACCCACCCTGGAAAGGGAGAAGAGGATTGAACTTCCTATGGTTCTTTCCAGCTCCGAGACAGATGGATGACTAGTTTTTGGCAAGTCTGGAATTCATAGGGATCCTTGGCCTGCCGGAGAGGCAGAGAATCAGACGGTTGGAAGCGTGGCTGTGTGGGAGGGCCGGAGCCTTGCTGTTGCTCCTTCAGCCAGGGTGGTCTTTTTCCCACTTCCTTCCCTCACTGTGACCGCAGCCCCTCAGGGCCGGTGATGCTGATCCTGACCACGTGTTTCTCTTGAGCTAGGGCAGGCCATGGTGTTGTTTACAAGCCTGGCTGCATCCCACAGCACAGCAGTCAGTGGCCTCTCCTGGAGTGTGGACGTGAGGTCCTCCTCACATGGTGTGGAGGTGTTCCCCTGGACCTGCTAGTCAGGCTCCTTCGACCCCACTGGTGGCCTCCTTTCTGGGTGTTCAGCCGGTATCTGTGGGCTGTATGTGTTGGCAGGACCCCGGGGACAATGTTGGTCCATGGGTCCTATGGCCCCTGGTTTGGTTTCAGAGGGACAGCCCAGACACTCCATTTGCTGTTTCTTTTCTTCACTCTCTGTGTCCTGTGCTTCCTACAGCCTTGGCCAATATAGGAATATTCACCCCTACTGGAATATTCAAGCTTAAGGTAGCAGATTCAGTTTCTGCCGAGACCCTGTGCCTTTACGGAACACTTACTAGGTCAAATACACAACATGAAGACACAGGGAAGACAAGGAAACAAACACTATCAATTCCACATCATGTGCCATCAATATCACGTGTGTTGACTCGTCTAATGGGACACAAAGTGGACTCACAGAGGGTGATAACTGCTCGTGGCACACAGCTGGCAGCCAAGGAAGCATCCAAGCCTGGTTCTACAGTCAAGTCCATGCTGGTCATCTTAGCTTCCTGCATCGTAAAAAGATAAGAGGAGGTTCCTACAATAGAGGAGGTTTGTGAGGACCAGGTGCATCTATCCATGCCAGGACTGCACTCCACAGTGTCTTAAACAATATGGGAGCTTATTTTTCTCACCTTTTTAAGGAACCTAGTAGACAGGCCAGGCCAGGCAGGTTGGTTCAATGGCAATTCTGTTTTAGAATTTTCGTACAGTAGCTTCATCCTAAAAGAACCTCATAGGCCAAGAAGGCAGTTAGAATGCCAGCCATCACTAGTACTTTCTAGATAGCTGTTGAGAATTCTCCCGAATGAATGAATTCTTTGTAAATGGTTTTCCAGGAAGCACCATACTTCTAAACCCATATTCCATTCCTAAGAAGTTACATGGTCAAACTAGCTTCAAGGAAGTCCGGAGATTATAGTCTGTTTAGCTGGGTGCCACCATGGATAGTCAGTGTTCTGTAACTAATGAAGGCAGTGGCCATTGGCATTGCCTGGCACCCAGCAGGTTTGTCATACTTTCCCTGGGGCAGAGGAGCATGTGTGTCAGGTGCTGGGGAAAGTTGGTGAGACAGGACCCTCCCACCCAGACCCACCGTAGATCCATCTCATCAACAGTTGAGCATGCGCAGAGACAAGGACACTTTAGTGGTATTTCCCTGGAGCCAAGGAATAGCCATGGGCAAGAGCAGGGACTGTGGGACACAAACCCAGGCCGCTGGACACTTATGGGCTGGGTGGTGACCAGCAGCAAGTCAGCAGAGCACGAACAAGCCCTCAACCCTGGAGGCCCTCCCCTCCAATGCTCCTCTGCATCAGCAGGAGGTTTGAGGAGTCCCTGCTCCTGCAGCGGTGGCTTGTGACCTTCTTCAGGATGGAGTGAGGCCGTCTAATCCTGTCACAGGGAAAACCTAGCGTTGGTTTACATGACTTCACCGAAATCACTTAAGTCTATATAAATCCTTGACAGCAGGGTTTTTTAGGAGGTGAGAGGCTCAAGACAAAAACTCCTCACTATTTAGGACCAAGCTGAGCTTGAACTTGTGATCTTCCTGCCTCAGCCCGCTCAGCTGGGATTTCGGGTGTGCACCACAAGCCCGGCCCACATTATTTGCTTATCTTCCCTTTCTTGTTTTTCTCTCTACTTCTCTGGCTACTCCTCTTCTGCCTCAGAGTCTGTTTGTTTGTTTTGTTTTTGGAGGGAGGGTCTCACTGCGTAGCCTTGGCTGGCATAGGACTTACTAGTTAGAGCAGGTTAGCCCCAAACTCACAAAGATCTGCTCACCTCTGCCTCCAGTCTTGGGGTTAAAGGCATACACTACCACACCTGGCCTCCTAACTTTCTTTTTTTCTATGCATTTGAAAAAAAAAAGCTGTTATAGTTACTCATTTTATTGAGTCTGACTTATTTCTGTGAAATCCCATACACCTTGCTTTAAACAACAGGGCTTATTCTTCGTGGCTGAATAATATTCCATTGTGTATATGTAACTCATTTCATGCTTTCATCCACTAACGGACACCTAGGCTAATTCCATGACCTGGTTATTGTGAATAGTGAACAATGCCAAACATTGTCAAGACACAAAATGATGGCATGTGCTTTCATCTTGCCTGCTTCAAAACTAGCTGAGGGAAGCCAATTTTAGATAGGGGAGCCGCTGTGTCATAAAAGCTCAAAAGCAGTCCTGTGGACAGCCCAGCTCACAACTGGGCAGGGGTCTTCAGCCCTGGACAGACAACATCTTGAACACTGCTTCATTCAGACCTCCAAGCACCAGGCCCCAGAGGCAATGTGGGTGTTAGAAGGTGACAGTGCCTCCAAAGGAGGAGCGGCCTACACAACGGCAGGAGAGACCAGAGGAATTCGCTCTCCTAATCAGCTGTGTGATGTCACTAGTTCTGTGGAAGTAGAAACTGTATTTGTGAGATTTGGCCTTGAATCTGAGAAGGTTGGAAAACAAAGGGAAAACTTGTCAGAGCTGTTGGGGAAAGAAGTACAGAAGCAAGGCCACAGCCTCCTCCATGCCCTCTCCTCCCTCCCCCCTTCGCTTCCCCCCTCCTTCCCTACGACCCTGGGCCCTGTGCTAAGCAAGCTCTCTACCACTGAGCACCCTAAGTTGCTCTGAAGAAAATGCATGTTGGTGGCTGAATCATTTTGCCCAGATGTCCACCCTTTCTGTCTTAAAACTCAGGAAGAACAGCGAGAAGCTGCTGAGAAGCTCTGTCTGGGAGAGGCCTTTTATGTACAAGCTTAGCTGTACGAAGATGGCGGCACAGTCCACACCGAAGTTTTAAAGTGGCTTTTCTGCAGAGGTGTTTTCCCCTGAGCATCTCTTCACAGCCATGCTTGCACAGACTCAGAAGGGTTCGTTCCCTTTGCAATGGCCACCGGTGATGGAGTTTGCATGCTGCCAGCGGATACCTCGGTGGCTTCATTTACTTCTTAATCAAGCGACAGAGCCATTGCTTGCTGCAAGGGTCCTACATCACACCCTGAAGGAGTCGATTGAAGAAATAAAATATGTACGGTCAGGTGGGTCTCATCAGCATACCTTGACCACTTTGCACCTGGGCTGAGTTTCCGGTTACCATCGACATGAGAGAGAGGGCGCACAGGCACAAATGCACACAGGACATGCACAGAGACACACACACATGCACACACATGCACATGCTTTGAGACAGAGTCTTGTTATGTAGCGGAGGCTGCCCTTGGGCTCAGGGAGGTATGCCTCAGCCCCTTGAGTGCAGCTCTATCGTGAATGCTCTGTATCCAGTGTTAAAAAGGATTCAGTTTCTAACAAGATGGACACCAGCACATGCATTTGAGTTTGTGGGATCCAAGTTGCAAATGCAGCCTCATGCCTCTCATGTACATAGACATGTATGTGGTTTGGATGATAAACACCTCGCAGACAGTGGCATTCCAGTGCTTGCTCCTTGGTTGGTGGCCCTGTTTGGCTTAGGAGGTGTGGCTTCGATGGAGGCTGTTTGTCCTGGGTGGGGGTGGGGGAGCTTAAAGACTCAGACCGGTCTGAGTTTGCTCTTTGGGCTTATTGATCTTATCGATTGTCACGTGTGTTGTGTTTATAACCACACCTGCTGTCTGTGTCCCTGCCGGGATGGTGACGGGCTCTCACCGTTCTGGGTTACTAAGGCAGATAGCCACCAGGATACCTGGTGGCTTTGGTTGAGGTTTCTATTGTTGTGATAAAACACCCTGACAAAAAAACAGCTTGGGGAGGAGAGGGTTTATTTGGCTCACAGTCCATTGGGAGAAGTCAGGGCAGGGACTTGAAGCAGGAACCTGGACACGGGAACTGAAACCATGACCACTGGCTTCCTGCTCTCTGCCTGTTCATCTTGCTTTCTTACACACCCCAGGACCACCTCCCAGGGGTAGCCCTGCCCACAGTGAGCGAGGCCCTCCCGCACCGGTCATTAATCAACATGTCCCACTGGTCTGTCCACAGGCCAATCTGGTGGAGGCAATTGCAACTGAAGTTCCCTCTTCTCTAACGGCTCCGGCTTGGGACAAGTTGACAATAAGTAAACAGGACACCTGGCTTCAGAGACGACAGATACAGAGAACTGGTGAACAAAACCACCTCCAGAGAAAACACTTGCTCTGTAGAGCAGAGCTGCTAAGGCGAAAAGCTCTCCTGTGCAGCGCATGGAAGCCAGGTTATGTCACGAAGGAGGGGCTGCTGGGAAGTGGAGAGTTCTTCAGAGCTGGACAGTGCTGGGCCCCCTACAGCCCTGGGGAAGAGGACTACCACCAAGCACTCAGCACAGAGGAGGCGACCTGCTGCATCTAAACACTAGAGGGCAGCACATGCTCATGCCAGGGAGAGTCTGGGGCCAGAGGCACGGATGACCATGCTAGCTGAAGTCCTTGGCCACCACGGTATAGCACAGAAGAAAGGCTTTTAGGGATCTGTTCTGAGACTCCTGCCTTCTTTGGGAGGTGTGTTCCCTGCTGTAAGCATGTCTGTGCGTTGCAGCAAATGGGCCCTTGGCACAGTGTGGCACAGAGACACACTGCAGAAAGGATGCCTGTGGTTGCCAGTGTATAGGAGCTTAGCACAGTGTCCAGGCAAAACCCTAGTCAGTATGCTAAACAGGACATCAGACTTGTTGTAGTTTGGGTGAGTGTTCCAAAGCCCCATGTGATGAAGGCCTGATCCCCAGCTGGTGCGATTGGGATGGCCCTTACGAGGTGAGCTTTAGGAGGCTGGCAGTGAGGTCAGAGGGGGCTAGCCTTCTAGGGCACTGCACTCTACTCCATCACCAACCAAGCTGAGTCAGTCTCCAGCCTCACCCCGGCTTCTGTCTTATGCATGTAGGGCACAGTGGGTAACAGAGGCTGGGCGCTGTGCTAAGGACAAGCAGGAGAACAAAGTGATGAAGACTGCCTAAGCACATTTGCAAATGTCATGGGCACAGTGGACAATGAAGGGACAGGTGGACTGGGGTCAGACTGGTCATGGCTCTCCTATTTCACTGCCCGTTATGTTTAGTGCTGAAAGAGACCCAGCAAAGATTCTAGCCTCAGATCTCTCTCTCTCTCTCTCTCTCTCTCTCTCTCTCTCTCTCTCTGGCTGGCTCTTTGTTTCTGTCTCTCTCTGTGTCTCTTTGTCTGTCTCTGTGTGTGACAGGACAATGCAGTTACACATTTGAAAAGGAGAAAGAGTGAGGCTTGACTGGATTTGCTATTTGGATGGTGACATTAAACTATCAGAGTGGGGTTCATTTTGTGAACTCTTGATTTGTTTTTACTTCCCAAAATAAGTAAATTTTAGAATCCTCATGTTTGCATTTGCCTCAGATGACACCTTTGGGACCTGTCCTCACCTGCCACCTAATTTGTGGCAGGGTCCCATTTGCTGCTCTGTAACTGGCTGGCTGACCCTCAGGCTTCTGGGGGTCCCATCTCACCACAAGAGTGCTAGGATTACATGCACACTGTCGTGTCCAGCTTCTCGGTGGGTCCTGCGGATGCACAGCAAGGGCAGCAGCAAGCACATCACTCACTCAGCCATCTCTCCAGTCTCTGCGTTGCTAATGTTTAAACAGTTCTTCGAGATGAGCTAACAAACTGTGAAGTCCTAGGTTTGGAACTCTGCAACAGCCAAGGTGTTGGTGACTGTCCCCTGTACTCTGGGACTACTAAGGTGGGCGGCCCAGCTGGAGATGCCTGAGTGTGCAGACAGGCCAAAGCCCACTTCATGTGACCCAGGGATGCTCCCCTGTGCACACTGCAGCTGGAAACACTGTTCTCAGCGCTGAGGTCTGTTGTTAAATCACGCTCATCTTCCCGTTCCCTGTGGAGCGGCATTGCTAGAGCCGTCAGAGGCCTGCGTGGCCCTCCGTCACAGCGCACCATCTCTAATGGGCCGGTCTGCTCAGGAGGCGTGCCACGTGACAAGAAGGGGCAGAGCTTGCTCCGAATCACAGCCGGGGACAGTGGCAGAGCCGCACCTGACCACACAGAGCTCTGAATCAAGTCTTTTTTTCCCACTCACTTGGAGAATTTTAGTCTTGAGTCTTAACGTTTTTTTTTTTCTTAGTCCGTTTTATTTGTTTTGTGTGTGTACATGGGTGAGTCATACTGAGGACGTACGACAACTTGTAGGAGCCAGTTCCCTTCTTCCACCGTTTGGATCCCCGGGATCAAGTTCAGGTTGTCAGGCTAAGCCATCCTACGGGCATTCTGAGACAGGATCTATCTATGGCCCAGGCTGGCTTAGAGCTTTCCATTATCCTGCCTCGGCCCCCAGAGCCTGCACCACTCTACCCAGACTGAAATGTAATTCTGGGAAACAACAAAACTATTTCTGCTTTCTTCATCACTAGAAGCCAACAGACACCATACCTTGCACTCAGTAGACCTTGGCTGTCATCAGGGATGCAGCTCAATTTTCCAGCCTGCTACCTGTGGAGGTTAGATGGTCTTTAAAGCATTTGCAATGCTGCCCCCTGCTGGCTAGTTCTTGAAATGCTGTGTGAGGTCCTTTGGAAGCTCGGGGCGTGGGTTTAGAGTGTGAAGGCTTTGCAAGCATGTATACTGTGTTTTGTAGAAGGTTGCATGTTACAGGGATTACACCGAACACCCAGCTGCCGTGTGTGTTACGCACCTTGCCTGTGTATACTGCATGTTTGTGACGAGGTGTGTGTGTGTGTGCCCACTATCACTTTCACTAGCTGTTAACCCCAGAGGTAGCCCTTCTCCACTCCTATAGGATCTGCCTCTGTATCTACAGGCAATGTGGGAGGGTGCCTCCAAACCATAAATCAGGGTTCTCATGCCGAGTGAGTCTACTTCCTTGCGGTGACAGTGCACACCTGTGTGAGCCTCGAGAGGGCTGGAACTAGTTTGTTCTTGTGTCCTGTGCTCGTGAAGAACAGCTTCTTTTCAGCCTGGGGTCTGGAATTTCTTGGGGAAGGGGGTGGTGAGTGAGTGGGAGCCTCTGGCTGAGAGAACTGGATTCTCCGAGGCAGAGGTGACCCTTGTCCTGTGCTGCTCAGAAAAGAAATGAACACATCGCCCCCAGGGCCCAAGGTATAGTATCAGTGTTCTTCCATTAGAAATGCCTGTTCTGGGGCTGGAGAGATGGCTCAGAGGTTAAGAGCACTAGCTGTTCTTCCACAGGTCCCGAGTTCAATTCCCAGCAACCACATGGTGGCTAATAACCATCTATAGTGAGATCTGGGGCCCTCTGCTGCCCTGCAGGCAGAATACTGTATAAATAATAAATAAATCTTTAAATTAAAAAAAATGCCTGTGCCCAATGGTCTTCAGACTGGACTGGAGGCAGGTTTAACACAGGTGGGATCAGGCATGCACGGTCTCCATTTTCACTTCCATAAGAGTAGCATGGAATCACATTTCTCTCAAGACCACATGGACACCCAGGATCCTCTGTAGAGAATCTAGTGCCAAGCTCACAGGTAGCCAACCTAGAGGTGGCCTCATCACAAATGGCCATGCTCAAATCTCCATCCTGAGCCTTTCTTTATCTACCTGGTGGGGAGGAGAACAGCATAACATCCTGGTTGCCAAGGGTCCTCAGCCCCTGCTGTTTGTTTAGTTGGTGGCAGCCATGTCCATGCCAATTGAGTTTCTGCTCCTGGGTGGTTGAGGACAAATCCCTCTCGATGGTGGTTCTCCACAGAGGCCACAGCTGCTGCATGGAAGCCCGTCTCAGCGTCAGCTGGCTTTCTGGTCCTACAACGAACACCTGTGATGATCAGCTTCAAAAGAGAGCAGGTGACTTGCAGCTCCTGTGGTGAAGCAAACTGTTCACCTCATAGCTAGGGAGCCAAAGACAGAGGAAATGGCTGGGGTCCTGCAAGCTCCAATGACACACCCTTGAGCTCTTACAGGCCCCACAACCCTCCAGGAGCTGACTGCCAGTCATAGGGCTTTAGGAGATACTTAAGCTCCAACCCAGAGAACCTTCTTTCCCATGGCAAACTCTACCACATGGGAAATCCTGCGTGTTAATTGCACGTGGTAGACAGAGACTCTACAGACAGAGAGAGTCACACCCAGGTGCTTTGGGTGTGCCAGGCTTCTTGGTTCTGTTTTGTGTTGTAGTAAGTAAAAAAATGAATGTTGGGCTATATAATGTTTATTATTAGCTCTAAGATTATCATGGTGGTATTATTTCACCTGCTGTCACAAATAATAAGACATAGACACCGGTTGGATTTTATAACTGCCTTATTTAGCTTGGACTGGGCAGGCATTTCATTTACACTGTCTCAATAACCCCACCATCTGCCTCCCAGCCACCATCCAATGCCATCCTCCTTAACCATCCTCACCTGAACTATCTTCCATCCATAATCTTACAAATACTTGCTTTTGTTTTTCATCTGGGGTTTTCCACAACATTATTGGAGTCCTTCCTCCAGGCCCATGTGATTTCTTCTCCACACTAACCCATCATGGCGTCCTCCTTCCTCCTCTCTTCCCATCCACCTGATTCCCGTGACTCCCTGCCTCTCTAGTGCTGGGATTAAAGTGTGTACCACCACCCCCAGGTCAGGCTTCTTGCTTTAATCTACTGGGTTTTTTTTTTCCAAACCCAGGGTTGGGACAAGGGTCCTATGACCAACACAGCTCCCACTACTTGTGGCTCTTCAAGAAGCAGGGATGGGGCCCTGACTGGCTGTGTGAAGATGGTTAGAAGATTAAGAGATAGCTTACTGAAGTGAGGTTCAGGTTCTAGAGACCTGACTGTGGTTGGATGAATACCTACTTCACCCCTGGGAAACAGAAGCCTTCAGACAGGCTATATATCTCTCAGATGTTTAGATTCAATTCTCTCCCCCCTCTCCACTCTAACCTGTCCTCTGTCCCTGTCCAGGTGATTTTTCCTCCTAACATCAAGCTCTCAGAATAATGACTCATGAGACTCAAGATAAGCATTTGCAAATACCTAGGCCATATAGCTAGGCTCTTCTCTGATTTGCTCATAACTTAAAATAATCCATTTATTCTACTCTACGTTCTGCCACATAGCAGGTTACCTGAGCTCAGGTACCATGCATCCATCTTCCTTACATCTTGGTAGCTGTATCCTGAATGCCTGGCTCTATTCTAGAATCCCTCTGCCTGCCAGATGCCCTACCTGCCTCAGCCATAGACCACAGATTTTTTTTTAATTGACAGGTCTTGCATCCATACAATACACAGGAGATTCCTGTCACATGACCCTTCTCTACCCTTTCCCAGACCTGAGTCTCAGGATCTTGCTCTGGAGCGTGAACCAAAACCCAAAGCAAAAAGGGGCTCTTTTGTTTTTTTCTTTTTAATTGAGGTTTTTCTTTTCTTTTTGACAATTTTATACATGTGGACAATGCATTCTAGTTACTCCTGCTTCACATCTTCCTTTCATACTCATCTCACACACACACACACACACACACACACACATACACACACACACGTACACATACATGCCCTTTTCCCTGGCAGTCATTTTCCCAGATTCATGACCCAGATTCATGACTTTGTCTTGATTTAACTGGGGCCATCTGTGTGGCTACTGACTTGAGATTATCCACCAGAGCCTAGTGAGATCTCCACTGGATGCAGTGACTTCCCCTTTCCCTGGCTGTGTCTCTAGGAAATAGCTTGTATGTTCTGAAGGATACTAGAACACACCATCCCATAAGATGTCAGCTTTGCATATTGATTATTTGTAGCTGATAGGATCTGAGAAGCCATTAAGTCTAACCAGACAACCCTACCCCCAACTCCTCACACACACACACACACACACACACACACAAGCAGCTGTAAAGCCATCTGGGTAAGAATCTAGGACCATCTTTAGCTGCACAGTGAGTTCAAAGCCAGCTTGCACAACCTGAGACCCTGTCATATATAAATGAATGAATGAATGAATGAATGAATGAATGAATGAATAAATGGAGGGTATGTGTTTCCTAGGAGAAACATGCCCTCGTTAGGCCAGGCAGAGGATGTTCTGAGCTGGGACACCGTTGCTGGGAGGGCTCTACAGGAAGGAGCCTTCTAAAGTAGCTCTCACCATCTGTCAGTGGCTCCTGCCTCTCTCCCCACTTTCCCACCTCGCCTAGGTCCTTTCTTCCTTCCTTGTCACAGTCCCAGGATTTATTGTTCCTTGTCAAAATACTATATAAACTCCCAATTCTGACTACATCTCTGATTTTTTTTCCACTTCATTTTCTGAAACCCCTATGCCCATAGAGCAAAATAGTTCTAAGCTGCCTTCTGCTGATAATCCATCTCTTGCAAGTTCACAGAACTGAGGAGGTGGCTTCTTCCCTGCTCTTACCGTGGGCCTGTGCAACGTCGAACATTGGGGCATTTCTCTAAGGAGCCCACCTCAGCTTTCTTCTGGCGTGTCACATTCCACGTATGTCCACGTCTCCGGGGCAAGGCCTTCTTCGGCCTTCTTGGCCAGAGTACACATAAGCAGTCTTACGCCCCTTCGGGAGATGCGTGAGGTCAGTGTGAGGGAAGAGTAGACATTCACGAGTCACATGCTTGAAATTCCTCCAGGTGGGAGATGGTCCTAATTCTTTCACCCTGACAGCCCAGATGGCGTGCTCAAGACCCCCAAGGGGCCTGCATTTATGTAATCATTTACTAATAAAACATAACCTAGATATGTAATGAAAAATGCACAAGAATGTGTTTAGGGGGTTTCCTTTAGTGAGGGGGTTCACATCTGTAGGTTCTTATCCCCAGGGCTGCTGGCTTGAGGCTGCTGTGATGTTAATCACCCTCTCCCTGCCTTTGTAGCTAGTACCTAGGAACCCTTCCACCATATACACCTCCAGGGCACAGGCCCAGCCAGCCTCATTTCTCCCACAGGGGGACCGTTGCTCTTTTACATATGTGTACTTGAACTTTTCTGCTCTGCTTTCTGCTTAGTGAGCAGAGCCTGCATATCTCCACAACTTACTCTCTCTGCAACTCCAGCCAAAGAGCGAAGAGGCAGGCATTGGGGGGAGAGGCGGAGTTATGTGTAGCATGGAAGTCTGGAGGACCTCTTAAGTGTTTCTGTTTCTTATGAGATGAGGCGATGGAGACGAGCACCTCAAACCTATCAGTAATGATGCTGTTGACTGAAAGCTAGGCTCACCTTCATACAGCACTGATGGCCCGGCTGCTTCCTCCTTGCTCCTCGTAGCTACTGTGACCCTGTCTCTCATTTGCTTCCTGTGATCCGGTACTTTGTTAGAGCGATAGACAGTGGTCCTACAGATGGGTTTATCATGAAGTGGGCATTGAACTGTGCCTTATAGAAGGTACAGTTTGGTCATTGTCCTTGATGGAGGGCATTCCTGAAAAACAGAGCACCCTAGAAAGTCATCACTGGTAGCTGATCTCTTTCACAGATGGTTTGCTTTGTACCAGTGATAATTAAATGCTGTTACTTGACAAACTGCTGCTATTCTACTGAATTATTCATCAGGCCCTGGACTAGCTCTTTTCATTCCCCGAACTCGAAGATGGGGCAGAACTGTGATATATAACTTTTATTGTTGGGGGTAGGGTGATGAAATTAAAAAAACCAAAGCGATAAAGAGATTTGCTCAAGACCACAGTTGTGAAGTTAGAACACATTTCACAATGTGAGGCTGAGAAAGCCAGATTGCCAGATCTCACTGCTGGAGCCCCCAGTGGGTGTGGGGAGGGCTTTAAACTTGCATTTCTCAGTCCTCAGATGATGATGATCCTCACCAGGGCTCCAAGACTTCAGAACTGTATAGTGGGAGAGTGCAACTATGTTTCTTCTGCTTCTAAAGCTGCGAGCAGATGGACGCAAAGGTGGAAGCTTGGCCCACCGCCGTTCATCAGAACAGTGCCGTTCTCCTATAGCTGGGAGACATTCCACAATACTTGTGGGCAGGGAAGACATATATTTCTCTCCTTCCCCTCAAAGCCCCAACAGGCAGCTGGTTCTCAGGGAAAATAGAATTATCCAAGGTGAATAGTTTGTGCAGTGTACTCATTTCCAAGGTGAAGAACCCCAGGGGAACGTGATGGGCCACCTATTCTGTCTGTCACATTCTGACCTCCTTCATGGTCATGGAACTCAGTTTGAGTATGAGGCTTCCAGAGGCTGCCCTCCTGTCTGTAGCAGCCAAAGTTCTGCCCCTGGAATCATGCCCTGGGACACACAGCGATCTCCTTTAATGACTGGACCTCCACCTTCAGCTCCGGACGAAGCCAAACGACACCTGCTTCTGCAGCTAATGCCAACAAACAATATGAAGTCCACCCACTGTCGCTAAGCACCAAAAAGCAGAGGCGGCAAGGGCCATCAGGGCCACATCTGCACTGTCAGCATCAGGGCCCAGGGGCCTCAGGGACCGCAGTGTGCTTCCAAGTGGTTTGGTTATTACACATGAAGAAAGCTACCAACTTACTAGCACATGTGGCCAAAAACACACTGCACACACAGGCACGCCTACATATGGAGAGAATCACTGACACACGCGAATGCATACATGTACATACATAAATATCGACATGAACCGATACATGTACCGACACTCATGTGCACACGTGTGAGCGTGCCAACACACACATACTGACACACACATTCAACTGACACATACAAAGATAGACATTCAGTAGTTCAGTCTTCCATATAAATTGTGTATACACCTTTGCCGTGATATGAATAATTTTCAGTTGTATTGTTTTGGCTGTTGAGAGGGTATTTCAATTTTATGACGAAGAATTATGCCTCTTCCCTTGGTCTCTGTCTGTCTCTCTCTGTATATGTGTGTATGCATGTGTGGGTATGTGTGTTAGACTGAGGGACAGGCCCACTGAGGTCAGAGGCCTGACAAGAAAAGGTCTGTTTGAACATTGCTTTCCGGGTCTGTGGCCTGTGCTTGTGAGGGCTGAGAGCCCAGCCTGCCTGACCACAGACCACCATGACTGTGAATGCAGACCACAAAGTGAAGCCATCTTAGAGTGTTCCTTTGTTTTCACTTTCTCCATCTCTGCCAACAACAACTGGGTATTCTCTGGTTCATGTTCTGGTGAATGTCATTATGAGTCTGTTTTTATTATTTAAATTTTTGGTATTTTATCCCGGATCCCTGCATGTTTTTATAATGCTTCCTGAAAATGTGATTCCTCTTACAAAGGGGTTTTCATGCCCCTGTGACTTTTGAGCATGGGATGGTACCTCTCTCCTCTCCTTCAATCTGGCTTGGAGTTTGTGGGTTACTCTGGCCCCTCAGTCAGTAATGAAGGTCTAGAGCAGCTGTTCTCAACCTGTTGGTCATGACCCCTTTGGAGGTTGAACAACCCTTTCACAGGGTTCACCTAAGACCATCAGAAAACACAGATATTTACATTATGTAGCAAAACTACAATTATAAAGTAGCAACAAAAGTAATTCTATGGTTGGGGTTACCACAACATGAAGAAGTGTGGTAAAGGGTCTCACTATTAGGAAGGGTGAGGACCACTGCCCTAGAGAGTGATTGGTGGGTGGGGCAGGAGGTCTGCTGTGACAGAGCCACTTGAGACACACAGAAGGTGTTACTGCGGGGGCCCTTGGACAGGCCCTGGGGCACTGACTGACTCGTAGTGTACTGTCCAGAACAAGGCCAGCCTCTAGCACCTACTGCATGACTGCCCAAGACATACACAAGGAGCAAACATCTGACAAGGTCAGACTTGCAATTATCCACACTTTGCAAGTAAAGAAGCCAAGGTTTTGGAGGGGTGTAAGTATAGCCCAGATTATACATGTATGGGAGGGGCATATCCTGTGTTCCCAGCAGTGACTTCTCTCTAATTCTATTATCACATGCCACTGGAGGATTCTATCCCTCAACATGTCTTGTCCCCTCGCCTACAGGTGCCAGCAGTTGCTACTTCTTGGAAAAACCAAATCAAATAACTCTATGATTAGATGTGCTTGTATTTCATCTTATAGGACATGAACAGATTTGTACTCCAGGTGGCTGCCAAGTCACCCGCTTCCCTTTTGAGAAATCTGTTCCAGCCTGAGCTGTTTTCCAAGCCTGTTATTAGGAGCAAAGGCATGATGTACTTGTTCAGCGCTCAGCTCCTATTTCACCCACAACCTCCCCAAGGACAACTGATGCCAGCCTCACTCAAGCTGTGTCCCAGCACCAAGAAAAAGCCTGTCATGGAGTAGCTGGTGACTTAGTCAAGGGGTAACTTGCTCTTTTGCCAGACTGATGGGGTGTATGTTGCTAATGGAAAGAAAAGGGTCCCAAGATGGAGAATCCAAGAATACCGTCTATCTTAGACAGAGATGTGGAAGGGGCCAGAGATGCATGCACAGAGAGGAGGAAGGCTGGAAAGCGCAGGCTGAGGGACAGCAGAATGGCCTGTGGGGGGTTGAGTTGAGAGCCCTAAGAGAATGGGAAGCAGATGGCTGGGTCACGGCTAACAGCTTTTACCACAGGTCAGTGACAGGCTCCTAACCATCCCTAGCCGCTATACTGAGATCGAAAGGCTGGCCTTCAGCTCTCTGTGATCCTAGCTATAATAGTTGACCACATCTTCAGATTTTTTTCTCCACATCTTCAGATACCCACTGCAAGCACAGCAATTGGACAGAAGCTGTCATCATGGATGGCTGATGTAAAGCTGATGGCAGCAAATCCCCAGCCTGACTCTCAACAGGAATCTAAACCCTACCACCACACAGTGAAATGACTAACCGTGCCGAATCCTCCGCTTCACCTGTGAAAGTGAGAGGTCAAAGTGCTCTCCTCGAAGAGCTGATAGGTAGACTACACAGTGTACTGGTAGAGAGAATAGTACAAATCCCAGCACATCGTTTGAACTGAGTCATGCATGTCACCATCACTGTTTCAGGGTCATACACTGTGGGGCCAGATTGGAGCAATGTCCAGGCTGTGTTTGGAATCCACGAGTTCTCGGGACTGTGGTACAGAATCAAATACTTTTGATCCACTCTGGCTCTACTACCACGGGCAGAAAGAGCTAGGGGGACGAGATCTGTGAAAAACAAACACACCCCTTTCCTCTACCCCTGAACTGTGGCTTTTCACCCTCCCACGGCAGAATCACAGCTTCCTCTGGGCCTCTGAGGCGACCCACTGACAAAGCTTCGGGGTTGGGGCATGTCTTTGATCTCTGTCCCATCCATTCTGCCCCAAATCATAGACTCTGGACCTCCCGCCAATTCCTGATCTTTTGTCCCAAGTCACTTCATGAGCACTCATAAATTGCTTTGAAGATAAAAGCCCCACATCAGGGCACCAGGACAGAGTGGTTATTTTAATAAGTAGAGCCTGAGCATGTCTTCCTGACATATGAGCTGTTCCAAATATTTATCTTGTTTTCCAGTTCAGCTGCATGGGGAAAGTACGTGCAATGTCTCGTGTGTCTACCCTCCATCCACCGTGATGTGCAGGGAGCCTTGTTTTCATAAAAATGTTTGCCTTTTCTCCAATAAAAGAAATGGATGTTTCTCTTGGGAATAGGTCTCGGTTTGCCAAAACCCAAGTAATTCTTTTTAGAGACATGTACTTTTAAAAATATTTAAGTTATAGCAATGCTTACGGATGCCAGTGAAACATACTGTAATATTCAAAGGGCTAACAGAGGTCAATGCACATTGAAAGGAACGAGAAGGGGTGTGTGTCGACCTGACCATGCATTCACAAACATGTGTGAGATGGTTCTGCTAGCCGAGGAGCAAGAGGAGAGAGCCCATCGCTTCCGCTGTGTCTAGGCTAGGAAGACCTTTTGGCAGGAAATTCTTGGGGAACACCTTTCGCTATGCCAGCGCTCACTGCTGACCACCCTACTCACCCTGTGCCAGCGTCACCCGCACCTCATGTGTTTTCATCTGCTTTGCCACAGTGGTAAGTGCTACCACATCATGAGGCACAGCAGCTCATCTGGGCAGAGACCGTGGGCTCAGAACCTCTGGGCCTGGGCCAGCATCTGGGAGCATCGCCGATATCTGCTGTGGGCCGAAGGCTTTGTCATTTGGACTCCATTCCTAGTCATACTGCTTTTGTCTCTCCCTGATAGATGGAGTCCCTGGTGTGGCGTGCAGAGGAAGACATGACCCCTGCAAAGCAGAATAGGCCACAGCTCGGTGCTTTCCCAGTCTCCTCTGCTTTGGGCTAGGAGTTCTAGCTACAACCATTTTCTGCTCCTGTTTCCTTCAAACGTTTTCTCAGAAATTGACTTAGCATCTCACAGACCTGGCTCCTTACATTGGCCAAAGGCCTTTCCCCTGCACAGTGGCTGTCTCAGCTACCCTTGACCGACTCTCCCCACCCCATCCCCGCCCTGCCCCATTACCCACCCCCTCCTGTGCAAGTGAGCCACTGTCTGGTCTGTAGCCCTCCTCCTATGGCCCTACCCCCCCCCCCCCCCACAGGTTACCTATCTTCTGGGAAACCCTTCTCCCCTTTACCCTTTGGAAGAACCCACTGCTGCCCCCCGCTGGAACCTCTGTGCATCGACTTGGAGCAGCTGGGGCCTGGCAGCCTCCATGATTATGATCAGACTTCCCATGGTGCTCTGTTTTCTCCACTCACTTATGCCAAGCAGGGAAGGAAGGAGCAGCTTGGCTACCTCCACTTTCAGGAATCTCAGTCTCAAGATGTCTCACTGGGCCCCTGTCTCCCACAAAAATGCCAGACCAGACTCATCCTGGAATATTTCACACTCCTACAAGGCAAGAATGTGCTCCAAAACACTCCCTAAAATGCCTACCTAAGGAGATCACCTCCACTTGTAACAGAAGAAGCAGATGCCTTTAGAGGTTTTTGACTAGAGCAAGCTGACCCAGGTGGTTTCTGTTCATCATCCCACACCCTCCCCATCAACTTGCAATCAATGTGGGGTGAAGTCAGGCAGGGGCACAGCGTGAGGTCCCTTTGCACACCATGTTTCGGGGGGGGGGGTTGTCAGCTGCTGTTTCTATTGTGGAGCCACAGTGGTTCACTGGGCATTCTTCACGTTTGGCCAACTTGTCTTTCAGTTTGATTAACACTACTGAATCCATAAGAGGATTCCCCATACCCTCCCTCCTGCTCTGCCCGTTGTTGCCTGCAGGGTCAGCTGTACCTACATGGCTTGTGTGTGTGTGTGGTATGTGTGTGTATGCTTGTTAACCTTTCCACCTATTCCTTTGAGACATGGTCTTTAATCGGACCTCTGTTTCCCACCTTCTAGTCCTTCACGCCTCCCTTGGCTTGTTGTCACTAAGCCCAGTCAGTCATTCTCTTGCACCCTGTCCCTGCTCCTGACACCAGTGCTGGGGTTACAGACCACGCTTAGCTTTCTGTGTGGATGCTTTGGTTCTAAAGCTCAGTGCTGGAGCTTGTGACACTCTTAACCACTGAGCCATCTTCTCAGTCCTTATCTGGCTATTTGTTTTGGCCTTCTGGTCATCAGCTGACCTTACAGCTTTGCTAACTCAGTGCCTGGAGACCTTTTTCCTCGGGGCAAGCCACAGTCTGCCCAGCCAGCCTTGCTGGCAGTTCTGCACATTGGATTCCAGATCTCAACATAGATAGGCCCTGGCAAGCCATTGGCACGGGTCCCAGTCCCCGCAAGCCACGGTGTAGAACCCTGGGCCTCCTATGGAGACAGCTCTCAGCTGCACAGCCCAGGAACACAGACACTCACCCTTCAGTCATAACTGAAGACATAATAAGCACTGGTTGGCTGCAGGAGAAAACATGATATGACATAACTCATCCTGCCAGGGCCAAAACAATGTTGAGATCCAAAGTTTTAAAATGATGACTGCTCTTAAAGGCATCACCAGATAAGGCGTTCTGCCTGTATCACATCCCCTGAGGCTGAGCAATCAGAGAGCTCTGGCTCTACCCGCGGAACTAGAGACTGCAGGAGGAGGAAGGAAATTACAGTATCCAGGGAACCCAGATGTGCCAGACAACACATGGCTCATATGTCCTCTCGCTTACCCTGCTGAGCAGCGGAGCAAGCACCTTGGCTCAGACCTTTGTACAACAAATTGGGGGACCGAATCTGTAGTCTGCTTGGCAGCTCTAGCCAAATAGCACAGTTGGGGTGGCTTATAAGCACCTGGGATCCATTGCTCTGGGTTCTGGTGTCTGGGAGTCTGAGATGAGAGCGTCAGCATAGTGGTGAGGAGGCCTCCCTGACTCACAGATGGCAGAAGGGCATGTGGGCTCCCTCAGGAGAGCTCCAGTGTCATGCCCTCAACACTCTCCCAAGGGGCTCACCTTCATGTTTTAATGTGTGAGTAAATGTTCATTCGAGAGCCCCAAGATTCACAGAACTGAGAAATCTGCTCCTGAGAATGTGAGAAACGCATGGGTTTGCAAGGCTATGGGTCTCTTCTGGTTTTGTTTCAGTAGTTATGACAAAACACCCAGATGAAAGCAGGTTCTACTTCCAGGTCAATAACCCAGCACTGTGGAGAAGTCCCTTCCTCTCCTCTTACAGTTGGTTCAGCACCCAAATGGTGCTGCCTACTGCAGGCTGTCTTCCCACACCAGTTAACATGATCAAGACAGTCACCCACAGATAAGCCCACAGGCCAGCCTGACTTGGACATTTCTTCATTGCAGCCCTCTTCCTGAGATTCTAGACTGTGTCAAGTTAGCAATTAACATGAGCCGTCACAGCTTTCCTCCGACATCACACAGGTGACAGGTGATGGGAAGGACTGGCGCCCCACACTTTTGAGACAGGAAGCCTTGGGGAGCCCTAGTGATGGTGGGGAGCTTCTTAGCAGGGAGCAGAGCTGGACCCAGAAGCCTCCATGATTGGCTAGGCAGGTGGCAGTACCCTCACTTCAGGGCAGAATAACAGAATCTGGGAACCTTGCTCCTCCTAAGGGCACTCCCCACCCCTGACAAATCTCAGCGTGTTCTCTCAGACATGGCAAAATGTGTGTGCAGATGGTGCCCAGTGAAGGCACTGCACACAGGGCCTCCATAAGGTTTCTGTCTTTATGCGTTCAGGGTGGCTGTCATCCTCTGCTGTTCTCAGAAATACTTGCTCTTAATACTTACCAAGCTAAAGCTTTGTCGGAAGTTCCAGTTCATCTCATGGCAGTCCCACTTGGGGAGACACCGTCACTGAGAACACAGCTCTGAATCCTCTTTCGAATTCCTTGCCACCTAAAGTGTCTCTCGGACCTGCCAGCCAGGACTCCAGGCCATCCAGACCTGTGGTCCCCAATCAATCAATACCTTCTTACCCTGGACCTCCTGGAAGATGGCCCCCGAGGCTGGTGTGACTGACATCTGCCATGCACAAAGTGAGAGAGGATACTCTCTGGGCAAGACTGAAGATAAACAAACAAAGTGTCAACCCTCCTGGCTGTGGCTTAGACTCCACAGCACCCTGTCGCTATATGAGAGCAGTAGAACCAGAGGCCGGTGGGGGAGGTGCGTGGGTTGAATGTGAAATGTCCATCCTGGGCTCATGAATTTAAACACCTAGTCCCTAGCGTGGTGCTGTTTGGGAAGGTTGTGGAATCTTTCAGTGGTAGTACTTTGCTAGAAGAAGTACGCTCCTGGGGACCGGCCTTTATGTTTTCTAGCCTGGCCCCACTTCCTGACTACTGTCTGCTTCTTGGCTCTAGCTGCAATGCAGCCTCCCTCTCTTCCCTGCCACGGGGGGTGGGGGTGGGGGGGACTGTGTGCTCTTGAACTATAAGCCAGACATGCTTCTTTTAAGTTGCTTTTGGTAGCTATTTTGTCCCAGAAAAAAAGAAAGAAAGAAAGAAAGAAAGAAAGAAAGAAAGAAAGAAAGAAAGAAAGAAAGAAAGAAAGAAAATAAATAAGTGTAATATCTGAGAAGGAAGGCAATGGGGAAAGAGGATCTTACTGTCAGAGGCACAGACAAAGGGCCCAACCCAGAGTGGTCTTCCTGTAGTGCTGCGCCAGAGAGGCCAAGGAGCTCAAAGCAGAAGTGTTTCCCCCCTTTAAAAACATGCACAGGTTATCCATATCCAGGCTCAAAGCTAAGTAACTGTGAGAGCTGAGTGGAAAGGTTAGCAGTGTGTGTACTGGGGGAGGTCGGTGTCAAAGAAAGTCCTCTCCTCTGTGGATTCTTTCCCCACAGAAGTGCTAGGAGAGGGAGACGTGAGCATGCACAGAGCCGAAAAGAGGAAACGGTAGAAGGGAGTGCTGCAGTGCGTGCTGTTTCCCAAGGAGGGCTCCCCTACGTGCTGTTCCTGCTGCGATCACAGAATACTTGGGATGGGGAAATTTGCAAAGTACACAGATTAATTTCTTGCTGTTCCAAAGGTTGGAAAGTCCATGATCAAAGAGCCCATATGTGGCAAAGGCTGAATCCTCTCAAGACAGAAGGTAGAAGTGCAAGGACCTTAGGGAGAGAAAGAGAAGCCTATCCAGCCCAATGATAATGCTTTAATTCATTCCTGAGGACAGAATACCTCATGAATGGGTTAAAGACCTCAAAATAGAACCAGATACACTGAACCTGATAGAAGAGAAAGTGGGGAGCAGCCTAGAACTCATTGGCACAAGAGATGACTTCCTAAACAGAATGCTTTAGCACAGGCTCGGTGTTAAGGTATTAATAGATTAATACCTTAATCAATCAATTAATAAATGGAACCTTAGGAAATTGAAATGCTTCTGTATGGCAAAAAAACACCATGATTCAGACAAAGTGCAGCCTATGGAATGGGAAAAGATTTTTTACCAACTATACATCTGACAGAGGGCTAATACCTAAAATATATAAATGACTCAAAGAACTAGGAATTAAGAACAGAAATAGGGGCTGGAGAGATGGCTTAGGGGTTAAGAGCACTGTCTGCTCTTCCAGAGGTCCTGAGTTTAGTTCCCAGCAACCACATGGTGGCTCATAACCATCTATATTGAGATCTGGTGCCCTCTTCTGGCACGTAAGTGTATATGCAGATAGAGCATGCATATAAATAAATAAAAATATTTTAGAAAAGACTAGAAATAACCCAATTAACAAATGAGATAGAGATATAAACAACAAGAAACTCAAATGGCTGAGAAACACTTAAAGAAATGTTCAAAATCCTTAGTCAACAGAGAAGAGCAAATAAAAACTACTTTGAGATTTTATCTGGCAGCCATGCTGCCAGAATGGCTAAGATCAGTAAAACAAGTGACAGCTTGTGCTGGCGAGGGTGTGGAGAAAGGGGACCACTCATCTACCTGTTGCTAGTGGGAGTGCAAACCTGTACAGACACTATGGAAATCAGTGTGGAGTTCCTCAGGAAGATGGGAATTTATCTACCTCAAGATCCAGCTATCCTACCACAGGCATGCTCGCTCAACCACATTCATTGCTGTTCTATTCATAATAGGCAGAAATTGGGAACAACCTAGATGTCTCTCAACAGATGGATAGATAAAGAAAATATGGTATATTTACACAATAGAGTATTATTACTCAACTGTTTACAAAAAATGAAATCATGTAACTCACTGATAAATGGATAGAACTAGCAAAAAGTCATCCTGAGTGAAGTAACCCAGACACAGAAATAAAGAAATATGGTATATGCTCACTTATAAGTGTTAAGTCAATGATAACCAAGCTATAATCTGTAGAACAACAGACATTAGGTGCAGAGTAGAGACTTGGAGGGCAAAGGTCTCCCTAGGAAAGTGAAATAGGACAGTTAGTTATGGGTAGATGAAAGAGGGGCTAGAATAGGAAGACCAAGTGGAGAGGGTACAGGAGGAAGAGATGAAGGAGGACACTTGGGGAAAGACAGCTAAAATTACAGGTCACTTTAGGGGAAGTGTGGAAACATAACACAGTAAAAAACTTCCTAAAACATATACAGATACAAAGGCAATCTAAATGAAATTGCCAAATAATATGAGAGACAGATCCCAAAATGGACATCTCTTGTCACCAAATGAAGGTTTCAGTAGTAGGATTGGGTTAAGTCTAATTGAGTTGTTGGCCAAAGGGGTCCCACGGAAACCCTCCCAAAACCCAGGTTGTTTCTAAGACTATAGGATGCTCTCCACAAACTGACAAAGCTGACAGCGAGTCCCCGTTGCTACAGACAACACCTGCACAACTCACTGAACATGGAGAAGTCAAGATGGTGCCTACATAGAGCCTCTATCCCTGTGTGCTGGTGTCTTTGGTATCAGAAGGTATCCTGCACACCACCAAAGGAAAAATGTAAACACCAACACAGCAAAAAACCCCTTTGATCTGCAATGCTGTCCTGCCTGCGAGGTATGCTAGGACAATGGTGGTACAAACCCAATACCAATACCCGCTTAATTTAAGACACACGCATAAGGTGTAAGCCATACCTGACACAGCTTGAATGACCAAGGACCTGAAACTATACAGTCCCCAAGACCGAGGGTAAAACCAAATACCACTTTTTTTTTAAAGTAGCAATAAAATTACTCTTCATGACATTCTGCTATATGCATAGATCTGTGCCTTGCCCAGCCATCATCAGATACTTCCTCCTGCTGCAATCTATGGGAATAAATACAGAGATCCAAAGCTAGACCCCATAGAGAGAATGAGAGACCTTAAAACACTCAGCCCTAAAGGGATGTCTCCATCAAATCCTTCCCTTCAGGGCTCATACAACCCCCCCCCCAAAAAAGGAGGGGAAGAGAGTTGTAAGAGTCAGACACCCTCTGAATACAAGGTTCTCTAAGTCAGCCAGATACATGTGCGCAGGGGCTCACAGAAACCGCTGCAGTATGCAGGTCCTGTATGAGTCTGCATCAGATGGGGTCCTAGAGCTGAAAGGAGATGAGGACACATGGCCCCCTCCCTAACACAGAAGCCATCTCCAGCCGATTACCACTTGATACAGTTTTCTCCAAGGGAGTCTCACTGGGGAAGCAAAGCACTCTTAAGAGCAGGCTGCGCGGTCAACAGAAAGTGAACTCAGTGGTAACATTGGAGGTTCGTTGTCCTATAATGTCATGTCAGGGCTTTTCCTTTTTATTATCTTTAATTTTATCTGATTACTTTTTATTTTTATTTTATTTCACTTATATTTTTGTCTCTCTTTTTACCGTACACGTCCTTTCCATATACGTTATGGCTTTTAGCTTAGTGTTTTTGTGGGATTCTTGAATGTGTGAGTAAATGGGTCTCCGACTCTTGTACCTTCTCTTGGGCTCTTTTGCTTCTGTGTTTGTTTTGTTCTATTCCAATGTGTTACTCTTTGTTTCATCTTACTATATTTTATTTTATTTCATTTTTATCCCTTAGAAGCCTAGTCAAGTCATAGTCAAAACAGGCCTCCACAGATGAGCCACAGGCCAACCTGATCTAAACAATCCCTTATTTCAACTCCTTTCCCAGTTGATTCTAGATTGTGTCAAATTGACAATTAAAATTAGTTATCACACTTCTTGTCACTGCTCCCCTCCATTAAAAGTGTAAGCCACAAAACCTGGATTTTTATGTGAGTTCTGGGAAATTACATTCAGATACTTGTGCATTCAGGCAAGTGCTTTACTGACAAAGCCATCTCCCCAATCCATTTAAATATATTTCTGCAGTTAAGAAATAAGCTAGACAGTCAAGATAAATTTTAAATGACAAACAAATATATTTTCTTGGAATAAAATTTGGTATGGAAACACAGGTTATCAGATTTCCGACAGCTAGGGAAAAGAACATTTACGCACTTGAATGAATGATAGTCGGTATCAAATCCCCCATTTGTGTTTACGTTCTAATAGATCTATCTTGAGCTATAATGAAAGTATTTTGTCTTGCAAAGTCAACACTTAACATTATGCAGAAAATCCTGTCTTTTGTAGTTATTTAAATGTTTAAAAGAAGAGATTTAATGCTATCTTTAAGACGTGCAAAAGATACAGTTGTCGAAGTTCCTTTAGGGTGCAGGTTAACAGGAAGAGTGGAAAGCAGCTGGTTCATACAACTTAGGGTTACCGGACTCAAGGTACCAAATGATAAGACCTATTACTACCAAAGCATTTGGTTGAAGAAGAAACCCAGAATCCCCAACCAAGCAATTACTTTCGTTTATTGTTCAGTGTACAAATTGCATGCCATATGGCAAGTCAGAGCAATTCCTGGGTTCTCTGGTGCTCTCTCTCTCTTCTCTTCACTACCTTAAAGATGCCAGTGGTGGTTTGAATAAGAATGGCCCTCACTGGCTTATTGATTTGAATACTTGGCCTCCAGTAAGTGGAACCGTTTAAGAAGGATTAGAAGGTGTGGCCTTGTTGGAGGAGGTACGTAATGGGGGGGGGCGCGTCTTGGAGGTTACGAAAGCCCACACCTTTCCAGGTTTTTCTCTCTTTGTTGTCAACTTTCAGACCAAGATGTGTGCTCTCGGCTATTCTTGAACACATGCCGCTCTACACACACACCAACGCGCATGACCAATTTGTATCTGCCCACTCATGGTCAGAGACAAAGAATGTGTGCTTGGCTCCTCTGAGAAATAATTATTTTAACTTCAATCAACATGCACAGAACTGTGGCATATGTTCACCTGCCCCCTGATTTTGTTGACATCATCAAAATGGTGCTGCAAGACCATGTGGAGAATGTTAGCCCAGGCTGGCTCCCTGCCCACTTTGCCTGTTACAACTAAAAGACTATGGGTAGCCAAACAGAAATCTGGAGCTCTGGTTTTCATCTCTTGGATTCCATGCCCTTGTCTTAGACACCTATGAAATGGAAGGAGAAGGGACAGAAATCCCGAACAAGGGAGCCAGGGCCCACTTTTTTAGAGGGCGAGGCAGCCCAGTGGCCTTACAGTGCAGCCCTGTCTGTTTTGAAACCACTTCTGAGGATATGATGCCATATCCTCAGACTCATTTATACATAGTACAAGCATGTGACAGTGAGTGGGAGTAGCAGGCTGAGTTTCGACCTGCCCTGGGGCATTGGCATATAAAGTCATATAAAGTCAGAGCTGGTTGAATTCCCTCTAAACAAAAGCTGTAGAAGGCAGACTGTGGTTCCTCACATTTCAAATACACTGACACTTGGGGGACTGGAGAACCCGCCTAATGCTAACTTTTGATTTGGGATTCTTTTCCTTGTATTTTATTGACTGGCATACATATATATCAGTCAATCGATTTGACTTCAGGGCAGTCTCAGGTTCACACACGATACTTTCCATCCTTTTACTGTACCTCTGGCTGGTGCCAGGTTCCTTACACTCATCAACTTTCAATATATTCATGGCTGACAGACTCACTGAGGAATGGCATTTGGCCCACATTGCTAAGAAGGAAGGAAAGAAAAGGAAATTAAACTGGATACCAAATGGGATAAGTGCTGAAGAATTTACACAGGGAGTGAAGCCTGAGAGGATGGTGTTTCATGCTCAAGGAGACAAACAAAATCCTCAGGGCCTGAACATACCACACAGGTGAAGGGCAGCACAGGCCCCCTAAGCCCTCAGGCGGAAGAGGAGACACTGGTGTGTGCATGGGGAGGCACCAGCAAGTGCTGTGGGTGGCAAGGTCAGGGATTGTACACAGCAATGGAGTCTCCGTTACCATCGGCCTGGCACAGAGCTTCTTCTGAGTAAGTCCCAAGCTACAGCCGTGTGTCTAAGCCTTGACAGTGTGTGTGACACACACATACACACATGCACACACACATACACACACACACACGTTAAGAGGATAGAAGAAGTCAAGTGTTCTCCTCTATGACTCTGTATGTTGTTCCTTGGAGACAAGTTCTCTCCCTGAAACTGGAGTCATGTTGGTAGCCAGCAGGCCCACTGATCTTCCTGTTCCACCCCCTTACCCAATGCTGGGGTTACAGACACATGGAGCCATCCTTGAGTTTTTATGTAGGTACTGGGGATCCGAACTCAGGTCTTCAAGCTTGTGCAAGAAGTGTTCCTACCCACTGAGTCATCTCCCCAGCCCAATTGCTGATTCTTTCTAGGATGGGAGGAGATCATACCTGCCCATAAGGTCTTCGCTGAAATCTTTCATTGTGTGCTGTGGGGATTCTACCTCCCCAGCCCTTCCTCCTGGATTGAGACATTGGCTATGGCATTAGGTGGCTTGCTTGCAGAAAATCAGAGTACTTGGATCTTGGTTGGAATAGGATTCAGCTTACTGTTTGGATAGTCATGCCTCCCGGGGTGGGTGGGCATTGGTGCAGCATAGGAGCTTGCTCCTACTATCCTGCAGACATGATCCGAGCTACTGGAATCCAGGATGTAGCAGGAAGCCCTCACACACTTAGGTGGCTCACAGGCTCAGCACAGCGGCTGGACAATCCCTGTTGCAGAGATTTCTCAGGCAAGAAAAGCATTTCATGTCCAGTGGGCGGGGATGCAGCTCAGCGGGAGAGAGTTTGCCCCGCTCTGGGATCCATTCTTCTAAGTGAAAAAAGAAACACAAAATAAAAATCATGCTGAATGTATTGTATCTGGCATGCTTAGCCTAAATGGGACAAGAATCTGATACTTTGACCAAGTTTTTCCATAAAAACCACAATGTTTTGTAAAAGGAAAGAAAGAAAGGGGGAAAAAAAAAACCCAAAACTTTGAGTGGGACAAAAGCTAAATATCACCGTTGTAAGAAACGTTAAAAGTTGATTCTTGGGGCAGTCAGCAGAAGTTCTTCCCTCTGCTTAAGCATGGGTGTTATTCAAGTTCCACACTCTTCAAAAGGAAAGCTTTGCCCTTGGTTCTTCGGGTATCATTTCAAGACTTGGCTGTGGACCTGACGCCTCTTTAGCATGGCCAGTGCTTGAAAAGGCTCTAAAAACTGCAAGGAACATTTTCCCAATGAATCATAATCTGGTGGGTAGGAAGAGAGATCAGTCAAGCGAGCATCAGTTTTTCCTTGGACCGTTCAGATAAGGACATAATTGTGGCCAAGAGTTTGGTTTTGTTTTGTTTTAATTCCTTACTCGAATTTGTTCTGAGGCAGGAAGTGAATGTCTGCAGAGATAAATGAAAAAGAGAATGGTTTCAGCAAACAGGCTCTGGAGTCATTTTCTAAGTGATTGGTGTGTCCTGGGATTCTGCCCTTTGGCCATGAATCCCACTAAATGAGCAATGTGAAAAATCTTCAGCCAGAAGCTCCTGGACCCTCCCTGTGAGTACCCATGGCAGAAGTCAGGCAGCCTGGAAACAGCTCTCAGACTGGGAATCAGAGCAAATCAAGCACTGTGAATTATCAACAGCCTCTATGAAGTTGAAACAGGCTCTCTTGTCTCATAGCAGGTTGTGGAATTCAGATTTCTCACACCCTGTCAAAGCCAGCTCGGAGGCAGCCACCTCCACACTGTTCTCACAGGCCCTGCTTAGGACCAGTTTCGTTCGGTTCAGCCGGAGCTGCCTAGACAGCTGCTTGCTTACAAGTTTCTAGGCACAGAAAGCTACCCCTCAACTGGAGAGAAAACCCCATGGTGGCAATTCCGGCTAACATCTGGACTGACACTCACCTCTGCACTGTGACAGTCCAGCGGGCTCAGGGGTTCGGAAGGAGAGCATAGTTTAGGCACAGGCCCGTGTATCTTTATGAACCTTTGAAGACTCCTCCACGAAAGCTTTGCTTTTGACAGGTACTGCTTGCTTCTCTATGTTCCAAATGAGGTATATTTTTTGACAGCCATGCTTCCTGGCCAGGTCTATGTCTGAGAGGGGTCGGAGAGATCTCCTACCGGGGTTTTAGAGGAGTCCATGATATGAGCAGCATCAAAAGGACTGAACACACCAAAAGGAAACATGAACACACCAAGTGCTTGTAGCGACTCTTCCCAAGAGGGGCACACAGCGAGCATCGAACCCTGCCTGTAGCGGCTGCTGGAAAAGGCTATGCTACACGGAGCTGCTGTGCTTAGTAGGGCTATCCCAGGACACGGTAAGCACAAACACCTGGGCAGGTAGCTTAGGAAAGTGGGTAGACCCTGTTCCCAGGGGTTGGAGAGTCAGACATTTTTAAAAGCACAATCTTATTTATCTGTTTATTTATTGTTGTTATTGTGTGCGTAAAAGACACAGGTAGAGACCAGAGAAGAACTCTGTGGAGTAGGTTCTCTGCTTTTAAGTGGGTCCTGGGCATTGAACTCAGGTCATCAGGCAGACACAGGTGCCTTTAATTTCTGAGTCATCTTGGTAGCCATCAGCTAATTGTTTGCTTTTGTTTTGCCTTTTTACTAAGGAAGGAGGTCCCCTGAATGTGACTCTTTCAGTACCAAACCCAGGAAAGTCCTGCTTTGGTCATCTTACCTCAGAATAAGGTTAGTCGGACAGGAAGCCCTTTGCCACCACCCAGCAGGGGGCCAGGTTATCACAGTCATGAGAAGTGACAAGTTTCACAAATCCTTGTTGACCTTGGGTTTTGGGGGGCAAGCAGTGTGTCATCAAAGCTTCAGGGTGCAGGCACCTGAGAGGACAATGGGAGTGAGGGACACTTTCACGTGGCAAACCCAGCACAAACTGTGGCCTTGATTCTACTCAGGCTGCAGCTGCTGAGGAGGAATTGTAAGGGGAAGGTGCCCATAAAAAGCCTTGCAGGCTCCGGCCCCTGTGCCCCACATGCCTGTGAATCATGCTGAATGCCTCCTGGGCATGTGTGGCAGGGTGACAGCTGGCTCCCATCCACAGGGAAACTTACATCTCACACCAACTCAGCTCCCGTGCCTGGCCAGTTTGCCTTGCCTCCGCCTAACTCAGACCTTTGTGGGTGGCTTAGGGGGGAAAGCCCTCAGAGTGCTCATTGACACCGAATCTCAGAGTAAACAAGCCGGTGTTCACTTGGCCTTTTATCTAGTGTTGCAGTTAAGAACAAGCTCACCCCCATGAAAGACACTTCCTTCCTTTTATAACTAGTGCTCTCACATAGATATCCTGTCCTGGAACATTCTGTCCTGTGCCAACCCAGCCCTTCATCCCAGCAGTGGGCATAAACAGAGGCCATTCCTATTCTAGGAATTGCACCCAGAACCTCCAGAGTCATTTTCCTTGGAAACTTGACAGTCGCCAGGACTCCTAGGCAAGGGAACGCCGCCTCCCAGTGTGGTTTCTTCTTCACACCTCTGCTCTTCCTTAATCCATATTCACAATACAAGTTCATCATTCGTCTTTAATTTGTGCAAACCTCCTACAGAGATCCCACTAAAGAAGAGACCTGTGATGTCTAGAGAAAGTAGTAGAATACACAACACTGTGTTGCTTCAGACTTCAATTTGTATTTTTCTTGAAATAAACTTACCAAAATAAAAACCATAAATAATGGGAGGGTGTTCTAATTTCATTTCTGTTGCTGTGACAAAATGCTCTGAAAAAAAAAAAACACGATTTATGGGAGAGTGGGATTCGTTTCAGTTCATAATTCCAATTTATAATCCTTCATTGTGGGAAGATCAAAGCAAGGACTCCTAACAGCCAGTGACATCACATCCAAAGAGAAACGATTCATGCATTCTCGCTTGCTTGGTTGTGCTAATTTAATTTCTCTACTCTTAGGTAGTTTGGGATCCCTTGCCTAGGGAATGGTGCTTCCCACTGTAGGCCTGGGCTTTCCACCTCAGTTAAGACAATTTCCCCCACATACATAGCCACAGGCCAACACAAGTGGAGACAATCCCTCGCTGAGAATCTCTTCCCGTGTGATTCCAGGCTGTGCCAAGATGATGATCAAAGCTAACCATTACAGAGGAAGTGTCTAATCAACTTTTCCATGGATTTCTAAAATAAACGCTTCAGTCTCTTATGTAGATTTTGTATATTGTATCTTAGATGCAGAAATTAGAGACTGTTATGCCCCGATCTTAGGGTCCCCAAAGACCACCAGGAGCCGGACCACGCATACAAGAGCAAAGAGCTTTAGTCGGGTTTAAGCTTGGTCCCTCCACTATCACCAACACAGTAGATCAGAGAGGAGAGCCCCAAGCAGATGCATGGCAGGGTTTTTATTTGGGGTTTGAGCAAAAATTCCCAGCTCAGCAGTTATACGATTGGCTGACAAGAGCAAGTTTGTTACAGAATGATTGGCTAACTAACATAACTAACATTGAAGGAGCTATCTCTAGACTTCAGGAATGTCAGGAGGGTGGGCTGCCCAGCACAGATGCCCCACCCCCAGATAAGATACCTTCCCATTCTTGTGGCTATCCTCAGGCTGCTCCTTGAGTAGGGAATTTTATGGCCTTGTTTCTGGGACTGATAACTTTTGGGAGAGAGGGGGTTATGCCTAGTCCTTTCAAGGCGTGGTTCATGTCCATCAGGAAAGCACTTTTTTCCCCCAGAGGGAAAGATAAGTGAATGCGCGCAGTTGTGGATATCATGACAATAGGCTGGTGTGTGTGTGTGTGTGTTATGATAGCTTTGGAACCTGCTGAATTTCATCTTTCATCTTCTCAGAAGATGAAAGCTACAGAAAACCAAGAACAAGGGTCATCTACAAAAGGGTAGAAAGCACAGGAGACGGACAGCCCACCTATCAAATGGCAGAACCTTAGAGGAAAAAGACAAAGCAAATGGCTGGCAGTCTGGCTCCATGACAGAGCCTCTGGTAGTATGTACACAACCCTGGGTCTGTCATTATCAATCTCCCAGCCACTTACTTTCAAAAACAGGTAAAGCAGGGCCAGGTCGTTTGGGGCCTTGTGTGCAATGAGAAGTAATTTGGGCTCTATTCTGAGGTTTTATTCTGGGAGTTTAGAGGATTTACTGTCGAGGACTTTAAAGTGTGACTATCAGCTTTGTCTCTGCTGTTTCTGTAAAGTCAGGGCAAGAAGAGGCTTGTAGTAAAACTAGCCAGAGGCAGTCAGCAGTGGGCCAGGAGAGGAAGGCTAGATCTGAGAGGTGGAAGCAGGGATTGGAGGAAGGTCGCACGACTCAAGACTACCAGGGTAAATCAAGGCTGGAGCCCAAGTGTTTGGAGATGGGATGTGCTCTCCCATGGCTCAAGGCTGGAAGGCTATGGAGAAGAGTGGAGTGCACAGGCAGTAGCTCCACGCTCAAGCTTAGATGCCTTTTCTGAGTCTCTCTTAATGGAGAACTGAGCTGATAGTCAGCTCCAAATCCGGGACCCACCGGGACACGTCTCACAAACGCATTTCAACCCACACAGGTGCTAGGAAAGCACCAAGCACAGAGGCACTCCAGAAACTTTTGAGCCCTCTCAACCAGGGCTGCTCAGGGCAGGAGGCTGGGGTGGGGGGTGGGGAGGCAAAGCGGCCTCTGCAGTGGCGTCAAGGGCTGGGCCATCCCCCTCAGCAGAAAGCATGCAGAGTGAGTCTAGGACCCACAGGATTCCTACTAGGTCAGAACTCAGTCTTCCGGAGCCAATCTCAAGCTGCCTGCTGCTCCTACACAGCTGAGGCCAGCAATTCCCACCTTCTGTACTTTCCCTTTGACTGACTAAGGTAGAAACTGGCCTAACCAGGTTCCACCTGAAACTTCCTCTGGGAAGACACATTTAGAAAGGCCTACAGCCTGAGGCCATGTGTGCTTGTGAGCTGCCTCTAGGAGGAGACCTGCCTAGGACAGCAGCTAACTCTAGGTTTCTAACTTCCTTAGTGTTTGATAGCAGATCTGTTTTGGCCATTTGACTTGGCATAACAATTATGTAACTTAATAACTGAGTTATAAACTTACCAAATGATGCAGGAAAAGGCAGTTTCTTTTTTTTTTTTTAATGTGTGTTTGCATGTATACCTTTACACCAGAAGAGGGTACCAGACTTCATTTTAGATAGTTGTGAGCTACCATGTGCTGGGAATTGAACTCATGACCTCTGGAAGAGCAGTCAATGCTCTTAACCTCTGAGCCATCTCTCCAGCCTGAAAAGGCAGTTTCTATTAAAACAGAGTTGAAAGCCGAGTTGGAGCCCTGAACAAATCAATGAAAGAATTGCCTCATGGATGCTGAGGATGCTGCACTCAGATGGCTTCCCATATGGTTTTAAGTCTGAGTTGTGGTTTCTAGGCATGATGGATACTAGGAAACCAGAGAGGAAGCCTTTCTCAGCAGCTTTGGGTTCAGAAAGAGGCTTTGGTCACAGCTCGGGATCTGCAGCTGAGGGTATCCCAAAATAGGGTTAGGATGGAATGGCTAATAGATGTACCTCAGCCATTGCTTGCATTTTTATAACAACAATCGTTTTAATATTAATAGACAAGCCTGCAGTTTTCCTCCGCTGCCCTTCCTCTAAGAACTCACTCTGCTTTTCTTCTGCACTTGAGCTCTGGATTGTACTCTCAGTTACTGACCGAAGCTTCCTTGCCTTCCCAGACACCATCCTCCCCACTGGCTTTGTATCTCTCTTAGGACACTAGTTACCCAGAACCCATTGGTGTCCCCCACTTTAAGACATATATTAACTTAATAATTTAGTATAAAGGCAAAAACTCACTAGAAAGATAAGTGATACAATCTTAAATTACAAGTTTTAAAATCCCAACAAACTCATAAACATCAAAACGTCAGGAAAAACAACGAATATGTAATTAGATGCTGAATTCAACTCAAATTCTTTCTCACAAATATCCCTCTTTAGAGTGCCATGTTTCCCCTAGAAAATCTGACGTAATAATTTAGTCTTTCCTCTGATATGACTGGTGTTTGCTTTCAATTTTTAAACTAGGGGTAGTTTGTAAAATTTTGTTTCAAATTCATAGCCTTTTCTTGGCCATGTCAAGTACAATTAGGATATTGTCCAATTTTGCAAATCCATGTCAAGTTCCTGTCATTCTGAGAGCCATGACTCACAGGGTATCTCAAGTTTTCTTTACTGTGGTGAACTATAAAAGTAACAAGTTGACATTATTTGTTAAGCAGCTTAGCTGTTACTTACTCTTTCAGAGGCTTAAAAAAAATTTTTTTACATTCTCTTTATCAATATATAAATTTCATCTCAAACCAGCAAGGAATGAATCGGGACCTGTGCAGAAGTTAGTGAGCAAAGTTACCTCAATGGAACATAAAAGCATCAAGAGAGGCAGGGTCCAACAAAAGCAAGGAATAAAATGGTGGGCAAGAATAGCAGAAGCCCAGGACAAAAAGGTTGGGGCAGAAGTCCGGGGTAGAGCATTTCCCAGCATGTAGAAGGCCCTGGGTTCCATCCCCAGCACCAGTACGTGGAACTGAAATGGAGCAGGATGGAATGCTTCGAGTGTGAGGCCAGCCTCATCTACAGAGTGAGTTTCAGGCTACGCAGTGAGACCTCGTAGGGAGGGAAAAAGGAAGAAAGCAAGGAATGGAGGGAGGGAGGGAGGAAGGGAGAAAAGGAGGAAGGAAAAACTGAGGGAGGGAGGAAGGATCCAAGAACATGTTTGGTACAGTTGTAATTTTTTTCCCAAAAACAATGCTGCAGAAGTCACAAAACCCAGCTTTTAGTTTGTATTGGTTATTTGGAGTCTTAAAATCATGCGTATTTATTTATTTCGGCGGGGAGGCACAGCACACGGGTGGAGGCCAGAGGACACTCCAGGGAATGAGTTCTCTCCCATCGTGTGGCAACCAGGAATCAAGCTCGGGTCTTTAAACTTGCCAACCGGCACCTTTATTTGCTGAGCCATCTTGCCAGCCATATGTTGGTTATTTTCGATGCCTGTTGGCCGTTTGGGTTTGCTCATTTAAGAAATCTTGATGCACCATTTATGACAATACTTGCTTTCCGTTGTGTTATTTTACCTCTGGAGCAACTCCTCATTTGTCTTGAGCATTTATGGCAAATATCCCTCTTTCTCCTCATGAGTTTTCTTTTGGTTCTGTTTCTAATATCTCTAACAAATGCAAAGCACATCTGTTTAATTATTCTCTGGCAAAGCCTCTGAATTTTCTACTCTTACCTTTCAGAACTCTGGGAATTCCTGGGTCATAAATCTATTCCGCAAGACATTAAGTTTCTACCATTTTCATTATATTAAACTTTTTGCATTTAATGAGCCTGAAGTTCGTTTATGAACATGATGTGAGGTAAGACCTTCTGCAAACCCTTCTTTCTTTCCCACCGCACCGCAGCTCCATCTGGGTGATATACTGAGTTCTCACTTGCAGTGAAATTTCTTCAGGGCATCTCTTCTGTCCCACTAGTCTACTCAGATATTCTCATGTCAGATCCAGTGGACAGGGTGGCTAAAGCTGCGGGGAGTTTTAGAAGCTTGAAGTGCGGCAGTCAGAGTAAGAAAAGAAATGGACCAATGATCAATTTATAAGAAGAAGGAGAGATTTGATTTTGGGTTTGATCAAGGGTGAGTGAATGGAGGAGACAGGCGCTTGCCTCATGGTAGCTTTAGGTACAAGGAGGAATGAAGAAGGGAGGCTGGTGTTTCTATATCGCCAGTCTAGGGCATGTCCCCAGTGACCTGTCTTCCTCCTACCAGCTCTCATCTCCTAAAGGTGCCCGCACCCAATAATGCCACAAGCTAAAGAATTAACCTTTATTACGTGAACCTTTAAGGGACCCAAATCACGCTAATACACACAAGAGACACAAGGAACAAGGCTGGATGACAGGTGGGACAGGAGGGATCCATCTATGGGAGCTGAAGAGTGCCAGAAGCTACAAGAAACTGGGAGAGAGGCATGGACAAGCGTGGCCTCCAGAGGGAGCAAGGGCTTGATGACACAGAGCTTCCAGAACTACGAGAAAACAAACACCTCCTACCTTAAGCCATGTATTTGTGACATTCTGTTTCAGCAGTCCCAAGAAACTAACCGAAGAAACAGGGTTACTCCAAGGGAGGGACAGGAAAGCTAGGAGAAGGCAGGGAGGGAGAGGAGGGGGGAGGGGAGGGGGGAGGGGGAGGGGCATGGGCAGTGGGGTCAAGGGGCACCAAGATCCTGTAGGCAGGAGGGTTGTACATTGCAACGATTGGAAAGAGAACTCAATACCTGTGAGTTGAAGAACGAATAGAAGATGGGAAAGTCACAGTTTGGTGCAGATTACACACTAAAAGTTTTTGAAAGAAAAAGTCTTCTCAGTTAGGAAAGGAATAGCACCACCAACCAGAAGACAAGCTTCCATTCAAATAGTTTAGAGCCAACACATCAAAAACTACAACTATCACTTGAGCAGTTCAGAGCAGACTAAACTAGACTAATAATGCAATGTGCTTCTCTATGAGAAAGCAGGTCAGGCAAGGGTGGCCTTGCACATTCTGGACCGGAGTGTTGCTATGGGCAGCACCCAGCTGCAGTAGTCTTGTCTGCCCTATGATCACGCCACTTCCTGATCCCTCTCTTTTATTGTTTTGTTTTATTTTCTGAACTTCATTACACTTTGACAAAATGCCCGAAATACCATAAAATCACAAAAGTTTTAGAGAGAGAGAGCGCAAGGAATATTCATTCAAGCCAGGCATTGTGACCTCTTCTTGAGACCCCATCTGCCATTTCTGCACAGTGTTGCTGACACAGAGAACAGACAAGAGGCCCAGAGATACGGCTCAGTGAGTAAGAACGCTTCCTGCTCATCCTGAGGACCCAGCTTCAGTTCTTAGCACCTAGCGCCTTACAACCACCTGCAGCTTCAGTCCTAGGAGATCCAATGCCCTTTTGGTCTGTGAAGGCATAGGGGATACCTATAGTGCACAAATACACAGCATAATACACACAAAATAAAATAAACAAACCTCAAAAAAAGAAAGATGAAGAGCTATCAGTTTGTACAAGGCAACAACTTTCCTTAATGAGTGAGTAGAACTTCTTTTCAACACTGCAGCTTTGCACCCCAATCACTGGAAGTTGAGAGTTTCCCATTCTCTTGACTTGTATTTAGTTCATGTTATTTCTTGTGTGCTGGGAATTGAAGCCGGAAGGAGGAGGAAGGGAAGGAGGAGGAAGATAAGGAGAAAGAAGAGGAGCGGGAGAAGGAGGAGGAGAAGGAGAAAAAGCTGAAGGAGGAGGGGTAAAGGAGGAGAAAGAAGAGGAGGAAGGAGAAGGCAAGATAGACAGGCCAAGGCATCCCAATTTCTTTAGAAATCCCGTACATTTAGTAGGAGGTAAGAGGTAGACCCAGCCAGCTGTCCTTTGTTGGCGTACCTTCTTTTAAAAAACTTTTATTTACATTTCTTATATTCTTTCTCTCCCTATTCCACCCCAATCCCTTCCAACACCCCAACACCAGGTAGGAGAGAGCAAGGTTATAGGAGAGGGGCAGACTTCTCTTAGCTGCTTCCTGCTGGTTAGGGTTGTCAGGTTCCTTGGAGCCAGTCCATTCCTCATTTCAGGAGATCTTCAACTTCCTGTCTCACAACAGCAGTCAAGAGCATCAACAGGGAAGCAGGAGCAGCCTTGCTCTTCCTCAGAGCCCCGCACCCTCTGGGCTCTGGCATTTAATCTCTCTCCGGAGTCCTCAGATTTTAACGGTCTGCAGCTAACGAGTGCCTCTCAGAGCTCGCATGAGGTGAATGGTCTGCTGCTGTGGACCATCTGAATCAGTCACACATCCTATGCCTGGGACCAAAACAAAAACATGTTTATATCCACGACAGTCCTCTTTGTGCACAAGTTCTAGACAGTCCCCAAGATGATGTGTCTCGCAACAACAGATGGCAAGAACAGGAAACAAAACACAATTTCCTGCTCCAGTTTTGGCAGGAATAGGGGGAACGCTCTCTGGAGAAAAAGGCAGGGTCTAGGGCAGAGCGAGCATGTCCCTGCAGCTCACCCGTGGGCAGCTCAGGCTGGGCACCGACAAAGCACCCTGGAGCAGACAGCGCCTGCGCAGAGCTGGAGGCTGTTAGAATTAGAGCTCTGTCCGTGGGTTTTCAGAGTTTCTCAGAAAGGACCCTTGGACTCTGCAGTCTGACTATGGGAGTATTATTTCTCCTTATCCATAGGAATAAAACAGTGCTGCAAGCCCTGCTTGTGCACAGCCCAGTGCTTGAGCTGTGAGGGAGAAATAAGGCATGCAGAGTTTGTACTTCCTTCCTCTCTCACATGCCCAAGGCAGTGCAAAAGCTTCCTTGCCCCATCCCAGCACCCCCTTCCTCCTCCTTCTTTATTAAGGGATTCCTAGGACAGAGCCTGCTCCTCCTGACCCTCCTGACCGTCCGGTCTGGACTCACTGTGCTGGAACAGTGACTGCCTTATATGAGGGACCAGAGGAAAGAGAGCATAGATCAGCGGTTCTCAAGGCTCCACAACCTGAGTGAGAATGGACACCTGGACCCCGTGTGTCCTGGGAATAATGAGGGAGGGCATGGATTAGAAAGGCAGGGGCCGGAGGCTCACGTCAGCCCCTCCCCATGAACTGAAGCATGGTCCAGAAAGATCCATGGGAGCTCTGGTTGTGATTTGGGGGGTTGCATTAGATTCAGCATTAGATTCATGGGAGACAGGAGGAAGGAGAAGAGGATGAGAGAAGCAGGGGGAGGCTCCAGTTGACAAAGTGTGCCCTTCAAGGTCTGTGTCAGAGCATGACATAAGACACTGCCTAGTCACCTAGGAAGGAGGCTAGCCCAGGCCTTTCTTCCGCTCATGAAACAATCAATAGCAGCCTGGGCGTCCGCACTTCCATCCTTTCGTTCACGTCTCATCACCTCTCGCTATGGTTTGAATAGCAAATGCCCTCCCCCCAACAGGCCTGTGTATTAAAAGCAGGATCCTCAGCTGCTAACACTAGTGGGGGAAGTGGTCGGGACCTAGGGAGTGAGGGCTAACTGGAGGAAGTAGGCTACTGGGGAGAGTGCTCTGGACAAATGCCCCTTGCCCCATCCCGTTCCTGACTCCCTCTGCTTCTTAGCTACCTTGACGTGGCACCTTGGCTTTACACACCCTTGCACCATGCTGTTCTGTCTCACCGTGACCTGGAAACAGTGGGGGTGGGCAAGCACATTCTCCTTTACGCTGGGCTCTCTAAAAGGCTTTACTTCCAAATGTCAGCGGCTTACTTTACAGATTCAGTTTGTAACACAGGGGAACACTCAGACTGGAGAGGAGAGTTTGCTGAACAGCAAACTATCACAAATGGTGACATAAAACGACACACATTGTTTATCTCAAGCAGCTGTCGTGAGGACTCCGGATGTGCATTAACTAGGCCTTTGGCTCAGGCACCTCCAGGCCGACATCAGGCTCAGGGTCTTTCTCCAGTCTCCCTGGCTGCCGGTAGAATTGCGTTCCGGGCAGTGCTGGGACAGGGCTCCATGTCGCACTGGCTGTCAGGAGAGGTCACTGCCGTCCTTTGGAGACCACCTTTATGCGGTTCCCATCCACACGGGCTCTGGGGTCAGCGTCTCTTGCCTGGCCACAGAGGGATGGGCAGCTCTCTCTCCAGGCAGACTGCTATGGAGTGCTTAGCAATGCTGCTCCGATTTCACCTGAACTCAGGGGAGAGGACATACAGCCTGGCTGTGGTCTGGGAATCTTGGCTAATGTCTTAGAATTCTTACATTCTGTTGACTGCTGGGGAAAGTAAGCTCAGAGTGTGGAGAATCCCCAGAATGAGAAGGAGAGGGGCTGGGAAAGTTAGCATGAAGCTTTGATGCCCTTCCGAGTACACACACACACACACACACACACACACACACACAGCAGGCAGCAGAGAGACAGAGACACAGAGAGAGACAGAGGAGATGGCGGCCGACGGGGGTTGGGGGGTGGGGAAGGGGTGTCTTTCAAAAGAGTTAAAGGCAGAGTAGTCCAAGCCCAGCAGGCCTCCTGTGTCTTTGAGACTTATGCATTCTAGCTCTCTTTTAAGAGTCTACACTGACTGAAGAGACAGCCCACTAGTTAATACACTTGCCACACAAGTTTGAGGACCAGAATTCTGTTCCCCAGAGCCCATGTGTATATTGCTTAGGCATGGGAACCCACCTGTAATTCCAGCCTTGGGAGGAGGGAACAGGAAGTCCCCAGAACCAGCTGGCTAGTGAGGCAAGCCACATGGCTGAGCTTTGGGCTTTGGAGACCCTGACTCAATGAATAACGTGAAGGATCCACCAAGGATGGTTTTAGACAACTTCCAACTTCTGCATGCATAGTCAAGTACACACATGCACACCTTACACACAGGAGTTCACACACATGTAAACACACGTGTGCACACATACATACACATGTGAAAATGGAAAAAGAAAAAGCAATAATAAAAGATGTGCACTAAGGAGCTTGAGAAAGGGCATGTTCCAGTGCTTCTCTGCATGTCTCTGAGGCACACAGCATTATGACTCAGAAGCACAGAGCTCATGCTAGGCAGTAGAGAACTTTCTCTTCTTTAAGGGCATCTTCAAAGGGGTCTTCTTGTGCACTGATGTGGTTTGAATCTGAAATGCCCCCCAACAGGTTTGTGCTTTGACAGCTGGATCTCCAGCTGGCGGTCTTCCTTTGAAAGCTATGGAGCTTTTAGGAGAGGTGATGGGGGCGGTAGTCTGAAAGTTATCCCCACCCACCTTTCCAGCCTGCTCTCTCTGCTACCTAGCCCATCATGAATATCCTGCATCCTTCTCTACTTGCTTCCATCACTATGGACTGGACCACTCCCCCATGACCATGGCCTAAAATCACCCTGAAATCATGTGCCAACCTAAATCTTATACTCTTGAGATATTGGATTTTGTTGTTGTTGTTTGATTGTTTTGTTTTGTTTTCAAGATGTGGTTGCTCTGAATAGCCTTGGCTGTCTTGAACTGGCGCTGTACACCAGGCTGGCCTTGAACTCACAGCAATCTGCCTGCCTCTGCCTCCCTGATCTCTGGGATTACAGGCATGCACCATCATGCCTGACTCTTCAGCTGTTATTATCCGGAGTTTCTGTCACAACAGTAATGATTGTGAGAGTCTCTCTCTGTCAGGAAGAACTCTTGTGTCTGAGAGAAAGTCTCCAAGTTGAAGTTTCTCCTTTGCACAGTCTCGGTGAAGGTGCAGAAAGGTTCATATATTCATAGGTTAAAAAGAGAGGAAGAAGCACAGCTGCAAAGAGAGATCTGGACATTCTCCCTCCACCACCCTGAAAGATTTGGGGGTAGGCATTTGTAAAGGCCTCACCCCGTTAGCACTGAAGAACAACTGAGAGATTAGAGAAGCCGGGCACTCTCAGAGGGGAGCACAGGCTAAGGCTGGGGGAGGGATTCAGGAAAGCACGCTCCAAGAGCTCTCAGGCTTTGCCACTCTTCCTGGAGGGAAGTCCCTCCTGTCCCCGTTCCTGTGATGCTGCTAGCAGAGAAGCCGTTCTGTGGGAACTATTTGTCATGTGCTAGGCTCAGCAGGAACTCAATAAAGAGGCCAGACACTGAGTCTGTGCAAGATTCCATGACAGCATCGAATGCAGAGAAGACAGAGCAGTTGAAGCAGGGGGCAACGAGTGATTCATAACCAGACAGAGCACATAAAAGCCTCCAGGGAGCTCAGAAGAGGCAGGAATCCCCTCGTGCTGGCGTGCTAAGGAGCGGTGACTTCATCAAAACTGTCCAGTATGGCTGAAGTCTCAAGTTAGCTTTCCCCCTTACCATTGGCTATTCCCTTCCCATAGATCTTTTAGGTGTTTGGAAATTAAGATATTTTCCAAACATTTTTTAAGACAGATTGTCAGTTAGCACTTAAACTTGGCTCCCAAAGAACAGCAAAGAAGCTCAGATAAGTGGCTGTTTTTGCTGTTTTTGATTTGACATGGGACCTTAGTTATGGCAGGGAGGGGCAGGAAGCTGGAGGGGTTCACTCTCTTCTTTTCTCAGTGGTGTCTGTGGTAGAGATTTCTGCATACTTAGCCGCTGCAACCTGGCCCTGAGTTGGCAACACTTAGTCTGTCCATACCTCCGGAAGGATCTGCGGAGCCCCCACTTAGAATAAGGATGACCTTCAACTTGTCTTAGTAGAAGGCGGACATGTAACAAGTGATTCCAATACTGTGTCTTGCCACTCAGCGGGCAGTCATCACCACATAAAAACCATGAGAAATTGCAATGGCGCGAAACATCCATAGGTTCCACTCCCCTCAGTTCTGTGGGTGAACGCCTCAGCAGCAGCTCTTTCTGTGTTCAGGTGGGAGCAGAGCTTGAAGGTCCAGGCTGATGTCAGGCTCCATGGTCTTTCCTCATAGCTGGGCTGGTCCTGTATTTCTCGAGATTGTGGCGGCTCTTGATACATTGGTGTCCTGGTTAGTTTTGACTGTCAGCCTGATCTAGCCTAAAGTCACAGGAGCAGGGAGACTCAGCTGAGGGAGTGCTCAGATAGACTGGCCTGTAGGTGTGTCTGGGGGGAGGGGCTGTCTGGATTGTTAGTTGATGAGGAAGGACTGGGCCCACTCTGAGACTGTGATCTTGGGTTGTAGAAGATAGCTAGCTATGCGTGAGTAAGCCGGCCATTAGACGCAGTGTTCCTCCAGAGAATCCACTTCGAGTTCCTGCTTCATCTCCAGCCTGACTACCTCCAATGATAGCTTGTAAGGTAAAAATCAGTCCCTTCATCCCTTCATTGGTTTGGGTCAGATTGTTTTATGACAGCGACACACAGGAAACTAGAACAATTGGTAAGTGTGACCTAAGTATGTTTCTATATGTGGGTGATAAAATCTGGCCGAAGGCACCTCCATATGCAGCTGACTGCCACCTACTTTTGTATGTACACAAACTATGTACTTAAGGGTACATCCTTCTAACGGCTGACTCATAATCACAGAAGCCAAGCTTCAGTCAATCATAGGCTAAGTCAATCACAGAAGGTACAAGATAAACGCTGACTGCAGCCAACCAGCTTTCTGCCTTGTTTCCCTCCCGCCAGCTATAAAAATGAGCATCAGGAGTCCTGAGGCAGGCATTCTAACCCAGTCTTGAGATCTGAATACTGCTAAGTTCTAGACATTTTCTTAAATAAAGTTTCTGATTTTTGTCTCAGATCAGATTTTTTTTGGAATGATCTCAGCGGAGCACGTTCTCAACAAGTGTGGATGTAGGCTCTGCTCACTGAGGGATCCCGCTGGTCCACACAAGTGTGCCACACCAGCCTGTAGCCATCATTTTCTGTGCCATTCTGACAATTGTCCCAACGGCTGAGCCAAGCCCTACAACCAAATAGGGCAAGGGACTATTCGGCTGTATATGTGAGAGTCAGGTCCTACGGCTTATTCGAGGGCCTGCACAGGAGGAGCCAGCCAGCATGAGGAACACTAGGAAAGGATCTCCCCATGTGGTTCCTTGCTTTCAACATGGCTTCCTGGAGAACAGCATTAAGTTTCAGGTGTGGGGCAGGGAAATGGCTCAGTCAATACTGAGTGCATACTGCACAATGTGTGGACTTGAGTTCAGGTCCAGCACCTGCATACAACCAGAAGCAGCAACACATTCTGTGGCTGCAGTGCTGGTGATTGGGGAAGACAGGGGGATCTCTGGGGCTAGCTGGCTAGCTAGTCTAGCTGAACTGGCAAGCCTCAGGTACAATGAAAGATCCCGTCTTAAAAAAATAACATGGAGAATAAGATACTGGATGATCCTGGATGCTTCCGGAGAGGAAGATGCCAAATGCTGACCTCTGGCCTCCACGTGCACAGAGTGCACTCACATCTCATAAGTAAAGAATGCCATGCATAAGATATGTGTCCATAGATTCTGCCTACTGAGCTATAACTCTTGTAAAATTTGTATTCTGAGCCAGATGTGGTGGTGCATACCTTTAATCCCAACATGTGGGATTAACCAGAAGCAGGTGTATTTCTGTGAGTTTGAGGTCAGCCCGGTCTACATGGAGTTCCAGAGCCCTTATTTCAAAAACTAAAACACACACAAAAAAATTGTATTCATTTCTCTATTCATAAAAAGTAATTCTTTTTATTTGCTATAATGAGTCTGTTGCTAGAAGAGGGAGGAATGAACAGTCAGGTCTCACATGGCTACAACTAGGTGCAGGACCTTCTGATTAGAATGTCAGGATTTCTTGCCCTGGATGGAGTTCAGAAATGCTGACTGAACTTCTAGTTCTGCAAGGCAGTGCTTCCTGCTCTTCCTTCCAAGTAGATTCCAGTGGTTTTCTTTGAAACAGGAGTGACTTTGGATGGACTAATTAAATAAGGCACCAACTTCAGCACATGGTAGGAGTAGCTGGTCTGGGTACCAGCTCTCAGACAGCATGTCACTTGTCTTTTATCTCTTTGGGTTGGTGCGGAGCATAAACCATGCAGCTGTAAGCTGGATGTTGCCTTCACAGATGCTAGGTAGGAATTAGTCTCAGGGGCTTTGGAGCGGGTTCAGTGTCTCTCAGTGGTTTGGCACTGAACTGGAATAGTTCAAACTTTACAAGCTGGAATATTCTATAGAGAACATCTGGTTAAAGGCACTCTCTTGCCTAAACTCAGGCCTGGAATGTAGGTGAACATGTCTTAAGGTACACAGGTATGTAGTTAAGGCCAGAGCGAAGATTCAAACCAAGTCTCTGGATTCTAGGTAAACGTCCTTCATGTAAGATGCCTTTGTCCTCTTATATCCAAAGGAAGAGTGTTAATACTTGGTTTTCTTCCAGTATTCTTTGGGAAGATGCTGTTTCTGCTTCGTTGAGTTTTGATGGGGACGGAGAAGGAGAGAGTTTGCCTCTTGCCAGTACATCTATGGATTTCTTTTGAACTCTGTATGTTATTTTCTCAAAACACATCTTTTGAAACAATGTTCAATTTCCTTTTACTTCTCAAAAAACTGGCTTTCTTTCTGCGACTCAGAGCTGAGAAACTGGAGAGACATGACGGGGCGGGCATGGGAAGGACATTCCCAGGGGCTGTAAGGTTCTGCATACCACTGCTTCCGGAGCAGGGGTACTATTTGCCGTTGCTTTGGTCTTCTTTGTTTTTAAGAGGAGCCTTGCTATAGAAGCCTAGGTTGGTTTCAAATCTAAGACCCTTTTCTGCTTCCACCTTCCCAGTGATGCAATAATAGGCAGGGGACACCACAAAGGGCTTCCCCATTGGTTTCTCCTGTCTCTGTACTTCCTAACAGAAGAGCCCATGTCTCTTTAAAGATGCTATATAGCAAATAGCCTGGAAGACAAAGATAGTATCTTCCCCCAGAGAGAAGATCAGGCCAGTATAATAAAGATGTCTTCTCTCAGGCCAGCGTCCAGCTGGTTTGCTCACATGCCATTATAAGAGCTCGGGTTCCCTTAGCAAAGTGTTCCTCTGCCATGATGATGGGCCCTCCACATGTGTGGCACCATCTGGACAGCTACATAATCCACAGGGGACCAGTGGGAGAGAGGACATCAATGTAAAAGCATGGGCTCCATTCTGTGCAGCTGAAGGGAAGTCCTTTGCGTCTGATGTCGGAGTCTCATGTCTTCTGCCAACTGTAGTAAACTACGGCAGAGCAGCTGATGAGCTTGTGAGAAGTGCTGAATCATAGCCTTTTAAGGATTCCAAACCACATATGTAGCTTCAGTTCTGAAGTTTAGAAAAAAACAATCACAAAATGAAGTGCTGTAAGCTGTCGAAGTTGCTGGAGAGAAGTGTGTGAAGGGCTGAAATCACCAGGGCATGCCGAGGGCAAAGACTAGAGCACAGGAAGACCTGAGAGGGAGTCTGACTCAAGGAAACATTTGGAAGAATCATCGTGTGAGGACTGGCTATGCAGAGAAAATACCTACACCCTAAGGCTCACATGAAAGACATACAAAAGGTCAGTGGATCCCGAAGTGGTGACACACACCTTTATTTCCAGCATTTGGGGTGGCAGAAGCAAGCAGATCTCCGTGAGTTCAAGACCAACCTGGTCTACATGGTGAGTTGTAGGACAGCTAGGGTTATATAACAGAGAGACCCTGCGTCAAAAAACAAAATCATGGCATGCACGCCCCCACACACATAAACAGGTAGGCAGATAGACAGATAATCTTTTGAAAAATTAAAACAAAACAAAAACAAAAACAAAAACTGAAAGCTCTACAGCGGGAGAAAGCCATTTTGAAATGAGTTCTATTTTGTTTTATAAGCTTTGATAAGGTTGTATTAAGGCCGAGAATGCATGTCTTGAGTTAGGTTAAAAACTAACTTCAAGTGTAAAATTCAAACCAGGAATGCAGCAGCCAGGCAGGGCCCTCAGCTTCTTAGAGCCCAGGGAACAGAGGCCCTGACTCTCCCCATCTGCTCCACACAGGGGTGGGATAGGCATCTGGCTTTTTGATTGCTCATCTCTGCAAGGCCACACATCACTTGCTGTTATTGCTCATTAACGGAAATCAAAGGCAAATAAATACGAAAGACCTTAGTCTGTTAACAGTGGGGCTGGCTAATAAAGAGAGTTGGAGAAGTGCAGAGTCCTCCTTCTCTAAAAGTGTTTCCAAAGCATTCAGGAGCCAAGGGGAAGGCCATTTTCCAAAGCATTCTCAAGTGCATTCTAGGGACAGGTGCTCTTGGGCCCTTCTTTTGTTTTCTTTGTGACTGGCTGCTGACAACAGCCATGTGTTAGGTCCCAGTTCATACGGAGTTCTAAAGTCCAGGTGCACTGTCTTGGATTCTTTGCTCAGCATCTTACAAAGCTGATTTCTGGCTTCAACTGACATGGGGACTCTTGTCTGGGGCTATAGGAATGGATCCACCTCTACATCCAGTCTAGGTGCTGGCAGAGTTTGGTTCCTTGTGGCTGGAGAGCTTGGAGCACATTTTGTTGACTACCTGCAGTGGCCAGCTCTTCCATCTTCAAAGGCAGCCTCAGCACACAGACCTTCCTTCTCATGTTTCAAAGCTTCTTTTACCTGCCAGAGAAAACTCTTTCTTTGGAGTGTTTCTGTTTCTCACATGACAGAGGAGATCTAATCAGGCCTTAGCAGGTCTCAGAAGGCATCTGTCCCCTCCTTTCCGGGAGAGCTTTTCTGGGCACTGTGGCACGCTTTTAGAAATGACTGGAATCCAGCATGGTGCTGAAGTAACACATTACCATGTCTGTGTCGTTGAGTGCGGTGGAGGTAATGGACTGACTGGAACTCAAGGCAGCATGCAGAAGACCGCTAAGGGTCTCCTCATAGCAGCCAGTGGGGATTGTGGTTACTGATCTGTGAGCTGCTGGGTGCAGATCCTAGGGAGGGTGTTGATGACAGTTGGGATCAAATGCTGCCCGGCCACTGGCTCCTTGGTGTGACATAAACTCCTGTCTCTTAGTCACAACTTCAAGGTAAGGAAGAAGTCTGAGGTTCTCACTGGAAATGACCTTGGAACAGAAGCTAAGTTGAGATGCAGACAAGTGGAATAAAGTCTTTCTCACACTCTGAGTTTTGCAAGTTTCATTTCAAGTTACATTTGCATTTCAGTGCAAGTGTAAATCACTGGGAATTGAAGTAAAAGAGGGTGGTGTGAGTGTCAAGGTCATTCAAGTTCACTGCACTTTCCTCAGAGGAAAAAGATCTGACCCAAAAGGACACAACTACAAAATAATATCTGAACTTCCGCTTGACCCTGCTACAGAGAATGCAGACACAGCAAGGGACCAAAGGATGTGGGATTCATGTTCTAATAGGGAAAAAGACACAAAATCAATAATCAAATGTGTAGATTAAATGAGGCTCTGGGGGAACCGTGAGGCAGCGCTGGGGCTGCGGATGGGTACCCAAGAAGCCATGCTGAGGAGACTGTATGACCCGAAGAAATGTGGGAGGGAGCCCTCCAGACATCTCAGAGGAGAATCTTCAGGAAAACAGACAAGCCAGGGGAGCAAGCATGCCCTCATTTGGAGATGGCAGAAGCCAAATCTAGAACAGGGTGCCAGTCACGGTATTGAAGATGGTGTAAACAGAGACTCTTGGACCCGGATCACATCTTCTCAAATAATTTTTGTTCATCAAAAACTTGAGGATTTTATTTCTTAGTTTGGGGTGTTGTTTTGAGACAGGTATGAAGCTTGGGCTTCTAACTCACAATGCTCCTGGCTTAGCCTCCCAAGAGCTGGATCATAAGGGACTGCTACCAGGCTTAGCAAACATGGAAGTTCCACGACATTCGAGGCCTCTGCAGTTACCCCAAGTGATAGGGACACCGGCCCATGGACTGTGTTCTGGGAAAACTAAAGAGAGTTAGAGTGCAAGGGAACAGATTGGAAAATAGAGCCGACATGGCTGTGTTAAGGTTTTAAGAGGGGAAGTTAGTTCATTGCTTCTCCCTTCAAGAAATCAGGCAGTGACCAGAAAAATCACCATACCCCCTTTCTTATAAACCCCAACAGCCCTCCAGCTGGTTTTCAGCAATTAAGGTAGGCTGGGCATTTTTTTCTTTTCTTTTCTTAAATTTTTTAAAATTTTTATTAATTACAGTTTATTCACTTTGTATCCCCACTGTAGCCCTCCCTCATTCCCTCCCAATCCCACTCTCCCTCTCTCTTCTTCTCCTATGCCCCTCCCCCAGTCCGCTGATAGAGGTGGTCCTCCTCCCCTTCCCTCTGACCCTAGCCTATCAGGTCTGATCAGGACTGGCTGCATTGTCTTCCTCTGTGGACTGGTAAGGCTGTCCCCCCACAGGCAGAGGTAATCAAAGATCTAGCCCCAGAGTTCATGTGATAAACAGTGCCTGTTCCCATTACTAGGGACTCCTCTTGGACACTGAGCTGCTATGGGCTACATCAGTGCAGGGGTTCTAGGTTATCTCCATGCATGGTACTTGTTTAGAGTATCAGTCTCAGAAAAGACCCCTGTGCCCAGACTTTTTGCTTCTGTTGCTCTCCTTGTGGAGCTCCTGCCCCCTCCAGGTCTTTCTTTCTCCCCTTTCTTTCATAAGATTCCCTGCACTTTGCCCAAAGTTTGGCTATGAGTCTCAGCATATGTTTTGATACCCTGCTGGGCAGAGTCTTTCAGAGGCCCTCTGTGGTAGGTTTCTGTCTTGTTCCCTGTTTTCTCCCTCTTCAGATGTCCATCCTGTTTGCTTTTCTGAATGAAGATTGAGCATCTTACCCAGGGTCCTCCTTCTGCTTAGCTTCGTTAGGTGTACAGATTTTAGTATGATTATCCTATATTATATGTCTAATATCCGCTTGTGAGAGACCAAGAGATTAAAGATGGCTATTTTTAGTGCTTAAGGCCTGAAATAGTTGGGTGGGGAGGTCCAGTGGTGCTCTGAGTGGGAGAACTCGCCTTACCACATTCTTTACCCACACACTAGAGATACAGTTGCTAGGAAACTGCCCCCCCCCTAGGGAGGGATTAATGGTTTGGGGACCTACCTATAGCCAATCAATTCAAAATGTAATCTTTCAACCAATAGATACTTGCCAGGTAAGAATTGCCCCTGCCTTGGGCATGCTGGGAGGGACCAGAATCTTTAAATTACCCAACTAACCTGAGCATGAGGCTCTCGGCTCTTCACCGCTTGGGTGGTGGGGGCTGTGGACCCAAGCTGCAGCTTGTAATGATTTATAATAAAAAGATCCTCATGTGATTTGCAACGGACTCAGCTCCTGGTGGTGGTCTTTTGGGGAATCGTGATTCGGGCACAACATAAGTGAGTACATACCATGTATATCTTTTCTGCTTCTGGGATACCTCACCCAGGATGATCTTTTCTAGTTCCCACCATTTGCCAGCAAATTTCATGATTTCCTTGTTTTTAATTGCTGAGTAGTATTCCATTGTGTAAATGGACCACAGTTTCTGAATCCATTCCTCAACTGAGAGACATCTGGGTTGTTTCCAGCTTCTGGCTATTACAAATAAAGCTGCTATGAACCTAACTCTAGTCTGTGGTAGCTGGTCTCTGTAAGAAGAGGGTGAGGAGCCCCAGAGAAGTGAAATCAGTGAAAGGAAGGAGAAACTGATAGATGATAGATCGTAACACACGCAGGCGCGCGCACACCCAGACACAGAGAGAAACAGAGAGCCGGAGACAAAGACAGACAGACAGACAGACACACACACACACACGCACACACAGAGATGATAGAGTAAACATTGATAATGTCTGCCTGGGACCTAAGGGCGAGCAGAACCATGAGCAGAATGCCAGTGTCCGCAGTCATGCAATTGGACAGAGAGCAAATTCCATCTGCTTCTGCCCTCAGTGACTGGGTGATGCCAGTCATAAAGAAGGACCATTTGCTTCCTGATTCCTCAAATTCAAAGGCTCATCTCTTCCAGAAACCTCTAGATAAAGACACACAGAAATAATGCTTAATGAGCTATCTGGGCATCCTATGGCTCAGTCAAGTTAATTCACCGGATGGAGAAAATTCAGTCAACAAAATCAAAAGGAGGAAACAGGACCATGGAAACCACCTGCAGAAAATAGTTACTTATAGTTATCTGGTCTAGCAGCTGTCTGCAATTATCCCTTTTTACAAAAATAAAAATGCCCTAAGCTCTGTATTCTTTAGCTGTTTCTCTAAACCGGTCTAACCATAAGAAGGGAATTTCTCATTTTTGATCTTCCTCATATAGACCCTCTAAGATTGGTAGCAAGTGAAGCTCACCCATTACACAGTAGTTTAAAATGATGCTGAAAGACCTGTAACCACTCTAGAAGGCCTGTGTGGTCGCTTAGTGTTAAGGAGGTGAGTCCTCTTGGACCATCCATGTAAGAAATCCCAATCCTCCACACTGGTTTTGGTGCCTGTTTGAGCAAATAATAGCTTCATTGTTTTAGTTTCATATAAAATTGACTGTTATGGTAGATTTTTCCACTTGATTTTGACCTCAAGAGTAGCAGCCCTGAAGTGTGAGATCAGATGAGTGTCCCTAACGAACTCCTGCAGGCAGGGTGTCACAATGCCACTCATTTGCTTCCTCTTAGCTTTCCATGGTGACCTTGCTATCAGGTCACCTCTATGTCACAGGGAAGAGACTAGGAGAGCCTAGTGCTTTCCCCTCACTGGTCTCACTCACCAGGCTACCCTTTCTGTAAGGCTGGGCACCTACTGCCTTGAGACAGTCGGGCCCAGACTTGAAACTGGTTGGAAGTCATCTCCATCTTCGATGGGCTAGTCATTTGTTCAAGAGGAACCAGGTCCTTGGGGAGGAATAGGAGAAGTTGAAAAGTTGAAATGACCTGGCCGTCTTGTTTGGACTTCGTCCGTCTTCCAGAAACTCTTCCACATTGGCCCTTCTATCATCCCACTCTCACTCAAAGTTTGAATGGGGAGAGCCAAGGTGCTGCTTGGCCCCATCCAGCACTGGCATTGCTGGGTCTGGACCACACCCAGTCCACTCTGTAGCTTGGTCATGTGTCATGATGGTCCTGTGCATCTTGTCCGGTGTGCTATTGCTCTGTGAGCCCACGCCTTACAGGTGTGCTCTGTAAGCCATGCCAAGTTGGCTTGTGAGCTCAGGACTTGTGCACTTGCTCAAGGGCATCTTCTGGAGATTGTGGCCTTTTATCATGTGTTTGTACAATGGGATGTTGACATGGCAGCAGTTGACAGAGGCTGAGGTAAGATCACGTTAGAAAGGAGACAGGGACAAACACCATTCCTCTTTGTAATGATCTTGCAGAATCTCCAGGATTCCATTTACTCCCCTGTGTTAGTCAGCAATGACAAAATACCCAAGAATATCAACTGAAAAGAAAAGATTTTTGTTGTTCTTGTTTTTCAAGACAGAGTTTCTTTGTATAGTATCAGTTGTCGTAGAACTAGCTCTGCAGAGCAGGCTCGCCCCGAACTCACAGAGACCCACCTGCCTCTGCCTCCTGAGTGCTGGGATCAAAGGTATGCACCACCACTGCCTACCTGTTTTAGAGCTGTTTAGTTCAGGTCAGCCAAGGCTACACAAAGAAACCCTGTCTCGAAAAACAAAACAAACAAATAAAAGGGCATTGGTTGGCTCCATTGCTTTTGGGCTGGTGGTAAGGCCAAGTGACAGAGTGTGCTTGGTGGCACAAAGATAGGCATGTGGGCCAGGAATAACAAGACAGAGAGGAGACAGTGATCCCAGCATCTCTTTTCAAGGGCCCTCCTCCACCCCCGCCTCAAATGACCTAACTTCCTCCCGTGGGCTCCACTTCCTAAAGGCTCCAACTGCTAACAGTGCCACAAGCTGAGGAACAGCCTTTAAATGCACAGGTCTTTGGAGAACATTTATGAACCAGACTGTAACAAGCTCCCTCTCCCTAATTATCACCAGCCGCCTGGAGCCAGCCAAATGTTCTTTCATAGTCTTCCTGGGCCAAAAGCAAGCATCTCCAATTCACAGCTTAGACAATTCATGCTGGGACTGGAACTCTCCCCAGGCCTTGGGCAAATGTTCATAGCTGGACACATACTCTTTTCATGAAAGTTAAAAAAAATGTAAAATGTGCTGACATCTGACAGGGGCAGGAACCAGGCTGGCACCAGCTCAAATACCTCTCTGCATTGCCCTACTACAGCACAGCCCCTAAGTGCCGTTTTCATTGTTTCTTTGTTCATTCTATACATTTTATTATTAAAGAACCTTGCAAATAAATAAAAACGCTATGCGCAAAAATTAACCAAAGCCAAAGTCTGTGTAACTAAATACAGTTAGAATAGCCATTCAGAACAAAAACAAATGTCAGAAATTTGCACTGCATTTTTACACTTTTGGTATCTATTATGTTTTATGCACTTATCTACCACTCAAACCAAAACATCCATGACAGAGTTATAAGTAGAAAAAGAATTAACCTTATATCCTCTTTTCCTTGTCATCTTACATTAGCCTTCCTTGTTCTCTTCTCCTTCTTGTTCTCTGTACCCACACGTACATTTGCTTCACACTTAAACTGGCTTGATTCCTCATATGAACAAGGGTATGCAGTTTATTTTTTTCTGAGAGTGTGTAACCTCACTTATTATATATTTAAGTTCATGCATTGTCCTGGAAAGTGTTTATCTTCATTTTCTCTAAGAGCTGAGTAGTATTCCATTATATATCTATCTATCTATATATTTACATATATATACATATACTATATATTCCAAGTTTTCATTATTTATCCTTATCCATTCATCTATTGATAGACAACTAAGTTGATTCTAGTTCCTTGCTATAGTGAATAAAGCAGCAATAAACATAGGAATGAAAACATCCCTATTGTAAGGCATGTCATCCTTAGGTATAGGCCCAGGAGTAAAACAGCTAGTTGAGATGGTAGTTATTCTACTTTCAATTTGTTTTCTGTTTTTCTGACATGGTTTCTCTGTGTTGCTCTGGCTGCCATGAATCTGGCTCTGTAGACCAGACTGGCTCAAACTCAGAGACCCACCTGTCTCTGCCTCCAGAATCCTGGGATTAAAAATGTGCACTTCCATGCCCAAGTCTCTTTTCATTTTTGTAAAGAAGTCTCCAAACTGATTTTCTTGACGGCTGGACTAATGTGTACCCCTCCTGCCACCAACAGTGAATAAGGGTTCTTTTCTCTTCACAGCCTCTTCAACATTTGTTGTTGATTTTGTTGATGACAGCCACTCTGACTGGGGTGAAATGATCAAACTAATTTGAAGTTACATTTCTCAATGGCTAGTGTCTCAGTTGCCTTTCTGTTACTCTGAGAAAACACCATGACCAAGGCAACCTCTAAATGGAAGTGTTTAATTGAGAGCTTCCAGTGTCAGAGGGTTTGAGTCCATGACTATCATGGCAAGGGGGCATGGCAGCCAGGCCTGCTCTGGAGCAGTAGCTGAATGCCCACATCTTGAGACACAACTATGAGGCAGAGAGAGACAATGGGCATGATTTGAGTCTTTTGGAACCTAAAAGCCCACCTCCAGGGACACATCTCCTCTTAATCCTTCCCAAGCATTTGATTTTCGTATAAAATTCCATCTGCTGATATTTGGGGATTTGTTCCTGTGCTATCAGTATAATACTAGAGCAGCAGGTGTCTTAAAAATAGTGGTACTGCGCTTAAAATTTTAAAGAGAAGGGACAATTGTTGAGCACATCCTTGATCTGCTGCAGGAACTGAGGTCACCTTCCGTTCAGGGAGATTTCTATACGGGCCCCAGGCATTGCTGCCTTGGTTGAGCATGCTCCGCTGAGTGTCAAGGTTATAACTGCAGCCTGCGATGTCTGATCTTTCAGTCCTAACCACCTACACCATTGCCCAGGAGTTTCCGGCCTCTGTGGCCTCAGGGACTATAGGTTTTGGCAGGGCCGGGCCATGGCCTTGTGTGAGTCCCAGGGGTCAGCTGCTGGGTTCTAAACCCACACCTTGAGTACTTCCAAGTGCCTCACCCAGAGTTTGAGAACCCTAATCCAAACCTACAGTTCTCTTTTTTGGGGGGTGGGGTGGGGAATACTTTGAAACCAGTACTTCCAAGGACAGCAAGAGTTTGGTGAAATGGTAAGGGAGACTTCTTACAGAAAGGGCAGAGAGTCAAACACAGGTGTGGAGAGGTAGGTGAGGAGGGGAAGAGCAAATAGAGGAAGAAGAGAAAACATGGGGAAGAGGGAAAATAGGGAGAAGAAAACCAGCAAACAGGACAAGGGAGGAGAGAGGAGGAGGAAGAGAAGGAGGAGGAGGAAGGAACCAGAAAGAAAGCTGGGGAGTCAGAGCCACTGTTGAAACTGCTGGTTCCCCCCCGCCCTCCCCCCATCCCAGTGTGAGGCCTCCCCTAGAAGGCAGACAGGATGCAGTGGGGCTGTTGGCTCTGGTGGCCTACTCCTGGGAGCCAAGGCCCAGTCGCATGTGAATCTGAGCTGGTAGGAGCAAAGCTCTGTAAGGAGAGGCCATTGATTAGTGAGTTTCTTGGGCAGGAAAATTAGATGTCAAATCTAAGGATTCCTTCTTGATCCCCAGCTGAGCCAGAAGCTGGAGGAGGACCACTCTTGGTCAGAGGATGCCAGGTGTGAGGGAGATGTTGACTGTGTTTAACAAGGCCATCTCCTCAGGCAAGACTTTCAGATGTCTGGTTGAAGAGGAAGCTGCACCCTAAGCATTTTGTGGTGATTCCTAGGGGTTAAAATCACATTTCCATATGTGTACAGGACGCCTACCCTCCATCTGCCCACCTCATCCACCCTTAACCCCATTCCCAGATTCCAGTTAGCATAGTTCTGCTTTCTTTCATGTAGCCTTTTTCAACCTATACATATGACAAACATGACCCCACAGATACTGCTGGGGTTGCCATGATTGGAAATGAGCCAAGTGTTTTGCAATGACAAGGTCCAGCTGATACACTGTCATGTGTGGAGGTGGATTCTCAGCCCATACTAAAACTGGCTTCTCTCGGGCTCCGACAGAGTTTCTGACTCTCCATTGCTCTTCTGGAGTACATGCTTAGAACATTTCCATGTTCTAGGTAGCAGAGGGAAAGCCCTGCTTGGCTGCAGTTCCTGTGCAAGTTGACATCACAGAGCCTTATCAAAAGCACAGCTACTTCCTCTCTAAGGTGTGGCTAGGGCCAGAAATGAAACCGACAGCCAACATGTTCACCTAAGTGAAAAACCACCAAGGAAATCACCGGGAGAACTGCGTGCTTCTAGCTGGGCATTGCCTGGCAAATATCACAGAACTATGACACTTAGTCCCAGGACATGGGGTTTTCCATGCTCAGGCAAGTGGGGGTGGCTGGTCATCCTAGGCTGAATGCCCCACAGCCCGCAGCTTGTCAGGGTTAAGACTCCCCATCCCAGCACCTGGATCCCAGGAGTGTCCCTGGGGCTCTGTGTTCTGTGTGGCTGTTCTGCCCAGGGCCAATGACCTGCTGTGTTCTTGGGCTCTGCTAGTCCAAGAAAGTCCAGGAACCATCATGTGAGCCTCCTTTGGGAGCTTGTTAAAAAGGAATTGTAGACCCTGCCCTTGCTCTGCAGTTTTAACAGGACCCCAGGAAGTTGGGACCAAAGTTGGATGTGCTTTGCAACTAGGGGAGTGTCTCCCAACTAAGACTTAAGTGTCCTCATAAACAGAGGGTTTGTCCGTGTCAGCTCATGTCAGCTCACGGGCCTGCTGGTTAGGAGTTGACCCTTTAACACACTGGTCACACAGCAGGGCAGGATCCCACAGCCTGAAGGTCAGGCCACACCCCACCCTGCCTCTCACCTTGAGACAGCATTAAGGACTAAGGACGGCAGTGCTGTGGCTACACAATCCCTACTTTGTGGTTTGACCCAGGACCTAGCTCCTTCGTGTTCTTTATTAGGTGGGCTAACTCAGAGTAAATGTCATGATGTGGGGCTTCCCACAAACCCTGAAAGGATAGAAAAGTCAGATGCTTTTCTTTGACAGGAGATTTGTCTGAAGGCTGTCCTGTCCAGCACCCTGTTCCTGTGGCTGGCTCTCTTCCCTGAAGCCACACCTCTTAACGAAGCTCCTCTCCAGGCTTACAGGGAAGCATCTCCTTCCCCTCAGTCCCCATTCATGCTGTTTGTGATATGGTGTGTCCTTCTTTCTAATGCTCTCCCATCTCAAGATGGACTCATGGCTCTCGTGGCCTCGAAGACCCCACTCCTAATAATGCTCTTTCTGAATGGCGGTTGCATGTAGACAATATAAGAGGGCTTGCCCCTCTACTGGGTCATACTGGTCTCTTTTCTCCCTTAACCCTGTGGCTCACACTTTCCCCACACCCTCCTTGTGCTTTACAGAAGTCCATAGACCAAAAAGGGAGCCGGGCGCCCAAAGGCAGTGCTATGATGTGTGTTAAAAAGGGATGTGGACATTTAAATTCTCATGTGAATCCCCGAGTCTTGTATAAGGCAGACAGTGCTGGGTTGATGGACTATACCTTGAGGAATAAGACCCTGCCAAGCAGCGTGTCTGTAACTGAACATGGTTTCTCTCGTTGGTGGGGAGAAATAAAGGACGATAGCCATTTATTATTTGTACAAGTAGGTGGAACACTGAGGGTATAAGTCTCTTCACAAACACACGAGGCAAGATTTTACTAGGGAAATTTGTGTTTGGCCATATTGGAAAGATGGCATCACAGTAAAGGTGGGCACATTCCTGAGCACGCTCAGTTCAAAAGCATATCTCTTCATAACTGGTGTTCAAAACGGTGGATGGGAAACTGCCCGCACAGAGAACTTAGCATTCTAACGGGATCCAGATGAGCGAAAAGTTGCTCTAAGTCACCTACGACAGCGACTCAGAGACTCAGCAACTCAGATTCTTCACCCTTTTTTTTTTTTTGAAAAAAAAAAAAGAACAAAAAAAAAATAAGGTCTAGAAGTGGGCCTGGCAGGGTGGTACCAGCCTGGAATCCCAGCACTCAGGGAGGCAGAGGCGGGTGGGTCTCTGTGAGTTCAAGGCCAGCCTGGTCTACAGAGTGAGTAGAACACAGCCAGGACTACCCAGAGAAACCATGTCTCGAAAAACAAACAAACAAAGCAAAACAAAAAGAACTAGAAATGGCGGGAATGATTATTAAAGGAAAGTTTGTTTTTCCCATGCAAACTTAGAAGTTTCCAGAATTTCTGCTATCAGCTAATGTCTTCAAGGGCTAATTCAGGGTGTTGGTGCCAGCCTGGGCCTCATTCTATAGATGCCACACTGGCCGGTGAAGACTGTCAGCAGGCACAGTGAGCAGAGGAGGAGCCATCCACATGGAGAGAGCACAGCGCAGCCCAGACAGTAAGAGGAGGTGGATTGTCCCTGCTGCTTCACAACCAGAGGCTTTTCTGTGGCAACAAAGTCTTAGGCTCTGATTCTCAGATTTCCCAATTTCAGCAAATTCCTTTTCTGCCTGGGTGGCTTCTTTTCAGAGCACAGAAAGGGTTGGCATGTGGAGATAAGTACCTTTCTTTTCAGTCAAAGGAAGCAACCTACCAAGGAGGCAGGAGAATGCAGTTTGAGGAGGGATGAGTCAGCGCAGAGGAATCTTTGCGAGGAGACTATTTTCTGATTTCATACATTTTAATTTTAAGGATTTATTTTTTGAAAGTTTCATACACAATATAATGTATTTTGATTATATCTCCCCATTGCCCATTGTCCTGTTTTATCCCTTACCATTGAACCCCTTCTTCCCAACTTTCATGGTGTGTGTGTGTGTGAGAGAGCCAGAGACAGACAGAGAGACAGAGACAGACTCACTGAGCTTAGTTAGAGTTGCCAGTATGTTCGTGGTGCTGGATTTCTTACCAGAGCCAACCCTGGAAACTCCACCAGCACTTTTGGTCACTTGCTGGAATGTCCCACTGTAGGACTCCACTCTTAGGAAATGCAGCAGGACACCCCACCCCCAAGGCCCAGGGGACACAGATTAGCACAGAAGATAGAACAGAAAGGGTGTAAGAAGAGGAGCTGAGACGGCTGTCCTCTGCAGATGGCGTGGCTACTACATTCACCAAGTCTCTCTCACACACACACACATCTGTGTATATACACCTGTGCGCACACACACATGCACACATGCACACGTGTACACAGGTGCATAAACAAACACACATGCACACATACATGCATGCATGATCGCACACATGTGCACACACCTGAGACGTGAAAATAAGAAAGGACTTGTTGGGGAGAAGGGGTTCCAAGGGAGAGCATAAAACAGAGCAATGGGTAATGGAGGATGAGGTCAAAATACTTTATAGTAGGTATGAAATATCAGAGACTAATACAAAAATTCGTTTTAAGTAAAGGAAAGAAAGAACCCTGATTGGGTTTTCCTCCCTTTTAGGATAGTGATTGGTTTGGTGCAATAGGACTCAATCAATTCATTAAAATAAACAAACAAAACAAAACAAAACAAAAACCAAAAAACTATTCATCAAACCCTTACCATATTCAGACTTGGCTAAAACTTTGCCTGGTGGACTCAGTGGATAAAATCCAAGCCTAGGCTCTCATCATCTTTCCACTGGAATCCACTGGAAAGATTTGCATTCATCTTTCAAACATTTTGTAAAATGAAATGTCTCAGAGAACCTTCCATTCACAAGGAGGCTCTTGGTCTTTCTTGATGGGTGATGTGAGAAGGGAGGAGACTGCCTGGATTGGCTCATTCACGTGAGCAAAGCCTCATTGCTAAAAACAAAACAGAAACCACACAGCGACAAAGACATCCCCTGGTGTCCAGGAATTTGCTAGTTAGCTTTTCCAATGGCCGCTTGACTCGGATTGCTGGAAGCCTCCTGTCTGTATCGCCACAGCAGGAGGAGTTCCTTTGAAGGCAGCTGGTGGAGTTTTTCCTGAGCTTGGTGACTCACTCAGGAAAAATCAAAGAACCTTAAACTGTAAACCCATGGACCAAATACGATAGTGGAAATGTGAAAGCACAGGGTCTGATCCACAGTCCGAGCAAAGCAAGCCCCCATGGACAGACAGGGAACTGAAGGGACCTGAGATATAAAGACACCCCTCATGCTGGGACTTGTTTGCCATGCCTGCTTCCTGGCAGCCAAGAAACCTCAACAAACTTCAACGCTGCTGACAGCATCCACGCTGCCTGAGAACATAATGTGCGTCTTCCTGAGGACAGGTGATGAGAACCCAGGATCTTCACTATAGCAAATGAACCTATTCGGGGCACAGATGTTTAAATTTCATGTTTAGCAGTGCTAATATTTCTCTCTCGTTGCTAAAACTAAACAATACACTACGCAAAAACCACCTTGCATTTTCACATACAAAAGGGAACTCTAAGAGAAATGAGCTAGCTCATATACTTTTACTTGGTTACCAAGCTTTGCTTGCTCTTTAAGGCTTACAAATCACAGCCTTTGAAAGTGTGATAGAGCTACAACATCTCATGAACAGCCTTGTAAACAGACCCAAACAGGTCTCTTTTGAGAAGCTCACCCCTGGCTTGGGCTCTTAGGCTGTTGGGTTTTTTTAGATGATTCTGTCTGAATATTTACCAGAGTCACTAACTTCACCTCTTATAAGGTGTTCATGAAACTTGCTGTGTCAGAGTCAAGGATTCAGCTTAATCTGAAATGAGGCTCCTAAGAGGGACAGGAACTCGGGCTGCTGGTAGCTCTATTGGCTGGCATCCCCTGCTGCAGCTGGCATGGAGACATCTGGAGATCTGTCTGTTTCTTCTGGCACACTAACATGTCAGCTCATTGAAATGGTCAGTGTCTAAGTCCAATCACTCCACCCAGTTGCCACTAAACTATGGGAGTGGTTTGCTTTGGTCTTCCATGTTGGGAAACTTTCATCTTGATGCATTGAGATACAATTTACTGGTAGAGTGGTAAAATTTGTTCTATTAAAAAGAAAATTGTTTTAGCTCATAGGAGAGACAGAAGTAATGAGTAATTTGGGAACTTTTGCTAGGCTAGTGTTTGGCTATCATTTAATTACACTCAACTATGTTTAACCTTTGGAATATGATCAGTTGGTGATTCTGTCTCCGGCATGGAAATTTGGCGGTAATGGTTGGAGCTCTATCAGCCATCACACACTCTTGAGGATATGCTCAGGATGCAGTGAAAAGATTGTGTCCTTGATGACTTTATATAGAACTATCCATGTCTGGAACAAAAAAGAATGAGCCTGGGTGGTTAAGTCACCATAACCAAACTTTTATCCAAGTGCACTTCCAAAGAGATGGATCAACTGTTCATGACATTGAACCCATAGTCAGCCACCAGGAGGCTCTCTACTCAATACATATCCTTGATAAATGAATTTTGTAGAAATGTTGTATGAGCCGCCAGGCAAAATGCTAGATTTTGGAAACACATTGCTGACCGTGTGGACGCAGTATCCACCCTCAGGGAACATCACTGCTCATTAAGAGTGGAAGCCTATCCTGTGTAGACTGAGATCACCCCGTATGGGGTTTCCAGGTCTGTCCTTCCTCTAAGGTAGTTGAACATCCAGACTAGGCTGCTGGTTCTCTTGCTGCAACCCTTCCATACAGTCCCTCACATCATGGTGACCCCCAACCATAAAATTAGTTCTTTGATACTTCATAGCTGTAATTTTGCTACTGTTAGGACTCATAATGTAAATATCTGATATGTGACCCTTGTGAATGGATCGTTCAGACCCCACAGGGATTCAATCCACAAGTTGAGACTAATGCTTGAAGGTAATTGCGTGTCCAGGTGAGGGCCTCCTTAAAGGAGTGGCTAATGTCTCACCTCACGCTTCTGAACTGCATGAAAGCTCAGTCTTAAAAGTTGTCTCTGATGCTGTCCCATAGTGTCCATGGAAGCCATGGCAGAGAAGGTGCATGAGGAGTGATCATCATGAACAAGCGCCTCTGCCCTTCTAGAAATGGTCCTGTTGTTTCCATCAGTATTTAAAAGTACAAATAGAAGCCAGGCACAGTGGAGCAGGCCTGTAATCCCAGCACTCAGGGAGGCAGAGGCAGTCAGATCTCAGTGAGTTTGAGGTCTACCTGGTCTACAAAGTGAGTCAAGGACAGAGAGAAACCCTGTCTTGAAAACAAAACAAAACGTACAAATAGGGTCGGTAAGGTAGTTTAGTAGCCCAAGTGGCCAAACCTGATGATCTGAGTTCTGTCTCTCAGACCCACATGGTAAGAGAACCAGCTCCCACGAGCTGTCCTCTGACCTCCACAGATACACCCATACACAAGTCAGTAAGTACATGCTCAAGTAATACAAAATATAAGTAAATAAAATCATAAAGAAGACGCTAAAGGGAAACAAGTGGAAATAGCTATGATATTATACACTGTAGAATCAAAAGATCCTTTATTATCTCCATTTATTTACATTTTCTAAAATTTTATGAACACATATCCCCTTTGGAACTTTTCTTTCACAGCTTAACATGTATGAGTTTACCACAGGCCTAAAACAACGGTGTACCATGGAACCAGCTCAACCAAGAAGCAGGCCATAACAGCTCCCAGGGGCCTCATTCCTCCTCTGAGCCAGGGGAATACCTCACCTGACCTCCAATAAGCACATCTTAACTTTGCTAGTCTTCCTCTTTGTATACCAGAATTATATAATTTAGAGTCAGGTCTGGTTTTTTTCTAACATTTATGTGAGACTAATTCATGCTGTTGAGCATGATCCAGGTAATTCTTTATCCCCCCACCCCAACTAATCCACTAGGAGATTGAACCAGTTTACCGTGTTACTCCCAGGAAATCTCCTTTGGCATTTACGTATAGGTCTGCTATGAACGTTCTGCGCGTTTCCTGTGGGACACATGCCTCGGAGTGACACAGCCAAGCAGTCGGGCAAGCATATGCGTGGCCTCAGTAGGACTGCCAGCTCTCTGAACCCGCAGTTGTACAGCTTTAGAAATAAGAAAAGTGGGCTGGCAAGATGGCTTGGCAGGTAAAGGCACCATTTTCAGGAGACTCAAGTCCAAAGCTTTGAATGACTTTGACTCTAACCTGTCTGTCCTGCCTGCTCCCCAGGATTTAGCTCAGCACAAGGGGCACCCAAGCTAAATACATCATTCTTGTTCCTGAGACTCTTTCCTCACTCCTCCTCACACAGCCCGCTCTTCCCTACCTCCAGTCAGCGTCTGCCCACCTTTGCTGGACTTTTCTGCCTCGCATTGTCCCTTACCTCTGTCTCCTTAAATCACTTTCTGCTCCTCAATGGCGTCACCCATAATTTGCCTCTGAAGTGTCCTCCAGAGTCTGGCCCTCGAGGCCCAGCCCCTCCTTTGGTGCTATTGAAAGCTCATGAACTCTTTGAGAGGGCCTCATGCATGCATGGTATTCAGGTCACGGAGTGGGGGGTGGGGGCTTGGGAGGGACAGACAGAGGGACTCGAGCTTCATCCTCTTCCTCTCCCTGAGGTGAGGTAGACTGCTACCCATTGCCATTACAGTGTGCTGCCTGGCCAGGCCTGAAAGCAACAGGGCCAGTCATGGACAAAGAAAACTGTGAGACTGCAAGTCAGAACAAACCTTTCTACTCACAAGCTGAATGGCTCGGCCCTTGGAGCACCAGGGGAAGGCGCATAGCTATCATGGCCAGCTGCTGTGGAAGCAGGTCCTGTGGTCTCAATGTTCCCTGCCAGAGTTTCAGCTCTGTGAAGTCTGGACATCCTGAAAGATATTCTGACCTTTTGCAGAGTCCAGTAAATTAAACTGCATATAATGACTGCCTGGGGCAGAGTTGTGAGCAGAACTCTGCTCTGAGTGGGGTTAGACACACATGGAATGTGTCAGGGGCTTAAGTCACTTCCTTCTTATTTCTTTGTAAATTTTCTTGCCTTTGTGTGTGAGAGGTGGGTGTTTGAGTGCCACAGCACATGCGTAGATCAGAAGACAACTTGCAGAAGTTGGTTCTCTTCTTCCACAAAGTGGGTTCCTGGGATGACAGAATGAGCCGAGTGACATCACCGTGGTAAACAGCCGCAAAGCCCCAGTGTTTTCTACCATGTGCTTAACTTGTGTGTGTTATACTTCCATCTCAGTTGTGGGATGGTCTTCACAGAAGCCTCATGAAAGGTGAGTGGAATTGATATTACCTGCCATGAAGTTCCTGCGGAAGAAAGAAAAGAAAATAACTAAACAAACCAAACTGAAACAACAACAAAAACAAGAGCTGTGGAAGACAAACACATGCCATTCCGGGCTATTTCATCAGCCACGTACTTTGAGACACCACCCACACCTCTGAGGGGTAAAGGAGGGTCAGAGCTGGGTCTAGAATAGTCACGGTGACATGATGTGGAGGATGGAAAGGAGCTGAGAAAATATCAAGTCTCATCTAGACTGAAGTAATGGGAATGAATGCATTGAAGGGAAGGAGATGGGGAGGCTAGCTCGCAAAGAGCTTGCTGGGCAACTATGAGGACCTTAGTTCAGATCCTCAGCAGGCACGTGCATCACACACACATGCACACGCACAGGCACATGCTCATGCGCACACACACACACACAGGGGTTGCACAGAAGTTACAGAAAAGATTTGGAGCTTGTATCGTTGGTGTGATACAGTGAGGCTGGAAGATCACTGCTGCACATGTCCAGCCCGAGGATGGGAAGGGATGTGGGTAATGAGGTGGAGCTGGCCTGGAGGAGCATTTCTGTGGGATGAAGGCAAGTTAACGCAAGGAAGTTTTATACATTCTGTCATGTAAAAGCAAAACTCAGCAGAGCCAATTCAGCGGTCAGCCCCTGGCTCTATAGCAAGGCTGTGTGCTCACTCGGTGGTGTCCCTCTTTGTCCATCTCTGCAGGGAAGTAGGCTGTCCACACTCCCTGCAATGAGCCATGGCTTTGGGGTTTTTCAGATAGAAGCTTGGCTTACTTAAACAGTCCTAGCTGGAAAAATCCCAAGCTTTGTTGTAGACTTCCTAAGACTGCCCAAGGGTGCTTAAACAAGTGTTCTGTTCATCTGCATAATCCCACCTCTTTCACACTGCTTTGAATACAGAAAGTGCTTAATGAATGAACAAACTCAGCCCTTTCACCAACTCTGGCCACACTGCTTCAGCTTTCAGAGCCACAAGCACAGGGCCACTCTAGCCCAGCAGGCAGCAGCGCTGCCCTTTCTGTTGGTTCATTTGTTGGCCCAGCTACAATCACCTATGACTTCTAGAAAGTTCCTTTGATTATCTCCAAATCCCTACCTATGCATACCAGAACCAAACAAGCTAAGAGATTGAAAGGATCCCTTGTTGGTAGAGTTGCAGTGTAGTAGAAAATAGCCTGCCTTTAAGGGTAGCTGCAAGCTCAAAGGCTCCAATGAGTATCTGCCAAGAAGGCCTTGCTCCTTCCCCGGGCTGCCTACACATTGAGTACCACTAACATCTCACCCACTGCCTTGTTGCTCATTCTGCACAAGAAAAAATGGGGCTCAGTGACATCCATCTCTCCATAATAAGGGAGGAGTCAACCATGCTCAGTAACAGATTTCTCACACACCAGCCTTACTGTTCTCACACCTTCCTCTTTCTTTCTGCTCCTTCTCTTTCTTTCCCTCCCCACTTTCATTTATTTTGACACTTAAACGTTTTTCTCTAAACAAATGTGATCATACAATCCTTTAATCCCTGCACTCAGAAAGGAGAGGCAGATAGATCCCTGTGAGGCTAGCCTGGTCTACACAGTGAGACCTAGTCTCATTTGTCATCATCATCATCATCATCTTGGATGATTGTCAGAAGCACAATATTTCAATGTTACCTTTTCCATGTTTTTCAGTTACTCTCAAGGTGTTAAAGTTCTGTTGAGGACTTGGAAACAAAATCTAATGTGCGCCTTGGCAGGGTTGCTGTTGGGAGCTGATGACTGCTGAATGAAGAAGCAACACTCTCTTTTGCACAGGTGACTGCTGGTAGGTTGTCCTATCCCTGGTGTGGCTTCACATGCATGTGCAGACAACACAACTGGACTCTGTGTGTGTGTGTGTGTGTGTGTGTGTGTGTATGTGTGTGCGTGCATGTGTTGGGGGGAGTTAATAATGAAAAAGAGGACATGAAGTTTGAAGGTGTGCTGGCTAGTTATATGTCATCTTGACACAAATTAGAGTCATCTGAGAGAGGGAACCTGTTGTAGTTCAAATAGCCTCACGTGTTTGAATGCTTGGGCTGTAGGGAGTAGCACTATTAGGAGGTGTGGCCTTGTTGAAGGAAGTGCGTCACTGTTGGTGTGCTCTTTGAGGTCAACTATTTTCAAGCTAGGCCAGTGTGACACAGTCAATTCCTACTGCCTGCAGATCAAGATATAGAACCATGTCTGCCTGTGTGCTGCCATGCCTCCTATATGCCATGATGATAATGGACTAAACCTCTGACACTGTAAGCCTGCCCTAATCAAATGTTTTCCTTTATAAGAGTTGCCATGGTCATGGTGTCTCTTCATGTCAATAAAACCCTAAGCAAGACAGAAGTTGGTACTAGGAGTGGGGTAGTGCTGTGGCAGGCCTGACCGTGCTTTTGTTTGGAGAAATGTGGATTTTGGGACTTTGGGTTAGAAAAGCAGTGGAATACTTTAAGCACTGTTTAATGAGCCACACAAGTAGAAGCATGGAAGAGAGTGGGGCTGAAGGTGATTTGAAATTCTATGGCCTGGCTCAAGAGGTTTCAGAGGAGAAGAATTTTAGTATGTTGCCTGGAGATCATTCTTGTGATAATTTGGTGAAGAATGAGGCTGCTTTTTTATCTTCTCCAAAAAATGTGCCTGAGGCTAAATTGAAGAGTTTTGGATTAATTGCGTTGGCAAAGGAAATCTTGAAACAGCTTAGTACAAACTCTGTCCTGTGGTTCATTCTTATGAAAAGCATTTTGATTGAATGGAGCAAGCTGAGCAAGGAAAAATGCAAAATGTATGGTTCAAAGGTTAAAGGGGCACCAGGAAGTGGAATGGAGCTAAGTCCTGTGTTCATGGAGATAAACAGAATAAAGATATTAAATGGAATTAAGGGAGTGGTGACCTTAGGGAAAGATCCCACCCAGCTAAATTCCCATCTTATAAAAAGGAATTAGAGAACAGCTTAGGTCCAGGCATGATGGTACAAGCCTTTAATCCCAGCAGTCAGGAGACAGGGGCATTCAGATTTCTGAGTTCAAGGGCAACCTGGTCTACAGAGCAAGTTTCAGAACAGCCAAGCTTAGGCGGTAAAGGAAACCATGGGAAACAGAAAGCTGGTGAAGATGTAATTAAGCAAGGGGGCCATGTTCCAGCCCCAGCAAAGAACAGAACTTGGCAGCTTCAGCCACATAGCTCTGGCTTTAGAGTCAAAAACAGAGGAAAGAGGTTATGGAATCTCCCTCTGTGACTAAGGAAATCACTGAGGCAAGGCATGTGGCTGGGGTGTCCTTCATGGAGGCCCAGAGAAGCCATTGTGTGAAGCTGTGAAGGTAAAGCCTGGATGGCATGAGGGTCAAAAGCTCAAGGCCAGCCTGGGCTACATGGTGAGGTCCTGTCTCAACTGTGCCCCAGTCCATCACAAAGAAGAAAATATGGTACATGTACATATGTTCATGCATGAGCACACACACAGCCTGGATGATTATTCAACCATTAAAACTATGGAAATCTAATCATTTATGGCAACATGGATAAGCCTGGAGGAGATTATAGTAAGTATAATAAACCAGACAGAGAAAGAAAAAAATACTGCCTAATCTCATATATATATATATGCCAAACACACAGAAGCAGAGAGTTTGAGATTTGCCAGGCAATGGGAACTGTTGGTCATAGGCATGAATGGTCACTAACAGGACAAAGACTGGGAATCTAGTAAATGGTAATGAGTATAGCCAATGGCACTGTATTATAAACTTGAAATTGACTAAGACAGTGGAGCTTAGGCAATGTCAACACAGAAAGAAAGGGGGAGAGGGGTAAAGTAGAGAGGGAGAGGGAGGGAGGGGGAAAGCATGGAAGGAGAGAAGATAAATGAGGATAGAGGAGAAATTGGAGGGGAGGGAGGGAGGGATTTGATCAAAACATTATATGCATGAATGAAATCCTCATTTTAAGAAAAAAAAACAAGAAAAAGGCTTCTGTCACCATATGAAGGACAGTAATTGCAAGTTTTGGTTTTTTTGTTATTGTTTATTTTTTTATCTTGTTCATGATGAAATGTGGCATGATGTTTAGATTCTTCTCAAAAGCATCAGGATATCTTACAATGTAATAAGCCTTCAGAACTCATTTCACAGGGGTTTTATAAGCCTTGCCCCATTTTAATAAAATAGACAGTGAAGCTTATATTCTTGCCAGTATGACTTATAACCCAAATTACAAGAAAGGTCAGGGAAATGAACTGGCAATTGTTCTTAAACGCATGCAGGACATTGGTGGGGAAGTCTCAGCAATAGCAGCAACAGCAGCTTTATGGACACCAGTCAGCATGGGAAAGGTCAATAAGTAAGCTGTGCATTGCTGCCCAGAAAGCAGTTTCCCTCATTTCCTCTCAGAAATAACCATGACTTATTCAATAACATGAAGAGTAAATAGGCATCTTGAAAAGCCTTCATGGTCTGGATGTGCACTGTTTCCTTAACTCAAAGAGTGCTTACTGAATGTGTCAAGCACAATTCTAGGCACTAGACATACAGCAATATATAACATAAACACAAACCCTGCCCTCCAGGAGCCTTTTCATTACCTAAGCACTGTGCTGGGCGTGCTCACATTCTTATTAAAGTGAGACATAATGGCAACCTGATCAGGGTCAAACAGCTTAGCCAGTAGACAAGACTGAAATCCACACCTGTCAGCTCTCGCTCTATAACACTCATCTCCTGATGTGGCAGTCTGTGAACACATTTCTAGGACATAGATATTTAATAAAGGTTAATATTCCATTGCTCCATATGGATGGAAAAAGCTTTTCTATAACAGGTTGGATTCTTCTCAATGCAGAGACTGAGATGTAGTTTTTCATAAATTCTCTCTCTCTCTCTCTCTCTCTCTGTGTGTGTGTGTGTGTGTGTGGTTTGTGTGTATAGGTGGGTGGAGGTCTTCTCACACACCTTTTTGAGACGGGGTCTCACATTAGTGTAGAGCTCACAGATCAGGCAAGTGTGCTATCCCAGGGTCCTCTTCTTTCTACCTCTTCAGATCTGATCTGGGATTACAAAACATACTACCATGTCCTGCTGTTTGTTTGTTTGCTGTTGTTGTTTAATGTAGACTCTAGGGGTTGAACTTAGGACCTCATATTTGTATGGCAAACACATTAGTAAATGAACCTTCTCCCCAGCCCAAGTTAAGCATGGATTCTTATGACACACTCTTAAGATAAAAATTTGGGGAGGGAAGGGGAGCTGGTGAGGGGCGTGGAGGGAAACAGAGGATTAGACAGGGAACTCGAGCTACCTTTGTAGACATCAAGGGCTCTGTAGCAGGGTTACCTTTCCAAAGCCTTCTGAGTTGAAACAAGGTGGCTAAACACGCATACCCTATGCCAGTCTGTGTGGAGTGTGGTTGGTTCCAGAAAGGGACAAAACCTTGGGCAAGGCAGCTCTATTCAGCTGAGCTGAGCCCCTCAAGAGGATAAAATCTGAAAATGGGGGACATTAGGGTCACTGCTGGTATTCAGAGGCAATGACTCTTTCATTCCTAATGTGGTGTTGGATGGGCTGAGTGCTTCCCAGCTTCCACCAGACTGCACTGTTCTTAAGCAAATGAATAAAATGGAGCTCTGTTGTGCTTGTTTTTAACTCTCTTTTGTTGGGGTCACTTAAAGCCTCTCCCTCCCAGCCCTAGGTAGGAGAGAGGAGGTTCATGGGGAGAGGGGGCACAGACCCCATTATTTCTCCTGGCTGTTTAGGGTCATTGGTTTTTTTTTTTTTTTTTTAGGGGTTATACCAATTTTCCATCAGCAGATACCGCAAGCAGCCTCCTCCAAGCTGCTGCGTTGAAATGTTTCTCTCCTTCTGTCTCTGGTCTTTCTAAACTGTCATTCCTTCTCTTTCTGGGCTCTCATATTTATATCCCTCAGACTCCTAGACCACGCCCCTCTCCTTGCTGCAGGTGGCAGGCCTTTACCAGCTGGCAAAGACCATACTCCACAGGAGACAATTATCAGCTGTGAACAAAATAAAGCCCAAACTAAAATCCCCACACTTGGGATTAAAACAAAAACATATTTACACAACATAACTGAGTTTTTAAAGAAACCAAAACTTCCGTTACAGAGTTCTTTATTGTTACCTGCTCGTAGCCTTTGGTGGCCAACTGAAGATTATGAATTTACTAAGCAGACTTTCACAAATCCATAACTCAGAACACTTTGAGGGTGCATTTGTTAAAATCAGCTGAAATATATTCTTAAGGATCACATGTACTAGAAATCATTGCACAGTTGGACAAACATATAAAGAAGAACATTAAAAGAGAGAAGGGAACAAAGAAAGATGAAAATGGGCACAGAAGAACTAAAGCTAAAATTCTGAGCGTGAAACATTGGGGTAAATTGTGTGGATTTAGGTTAGACCACGGGTTTTAGATACAGTGTCAAACTGCACAAGCGGCCATAAGTAGGTGAATCACCACCAACACTACAAAACATTCTGCTTCCAGAGCACCATAAGTAATGCTTTTTTTTTTTTTTTAACTCACAGAATAAGAAAATGAATTTGCAAATTACTTTTCTGATGAGAGATCTGTATCTAGACTATATGATGTAGCCCAATATTAAGACAACCATGTTAGCCAGGCAGTGGTGGCACATGCCTTTAAGCCCAGCATTTGGGAGGCAGAGGCAGGAGGATCTGTGTGAGTTTGAAGCCAGCCTGGTCTACAGAACAGTTTCCAGGACAGCCAAGGCTGTCCATAGAAATCCTGTCTTAAACAACAACAACAACAAAAAAAGACAACCAAGTAAAAGAAGGATAACAAATAGCCAGCAATCCCATCCTCTTGGCTGTTTATTGAAAAACATCACCTTTCTCCTTTATTCAGCGAATACTCACATGTATTCACCAAGTACTGGACTCAGGTCAAATGATAAAGATAACAAAGCCCTGGCTATGGTAGCCACACCTATTATAGCACTTAGGAGACTAAGACAGGGGGAGAGTTCTCGAGGAGCCTAGGCCAGCTTAGAAGTCCGGGTTTGAGAAAACAAAAACCAACCAAGTGTTGTAATAGAAGTCTCTAATCCCAACTCTTGGGAGGTGGAGGTAGGCGCTTCAAGGAATTATGGCCAGGGGTTAGTCAGATGTAGGCAAAACAGCTGCCACCAAACCTGGCAGCCCAAGTTCTGTCCCTGGAACCCACATATTGTAAGGAGAGAATCCACTCCTGCAAGCTCTCCTCTGACTTCATGTGTGTGACACATGCACGCACACACACACACACACACACACACACACACGAATAAAAACAAGTAAAAATAAAATAAAGAATTTATGGATAGAAAGCCCCACAATATTGTACAGATCCAATGAAAACCAACTGAATGCCTTGATTCTACCTCATCTCAGTTGGTTTACATGTATCATCTGGATAGAGAATATGACGTAAGATGTTGGGAACACAAGTCCTGAAGCATCCCTACTCATATCTGACCAGGCAGTCATCACTTCACTGTGAGCCCCCAACTCAGCCTTGGAGACCTCAGTCTCTGTTACTTCACCTTGTGGTGACTGACTGAATCAACTCGAGGGGAAAAGGCTGGCTTCAGTTCGTGGTTTCTATCCATCATTACAGAGCAGTTCAGTTTGAAGTAGCAACAGCCTATGGCTGGGACTGTAAGTCACAGCAGCTCAGGAAGCCGAAGTAGGGGAGAAAACAGGGACGGAGGAACCTTCAGAGACCTGCCCCTAGAAACCCACTTCTTCCAGTCAGAACCCCACTTACTAAAGGTTTCAGAGCTTCCCAAGTAGCTCCACAGCAGAGTCATAGACACGCAAAACCTTACTGTGATATTTCTTGTGCAAACTAGGAGAACAAGTAGGTGATGCGAGGGCTACCTCACGGTAAGCTCTGGGGCTGGGAGATAGCTGTTATCTCCATCTTCTTCATTCATCGTTGGCGCATCTTGGTGAGCAAGACATGATGACCCCATTTTATCAGTGAGCTGGAGCCGAGGGTAATGGCCCGGGGCCACCCAGAGTCAGAACGTCAAGGATCTTTTCTCATATCTCCCGAGGTTTCCTCAGGAGTTTCGGGGCAGGATGCCTTAGGAAAGCATAGCTAGTTTTAGCTCCAAGTTCGTTTTGCAAAATATCCTACCATGCTCATTCTCTTTAAAAGTGTAACCAATGCCCGAAACTGGAAACAACCCAGATGTCCCTCAGTTGAGAAATTGATACAGAAATTGTGGTACTTTTACACAATGGAATACTACTCAGCAATTAAAAATGAGGAAATCATGAAATTTGCAGGCAAATGGTGGGACCTAGAAACGATTATCCTGAGTGAGGTACCCCAAAGGCAGAAAGACACATATGGTATATACTCTCTTATATAGACCTGTAAGATAGGATAAACATACTGAAATCAATACACCTAAAGAAGATAAACAAGAAAGAGGACCCAGGGGAAGAGGACCAATCCTCACTTAGAAAGACAAAGGGGATGGGCATAGAATGTAAGAGAAAACAAGCAACAGAACAGGAGACTACCACAGAGGGCCTCTGAAAGACTCTACTTAGCAGTGTATTAAAGCAGATAATGAGACTCATAACCAAACCTTGAGCAGAGTGCTGGGAATCATATGAAAGAAGGGGAAGTTAATATGATCCAGAGAAGACATGAGCTCCACAAGGACCAAATATATTTGGGCACAAGGGTCTTTTATGAGACTGTTTCTCCAACCAAGGACCATGTATAGATATAACCTAGAACCTCTGCTCGGACGTCACCCATGATAGTTCAGTATCCAAGTGGGTACCCTAGTAAGGGGAACAGGGACTATTTCTGACATGAACTCAATGGCTGGCTCTTTAACCTCTCACCCCTGCAAGGGAGAAGCAACCCTACCAGGCCACAGCGGAGGACTTTGCAGCCAGTCCTGAAGACACCTGATAAACCAGGATCAGATGAAAGGGGAGGAGGTCTTCCCCCATCAGTGGACTTGGAAAGGGGCAGGGAGGAGATAAGGGAGGGAGGGTGGAATGGGGAGGGAATGAGGGAGTAGGATACACCAGGGATACAAAGTTAATAAACTGTAACTAATATAAAAAAAAATAAAAAAATAAAATGTAAAAAAAAGTGTAACCAATGGTATAAGAAAGAAGATCTGTGAGGTGTTACAAGTTTTCGTCATTGAATTTTTTCCCCCAAAATAACCTGATTTGTTAAGGAGTTTAATAATAGCTGTCCTTTTTTCTTTTCTTTTTCTTCTGTGTTATGTCCCTGGCTACTTTTCAAATCCAAACCCAGGATCCTTTCATTGTGTGTTTTGTTTTAATCAGGAAAAGACCTAAAATTTGGCTGTGAAATTTTCCTTAATCTGTAAGGAGAAATAATCCCCTGAAAGTCCAGTTATCATGACCAAAAAGGAAAACCAGGCTGTGACCAGAAATGCCCACACGGAAGCCATGGGGCTTTCAGAATAAAATTGCTAAACTCATGTCATATCCCTTCTAGGACATGTTCTAGATAGAGCTGCCAAAAGTAACAAACAAACAAAAAAAATTCACTGCTGTCAGCAAAGGTCTTCAAATGCAGGGACAGGACAGTGTTCCCTTCTGGACAGAGCTTAAGGCAGGAGAGCAGAGTCACACCCCTGGGGAAGAGACTCTTCAAAGCACTCTCAGACGGGAAGCTTGAACTCTGACCACTGGACGGCTTTCTCTGGCAATTTCCAGGATATTCGCTTCCAGAAATAATTCTTCCTTTGCTTCGTTCCCACCAAGAAGCCCCTGCAGGATGATCATTTACCTCTAGGGGAGCATCAAAGGCAAGGAGAATCCGTACACATGGGAACAACAGCCTCAGAATTTACAGTGCCCAAGGCAGACTTCTGAAAAGTGAATGTAGGCAGCAAGGGGCATTGTGTGCAAATAGTAACCTATGCCATTTCTATCCGAACCGCGCGTCCTCTGTGGGCCTCAGCTCCCTCCTTATAACTAGAGTGTGATCCACTGAGGGCCAATGGCTGTAACAGTGAGTGTGGAAGTCGGCACCAGCTGCATGGATCTGAGGGTTCTCTGCCCGCCTGGGGGAGGAAACATACATTCTGAACAGATCACAGAAAGACAAGGCTGCCTCAGTTTAAAATTGGTGCCAGAGGACATCGCTTCTGGACTAAGTTAAAACTTGAGCTAGCCTGCTTACACAGGCGTCTAATTCCTAATGCTACTCCAAAGACTGAAGCAGGAGGATCACATGTTCAAGGCCTACCCATGTTGCAACGTTCCATGCTGACTTGGGTAACTTAATGAGACGCGTCTAAGAGAGAGAGAGAGAGAGAGAGAGAGAGAGAGAGAGAGAGAGAGAGAGAGAGAATGGTGGGGGATCTTGAAAGATAGCTGGCTGTGTGAGCGCACTGCCTGCCAAGCCTGTCAGCCTGAGCTCAACCACCAAGACCCACGCAAGGAGAAGAGACAACTGAGTCCAGTAAGTTGTCTCTAATACTACCTACTACATGCTATCACATACACACTGTGTTCACAAAAACGACTGAGGCGTGTAGCTCAGGCTGTAGCAGTTGCTTAGCAATGTACAGGCCATAGGTTCAAACCTCATTGACATATGTACATATACACCCATGGGTTAAGGACTAAAGTTTTTAAATTCTTAGATTAAATATGTCAGAGCTTAAGTAAGACATGGATGAGGAAACCAGTAAGATAGGAAATGCTAGGTCAAAGATTCTTTGAAAAGCTCGGCATTTATAGTATGAAGGGAGAGCTCACTTCTTTGGAAGGGTGGCCTCGTTTCATTTCGTTGAGACAAGGTGTCATTGTTTAACCCAGGCTGGCCTCAAATTTACCACATACCTGCCCACTTCTGCATTCTGAGTGTTTTGATGAAAGGTGGCGCTTGTTCCTTGTGCTGGCCTGAAGGAAGAACTTTGGCTCGTGTCCTATTAGGCAAGCAAATGATTAGCTGAGTGCTGTTTTTCCTATGACAAAGACATAATTTATATCTTTATCAGGCAAAAACCTACACGCTAACATGAAACTTCAGAGTCTGAACCAAAATAATAGAAAAATATTGATCCAAACAGAAAACTCATAGACAATAATTATTGAGTAGTACTTAGCCTATCTGCACTGCTATTACATAGAACCAAAGACTGGGTATCGCACAACAGAAATCTGTTTCTTGCTCTGGAGGCTGGAAACAGTGGCTACTTCCTGAATGGCCTTCCTTTCTGCCATGCTGTCTTGTGATGCAAGGATCAATGGAATGTTGGGATATTCTTTTATGAGGGCACCAACTTCTCATGACCGGATTACCTCTCAAAAGGACTGACTTCACTTGGGGGTTATGTTCTGTGTGTGAATTTGGGGTCACAGTCTGTCCAGGTACTCTAGGCCTGATCCAGATGAAATTCATGCCATTTCTTGCTTCATTGTTAGCTCTTGTGTGTGTGTGTGTGTGTGTATGTGTGTGTGGTGTGACAGAGAGGCAGAAATAATCACACACACACATACAGAGAATCTCTCACTGACCCTAGAGCTCATTCTTTTTGTCTAAATTGGTTGGCCCCTGGATCTGTTTGTGTCTGATCATTGTTCTGGGGCTACGGAAGTGCCCTGTCACACCCTGCTTTTGTGGGTTGCTGGGTCTCAGGTCTTCATGCCTGAAAAGCAAGCAGTTTACCCACAGAGCCATCTACCAAGCCCTCGCTCTCCACTTGGAAACAGAATTGCTCATTATAAATAGTTGTCAAACATTAATTTTGGTGATCCATATAAAAAGAAAAAAAACTTCTCAAATAGTGTTTTTGGTTTGACTAATTTACACAAATGAGCCAAGAAATCCCAGTTAAACTTGTGGCGCAGTCAGCGAGCTAATTTACGTATGAAAACTCTGGAATAAAACCAGAACATAAATCCCCCCCCCCAAAGATTGTATTTATGTATGTGTTTATTTATCTATTTACTTTGTTGTTGTTGTTGTCCTGTAGGTACCTACTATCACAAGTTAGGAAACAAATCCAAGAGACTCACTTCTACCACTTTCCCATGCAGTCCTACCCGCTCGGTGACTTCCCCTTCCTGCAAGTCCCCATTCTGCTGAGATTCCTGTCAGGCAGGAAGTGAGTCTTTCTAAGAAAAACAAAACAAAACAAAACAAAACAAAAAACCCTGACAAGTATAGGACGGGTGACCGGTGAGTCCAAAAGGCCATGGTGCTGATGAGCCCACAAAGGAATCAGCCTTCACTCTTCAGTGCTGTCTCATTCAGTGCAATTTAGTTTTTAATGATGTCACTTTTAATTGTGTGTGTGTGTGCAACTGTGTGTGGGTGTGTGCGCCTGAGTGGGACCCTCCGAGGCCAGTGGAGAGCTTTGGGGCACTGTGATCTGGAGTTAGAGGAGGTTGTGAGCCAGCCAATGTTGACACTGGGCGCCGGACTCAGCTTGCCTGTGGGAACATATGTGCTCTTAAGAGCTGAGCCCTTGACTCAGCACCGAAACTTTACTTCTAGAGATGACGTTCTAGGCATGATGTTATATGATTACTTGTCTACTTCTATCCTGTTTTGCTTCATTTAATTCAGACACTGGTTGAATGTTTGAAAACAGCCGCGCTACTCCAAGAAGAAAAGCTGCCCAATTGAGAAGCTGCTCTGGTTTTGGGAGGGAGGAAAGCCAGACTCAGCCGATGCTGGTTGCAAAGCTCCATCCCTCAGTGAAGTGCAAAGGGAAGGTGTAAAAGAGAAGAAACAGACAAGTGAAAATGACCCGACAGAAAAGGGACAGAGAAACCTTAATGCCTAAGACTAAGTGATGACGTCACAGGGGAGTCAGGGCAACATAGAAGCGAAGGGAGGGCTTCAGCTCTCCTGGCTGAGGATCCAGAAAATGTCATAACCAGATGACACATTTACAGCGAAATGTGTCTTTACTGTGGTCACCCAGGGGTAGTCAGGACTCCTCTGACCTCTTAGACCTGTTCTTTTACCTCATCAGCCTATCAGAGCTCACCTCACACCCCTAAACCTCTTTAGGACTGTGTGCCAAAGAACTGTTCTTCACATGAAAATAAGTATACCAAAATATGTTCAGTTAATCTCTTCAGACATTTTAATAGTGTAAACTAGCTAGACATATGGGCAAGCTCTGGGTTTTCCTGGAAGATCCTGCCTAAGAGAATAAGAGAAAAGACAGAGGATGTGTCTGTCACACATACGCATACACACCTGCACAGGCCCATGCAAACATGCATGTACACGTGAAAATGGGAGGGCTCTAACTTTCCTTTAAAAGGAGCAAAGAGGATAAGCAGGATCACCAGTCATCAGAAAGCACAGGGAGATGCTCCTTATACTATGAGGAGCAGTTGGTTGAAAACCCAGACACAAGACGGAAGGTAACCCGTGTTGCGGAGCATGGGCAACAACCAGAAGAGTTGGTCACAGCTCGTGGGAATAAAAAGGTATGGCCACCATAGAAAGCATGGTGGGAAAATAAAATCAGGCAAAATCATCAGCAATTCTGCCTCTGGGTATACACACAAAATAGCCAAGAGCGGAGACAAGAAGAGATCTCTGTACAGACTGGAAGTGTTGTTTATGACAGCCAACAGCCAGCCTGCGTCCATCAGTAAAGTGTGTACAGTGAGCCATCACTCAACTTTACAAAGGAAGAAGATTCTGAAACATACTTTTCCACGGATGACCCTGAAGACAAGTGGATTAAGCCTGTCCTGAAAGACAAGGTTTATATAACTCCACTAGTGCAGGGTTCCTGTATCAATGAACTCTGCAGAGATGGGGAGCAGATTGGGGGCCGAGGATGCGGAGAGAACATGTTTCATGAGCATGTATTTCAGCTAGGGACTATGACAAATTCTGAAATGGATGATGGCGACAGCTACACAACCATGTAAACAATGCTGCTGCAATGGTCACTCCAAAATGACTACTGTACACATTTGATGTTGTGCATAACATGTACATAACAAGAAGCAAAGAGAAAGACCTTCCATACAGATACACCAAACAACAGAATATTAAAAAAAAAAAAAGAACAGCTCACCTACCTTCAAAAGAACACATATAGTCCTAGATTCCTATTGCTGTTGTTGGAAATAAGCAAAAGAAACCCATTCTAAGTACTATCGTTTTTAATCATAAGGAGAAACTAAATCCAAGGTCCCAGGTCCTAGGGGAGCTGGGGACTTCCCAATAGCTAACCAGCTTTCCTGTTGTAAGGAAATAGTTGTCCAAGTCCAGACATCTCAGGGACAACTGGTAAGCAGACAATTGTCTGAGTCTAGCCATTTCAAGGACAACTTCTCCATCTTGCTGGCAGGATCAACTAAGCTTATGTTTTCAGGCCCTGGAACCTGCTTCTATCCTAGCAGATGGAAACTCCCTTGCTTAGCCCCTTATGCCAAAATATGATTGGACAAGGCCACAGCCCTCCCTGTTCCTCCTCGCTTTTTTAAATCTGCTGTACAATTTCCCTTCAGGGTCACAGTTCAGCAGCCCAGCTTGATTAAAATAAATGTTACCTGCACTGAGCTGGTGTTTGAATTCTGTTGTATTTAAGTGGGCCCCACAACACTGTGATAAAGACAATGACCAAAAGCAACTGAAGGAGGAAAGACTTTGTTTACAGAGCATCATGAAGGGAAGTCAGGACAGGACTCAAGGCAGAGCCCACAGCATAGTGCTACGTATTGGCTTGTTCTTTTGGTTTGCTCACTTTACTATTATTTTTTTTTATAAACCGCAGGACCACCTGTCCAGGGATGCCACAGTGGGATAGGCCCTCCCCACCACAACCATCAATCAAGAAAATGACTGATTTTCCACAGGCTTGCCTACAGCTTGATCTTAGGAGACATTTTCTTAATTGAGTTTCCCATTTCCCAGATAACTCAAGTTTGTATCAGGTTGACAAAAAAATTACCAAGACTCTCTCTGTCTCTCTCTGTATCTGTCTCTTTCTGTCTGCCTCACACACGCGCGCACACACACACACACACACACACACAATTCCCCTTATCAGCTACTCAGTTCTCTCCTGGTCTACTGGCTCTTAGACCAGCAATTTACACTTACAGAATTATCTTCCTTGGTGCTGGAGAGGAGCAGAGTGGTTGATTTAGCCCCTGGCCTCCTCTGGCAGGGTTTCCCAAGTGCTATGACCTGAATTAACTCCAGAGCCTGTGCCTAGAAGTATGTTTCTTCAAGGGTTAGCACTTGCTACATGCTTTTCCAGCGCAGTGTCAAGACTCTCCTTGTTTGTTGAAGATCTAATTGCTAATGTGGGTATTATAGAAACTTCTGGAAAACACGAAAAGAAAGCAAAACCCACCTGTTGGAATAAACAGAATAGTTAGTTAATCTATAATGGTAATTGATAATATCAGAACAAAGCAAAGTAAAATCTTCCATTGGAATGTTGATCAGGCAGTTCCAGCTGCTAGCTACACAGGGCAAAAAAACGTTACAGACAGCAAGAGAGACTTGGGTAAATTTCAGGCCTTTCTGTAAATCACCCAATCTCCAAAATACATTTACATTAATAACATACCCTGAACAGCATTGACATGAGAAAGGCAAGTGTCTTTTGCTTTATCTCTTGTTCCATCATGCTCTGAAGGAATGGAGAATTACTGAAGACAGAGTGTCTAGCACGTGCAAGGCTTTGGCCTCAAAAGACAGGAATGATATAAAATAATTAGATTTGCTTGTTTTCTTTTCCTTTCCTGCTTAGTCGGTGAGCTCTGGGTAAGAGATCCTGCCTCAATGCAAAGACATCCACATGTAAACCTCTGACCTACACACCTACACAGACATAAGCCCACACACATGTAAGCACACCATGTAGACATATACATGCAAAAGAAAGGAAGAAAGAAACCTTCGTGTGTCCAGAGATAGGAATTAGAACCAATAACATCAGAAGCCCAGATCTGAAATATCAGCAGGTGTAATGGAGCATGCCTATAATCCCACCACCTGAGGGGACCAGCACAGCAGGACTGTGATCAGCCTTGTCAACAAGCTTTGTGTTACAGATATCTAAGTGATTTTATGTATCACTTCAAAGACCTGGCATTCAGAAATGTGGGGAAATGTGACACATTTGTCTTTCTGAGTCTGCCTTGTTTCCCTTAACATGATCTCCAGTATTACCTGTTTTCCAACAAATGACAAAATTTCTTTTTTCTTTATGGAAGAATAAAATGCCGTTCTTTACATATACCACAATTTCATTATGCATTTCTCTGTCAATGAATACCTTGGATAAATATAAATTATATGTTTGTATCAATCATAAATTTTACTAGAGAGAAAATTTGGAGGCAAATAACAGAACACTATGTCATAAACACATATTTTAACAACTTTTATAAGCACAGATAACAGGATCCCTCCCCAACACACCGACATTTATTCCTGTTATATTTTCTCAAGCATCAGGCAGGGCTGGGGTGCAGCTCAGTCGGCAATGAGCTTGTCCAGTTAACTTCCAGTCTTCCAAGAGGAGAAAGACTGCCAGACAGCCACCGTCCTCCCGGCATAGGAACATGGCATGCAGGGCCTGGTTGTCACCCACAGCTTAAGTGGTCGTCTTCTTGCAATGGGACATTGGATTACTAAGAATTTGGCCATAGAAACTACACGGAAAATAGGAACCCGTTTCCCTGAGACTTCCCGAGCCTCACAGAGTGGGACACAGTGGTCCCCAGTTCTCTTGTCCCAAAAGACATGCATTCCTGCCTAAAGATTTTCAGCCTCTCATTCCCACCTCATCTCCACATTCCGCCCCTCCCCCCAGACCCTCGCCTTCAACGTCAGGCACACCGGAGCCACAGTTTCTGTCCTGTGTCTAGTAAGAGACATGCTAACCGCTCCTCCAGCATCAGCTGCTCCTGAAGCCAGCTGAGTGCTGAGTCTCCACGTGCCGTGCAGAACTCATCAGTGACATGCGGTTGTGATGAGTAGTGTTGTCATCGGTGCCTTTGGGAAATGCTGGGCAACTTCTGAAGTCTGGTGTCCTTCTGCAGAGGTGACTCTCTTTAGATGCACCAATTCACACAACCCACTTTCCAGATGGAAGAGATACTCTGCTATTCCCCCAGACTTACCTGGACATGTGTGCTGTTAATTTGTTTTTATCAACTGGCACCAACTAGTCATGTAATCATCAGGAGAGAGGAGATCTCAATGGAGAAGATACACCACCGCCAGCGCTGGCCTACGGGCAATCTGCGGGGGCGTTTTCTTGGTTGATGATTGTGAGTAGGCCCAGCTCACTGAGCGAAGTGCTGCCCCAGGAAAGCGGTCCTGGGTTCTATACGAAGCCAGCTGGCTGAGCAAGCCAATAAGCAGCATTCCTCCTCCATCTCCGCTTCAGTGTCTGCTGTGAGTTCATGTTCTGGCTTCCTTTCAGAAGGAGGCATCTAGAAGCTGGTAGCTAAAATAAATCCTTCTCTTCCCAAGTCACTTTGGTCCTGCTGTTTGTTTATCACGGCAATAGCAAGCAAACTAGTGTGTCACAGAATCCTTTCTCTCTGCGCTGCCTCCCTAGTCGTCTCATGTGACATTGGCAATCATCACACAAAGATCCCACTCAAAGCATCCCAACCCCTGGGGCAATAGATGAACTCTTCTAGAAGTTTCTACTGTTGCGGCTCATTCACCCCTGTATCAATGCTTCCTTCCCTCAATCAAAGCCAGACAAAACTTCATCCCATGCTCATTTATGGGGCTTCTGTTGGCTTTGTACACTAAGGCTCAGATCCTCACTCTCTCTGCCTCTCAGTGAGAAGTACCTCTCTGTGCACATTAGTGAAGAACTGGCAGGGAATGTCTTCCAGGCTACCCTCAGACAAAAGCCCAGGCTTCTCTGGCTAGATCCAATGAATGCAAACACAACAAAACTCACAAGGCCCTCTAGCACCAATGTCTCTAGAGCCAACAGCCCCATCTGAGGCACCTCAGACAGCCCTGAAGAGCCTCTCTGTTGACAAATGAGGAGAGGTTGTCACTGCATGCCAGGCAAAGCAAGCACAAACCAGTCTCAGTACAGGAGGGAAATTCCCCCCTGTCTTTCAGCCAGCCTGGGACTGCAGGATTCCCTGGGGGCTCGAAGGTGTTGGTTGTTTCCCAGTTAATTCTGCACATCAGTATTCATTCAGCCACATGCTGGCCGTGTGCCAGCCATGATGCTAGAAACCTGGAGGAGACAAGGCTGCAGGAAAAAATGTGTCTGAGGCTGGAGCGGGACATGAGTGCATGTTCTTGAAGAACTCACATTCTTGAAGGACATGAAAAATGTTTTGCCTACAGTACACTGGGGTTCAATTACCAAAGGGTAAGCTTGCTGGAAACAGCCTGCTGCCCTTTGCTGATAACCAATGGTAAGGCAGAGCTCATCTAACCCCATGAAGTAAACAGAGCCTCATGCTACCCAGGTGCCTCCCAACACCCTGTCCTTGCCTGCGCGTACCGTCATTGACTGTTAGTTTCCTGATTCCCAACTTGAACGAGTTTTGGAACCATAAATCCCGGATCTGCGCTTAGCAAGTGAGAGGCACACGAACACAGTTATATCCCACTATATGCAAAAGTTGTTCCTCAAGCCGTGAGCAGCTTGACGGAAGCAGCTGTGGGCAGCTGCTAGGATGGACACAGTTGTTTAGGTAACCGCATCGGGGAAGACATGGGTGATTGTAGAACTGCCTCAAAACAATGGCTGCCTGTGGTCTGGCAGTGCCCTGAGCACACTGGAGGCTGTGGGTCATCTTCCCTAACCTGAGTATTCCAGGGAATGGCATCAGTCTCTCAGCCGTCTTAGCCTGCAGCCATTGGGGTCTATTTCCCACATACTCTTGATGAATGCTGTGGTCTGTTTGTTTGTTTTTCGCTGGGAAATCAGTGCTGTTCGGAGTGGAGCTACCATGGAGGTAGGCACATGTCAGTAATATACTCCAGAAGAGAACTTTCCAAGCAGTGACTGTGTGTTTGATCAGTGTGGAAGCTCAAGTCCTTCACCTCATACATTACCACAGGGCCAGTGTGGTGGGAAGCAGGCCCTCTGTGTCCCAAGGCTCGGGAGCCAAAGACTGCTTTCTCACTAGAGTGTCAGAACTTTCAGGGTCCCTTTTATGTTCTCTAGAACCCCTCTGCAATTTACAGCTTCGAAGGACAATACAACATCCTCCTCTTGAAAGCCATGTTGGTTGAGAAGTCCAACCAAAGGCTCCATGGCTGTAAGCTAGGTACGGTCCTCCCAAACTTTAGGAATGAGACCATAACAGAAGACTTGGCCTCTTAGGATTCTGGGGATATGCTGTGTGAAACTGAGCCACGAAGACAGGCCATGCCAGATAGCAGGAGCTGCCTTAGAAGGGAAGGAACCCCAGAGCAAAGCAGGCTTAGAAAAGAAATTCTGTGTCCAGGCCCACGCAGTGGAAAGCAGATGTGGCCGTGGCCTGAGCAGATTTGTGGGTTTGTCTGTCTCACAGTGGTCCCGAGCGCCATGCTGGCTGCTCCCCATGCGGAGGGCCTACTGTGGGAACCACACTGCCTCGGGTTTGCTGGGCCCAGAGCGCCCATTTTACTGCTGACTCTCTGGAACTCCCCTCCCTTAAAACACCCCTGGGCGGGGTGAGATCTTACAAAGAAAAGAAAAAGAGATCTAAACAAAGAGCATCAAGGAACTAACCTCAAGCCCTATATTTGGGAGGATTTCAAAATTTAGAATTACGCATTTTCCAACTGTGTTTGTCTCTGCTTTGGGGGAAAGGAAACTGATAGCTCCTTTTTCCATTGCTCCCCCTTTTCCATTAAAATCTCCACACACTGACTCACCTCCTGTCTATGCCTTAACTACCCAGCAGGTCACAATGAATAGTTTCCGGCTGAAAGACTACATTTCCCAGTTCCCCTTGCAGACTGCAGAAGTCATTTACAGTTCAGAGGGTTTTTAGTCCATATCATCATGGTGGAAACATAGCGGCATGTGGATTCACATGGTGCTGGTGAAGTAGCTTAGAGTTCCACATCCGGATCAGCAGACAGCAGGAAAAGAGAGAGACTGGGTCTGGCTTGAGCACTGGAGACCTCAAAGCCTACACCCCATGACACACTTCCTCCAACAAGGCTGCACATTCCTACAAGGCCACCTCTCCTAACAGTGCCACCCCCTACGAGCCTATGGGGGCCACTTTTGTTCACATCACCATACCACATATTACTGGCTTTGAGGGCATAAAAGAGTCATGGAGAACAACTGAAGCTTGGCATCATGAAGAAGACCAGGAGGCCATTGGTAAAGGTGCAGTCTCACTTGCAGTAGAGGTCACAGGATTGAAGGGATCGTGAGAAAGGCCAAGGCACGACACAATACCCGTGGCAGGGTCAGAGTCCCTGAAGAATCTAGGGACCGTCACTGGTGAGGTTGCAGTGAGGACCTCAGCATCCTGGAGATGCCACAAGGATGGGGCTACCACAAGGACAGTGGCAAGTGTGCAGTGGACCTGGCCTAAGTCTTCCAGAAAGCCAAGCTAGTAAGAAACACTCCTCCACGCTCTGGGTTTCAGCTCCCACTTCCCAGTTCTGCCTTGGCTTACCTCAGTGGCGGTTGGAAACCTATAGACCAAGATGTTTTTGGTCATGGGTTTTTGTCAAAGCAACACAAACCTAGCTAGAAAAATGAAAGATGCTTATTATTTATTAACTGCAGCCTTCCTTCTGGATTTCTAGATTGCCCCGTAAAGTATGGTCACCGTCAATGCAGTGTGTGATATCAGGGAAAAACTGGACCCTTCCTAGACTCCTCCTGTGGCATCCGTCAGTGGAGTTCAGGTCACCTCTGTCATCCTGAAGCCCCTCTGCAAGCTTCCATCTGTAAGGCACAGCCTTGTAGATGTGCTGGGAAGAACAAACACTAGCTCCCAACAGCTGAGTGACTACTCAAACCTTTGGGACATATTTTGAGTTCAAACCCAGTTTTCTCTTATCTCTTGGCCAGAGTTGGGCTAATCATTCCTCATGATCTGGCTCATCTCCACCCATCTTTATGGGTTGACCCTGCATTTGCTAAGCAGCAGGCAGAGATCTATTCCATCTCTCCTCTGGGCCTTTCTTTACCCATGTGTCGACAACTTGCACCTAAGCTAACTGGCAGCATCATTTCCTAGGGCAACAATTCTCAGCTTGCTGACATTTCTCAAGACATTTCATTAAACGCTCCAGTCAAGAAGGAATATAGGCTGGCTTAGAGCCACAGATGAAAAACTGGGCAGCAGACAAAAACCCAGTGTGCTCTGAACCTAAAAGATGTCCCCAGGTAGGTCTCAGAGCCCAGAGCTGAGGGGATGGGTGGGCAGCTCACAGGTAGCTTTGCTTTAATCCACCCTCCTATGAGGGAATACAGGAATCTAGGCATTGCAGGTGTCACTAGATTGAACTAAGTGGACTCCTTGGTATGTGATGAGCCCGGTGGCAACAGATAAGACCTGTGACTTCAATGACACAGAAAGGGCTAAGTGGCCAGTTCCTTCGAGCATTCACACAGGGAGATACAGAACCAACATAAGCCAAAAGGCTCGTGGAGTGCCATTTGCCGGGAGTGTCCGTGGCAGGATGGAGGAGGAAGCATCCTGGGATTGGTATGAAACACACAGGAGGGAATCTGTGTGCCATGTCTCAGGTGCTAGGTCCTGGTCAGAGGACAGGTATGACATGGCAGGCAGGATTAGAAACCTATTTGGGGTGTTGAGCTTCAGGTTGAAATGTAAAGGAACTCCATTTTTATCCCACAGCCAAGAGAGAACCAATGGAGGCTTTGGCTCATGGAATGGAATGACAGACATGTATTTTAGAGAACTGACTCCAACAGAGTAAAAACAGAGTCTAAAGACAGAGGGTTAGAAAGTTGAGCAGCCATGCTTTTGGCAAGAGGTTGGTCAAGCCTGTCTGCATAATCAAAGACTGTTTCTCTTAGAAGTAACTGCATACGCTATTACCAAATGAACACCGAGAAAATGGCTGCAGTATTGTGCCCCGCATCTTCCCCACTGCCAATCTCATGAAGCCCAGGCTTCTCGGCATGCCTTCCGGGCCCACATCAGGGAGCCTTGCCTGTCTGAAGCTGTAGGGGCTTTCTTGAGAAGAGATCCCATGGAGAAACCAAGAGCTCACAGACCCAGGAGAATGGCTGCTCTCACAGCTGGGCAGGCCTGGAGTAGGCTCCTGCTCCATCAGTGCCATGCAAGTGTCCCCCAAACAGAGCAGTCTCTGAGCTCCCATAATGCCCAGCCCCAGGAGGGAGCACAGCTGGAGTCCACTATCCTGCAGGGTCAGGAATGTGGCTTCCAGATGTTGCAGATGTTCCAGATGTTGCCCAGCTCACGTTTCTTTTCTGCCACTATCACCGCCCAGGTGGAGGCTACTACTTCCCCATGCAGACTAAGATCTTGAGTTTAGAGAGGTTAAGCAGCATGCTCTGAGTCGCCCAGCTAGGGAAGAGATGACCAAGACTCAAACCCAGACAGCCCAGTCTCAGCAGGTCCTCATGCAGTTTCCCCAAACACACGCACTCAGTGGTGGACAGGTGGGTTTGACCAACGGCTGAGGGAACATAGAAGAGATCGTTTAGTCATTCTGCCAACACAGACAGAGCTCTGCTACGCCAAACTCTGAGCCAAGCCCCAGGGGAAGAGAGCAATGGAAACGACAGTCGAGGCTGGGTCCCTTGGAGTTCAATGTCCAGGAAAAGGCTCGGGATGTGGCTTCATGGTAGAAAACTTGTCTAGCTTGTGCAAAGCCCTAGATCTGATCCTCAGCGTTGCCATATCCCAAAAAATTCCAAGGAAGGAGGTCAAAGAGGAAAGGCTCTTTGTTTTCCTGTGCTGGTGATGGGAGAGGAAATATCTGGTAGGATCCAGGCAAGACACTGTGCCAGCCATGCCCATCCACAGTGTATCTCCTTTCCCAATCGGCTCTGGGATCCTTGCCACCACAGCCACGAGAGAAGCACCCTGTCCCTGAGTGTGTGAACTGACGCCACAGGAGCCCAGATTTCAGAATGACAGGTGTCCCGAGGAAGCTCATCCACCTCAGGCTGCCAGATTCCCTAGGTCACCAGAGGGCCCCTGGTGGTAACACATCCCTGCCACCATGACCAGGTACACCTTAACTACAGCTGCCTTTCTTCCTCAGTTTCCCCACATCCTCAGGTCACACATTCCTACCTTGGAATTCCCTCTCCTCTACCTGTGGGCCAGAGACAGCCTCTGAGACCTGCAAGAAAGGGACTCCCCCTCCACCCCCAAATTCTGCTGTGTGGGCCTGAACTCATCAGAGCCACCATCTATCTGCTTATCTGTGGCTGGGATCCTCCTCAGAGCCCCCATCAATCAGCTGTCAGTCCATCTGGGGTGTTAGTCACTTGTACACAAAAAACTTCTTTCCCCCAAATAAGTATTTTAAAGGGGAAGAGTTGGTTCAGTGTTTAAGAGCACTTGTTGTTGTTTTGTTTTGTTTTTTGCAAAGGACTCGGGTTCAATTCCCAGCACCCACATGGAGGTTCACCGATTCCTCAGGCACCAGGCATGCACATGGTACACAGACATAAGTGTAGGCAAAGCACTCACACACACAAAAAAATAAAACAAACATAAAACAAAACAAAAACCTCCCCCCCCTCCCCCAAAGGCAAACTGGCTTTTGTATCCCTCTTGGCTCCGAATCCAAGACCTTTCAATGCCCTCAGGAGTGGAGTTGAGGAGGGAATAACCTTGGAGGTAAGATTTGCAGGTGGTCTGCTCAGCTTCAGATGCCAGCATGAAACAGATCTGTGGTCTCGAACGTTCCAAACACTGGCTGGGAGCCGGAAGGGAGTGTGTGAGGGGGAGTGTGGACTTGAGAACTAATAAATAATGACGACAGCTGGAGATAGGCAACTCAGCCAAGATCAATACACAGAGCAAAGTCTGGAGACAGGAGGCAAGGCCTGGGAACACCCTGGAGGTGGACACCTCTGGACAGAAGAGACGGCCTCTGGAGATGGAGGGAGGCAAGGGTCCAGAAGAATGAAGGTGACAGAGGAGAGATGGTACCGAACCAAGGGCTTGGCAAGGACCACGGAAAAGCAACACTGGAGGAGTTTGCTCAGTTGTGTGATTCAAAGAGCGTCATTGGGTCAGGAGGTTTCAGGAGAAGAGCAGATTATAGGGCAGCTGGGGAGGAAATGGGAGAGGAGGAACAGTGTGCTAAATACACCTCACGTGGAGAATTTGGCAGGGAAAGAGGGGAGTAATGTCAGTTAATGGAATAAAATACTGAACCAAACCATTTTTTACTGACAATGCAACCTGGCTCAAATGTAAATACATTTTAGTATGCCAGCCTCTGGGTTTGAAACAGAACCATTTAAAGTTAGACTTACTAAAATGGGCCCCCACAGACCTGCCTCACCCCTATCCCAAGAGACTCTGGCCAGACGGTAAGCAGAGTCCCTGCTCTGTGCATCACATTCATCTCCCTTTGGTTAAGGAGATTCTCTCTTATTCACATCACTGGAAATTTTTAAACGATCTTATTAATGTTCCAAATGTATTTTTCTTTAGTGAAATGTTTACATTCTTATAACCCCAAATGCTAAGGCACTAAACATAGTGATAGAACTCATTATTTGTTTTTATCAAAAAAAGTAGGGGGAGGGGAAGATGGAGGAAGTGGAGGGCTCAGAGAATGTTGATGTTTGGGGAAGAGAAAAGTGACTTTTTCTGTCTTTGTGTTTTCATCTTTGCTGCCGCCCTAATTTAGGTGGATGGAGAACAGGCCTGGCAATCAGATCAGAATCCTTGCGGCCAGAGCTCTTTCCCAGATCCTCTGAAGGGCGGGCATTAAGGGTGTCTGTAGAAGTGGGACTGGGCCAGTGCTAGGGCTGTGGAGACCGTGGGAGTGGGTGTGATCTGATGAAAAGGACTGCTGAATTCCACAGCACAATCCATTAGTTTGAGACTTATAAAAATGCAGGCTTCCTAGAGAGCCCATTGCATCCTGGCCCTTGGTCCCATTCCAGCCCAGAAACTAAAGCAGAGGGCAAACTAGAAACAGAAACGGCGCACTTTCAACACAGCCCTAGGATAGGAGGCGGGGCCACCGAGGTCATTCTGGCCTGGAAAAGACGAAGTGGGTGATGAAGGAACTTTTTTTTTTTCTTTTTTTTTTTTTCTGGTAAGAACAAAATGAGAAGCACACTTGTAGCTTGCAGCCCAGGCTCTCTTTAGAACCTTCTACCAGCTTCTCTGAAAAGCAACGAATTGGCACCTGCTTCCCCTTCCCCCAAGTGTGGCTGCTGGGTGGGTTTCCTTCCTTCAACTTCAGCGGCATCCTCCTGGACTGGACAGTCTCCTACTTCTTGTTCAGCCCAAGGACTGGTTATAGATCCACGGAATATCAGGGTATCTACCATGAATGAAAAGCCTACTTGTCCTCAGGGCCTCAGGGTCTTACCTGATCGTGCTCTTCCCAACCACCTTGAAAATGATTTACAAACCAAACAAGGGCAAGCTCCTGGAACTCAGCCTTGTACAAAACCTAACCCATAATAAAGTAAGCCCCTGAGAAGTATCTCCCACTTGTTCTCTTTCGTAAAGACTTGCTTTTATTTTTATGTGTGTGTGTCTCTGTGCATGAGTGTCACATGTGTACAAGTGCCTGCAGATGCCAGAAGAGGGCAGCAGATCCCATAGAGCTGGAGTTGCAAGCCATGAGCCACCTTGGAAGGTTCTAGGAAGACTCAGGTCTTCTGAAGGCATAGGAAACTCTGAGCCCCTCCCACTCTCCATCTCACCCTGCCACTTTTTTCCTGCTTTCTAAAAAGGGAACAAGTAACTAAAGAAATTCTCTGAGATATGGATCTTCTAGGCACACTCATCCTCTCTAGGTTGTTTCATCAATTAATAAGCTAATAATAATAAATCTAGGTGTGGTGGCACATGCCTACAATCACAGCAGTTAGGAAGTAGAGACAGAAGGATCATGAGTTTAAAGTCAGCCTCAGCTGCATATTGAGTTAGAGGCCAGCCTGAACTACACAGGCTCTGCTGCAAAAAAACTAACCAAACAGTGAATGGATAATACATGATAGATGGATAATGAATAATGAACAGATGGATGAGTAGATAGAGTCACTGATGCATCAACTTATTGATAGATGATAAGTAGATGATAGATAGATAGATAGATAGATAGATAGATAGATAGATAGATAGATAGATGTGGTTGGGTAGATGATGGGTGGGTAAATGGTTGATGGACAGATGGCAGATGATAAATGGATGGTAATAGATGGTTGGTAGTTGGGTAGGTGATAATTGAACAGAGGGGTGAGTAAGTGTCAGCTTAGTGGATCTTAGAAGATACCTTTCTGGTGGGCACATTTGTAGTGCATACTCTTGGCATGAATTGTTTGCTTATACTTGGTTCAAAACTAAATGGAGGAGGGAGAAAACAGGGAACAGGACAGGAGCCTACCACAGAGGGCCTCTGAAAGGCTCTACCCTGCAGGGTATCGAGGCAGATGCTGAGACTCATAGCCAAATTTTGGGCAGAGTGCAGGGAATCTTATGAAAGAAGTAGAAGATAGACCTGGAGAGAACAGGAGCTCCACAAGGACAGCAACAGATCCAAAAAGTCTGGGCACAGGGGTCTTTTCTGAAACTGATACTCCAGCCAAGGACCACTCATGGAGATGACCTGAAACCCCTGCACAGAAGTAGCCTATGGCATTTCAGTATCCAAGTGGGCTCCATAGTAATGGGGACAGGGACTGTCTCTGACAGAAACTGATTGGCCTGCTCTTTGATCACCTTCCCCTGAGTTGGGGAGCAGCCTTGCCAGGCCACAGAAGAAGACAATGCAGCCACTCCTGATGAGACCTACTAGACTAGGATCAGAGGGAAAGGGAGGAAGACCTCCCTTATCAGTGGACTGGAAGAGGGACAGGGATGGGGAACAGGGAAGATGGGATTGGAAGGGGAGGAGGGAGGTGCAGAGGAGATACAAAGTGAATAAACTGTAATAAAATAAATAAATAAATAAATAAATAAATAAAGACTAAAAGGAGAACTCATCCGTGAGGGGAAGGTCAGCCTCTGAGCCTTCAGCATCTGCTTCTATCTTTGCAAAAGGGAAGCAAGGAAGTTGTGCTTCTTCCAGATGAACTCACCAAAGAGCTAACATGTAAGAGTCACAGGCCTGTATCCTAACAAGCCAGGCTTTCTCACCCCTTCCTCCGTAAGTCAAAGCCACCAGATTAATAGTGAAATGCAGAGAAAGGGAGCATTGTTCATTGCGGCCACACTGAGGAGAGGGACAAAGAGGCTCGGTGACCTTTCAGTCTGTCTTTAGTCCTGAGACGAAGTTGAGTGTTGAGCACTGGGCCACGGGCAAGCAGAGCATAGCTGTCTCTGTCAAGGTGTACCCTGCCCACCACCGCCTACTCTGTAAGACAGTCTGGTAAACTGCAATCCTTCCACAGAGAAAAGTTCCACTCTGACTGGTCTACACTTTGGCCTTCTTCCTCTCCCAGCATGAGATTCCAGGAGGTGCCATGGGAAGTGGGAAGGTGAGGAGGAGGAATTCTAGTTTCTTGGAATCCATCGTTTCAACAGGCTATTAGCCAAAGTGAGGCATGTGTCTCTTTGGAGTATTTTCATCCCTACCTGGCTGGTTAGAGAGAGAAGAAGAAAGGGGAGGAGAGTGAAAAGTCTATTTCCAGTCACTCCAAGGAAGCAACGCTGGGATCCAGCCATGAGAACCCATCTTCATCCTGGGAAGACAGTGTCTGAGGGTCCACAGATGTTCTCATCTGTGAGCTCATCGCAATGAGGAGGCTCCTAGAGATTACATGAATGCCCCTTCCATTCTGCTGCCACGATGAGGCAGAGATTAGTGGCTTCAACACCCACCGCTTCCACATAACAGCCACCACTCCATACATCTTTGCTTGTAGCGGACATCTGGAAGCTGCTCAGATAAGGGCTAGAAAGGAAACCCCACAGGCACAGATGGTCCTGCGGGTGTATTCTATACCACCACAAGGCACATCATCTCTTAGCTAACCTAAGGTATGGTTTTCAAAATTGTTGAACTTTTGGCTTATTTTCTGCTTTTGTTCAGGAGAGAAGCTCTATCTTCTTCTTAGTTTTTTTTAATTGATAGGCCTAATTAATGTCATTCAGACTCTATTTGGTTTTATTCAAATAAACCTATGTGAATTTAATTCTTTCCCTTTTGGTCTTTCTCATTGTTGTTTGTCTGGTTTCTGACTGACGTAGTCTTGCTGTGTAGCTCAGGCTGATCTTGAAACCGTCCTTCTCACTGCACGGGCTCCAGGCATGTGCTTCTGCACTCAGCTTGTGGGTTCAAGTGCTGGGATCCACATGGTAGAAAGAGAGCTGATTCCTGCAAGCTGTCTTCTGACCAGGCACTTGTTGCTTGTACATGCACACAAACACATACACACAGAGTAAATATAATTTTAAGATGAAAAATAATTATAAAATTATTTACTTTCCTAAGAAAGTAATGCTGAAAGCTAGGCATAGTGGCACACACCTTTAATTCTAGAACTTGAGAGGCAGTAGTATCTCTGTGAGTTTGTGATACCCACTTCTGGGATACTCAGAGCCACCAATTGAGACCCTGTCTCAGAAAGAAAGAAAGAATGAAAGACAGACAGAGAGAGAGAGAGAGAGAGAGAGAGAGAGAAAGGAAAAAAGACAAGAAGGACAGAAGAAAAAGAAGAAAAAGAGTGAGAAAGAAAAATAACAAACGGTTAAGGTGAGTCTTGGCTGGAGCTGGTTCTAGCCCACTCACCAGGCTCGTAATCTTTGAGTTCACCTAAAAACAGAAGCTCATATTCGTGTAATAGGCATGTAGGTTGATGCCTCATGATGATACTGAATGGACAGAGAGAATTGAGCCAGGTCTTTTCTCAATTTGAGGGTTTCTGTTGGTGGCTCTTTTTCTTTTAACACAATGTAATGGGAAGGAATAGAAGTGATGAGGGGCTTGGGATCTGGTGCTGCTCCTCGCAGCGCGCAGAGCATCAAAGAATCCCTAAGTTCTGTCCTTCTCAGCCCCTTCTCCTGCTTTCTCCCTGTCAAACTGTCTCCAGAGACAAGGATTTTCCGTAAGCAGTTAGAGTTGCTTGCTGGAGGTTTTCAGGCCCAGTGGCCTGGTCCCATAAAGCCTACTCTGACTGTTCACAGCGCCATTTGAGCATTCAGAAGGCAGCCTGATGGCTGACCCAGGGACCTCTTAGTTCTAAAGGCTCTTTGTCCTGACAGCCAAATGAGAGGCTCCTCCCCCTCTTCACAGCCTTTTGCCACCTTAGTGCGCTTATTGATAATAGCTCTTCCCAGGGAGCCCATGAGCCTCCACTTTCTCACAGCTAAGATGGTACAGGGTTAGGAAGAAAGGCTGAGTCAAGATAGAAAATACCAGTGGAGGCAAGATTTCTGATGAGAGGGATAGGACATCACCAGGAAAGAGATACTAGGATTATCAGCCACAGTTTATTCTTGAGACCAAACATCAGAAATTTGCAGAGCAGGAGGGGTCCTGACTTGGTGTTGTGGGCACTGCACTGTGCCAGGGACAGAGAACAGGCCTGTGTCTTTCTCCAGGTCGGAGAGTATTGAACCATAGCAAAGTCAGAAGGTGCCTCCGCTTCAAGGACAGCAGTTCGCTCGCCTTGGAGATCTGGCTGTTAACGGATTATTTATTAGACTCTTGAGGGCTATTCTATGACTGGGTTATGGTTTTCTTTGTCCTGTTACTTTAAAGGATTGAAGAACTTGTGCCCGTGTGGGAAAACGGAATTTGAGGTAACCTAAATCTATAATTCCCAGGCCTTGTCACTCATATTTGACTATAGAACAAATTCTCTCTTATCCCCTTTGAGGTGAGAGTTGTGTTTTCCATAGACGATTGCGGTCTTCATGTCAATATCAACCTCATATCACACAGCACAGTAGATGTCTCTACCTGTGCTTATAGGCAGCTTGTAGAGTGAACACAAGTCAAGGAGGCTACAACAGAATTCAGGAGGCTTCGGGAGTGAGCTGGTAGAAATGTGGGTAGGGTCTGAACTGATAACAACCCAAACCAGCAGGATAAGCTAAGGCCTGCTCCCAGGAGAGCTGAGAGAGAAGGTAGCCAGCTGTAGGGGAAGACAGGGCAGAACCAGGTCTGAGCAGGACTGATGCAGGTGGCAAACAGGTGGACGGGCAGATGGCAGTTGAGTAGGTCATGTCAACATTAGGGAACCGGGTGCAGCTGAACTCCAGGAACAGTGGAAGTCATTTGCCTGCTCTGCCCTTGTTGCACACGGATGTCAGCTGACATTGGCCTCAGAGTGCGAGGTGTTTGCCACTTTGTGGGGTCCCAGGAACAAGTCATTGTCTGAACTGAACAGAAGGTGACGTTTAGTTGTCCAGGCCAGCACATGACCACCCTCTACCTTCCAAATGGTGTTGGGAGAAGCTGCTTAGAGAATTATGGGATGCTTATAAAATGCTTACTCTCCAGTAAGGCACAGCCCAGGAGACTGTTGCTTATACACTTAAGAGAAGGGCTCTGTGTTTTGATGTCATAAATCCTAATCTAACTGTGATCTCAGTGGAAAAAACAGTCTGATTGATCCCAGAATGGGCTCCTAGAGAGAGAGTTTCTGCAGCATTTAAAGGGTGCAGCCAGCCCTCTTCTGAGTGTGTATTCAGAGGATAGAGGTGTGCACTAGCATTCCTAGCTCCTGAAGGCACCAGATGTGCATGCACCTGTCACCCCAGCACTCAGGAGGCTGACACGGGAGGATGGAGAGTCAGGCCTCAACACAGCAAGAGCAAAGCCCAAAGTTCTTCAAGGGCTTTCTCAGAGCTGGGATTTCCTGTCATTTCTCAGGCCTACCTCCGGCTTTGGTTCTTGCAGTAAGCCGGAAGTAGGAATGCTTCACATTTCCCAGATATCCTCGCCACCCAGGTGAAGAAGGTGACCTTGACAGAGCACAACTAGAGAGACTGGATTCCTCTTGCCACTCCTCAGAGCAGCAGGCAGCTGGAGAAGCCTCGGGCTGAATTTCCTTGCCTCCTCAGCAGCTGGCTGCTCCACACACTCTTTCTTAGACCTGCCACGCTGGTTTGTAAGCAAGAGGCTTACTAAGTGGCACATAGTGACCCTTTCCACATCTGGTGGAATGTCTGGGGCAAAAGTGAGGCTTTCCAAACCTGTGGGCTCTTGGCTGCTCTCAGTAACTATTCTTCCGGGGAAGAAGACAGAAATGTTTAGAATTCGGAGAGGACTTGTGTCTGCTTACTCTTTGCTTACCACATCACTACGTATCATCTGGATGGGACGTTTTTCTCATTACCCCTCACATCCCATAATGTCCCATGCTGTCACAGGGTGTGGGCTTGGAAGGGTCATTGCATTCTGACTTTGAGGAAGGGAAGCCAGGACTTGTATTAGCAAAGGGGTGCTTTCTCTTGGTTCTGAGCACTGGCCTCCCGAGAAGTGGGAGACGATGCTCTCTGCTTTGGCAATTACACGGCCTCCTGTGAGATTACAGATGCTCGAATTACAGGCAGACGAGCTGGGAAGTCAGGGGGGCCACGGCGAGTCCCGCCCTCTGCAGTTGTTGTTCAGTGTCTGGAATGCACATGTCAGAAACATGAATAGATTTGTTCAGATCGTTCTAAAATAGCAGAGATTCACAAGCTGCGTTAATTTTACCAGCTTTAACTCACCAAACACTACTGATTTTATTTGATTGACTGCATGACCACGGGCAGTCACGTGTCTTTTTATTTCAGTCTTAATGATTAATAATTTAGACAGAATAGAAAGATAAAAATATTATGTGGGAAAGGAAAGCTGCCCTCACTCCAGAGCCTCTTGTCACATGATAAGTAAGGATTCAGACACAATTAACATTTGCTCTGAAGGTTGTTAACATGCAGACATGATTTCTTTCATATAGATATTTTTGTTAAAATTGCAATGATCCAGGCTCAAAGTGTGCTCATGTATGACTTTGGATAGACCCTTTTTCAGCTAGCATTTTGCTACTTTCTCTCTTCTAACTTTCTCTGCCCCATTTCTTTCTCCCTTTCAGCCCCCTAACACTAGATATGAGATTTAAAAAGAACAGAAAGGAAAGAGATTCCTGAATAAAGTCAGGGGTCAGAAAGGGTGTAGCATTATTGTTAGACTACTTCCTGATAATTAGGGAGGGGCTTGGAGCTCTTTGAGGCATGTTTGCTCTTCAACAGCAGAATATATAATTTCTTCTCATTTCTTAACACTACTACTTAACAAACAGTGACCAACAGCAACCAACAACCAACTAACAACCCACCAACAACACCAATTCTCAGGGACCTAGCAATTATATATCCTCTGAAAAGTCCCCAGAACTGCAAATGTCACACAACCACAGAAACTATCTACAGCTGGCAAAAATACACCTCTGCTGGGGCACGAGGCAAATCATAGTCAGGTACTGCAAAGCACCCACACTTGGGATTAAAACGAAAACATATTCTTATAATATTTCTTTTTAAAGAAACCAAAATTTGAGCTGGAGAGATGGCTCAGTGGTTAAGAGCACTGACTGCTCTTCCAGAGGCCTTTAGTTCAATTCCCAGCAACCACATGGTGGCCCACAACCATCTATAGTGGGATCTGATGTCCTCTTCTGTCGTGTAGGCATACATGCAAAAAGAGTACTCATATATACATAATCTTTAAAAAAAAAAGAAACCAAAATTCTCACTACATCTGCTCCTCATCACGTTCTAGGAATCTCAAACAAGATAGTTGTTTTGTTTACAATGAACACCGCCAACCTTCAGGCCTTCCAATGATCTGGAGTTTCACCTCATCCATTTGTTATCCTGTCAGGTCCCACCCCTTCTCCAACCCCAGAGAACCAGTCTGTGATTTCCTTTAGTCCCATCCATGTGCATCTTACCTTCTGATATTCTTCTTCTAGACTCTTGTGCTTAAAAATCTACATTATAAGTTTTATTTAATAAGTCCCAACTCTGCCTCATACTGGCTTGTCCTGAAATTCTTTTAGGTGTCAAAGCCAATGACGATCCAGCTCCACCTGAGATGAGTTTCCTCAAAGATCAGGTTGTTCCTCAGTCTGCTGTTCCTCAATGTGCTGTGTGAAGCTGTGTTGCATCCCTGCAGCCGATGGCCTTGTCAGGTCACACATGACGATACACAATGACACTAGCTTACAGAACATCTAAGAATGGATTGAAGGAGCTCCATAGATCAAATGGCCTCACTGAAGGCAGGAGGGAGCTGACAGGGACATAATGGATGCTGTCCTTAGGTATGATGGACATCAATAAGCTCAGTGACTGAACAGTCCAGGGAGCAGAGCTGATTCCAGGCTAGGCAGAGTGAGATACAGATAGCAATTTCTACCAGACTTAAACAAAGAAGGAGCTGTAGTTGGAGATGGGGGTGAGGGGAAATATAGAGGGGGAAAGGATGGGAAATGTCCTGAGCCTCTGGAAGCAAATAAACTTTTTTTTCCCTCAGAATTTTTAAGTTTTTTTTGTTGTTGCTTATTACAATTTATTCACTTTGTATTCCAGCTGTAGTCCCCTTCCTCATCCCCTCCCAACCCTGCCCTTCCTCCCTCTTCTCCTCCCCTCCCCCTCCCCCAGTCCACTGAGAGTGGAAGACCTCCTCCCTTTTCATCTGACCCTAGCCTATCAGGTCTCATCAGGACTGGAAGAATTGTCTTCCTCTGTGGCCTGTTGAGGCTACCCCCCACTCAGGGGGAGGTGATCAAAGAGCCAGCCACTGAGTTCATGTCAGAGAGGGCCTCTGTTCCCCTTACTGGGGAACCCTTTTGGACACTGAGCTGCCATGGGCTACATCTGTGCAGAGAGTCTAGGTTATCTCCACACGTGGTCCTTGGTTGGAGTATCAGTCTCAGAAAAGACCCCTAGGACCAAATTTGCTTTTTCAAAACATTAGAAATAGTGCTACCTCAAGATCCAGCTATACCACTCCTAAGCAAATATCTAAAATATGTTCAAGTATACAACAAGAACATTTGTTCAGCCATGTTCATAGCAGCTTTATTCATAATAGCAAGAATCTGAAAACAACCCAGATGTCCCTCAGTTGAGGAGTGGATACAGAAATTGTGGTACATTTACACAATGGAATACTACTCAGCAATTAAAAACAAGGAAATTATGAAATTTGCTGGCAAATGGTGGGAACTAGAAAAGAGATCATTCTGGGTGAGACAGTCCAGAAGCAGAAAGAAACACATGGTATATACTCACTTATAAGTGGATATTAGACATATAACATAGGATAAACATACTAAAATCTGTACACCTAAAGAAGCTAATCAAGGAGGACCCTGGGTAAGATGCTCAATCCTGATTCAGAAAGGCAAATGGGATAGACATTGGAAGAAGGTAAAAACAGGGAACAGGACAGGAGCCTACCACAGAGGGCTCTGAAAGACTCTACCCAGCAGGGTATCAAAGCAGATGCTGAGACTCATAGCCAAACTTTGGACATAGTGCAGGGAATCTTATGGAAGAAGGGGGAGATAGAAAGACCGAGAGGGGACAGGAGCTCCACAAGGAGACCAACAGAACCAAAAAATCTGAAGCAAACAAACTTTAATGACTGGAAAAGCTGAAACTTAGGAGAGTCAGGATGGCCCCTCCCATGGTTATAGAGGCAGGAAACAGTGGCAGGAGGCACAGCCTGAGCAGCCCAGTTCCTGAGTGGAGATTCTCCCACCTGTTGAGCTGCCTGCCTTCAAGATGTGCAGAAAGCTCCGGGTTTGCAGTTTTGCAAGAGACATCACCCAAGCTGAGATGGCTCGTGGGTGGGCTTTTCAGTGATACAGCTGCCTTTGAGTCATCCCAGCTCCTGCAGGAAACCCCTTGCCCACGCCTCAGTTAAGAACCCTTAGTAAGAACTCATTGATTCATCATCAAGTTGGACTTTGGTAGATTCATCACTTTGGGCTGTCATGAGTCTCCTGACTGGGACAAGCAGATATGCATGTTTGCACACGTGTGCATGTGTGTTGTGTCTTCCCAGGAGAAGTCTCAGACAACAAGATGTCCCTCATTTTACATGAGGCAGATGAGGAGGTGGTATCCTTTATAGGTCTACTGTGTTAAAAAACTTGAAGGGCCTGATTTTTTCTGATGTGGTTTTAATCAGCCTATATGTTCATATGTTTCTGCTTGGTAAATCCATAGTGCCTAGTTTTTTGTTTGTGGGAATAAGTGTGGGTGTTGCAGCTCTAAAAAGAAAGGTATCCTGGCAGTGTGGAGTCAAGGAATACCACAAAGTCAGATTGCAAACAAACCTCACACAACAAATTCATTGGGAAAAACACAAGACAGGGGCTGTCTCTGCTTAGCCAAGAAGCAGCAAAGAACTAAGCAGGAGGCAGGATTTCTTGGGGGGCAGAGTTTTTCAGAGTGGGGATGCCAGGTGAGGTTTTAAGCTCAGGAATTGGTGGGGTTTGGTGGGCTTTCAAACCTGGACATGGGCTGGGACCTTTCACCCTACAGTATGTTGGCTCTCAGTCTGTTCCAGGTTTGGGTTGAGCAGAGGAGGTTGGTTGCTTGCCTCGCTAATGAGGTACAGAGATGTTCCGTTTCAGCATTTGTACTTAAATGCACTCAAACAGAAAACTGTTTCTAAAATGGAATCATCCAGGGCAGGCACAGCCTGAAATCTACTGTTTCACACACGGTGGAGTTAATTAGAGCAGGGCACAGCCTGCACCACACTGCACGGTTGTCTGGTCCCCTGTGGACATGGAGTTCTGCGAATGGCTCGGTTTCCCACAGCTCACAGCCTAGTATTCACCCATCCTTCTGCATGCTTTAAATGTCTCTGAATGACTTAGTGCCACCTAATAAAATGTAAATGCCACGTTAATAGTAGTTATATTATTAGAAAAGAAAAATTCTGTAGACACTTTTCCCCCAGTATCTCCCATTCACCTTTGATTGGACAGGTATGAAACTCAAAAATATGGGACAGTCAGGAGGGGCTGGCTACGTCGAGATGCCCTACTAGAAAATATGAAAGAATGGGCCCATGATTTAAGTTTTCTTGCCTTAAAGTTGTACATGCGTGTGCATGTGTGTGTGAGCAAGCGCGCGCGTGTGCACTTGTGTCTAGATGGAAGTAGATGTGTTCATCAGCGGTCAATATCATGTGTTGTTCCTCAGGTGCCATCCACCTTGAGTTCTGTTTTGAGACAGGGTCTGTCGCTGGCTGGATTAGACAGGTAGACTAGGCTATCTGGCCAGCAAGCCCCAGAGTTCCACCTGTCTCTACAAGAGAGTGGGAAATATGAGCATATGCCAACATGCCTGGATTTTTTTTTCTGATGTGGGTTCCTGAGACAGAACTCAAGTCCTGTGCTTGTAACACAAGCACTCCTCTGCCTGAGCCCTTTCCCAGTCCCATCTTAAGTTTTTGTAAGTACTTACTAAGCGCTGAGAGACCATGTAAAGGTCCGTTATCAACTGCTGGTCACTGCACCATGTCGCCCTCCTGGTGAGAGCTGCTTTGGGTGCGATTGTTGCTTGGCAGAGTGACAGGTAAGATAGGAGCTGCTTGGGAAAGGTGATTTGCCTGGACTGTGGCATCTGTGCAAACATCTTTCCTTCTTTCCAATGGCTCTAGGGGGCTTTCTGTCCTCCCACAGAGCCCCTCCAGCATCCTCTAGAAGGTGACTGGTAGAGGAAGTGATCAAAGGCATCATGGGACCAAATAATTTATTATTGCTGTATTAAAATATAAAGGCTCAAATTGATTCTAGTAACTTCCAGGAAGCACAGATGATTCAGTCACTAAGTGGCACAAGGGGGGGGGGGTGTCACCTGAGTTCCTAATTTCCTTGAAACCAGACACCCTGGTGATTCAAAGTCTAAAATTATCTCATCGTCCTAATGCATGCGGACACAGATAAAAGCAGCCGATACTGAAAGGCCTTATTAAGTGTGTTAAAACTCTAGCTCTTTATAAATGGTCAAGAAACAACAGGCCAGGGTCCCATTCTAACCAGCAAGTGGCAGTAAATCTCACCCACAGGTGTGATCCACAGTCCTTTTCTTGTGGGCCCAAGATGGTCAGGCTCAGCTCCCAGAACAAGCTTCTAGAAAGGTAAATCTTATGCGAGCTGATCCCCTCAGCTGGCCACCTTTCCTGTTATGTCCAGGCAGATCCCGCACAGCCAGTCATGTGATGTATGTAGTCACACTGTGGTTCGGTCACATTGTGGTTCAGAAATGGTGGGGATTTTTCCTTAATCTCAAATTTCAAAAGTGTACTCATTAAAAATTACTACTGTAGCAGGAGCGATGGCTCAGCCTAGAGAACTGGGGTTCAGTTCCCACGTCAGGCAGCTGACAAAAATGTCTGAATCGGTTCCAAAGAATCCAACACACTTTTCTGTCTCTGCTACAGGTACCGGATGCACACGTGCACACTCAAGCACACAGACAAACATACACAGTTTTCTAAATTAGTACTTGAATATCCCAATTGGTGTGAATGGACTTTAAACTGAGATTCTTTGATCAGGTCCACTGTGGTTTGTGATAAGCCCTGATTCTGGCTCTGGTCCAACTAAGAGAGTCACTTTCCTATGTTCTTATTTTCAGATTCTTGTAGGCATTGGCTATGAGAGCAGCCATTGTTAAAATAGAATGTCACACTTTATATGGGTCCGGTGATGTTTGTCATCAAACAGAGCCACATGATAGAAAATTCCAGCTGCTGTACTAATAGCTAACTGTTAATTAAGTAAAGGGTGCTTACACTCTTATTAAGGATTTATTTGATCACTAATAATCACTGCCACCAATTTAGATATATGACACCAAAATGTTGCTGACAAAAATATTAACTAAAAATGATGAAAAAAATGTCAGCTGGGGCTAGCAGAACATCTGGATGCAATTAAAACTGGAGACTTTCCCCTCTATAGCTTTATTGCCAAAGTTCAAATCAACCACCCAGAAACTGGCCCTTATGCTAACTCAGTGTTTATGTTTCATTAAAAATGGTTTCAGGGATTTCCATCTCTTTCTGCATGGCCCTGTTCCCATGCTTACACCATCAGTCTCAATCCACATGCCTGGGGAATGTAGCTAGCTAACCAGTGGGTCTGAAGAGGGACTCTTCTTGGACAGTAACTCCAGGTTCCTTTCTCAGACCGACAGACCCATCAAAAAACTTCAGGCTACCTCATCCTGAGAGGAACAGGAACGAGGCAATGAAAACCAGTATACAAGATCCAACAGTGAAAATATTAAAATAAAAATTGCTGTGTTGAGATTGGCTTTTAAGTGTCTAATAAATCTCTGTGTGTCATGAACATGGCTGACAGGAAGCTGTACAGTGGCTTTGTTTCAGCTTCCTGTCACTGCTGCAGGAGTCACTTCAAACAGTGCGTTAGAGCAACACAGATGCATCCTGGCTGGTCTATAAGTTGAAAGTTTAGTGCAGACATCACTGAGTCAAAATCAAGATGCCGGGCTGGGGAGATGGTTCTGTGTGTAAACCACTTGCCACGCAAGCATGAGGACTAGAGTTCAAATCCTCAGAGCCCACATAAATGCCCAGTACTCCTCCAGCAAAGTGGCCAGTAGAGACAGGCCAAGTCTCAGAAGTGCCCAAGTGCGCACCAACAACGAACAGCAAAGACACTGTCCTGAAGAAGGCAATAAGCAAAGTGAGGAGCCGCGTTCAAGGTTTATATGTGTGTCATGGCATGTACACACCTGCACTCTCACACACAAGCATGCACACATATTTGTGAATACATTACACACACACACAAATCAAGGTGTCACCATGGTGGCATTCCTGTCTGTGAGTTCCTCAGCAAAGGACATTTCTGCTACTGTAAGAAGTGTGATTTGCTCAGTTGTCAAAGGCTAGAGCCTGGCTTTGCTCTGGGTGGCTACATGACATCACTAAGAGTCTGGAAATGGCTGCGAGGCTCTTCCGTCTTTGAGGATCTGGTTGTCTCTGCAGGAACCCACCCTTGCTCCCTAGTCTTTTCCTAGAAGCTGTCAGCAATCGCAGCTCATGCCCTCACCCTCTGTCTCCACGTGAGCTCACTTGTACTGTCCAGGATAGACCTTCCACTTCAGAGCCTTAGATCCTGTAATGCCGTGCCATGCTGAGGTGGCATGGCTCCTCATAAAGGAGATGTGTTCCCTGGTATTAAAAAGTGGGCATCTCTGGCGAGTACATGCTGCCTCTCAAAACTCTCTCTAGAGTCCCAAGGCGGAAGATGTCTGCATGTCAAGCGTTCACCAGCAAACCTCAAGCTGTCATTCCTTCGCAACACTGCATTTTGCCTGCGGAAATGAGACAGACGTTTTCAATACATGGAGCCATAAACATGAGAGCATTCTACAAATTGCCCAAATCCAGAATGAATCCTTTGGCTAAAAAGTTTTTTATTCTTTCAATTTTCCACATGATTATTTTAGTTTTCCTGGTAAACATGGGCTCTATCCAACCTCACTGTTGTATATTATATGAGACATTAGTAATGGCTTTTTTGAAACAGCAAGCTGTTCATGGAAAGCAAAACCCTTCATTCTTCAGGCTCTAAGGACAAGGTTGGCAATGTGTACATATGCATGTGTGTGCATATGTGCATGCATCCGTGTGTGCCTATGTGTATGTGTGCCTATGTGTGTGTGCTGTGTTGGGTGTATGTGTGTGCCTGTGTGTGTGTATGCATGTGTGTACCTGGTGTATCTCTGTGTGTGGTGTATGCATGTATGGCCTGTGCTGAAGCCAGAGAAGAGTCAAGTATCCTCTATGACTCTTCACCTTATTCCCTTGAGATGGGATTTCCCAGTGAACCTTGAGCCAGGCAGGCAGCCAGCAAGCCCCAGTGATTGTCCTGCCTGTCCCCATGAGCCCTAGAATTACAGGCACCTGTGGCCACACCTAGTTCTCTATGTGAGTCTCGGGCTTGTACGGCAAAATCTCGCACACTGAGCCATTTCTCCAGCCCCGTATGTGCCTCTCAGACCCTGCTTTTCACCCTGGCTTCACTCATGGTGTGCGGACATGCATCTCCAGGCAGAGAGCAGTGTCTTGGCAGGCTCACACTTATGAACGATATTGTGGTCTGGAGACTGCGCCTGGCAAGTCCTGGGCTGCAGCCAGGGGGGCTCAGATGAGGTGCTTGCTGCTGCTTTGCAAACACACCTCGATTTTTTGGCTGATGCTCACGGGAGGACATTTCTGCCTGGGACCTGTGTGTTTGCTCATGTTTGGAAGCTCGAATGCAGCTTGGGTTGTAGTCTGAGTCCCTATGTAACCCCAGTAGGTGTGCAGAACGGCTGATGGCTCATTTTCTTGGATTTTGGCAGGATTACACTGTTCTCCGATCACGCCAGCATACTTCCAGGAGGTGCACGCCGTGTCAAGGTCCACAGCGCATGACAGGCCAAGTTTTGCCTAGAATGACTTAGTAAAGGCAGAAACAGAGCTCACTAATCATCCAGCTACACACTAGGGGCCTGGGGTCTCAGGGCCTTTGCTTCTCTTATAACACACCCCAACCCCTGCAGGAATCCACTGTGAAGCCCCCTCAACTCCACATCTTGTATGGTTGAAGCAGCTGCCAAGCATACTGTCTGGTAGCGTTTACAGTACCCTGGAGCCAGCCCTGACTGTTGCCCGCCTGTCTACACCAGGGAAGAAGCTTCCCTGGCCAAGGAGAGGAGGCATGAGGTCCGTTTCCATCATGAGGATTCTTATGAACCGTTTCCTAAAGCTTGTCACCCATCTCCTTCTCTGTCCTCAGCCACACCTGAACATCACAGCACGGCCACTCTGCCAGCACCATCTTCTGTGTGCGGTGAGCCAGCTATCTCCAGCATCTGGCTTTGAAAGTCTTTAAATACAATCATGGGATGGAGCAGCCTTGTCCGGGAATGCACAATGAGGGCTATGCACCCTCTGAACGCACTCCTCCCTGAGCAGGCTCTGGACCATAGCTTTTCCCCTCACTGCCGCCTCTGCCCATGACTACTGTCTTTGATCTAACTCTCAATTCAAAAAAAAAAAAATTGTTCTCTTTTCTTACAACAATAAACACAAAACTCTCTCTTTCCCTCCCCCTCTCTTTCTGTCGCTACACTTTAATGAGAGAGTTCTTGCTTGCCCACCCACTGACCCTGGGCCCAACACAGTGCTGGCTTCTGGGCGGTCCTGCAGAAGAGCCCTTTCTTCAAGAGTCCAGCTCAGATCTGCGCAAATCCCATGTGAGTGTAGCTGTTGTCCAAAAGAGGCCTGGAGGCACATGCACACACAGTCTGTCCTGAGGAGAGCTGAGTTTAGCAGCAAAGGGTACTATCTGACTTGTACACGATGTAACTCTGGAGCTGGGAGGCTAAGAGGTAGAAACATGAGGGTCCCTGGGAGTTCTAGGCCAACCAGGACAACGCAAAATAAAGCCCATCTCAAAAAAGAAAAAGGAAAAAGAGGGATGTTCTTTTTGGAGGTGGCTTCCCAATTGCCCAGCAAGTGCCGGTTGAATGAATTGTATAATTAGTTCGAGACGCCCCTCCATTGTGTGTTAACGCTCATCGTCCTCCACACCACTTTCTTACTTTCTGATTAAACACCAAGAACTTGCTTCCAATGAAGTGAGAACACTGAAGGGGTGGGGGCTGTCCAAAAGGTTCGGCAAGAAGTCCCTTGCAGGGCTGGCCATGCAGCTCAGCGGCAGAGCTTGCTTGTGCGTGACCCTGAGAACATCCGTCCTGCCCCAGGCCTGAGAGGGTAAGGAGTGGCCTGGTTTGCTCGCTCTAAAATTTGCCAGTGTTTTCCTATCTGCATAAAAAACACAAGCGCACTTCTCATCGGAAGGAAACCCTTGCTGTTCTGATGACGTTTTTCAGTGCTGGTGACTATGAGCCTGGATATAAATGTATTCTAACTGCTTTCTAACAGTCACCAAGTAAGCCTTCAGACTGTGTAGTTAAATGAGTGCTTTCATGAATGTGGGTACAAATAGCCTCTTAAAGCCTCCGGAATAGATTGTTGGAAATTAAATTGTTGGGTGAAGGAACATGCAGCTTTAAGGCTTTCAACAATGTCGAACAAACTGTACCGAAAACACCGGCACGATGGAACACTTCCACACCTCTGTGTAATCTTTGCCAAAAGCTCGCCTTCTAGAGAAGGCACCTTGTTTCAAAATGAAGACTCTTCCCCAAAGCTTCTGAGTCCCTGGCGGCAGGGAGGGGTGCCTGTGGACCCTCTCACCTTGAGCGCCAGTGAGCGGCTGCGTGTGCCCTCACCTCACCGGTGAGCAGGTGACTCGGGAGCTGCTGGCTCGTGAGTGATGGCGGGAATGAGCATTCAGCCATGTATGAGGTCTATCTTAGCCACCGTTCTACTGCTGCAAAGAGACACCATGACCAAGGCAACTCATCTTATAAAAGCGTTTAATAGAGGCCAAGCTCCCAGTTGCAGAGTGTCAATCCATTATTAACATGGCAGGGAGTGGGGCATCTGTCCACAGAAGAGCCACACAGCTGCTGGTTGCTGTGTTTGCTGGGCACTCTCTGGGGGAAGAAGGAAGACATACAGGCATGCTACCTGCCTCCAGGGAATTTTGTCGGAACGGGGACTTTATATGTTTCCAAGTGTGCATGATAGCGTATGGCACGTGAATTCTAGTCAGAGGCAGGAAGTATGAGCTCAATGTGCCCATGTTCTTAAAAAGTTTATTTATGTGTACATGTGTTCATCCCTCCGTGTGTCCATGTGTGTGTGGGTAGGGGGGTGGGGGGAGTTCAGGCACACATGTGCCACGGGCTCGTATAGAAGTTATAGGACAACTTTTGGGGGTCAGGTCTCAGCTGCCACCTGGCTGAGGTGCATGCTCTGCTGTTCCTGCCTGGCTGCCCACTCCAGCCTCTATGGCTGCTCTCCTGTCTCCTCCCACCTGCTCTTAGGAGCATCTGGGGCTGCAGGTATCTGAGTTCTGGGGTGGAGCTCAGGCCATTGGGTTTGCAAAGCAAGCGCTTCTGCCAGATGAGCTCCAGATGACCCCACCACCTAGCACTCCCTAGAGCAAGTTTCCTCATATCACTACTAAGGTGAGCTCTTGTCACAAGGCCAGCCAGCCTCTCTAGAGCTGGCGTGGCTTTCAATTCTCTTAAGGAGACCTTTGGGACTTGAGGATGATCCAACCAGAAGAAACAGTCAAACGCACCCTCTCTTTTTTCAAACTTATTGTTTTGGGTCAGAATTGCCATAAAACTTTACTGCAATAGACAAGTACAAGTACGGTATGCTCCATAAAGTAAGGGGGCGGGGGGACCCAGCATTTCTGAGAATAAAAGTACAAAATAGTTGGATTAATCCTAAGAGAAAATTCATCACCTAACACATTGTTTTTCAAATGAACTTCATCCTTTGAAAGAATTTCTGGAGCAAGTTTTGAAGAAACTGTGGCCATCCAGAAACTCCAGATGAGTGTTCTTTGGAAATTTTAAATGCAAATTATTGCTTGCTTCTAATGATGGTCTTCAGTGGGGAGGAGTACTGTCCAAGTGGCTTGGAGAAGACATGAGGGACACAGCTAGTGTTCTCCATATGGCCTTGGGATGCCCACGCTCTCACTCTGTAAGACAGCTTTCTTAAAAAAGAATCAGCTCAATAGATTCTTGTTGCTTTTTTTTTTTTTTTTTTTTTTTTTTTTTAGCAGAAAGATGATCTAGGGAAAGCAGGCTTGACAACTCGGCTCTGCTTCCCACCCTTCCTTAAGCAAAAGCATAAATGAGTACCGTCAGTGCCATGCTCCAGGCACCACAACACCTTTCAATTTCCCAAGAGATTCAGTTATCAAAAGCCTAGTTATCCTAGCGACCACAAACAAGCACAAGCACGGCGCTAAAGGGTAGCTGGACCATGTCACCTCAGTGCCCATCAGCAGAGTTGTCAGGGTGCCCCAAGAGAGCAAACTAACAGAATATGTGCATATAGGTGTGTGTGCGTGTGAATGAATATGTGGTTATGTATGTGTGGGTGTATAATGTGTATGTGTGTATGAATGCAAGCATATGTGTGTATATGTATACATGTAAATGTATACAAATGCATGCATATATGTGTATGTATATGTATGTGTGAGTTTATGTACATATGCAGTCATTTTCATGGCTAACATATGGAATGAGATTTGTTTTCAGAACTTATTTAAAATTGTGAAGGTCAGGTCTAGAGCAATGGTATGCTGAGGGAATGTGCTGCCTGGCAGATTATCCACTAGCCACACTGATGTAGAGCCCTTGAAATGTGACTAATAAAACTAGAAACTGAATTGTGGGCTGCAGAGATGGCTCAGTAGTTAAGAACGCTTGCTCTTACAGAGGAATTGTTTGGTTCCCAGCACCCACGTCAGTGGTTCAAAACTGCCTGGAACTCCAGCTTCAGGAGATCTGATACCCTCATTTGGCCTCTATGAGCACCTGCAAACAAGCACACAAACACACACACAGTCATTTGTTAAATAAAATGAATTGTGAACTTTTCAAGTTAATTAATCTTAATTAATTTGAATTTACCTGTGTGTGGCAATTAGCAGTTGTTAAGGACATTATGGTTTAAAGGCATTTCTCTCGTGCACGTGAAAAAAAGCAAGTATGGGATCTGTAGCAAACCACATGTCCGCTTGTGTTAGTCAGCTTTCTGCCACTGTAACAAAATTAATATGCAAAATAATCAATATACAAAGAGGAAAGGTTTATGTGGAGGTTGCAGCCCATGGTCCACTGGCTCTGTTGGTTTGGGCCAGTGCATGACATTGGGAGCACACAGGAGAGAGAGAGAGAGAGAGAGAGAGAGAGAGAGAACCACCACACAATCCCAATGTCTCCTCTAAGGGCACACCCACATTAGCCTAACTTCCTTCCACTAGGCCCCGCCACTTAAAGGTTTCCCATCTTCCCACACTAAGGATGAAATCTTTAATGCAGAAGCCATTTGGGAGACACTGGGGGACAGGCCGTAGAGGATTCTAGTCCAGCCCACTTGTGGCTCAAGCTCGCGGCTTGCTCTCTGCCATGCAAGAGGTAAGCAATAGCATTGCCTGCTTGGGGAACATCTAAAGAAGCAGGCTGTGCTTGGTTGGATGTCTACTTCACAGACGCTAGAGTAATTTTGGAAGAGGGAAAACTTTTTAAGTGTTCCGACCGATTGTCTTGTGGGGGCGTTTTCTTGATTGATGTAGGAGGACCCAGCTCTCTGTGGGTGGTGCCAGCCCTGGGCTGGTGGGCCCCGATGCCATAAGAAAGAAGGCTGAGCAAGCCATGAGACTATGGCAATAAGCAGTGGTCCTCCATGGCCTCTGTATCCATTCCTGCTTCCGGGTTCCTGCCCTGTTTGAGCTCTGCCATGACTGCCTTAAATGATAGATTCTGACGTGGAAGATGAAATAAACCCTCTCCTCTCCGACTTGCTTTTGGCCATGGTGTTTCATCACAGCAATAGAAACCCTAACTAAGATAGACGTCATCTCTCTTCCCACTCGCCTCTCTATTCTACCAAAGGAAAGTCTAGACAAGAACTTATCCATTTCTGATCCTTGTTGCTACTATGAAAAATCACTATGGACATCATAGCTTAACATGCAATACATGCCTTAAAGTTCTACAGATGTCCAGCAAGATAGGTCAGCCAGGCTCCATCCCCGTTACTTTTCTAAGGTTGTGGTAAGCCCATGGCTAAAAGCGACTCACGCAAGAAAGAGTTTCTTTCGGCTTTCTGTCCCAGAGGAAGAGAGTCCTCGATGGCAAGAAAGCATGTCAGCAAGTAGCAGGTATGGCGGCAGGAGCCGGAAGCTGAGAGCTCATGTCCTCCATTACGAGCACAAACAGGATGTGCTGGATGTGGGGTGGGAATACAGACACTCAAAGCTTGTCCACAATGACAGACTTCCCCTTGCAAGGCTATACCTCCTAAACCTTGCCAAATGGAGGCACCACTGAGGACCAGTGTCTATGGGGGCATTCTAACTCAAATCACCACACCACCTTTCATACTTACTGCCTCCTTGAATGTGGGTCAGATTTAGCGACTCGTTTCTAACTACCCAATGGGAATGACAGCAAGTGATTTCAAAGCAAGGTGCTGAAAGACCCTGAAGGTTCTGTGTTCCGTTCCTTGGTTCGTGCCTTTGGAGGAGAACAGTCGTAATATATAATATGTGTATATAAAGGAAATGTATCTATAGAGGCTAGTTGTGATATATAATATGTATATAGAGAGGAAATATATATATAGAAAGAGAGGGGACCAGTTTTTATATATAATATGTATATATAGAGGAAATGTATAGAGGCCAGTTGTAATATATAATGCATATATAGAGAGATAGGAAATGTATATATAAAGCCAGTTGTACATTTGATACACACATAGAGAGGAAATATAGAGAGAGAGGCCAGTTGTATACATAATATGTACATTTAGAGGAAATATACATATATATGTCATTTGTATTTATAATAGGCATATAAGGGGAAATGAATGCATAGAGGAGAGTTGTCATATCATACTCATATATAGAGGAAATATATATAATTTATAGATATAGAGAGGCCAGTTGTACATATAATATGTATATAAGAGGAAATGTATAGAGAGAGGCCAGTTGTAATATATAAAGGAAATGGGCTCACCTGTGAACACGCAGAGCATATCTTTGAATCCTAAAGACAGGCTCTTTGATCCCGATCCTGTAGACCCCGTGGAGCCTTCAAACGGCAGCAGCCAGCATGGCATGATAACAGCAGCCCCAGATGCCACCCCTGTCATCACCCGGCTACGTGTTCTCACACTCCTCACCCACAGAAACACTGAGAAGTCAGGGCTGTAGGAGTTTTGCCTGGCTTGGATGTGAAATGCCTCCCATAGGCTCATGCGTGCGGACACACGTTCCCTGGCTGGTGGTGTTGTTTGGGGAGACTGTTGAACTGTGGATTGGAAGTGTGGCTGGCAAGGGTGGGTCACTGAGGACAGGCCCTCGAAGGCTGTAGCCCAGCCCACTTCCAGGACCACCTCTGTGCTTCCTGTCTAACACTGTGTGAGCCCCCACAGCAGAGCAGCCACCACGTCGCCCCACCATGATCGACCGTACCCTCTAAACTGCAAGTCAAATAAGTCTCTTCTCGCTCAAGTTGCTTGCAATCAGGTATTTCGTCATGGAAACAAGAAAAATAATTAACATAGTTATTAAAATTACTACGTACTAAAGTTAGTACTTTGGTGAATCCTTAGGTCCTGTAGCTAAAACAAACTTGTCTGAGTATAGCTTGTTATGCGGCAACAGGAGACAAATGGTAACAGGTGACGCTAACGCCAGATGTCTAAGAACCACATTTGAAAACCTCAGCTCTGTCCTGTGTGACCAGGAGGAGCCCGGGTGCTCCTGTGCCGGTCTGAGCGCCGTCAGGAACCAGAGGAAGGTGGGCATTCCCAGACTTACGTGTTCACCATTTCATGTTCCCTCCTCGGCAGACATAGTCAATTACCACCAGTTACTCTTTTGCGGAAGTGCTTTTGCTGGGAAGAATAACAACAATATGTCAGATGATAACTGGAATCCAGAAGCCTGTTATAAAAAATGTTCTGCACATGGACCAAGAACCAGACAGGCTTAGAGAGAAGAGGAAATGATTAAAAGATGAGCCAGCCTCCCTCTCACATGCTCTTAAATCTGGAGGTGAACAAGATGAGGAGAGAAAAGCTAATAAGGAAGATGAAGAGGACACGGGCGTCCAGCTGGGAAATAATGAGAACCTGCTGCTGCTGGGGTTGTGTCAAGGAGATGCTGAGCCAGCTGCAGAGGCAGCAGGAGCTTGCGTTCTCTGGGATATCAGAATGCACCAACTGGACACACTTCCTGTCTGGTTTTCCCTGAAGATCAGCAAACTCTTTGGTGAAGATGTTTCCCCGAGGATTTCAGTCTTGTTTGCTCTCCCAGCTCTCAGATGGGTGCCAAGAAAACACACTGTGTTCCTGTAATGGGGGAGGGGAAGTTGGGGTGAAGACACAGCACCCCCAAGGCTCAGATGAGGTTGTGAGGGTGAAGAAGCAGGCACAGGGTCTGTAGGATGGCTTGCCTCCAACCTGGGCAGTACAAATAAAGCTGGCCTAGAAGCCGTATTCTGGATGCCCACCTTGACTGGTGGGACTCCCTGGCTTTATCTTACAGAAACTGCAAGCATGGCTTATGAGGCCGTTCATACGATGTCAGGCTAGTTTGGAGAGAGAGGAGAAGAGTAGTCATCTCTGGATAGTGCTAGTTAGGAAAGGTGATAACAAAGGGAGATGTGAAGTTTGGGGGTGATGGATATTCCTCATAGTGACTGTGTTTATGTTTGCACACACCCCACACATTTGAACAGTATTCTTTACATTTCATTTTTTTGTTTGTTTTCATTGAGGGGCACACATGTGTGCCAACAGAGGATAACTTGAAGGAGTGAGTTCTCACCTTCTACCATGTGAGTCTGGGGAACTGAATTCATGTCATCAAGGTTGACAGCAAGTGCCTTTACCTGACCAGCCCTGTAGCTGGCCCTGAACAATCTATTTTGTACCTTGTGTTGCATATAAATTACACCTCAACATTCCTGGTCTCTAAAGCACATGTAACGGGGTTATCGGTGTTTGTGGAAAAGCTGAGGCATCAATGAAAGAAGGACTAGACTCTTGGATTCATTCCTTGCAACGCAAAACATGAGCTAGCTGAATGTGATAGGAAGCCGACTCACCCTCCACGTCCATTTGTGAGCAGCCTCATCCAGCTCTGTCTGAACCTGGGGGAACCTGTGACTGGAGCTGTTTTTGCACAGGGGTAGCCCTCAGCAGCAAGAGCAGAGCCACATTGAGCAACACTCCTCAAGCTGTGAGGAGAAAACCGGAAGTCTCTGCGATTCATTGAGCAAGGGGCAAAGGGGGAAAGCTTGACAGCTGTAGCCCTCTTCATCCATCGATGGGGCAGGTGGGGTGTCAGGGGACTCTAGGGGAGAAATGGAAGGCATGAAACTGCAAATGAGGTTTCAGGATTCTCCAGAGGAAACCCCAGCAGATTTTCTAATACAAAAAGACTTAGAAATGCAAAGGAATTCTCACTGCATCTTATAAACTGAAGGGCATAGGGAAAATGGGCTGGCTAAGGTTCTAGTTACATTCGTCTACAGCTCACTGGTTGACTTGTCCCCCAGGCTCCCCTCCTAGGAGAGGACTACACCTAACCCGGGGCCCATGTTAGTCACTATGAGTGGGATCATTGCTTAGGCGTTAGACAGATTGTGCCCAGCCTGGAGCTCATTCAGTGGTGGAGAGATGGGTGAGAGAATGGGACAGACACTGTACTCAGTGTCCCAGGAAAACCAGACCATTCGCTGCTGCCTATAGATGAGTCAGTATAAATAGTTGTACTGTTTTAAGGATGATTTTATTTTGCATTAAAATCATAGCTGCATAGCAAATCACATATTTGTTTAATAATAATAAATTTTCCCAATCCAATGGGAAAAGGATCTAGAATCCTTTCAGAATGCATTTCCTCAAATAAGTGTCACAGAGCAGTGAGGCCCAAGCCCCAGGTGCCTGAGGATCTGCTTTTGGTATTTTAGTTTTGTCCATAAGAATCTGGATGAAGCTGGTTCCATGGTACAAGGGTGAAAATCAGACCTAGACAGCAAAAGTAGCCTTGTGGGAAAACTGAGGCTCAGAGACACGAACAGACTCACTGATACACGAGTTAAAACAATTGGATTTAAATCTGAGCATCTTTATTTTCTACTCTGGTTCTTCCTCCAGAATACACGTATCACTCTTCTGCGGAAAAATCCAAGAAAACTGGTTATGCCAGTGAATGGTGTGATAGCTAGTCCTACGCGTCACGGCTGGGCCGTGGTGCCTTGGTTCACGGTAAACACTGTTTGTTTGGATGTTTTCATGAGAGTGTTCCGTTTCACTGGGCACTGAGTAAAGCTGTTCTCTACTGTATGAGCCAGCAGTGTCCCTCACTCAAAGCTCTGAGCAGAACGTTGTGGCTCCTGGGGTCCTCTTCCCTCACATGCTCCCTGCTTGTCTTCAAGGGTGGCTCCTTCCGGTTTGTCAGCAAAACACCTTGAGGTTGACTGCAAGCTGAGGTGTCCAGTTACTTCAGCGATTTGGCTTTGAACTCAACAGGTCCTCCACAGTTATGTGGTCCAATTAAATGACTTCAACCTACCCAACTATCTATCCTGGTTTTTTCCTCCTTCCCTGCAGACCCCAGTGCATACAGATGGTGGTTCACTTGAGTCTACTTCTGAGATAGTTATGTTCGTCCTGAGAACTGGGTTGTAGTTATTATTGCTTCATAGTGAGCAACACCAACACCTGGCTTGAAACAACTTTGCTATTATTCCTGATGAGTCTTCAGGTGGGGCTGGGCCCAGCTGACTGGTTCTGACTGGTTCTGCTGGTCTTCCCAGTTTGCTTATTTGGGGACGCTCAGCTGGATGGGCTACTGGTTGCTAGGCTCCTGCTGGTGTGCTAGCAGGCTGGACTTCTCTTTTGTGGTGTAATCTCAGGGTCTCTCCCCCAAATGCTCCTCCAGAGGTCTCTCCAAATTCTCCTAGGGCTCCTTCCAGGGCAGTTTAGGGTACTGAAAAGCCCATCAGCTTCGAGGCTTTGCTGAAGCATAAGATCCAAACCAGGACAGTGAAACTTCCGCTGCCATTTATTGGTCAAAATAAACCACCCCAGATTGGAGCATTCTACCCAAGAGCCTGAATTCCAGAAAGCCCAGTTCACTGACAGCCACGATCTTGTTTTAGCAATGCCACTGCCAAACACATCACTAAGCAACAGAACTCCTCAGTTCTGTCACCGCAGAGGAGAAACTGAGGTCCACGAGCAGAAACAATGGATGATGTGGCTGTGGAAGCCAGAGTGCTGAGACAGATGACCTCTGGACCACGGATATCAGTGCATGTCAGTAGCATTCGCTTCGTCTTCTCACTCACTCTTACTATCATCCATCGTCTCTATTCTCGTCCTTTTGGTCTCCCTGTCCAGATTAATCCTTGACTCTTATCACATGATTGATTGTAGTCAGAACCTCAGTAAAAATAGGGACTGGAGGAGTATGGTAATTAACTGAGCTATTACCCAACCATTTCTTCTACTGGGTATTAATGCATTCATTCTTTCACTGCAAGAATTGGGTAAAATTGGGGGTTTTGGATAGTCCATCTTAAGGCTCCTTAGCCCTCCATTTGGCTTTCCTGCCCAGCCTGTTCTGCAATTTCAGGCAGACAGCACATTACTGCATACCTGTGAAGGTCCTCCAGAGCCTCTGGGACCATGGAAGGGCAAGCAAGCTCACAGCAGTTTGGTGACTCCAAGGTAAGGGAAATCCGAGGCTGTGCTAGCAGCCACCTGGGCCACACACTCTGAGCAGCTTGAGTCACAGGGCAAGAGAGAGGTGCTAACCCCAATTTCCCCAGGACTCCAAGCCAAAAGTTGCCCTGGATTAGCTTCTCAGCTGGGCCTCTGAGGCATGAGGAAGGAAAGCTGGATTTTAAGGAATATATGCATGGTCGCGTCATCCAAGGGGATACACGCCAAGATTCTCAAACACAAATGTTGCCCAGGACTGGATGGATAGACCTGGTATTTCAAAGAATGGAATGAGCACACAAAGTGGCCAGGAGCTTTATTCAGAAGCAAAGTGACAGGAGAGAGGAGACCCATAGCAAACGAGGTGTGGGCTCCTCGAGGAGATGTGTCCTAGGGTCCTAGGTATTGTTCAGTGCATGCTTTTATGGACTCCTTAGATGTTAAGGCTGTAGCATGGATGGTTCTCTGTTTGATGGACAGGCTTGGGATAGGTAAGCTTTTATCTATGGTACCTGTCCTTTTCCACAATGCCTCTAATTTTAATAATACGCTCAACAAGTTATGCATGGGTATTAGAGGGAAGGTGGAGGGGTTTCCCTAAGAGCTCACTCAAAGGATGCAATCTGCCTTACTGTGCACACACCCTGTCCTAATTAGCATTAACTTTAACTTGATGGGAGGGTGGGACCCAGAGTAGAGGAAGGAGGGGCTAAGTTTGGGATGTAAAGTGAATAAACAAAATAAAAATAAGCATTAAAAACCTATTAACTTGACACAGCATAAAACCACCTTTAAGAGTTGCAGTTGAGTATCAGTCCTTGTCTGATTGGCTTGTGGGCTTATACATGGGGCATTGCCTTGTGATGGGTATCATTCCCTGGTGCTCATGGGTGATGTAATGGAAAGCTAGCTGCACATGGGCCTGTGAGCAAGCCAGCAAGCAGGGTTCCTCCATATGCCCAACCTCTGGATCCCTGCCCTGGCTTCCCTCATGAATAACTACAACCTGCAAGATGGAACAAACCTTTCCTTTCCAAAGTTGCTTTTGGACATCACAGCAACAGAAAGAAATCTCTGAGACTCAAACTGGATCAGGCTGGATCAAGCTTCTGCTTTTAGATCCCAGATACGTTCTGGGATAAGCTTGGATAAAAAACTGACCACAAGAGGGGAGTTACCAAGGCGTTGTTAAGAGAAGTGCAACTTATTTCATTCTTTGAAGTGGAGTGAGCACGCACCTCATTGTGGGTGGGAGTGCCATGTTCCTAGATTCTAGGCTAACCTCTGTCAAGTGGACTCCCAGCTCACAAGGCAGTCCCTGTGCCTGCCTGCTTTACAAGCGGTATATCACAATAGCTGACCTAATAGTCCAAGCATTACTGAGCACCAGACCTGGGTGAGATCGGCCCAGGCAGCTCCAGTTTAACCAAGGCCTGGGAACCACGTGTAATTCAAAACTTCCAATTATTTATTTCTGAAATTTTGATGTAATGTTCCACACCGTGGTTGATTATGGGTAACTGAAACTTTGGAAAGCAAGGCAGTAGGGACAGTCTTGGATTTGGTCTCTGAGTCACAGTTCCAGGAACAATGCCGTGTGAGACACGAGATGATCAGGCCTTCTGGGTCAGGATGCATTCATCAGAAGGAATAGGTCAGTGAGATGGGAGAGGTGCTCTGGGGAATGAAGCCAGCCTTCCAGAAAATGGCAGCTACAGTGTATGCTTCCCATGTGACAGGGGGCTGCTGGACTGCAATGTAATGGCAACATGGGCAGAGCAGAGCTCCACATGGCTCCCAGTTCCTTCAGTAAAGCCTACACCCCAGACTGATGGACAACCAGGTCCTGAGGACAGAGCCTTGCGACAACGCTAGTGTCCTTACAAGGGGACACAGAAAGGAGGCACCGTCTGTGAGCCCACAAAAGGATCCACAAGGCACAGAGTCATCAGCATCTTGATTTTTGATTTTCCCGTCTTTGGAACGGTGAGAAATAAGTGCTTTTGCAAGTTACTCAGTTTGTAGTGTTTTGTTATAACACTTCAAATATAGTAACGTAGTTTGCATGATCAGACATGCTGGGCAGACAAAGATATGGGCTAACTAGAACCGTGCTATGAGTCTGGAATGACTTAAATTTTATAGTCCTTGGCCTTCCTATCCCACCTGACTCTATAGCATTCCTAAGCAATAGGCGTTGCTGTTTATATTCTCCTCGTACAGAACCTGAGGCCAGAGAGGTTAAGTAAGCCTCAAGCCAGTCACACAGGCAGTTAAGGACAGGACTGCGCCTTGCTACCCAACAGTCAGGTTTCAGGAAGCCTGAAAATGGGGTGGCCAGGAGCCTCCTCGCCAAGAACATGTTTGGAGCCAAGTCAGAAAAAGCAAAAGGGCCCTAACTAGGCCCACCTGAGAGTGAAGGTAGCTCTGAGCCACCTGGCAAGGAGTAACCAAGATCGCTGTGGTGGACCTGAGGGCAGAGGGCCATTCCTTCCTTTTTGGGATACCAGACGAAGGAAAGGCTTGAGGAACCCGCAGCACCACATCCTACGGAGGCTCCCAGCACAGCACCATGGCAACCAAACTGAGAGCCAACAGCAGGAGCCGCTGTAGTGCAACCCACAGGACTAACAGGGATGCTGCCCATTGGCTGTGCGCCAGGAGTTACACCAAGCCTTCCTGCAACCATCCAGCCCAAGGAGGAAGGAACCATCACACACACGATAACGATGAAGAAACAGACATGGGAGGTGACCCATCCCACCTAAAAAGAGAGAGGAAGTCTTCGAGCAGTGCCTCGGACTCAGTGTGCTGTCTCACACCACAGCCACACCACCATGCCTGCATCTCCCCAGACTCCCAAAGAACACGCCTACCCACGAGCGAGGGCATGAAGCCTGGCCCACAGAACAGGGGCTCTTCCAAGGAGGAGATTTTCATTCTTGCTGTTCACTAGTCTAACTCGAGCTTCTAAATCAGTGCCAGGCACTTGGTCGGCGTGTGATAGACACTTTGTTGAGTGAAGTAAAGAATAGAAAGCCACCAGGGAGGCCAAGCAATTGCTCTACACACGGCCTTGCGTGCCTACACTCGGCATTTTCTCTGTGAAACAAAGCAGTTTGTCTCTTCATGTCACCTGGAATAGAGTATGACTGGCCACTGAGATCCACCTTAGCCCTGCATGTTTCACACATGCTAGGGGAGTGAGGTGACGGTTCCTGGTCCTAGAAAGCAGTCTTCCTGGGGGAGACCTGGTCGAGCTGCCTGGTCCCTATCACAGTGTCTCCTGCAGCAGTGTCTCAGGCTCCTCTGGCTCACCCACAGAAGACCAGTGCCTCCCTTCACCTGGTGGAAGAGGGCTTGTGGGATTTCCATCCTTCTGTGTGCCACAGATCCTAAGCTTCCTTATAAATGTTAAAAAATTCAAGTGCTGCGTCCATGGAGGCCGGAGCTGCACAGCTGCTTTTGCTGTCTCTCCTCCAGCCTCCACCCGGCTGAGGTTGGCTGGGGCGTTACCTGCCGAGGTGTGGCACGGAGGTCAGGGACGTGGGCTCCAGTAGAGCTCTCCCGAACCAGAGAGGGCTATGCTGTCTGCAGGGATCAGACTGAGCGAACTTGTTTTGCTCTCAAGACAAATGAGCAGCTGAGGGCTGTTTTTCTGCTTGCGAATTCTTGACATTTCTTTTTGTCAAGCTCTTAAGTGAGTGACGTTGGTACTGCCCATCTTGGCTGGCACTGCTCAGGGCTGCTTAATGAATAATGGAATGAGATCGAGCTGGTGAGCGAGGCCCCAGAAAACCCTGACTCATAGCCTTCCATACATGCTAAACAGCAGAAGCTCCCTGCGGTCCGAGTTCACACTGAAGTCTGTCACCTTAGAGCACAGTAGAGTGAAATGTGGTTATGACGTAGCAGGCTGACTTGTAGCATGGTACAGTGTAGGATGACACAGTGTAGAATAATGTAATCATAGTATGGCATGGTATGGTGGAGCATGGTGTGGGTAGTATGGTGCAGCCCAGCGTACTCTAGTACAGTATAGTCTAGCACAATGGGCTATGCGTGGTGTGGTACAGGTTAGTGTGGTTTAGTATAGTATAATATGGTTCAGTGTGGTAAAGATGTTACGACATTGCGTAGTGTAATATAGAACAGGTGGCATGGTGTGGGGTGATATGGTCTAGCATAATACAGTAGATTATGACAGGAAGGTTGAAGGCGGCATGTGATGGAGTGGAATGTGGTACAGTGTAGTGTGCTGTGCCGTGGCACAGTATGTACAGTACAGTATAACACAGCAGAGGCTGGTGAAGCATGTAGCATGGGATGGGGGTGTTGTATGATCTAGTATGGCATAGCATGACATCATACCATGTGGAATGGGAAAGCACAGCACAGCCAACCCAGGCACAGTCCTCTGTAATACCCCTTACCTAAGCAAATGACCTAGGCTGTGAATGAAGTCAAGTCGTCACTGGGCCCTTCCCTCTGAGCTTGCCCACTCACCTTGCCTCTGGCCTCAGGGCCTGGAGGAATCGGGGCCAACCAGTAGAGATTCAGGAGTGCAGTTCTAAATGCACTGCATTGATCACCAGCAAGGGTCCAAGAAGGCAAAGGCTGCATCTGAACTTGCAGAGCAAGCTTAGAAGCAAGCTGAGCACCACATTTCTAGCGTGAGGCCTCCTTGTCTCTCCGTGAGCCTGCTAACACAGAACTGAGGGATGCACGGTACCACACAGGAACGTGGACAGTGCCCCTCTCCTGCTTGAGGACTCAGCCAGCTGCTGGGTGAACAGATGTCCACTGATGCCCACACTGGCACTGTGTGCTGTGTGTATAGCTTATGCTGAAAGAGCTTTCATACGAGCCCAGACTCCAGGATGGGTGCCCCCTCCCTGTGCCAACTCAGACATAAAGACATGGCAGGAAATGAAGCTGTCACTGGCTGGCTTTGTTTTTCACTCTCTAAGGGACTCTTAGTCTCCAAACTGTGCCTTTCAGTGGCACAATAGAGGCAAACAAGGCCCCCTCTGCTTCAGCATGTGTCATGCAGATCAGGGTTATGACTTGGAGCCACAGCCTAGACATGAATTTAAACACAAAGGCTTGACAAGCCAGAGAGGCCTGTCTTGCCCCAGCCATCACAGGCAAAGTGGAGACCACGTGCTTGCTGTTCTAGCAGCTTCCAACACCAGCAGACTATTAGTCTAGAAGAAAGAGAGCAATACTGTGCCCCTTCATGTGGAATGGAAACCTCCTGTGAGACAGGGAAAGAAATAGGACACTATGAGCCCCCATCTCTGAACATCCTCACGTCAAAGCCCTGCTTTCCTTACCTCAGCTTCCTTTTTCTTTAGCTTCAGCAGCCTGAGAAACGCTGGCCATGTACAGAGTCACCCAGTGTTTCTCTCGCCTTCTCTCCTGTCTGTCCTGAGAACCCCATGCCAGGGACAGACAGAGCACTGTCCCCCTGCTTCCCTGGGCTCCCTTCCCTCATGTATCTCCTTTCTCCTCTACCTCCCCCATACCTTTCCTCCACCCTCTTCCTGGTGCATGTCACCCTATGTCCAGAGGAAAGTCACATGGAGACTTTGGCTAGAACATTTAGAAGTGCTCAGAAATCCTAAACACTGGACTTGGCAGCGCCTACCAGGGAGAACAGAGAATCTTCTTTCTGGGCAGGCAAGATGGAAGAAGCCTTATTAGGTCATTCAGGCTGAGAAGGGCGTCAGCCTCATCCTGCTGCTCACAGGCTGGGAATGAGGCTCCTGGTGCTCTCCTGTCCATTTCTGTTAGCTCCTAGCTCCCCTATCATCCCTTTAGAGGAATCCGTTCTCCTCCAATGACCAACCAGGGCACCTAATTCTCTTCCAAACCTGGAGAAGCCCAGAAAATGACTCCCCACCCCCAAACGAATCTGCTCACCTCCATCTTCCCAACCTCCTGACCTCTTGCTTCTCCCCAACACTCAGCATGCTTTCCCAATCCTTATAGCTTTCTCATTTACCACAGTCCTGTTTGTCTGTGTCCTACAGTGACATAAAACTGCCTGGCCAGGCATTGGCTCTGTCTGGCTCAAGTACAGTTTCAGTAAATATTTACTGAATGAATGTCTTATGCACCAAGATAACCCTTGAGTCCATAATCTCTCCCCATGCTTCTTACTCTAGCCATGTCTACACAGAGAACCACCCCATCAGTCAAGGATGAGCATGTGACCCTTGCCATTCCTCACATTTCTCTGGCTTTACTCCTTCCATCTTCATGGACCAAGGAGGCTGCTCTGACTAACTCCTGTTCTCAACTTCCTTGTGCCATGGGCAAGTAGGTCCCAAATTCTGTAAATGATTGTCACAACCTGGGAGGCTGAGCAAACATCAGCAAAACAACCCTAAGCTGTGCAGCCCGGGAGCTCTGAGAGCATCTGTTCCAGTCAGGGTCTGGCATCCTACCTCTGGAGCAGACTCTTCCAGCTGGTGTCTCCCAGTTTCAACCTAGAATGTTTGCCGTGGGCTAGTGTTTTGAATATTTGTTCTCGGGCTGTTGTCTTTCTTTTAGGAGGTTTTTGGGAGGCTGTGTGTTCTTCAGGAGGTGGGACTTGGCTGGCAGAAGGAGGTCGCTAGGGGTGCTTTGGAGGCTCTACCTTGGCCCTTGGTCCCGGCCTTTCTACTTCCTAATCCACCAATGTGTGAACAGCCACCACCAGACATTGCACAGGCATGTGCTGCCATGCCTTCTCTGCTATAATGTGTTGTGATGCCCTGAAATCACAGACAAAGTCTAATTGTTTTCTTTTACATAGAAGAAAACACTGTTGTCAACTACATAAAAGAAACCCGTACCTGTCACCTCCCACCTACCAGAACTGTTCCTTCTGACAAGCTAAGCATGGAGATGGAATAGTACTTGACATATCACCTCCAGGAGCAGGTGTACTTTCTCTAGGCAAGTTGGGTCCAGCGAGTGGGTACCTGCTGGGAAACTGTTCATAGCTAGAGCACCAGGGGCTGGTCAACCAGACAGCCTGGATCTTCCTTCTAAGAGCCTATGCGTACTTGTTCACATTGTTAATTTGTATTTTCTTATACCATAGAATAACACATCATTACAGAAAATGCTGTTCTTAAACTACACTTTAAGGAAACCAAGAGAACTGGGGAAACAACTCAGTAGTAGAGCATTGCCCAGCATGCCCTAGACCCAGTGTCTTGTCAATTCCTGTAATACAACACACACACACATACACACACACACACACACACACACACACACACACACACACACACACACTCCCCATAGTATTTAAAGACTGTTAGCTCGTTAAGGGTAGATATTTCTGTATACATTTTATACTTTTTCATTTTTCTCTTTGGTGTAGTCTTTATTACCATTTTAAAAATTTTCTCTTTTAGAAAAGAAAATTTTAATCCATTCTTTCCATTGCATGGAGACATCCTGAGGACAGGACCTGTATGTGGTCCAAAAGAGACACCTAGCCAATGCTGTTGACCAAACTGACTTCAGGGTCATCTACTTTAAATGGCAGCACTGACTGCCAGTGACTACCAGGACTAAAAGAGCCTTTTTTTTTTTATCCGAATGCCTTCTCTTCCCTTTGCCTAAGGGCCATAATTCCATTGTGGGAATATTACCACTGAACCTCCAACTCTATTACAGAGGAGAAAACTGAAATCCTAGGAAGATGTCACTTTGTTAACAGAAATACTTGGAATTGCAAGCACACACTATTTATATGGACTGGGAGGATTTAGGAGCACAGATTTGGGCAAAAGTGGGGACCCAACTAAAAGTGGGAATCCAATCAAATCCGTAAATATGGAAGAAGGACGCACAGTCAAAAATGATTTTTCCCTTCCAAGTTATTTCTAAGAGCTGAGCATTTCTGATTTGAAATTGCAAATTACCTAAAATATGACAGTGTTTGAGTACCAACATGATGGTGCAATGGAAAAATTTGTCACTTGACACCCTGTGAGGGACTGTGACCACAATACACTAAAACCTTGAAGACAGTTCCCTTCAGGTGATGTGTGGGCAGCAAACACAAAGCAGAAATGAGTCGGTGTTTACTCCCAAGGCTTATTCCCTGGGTGTTTCTCTATTCTTGAGGGAAACCCTGCATCTGAGACTTCTGCCTTCAAGCATTTTTATTAAGGGTGCTTATCCTGTGCTTAAAAGGTAATACTGAGGCCTCTCCCCCAATTTCTGGTCCTGATTACCGGTGGGGCCCAAGAATTTAAGGTAATAGGACTGGACCAGAGTCGGAGATTCGTTGATCCTAAAGTACACGGCAATTACCAGTGTAGCTTAGAAAATACAGATGCCTTGGCCCTACATCCAGAAATCCCTATTTAAAAGGTCTCTACAGGCCAGACAGTTGCCCCGGCCCCCATACTCTCCAGCAGACTTTAGCCTGAAGCAAGATTTTGTCTGAGTCCCTTTTTAGTTCTAAATTCAGGTTCGGTATAGTTTGGGAACCAAGATGCCTTGTATTTGGTTAATTCTCATTGTCAAGGTTGCGCCACGTCTACAAGCATGCAAGACTGGCTTTCATGGCGTATGCAGGTGAGCACAAGTACGCGTGTAGCTGGTCTGCACTCACAGAGTGCTGGACGTTTCTCTGACTCTGTCACAGAGTCCAGTAATAATGCAATTCACTCCTGGTACTTCATCTACAGGTTTGCCAACAATAAAGAGATGTGATGGGAGCAAAGACCCCCCTAGTGAGTAAATGTGTGTGTGTGCACGCGTGTGTGCACAAACGTGTGCCATGGGTCCTGTGTGGCAGTCAGGGAACAGTGCTCAGGAGTCCTCTCCTGCCCTCCTGTGGGACCTGGGGATCAAATTCATATTGTCAGGCCTACATGCAAGTGTCTCTACGTCTATTTGCTGAGCCATCTTGATGCCCCCATGAGGCCTTTATTGATTTATCCTGAGAGGACTGGATCTACTTTATGATGAAGGCCCACCCATAACTCACGCATTCCGTAAAACACTGCATCTGGCAGTCATGAGGTTGTCTCTTTTCTCTGCTAGAAAGTCTTATTGGAAAGTCATCTTAAACAGGAGCTGGGGGAAAGCTGGCCCTGGAGTAAGAGTGAGTGCAGTCAGGGGCTGGGGAGGTGGTTCAGCTAGTAAAATGCTTGATGTAGAAGCACCATGACCTAAGAGCTGATCTCTAGGCTCACCTAAAAAGCCAGGTGTGGGAAGGCAGAGGCAGGAGGGTACTAGATACACGCTAGTCAGCCAGCTTAACCAAACTGGTGCTCTTCAGACTCAGTGAGAAACTGCCTGAAGAAAAACAAGGTACAGAGCCTCTACATGCAAGCACACACGTGTGCACCGCCCGTACCACACACAGAGTAAATGTGATCATAATTTACCACACTGCCGAGGCCTGTAAGCTTCATTTCCGTGTGTTAATATAAGCTAACAAAGGCAACTTCTGTCATCAGTGAAGGCTGGAAACCTCCGGGTGCCTCTGACCACTGTGGAGGACCCCTTGTAGCATATGCCTACCAGAGCCATCGCGACACATAAACACACACAGGAGAAATGAGTCACTTTCTCAGGAAAATCAGTCTTATAAGCACTTGGCATTTCTTCTCCATTCCAGCAGGCCTCCAAATACTCAAGAGTTTTCTCAAGTTGTGGAAATGTAGACATTCTCGTGTTTCCTGGGGAAGTGTCCATTTCACAATTGTCTTTGCCTAAAGACACGGGCATCAACTGCTCTTTGCTCATTTGCTGGCAAACTACCACCTATGACCTCAAACTCCATCTGATTCTCATCAAATACGTGCTTTGTATATAAAGGGGAGCCAAGGCAAGCGTCCACAGGGTCCTCACCTTTGCAGGTGCCACGTTGTGTGTGTAAAAAGGAGTGGGGATGCTCCTTTCTGAAAGTGGCCAGCTGTCACAGCTGCTGGAGGTTTCACGAAGGAGTGTGTGTAAGAAGTCAGTCCCTGGGCCATCTCCACATCTCATCAGCTATCAGTAGGAGACACTGAACAGTGCAGGCGTTGAAACATCTGAAACAGCCTAATCCAGAAAAAGGGAGTAAGGACATGAGCTTGCTGCACACCTGAACATATGAAAAGTGAGTCAATTTTATTCCAGTTGCATTGCAGGCAAATGAGAGACTGTTGTTGCCAATGTGAAAAGCCTTATCCAGGCACAACAAAGCCTATTGATTTATTACAAATCTTCCGTATGAAGGGGGGGAAGTAATCTAATTCTGGGAACAGAGCCTTCCCTTCGTTACTGTCAGGGCAGTAGACAGCTGCCTTCAAGGTCTAATTTCATGAGCTGCGGCCTGTTGCAATGCTTAAAGTTTCCACCGTTAGGAATTCTCCATTGTATCCAGTCATTCTATCTCCATGGATTCCAAAACCTCCTCTGCAGTCTCCCAGCATGGACACCTCCAGGGATGGGATGCTAAGTATTATACAAGACATTGACTCTAGAAAATCCTGCCCCATATCAAGTTGAAGCCCTTTGTAAAGCTTACAATCATGATTCCTAATCTTTCCTCCAGCATGGAGTATCATAGAATTATCTGTTATCTTTCTCCCCATGATAGCTGTCAAACTTTATAGGCCATTCACAAAGTCTCATTTAAGCCTCATTTCACATCCAAGACCCAGAGCCTCTTTGAACAATCCAAAATGGCACTGTTCCCGAAATCATCTTCGCTAGAACTACCCCTCCCCGGATTGTAGGACAAATGCCAAGCACAGTGCCCCAGAAGTTATCTGTCCATCAAGGTAGGGATTGACGTAGTTGAGGTATGATTTGTCCCAGAGGAGTCCCCTTCTGGATGCTTGTTCCCAGTGTAACGGTAGGGAAAGCTTTAAGGGCTTTAAGAGGTGAGAGCCAGGGATAAAGTCAGGACTGTCCTTGAGAAGCGACGAATGCCCTAGTTCTCACTAGGTCTTAGTGCCCACAAGAACACATGGTTACAATGGAGAGCCAGGCCTTTCCTGCTCTCTCTTGCATCCAGCCAACCATGTTCTGATGTAGCCAGAGGGTCCTAGACAGATCCTTACCATGCTGCTTGTAACTTATTAGCCCTTGCCAGCCAAGTGAACCTCTGTGCTCTATCACCTAGCATCGGGTATTCTGTTAGAGAAACAGAAGATTCCAAGAGCTTCGTAGATTTATTTGACTGTTGTTCTTCATCTAGTAGTAGTCTATTGGCCTCCAGACAAAGGATGGAGGGACCCCAAGATCTGAGGTTCCATTTCTCTCAGGAATGGCTAGGGCGCTTTAGGGCGAGGCCTGTGTACTAGTCGGGCTCCAGGTCTCACCAGGGGAAGTGGAAGTGAGTTCTCCACCAGGTGTTTTAGTTAGCTCTTTTAAATGAGATCATCATCATCGGTATCAGATGATACCAAAGTGCTACATCCCTTTGGCTAAACCACAGTAGTAGCAGCAGGAGTGCAGACAAAAGCTGGTGCCTGGTCAGCTTGCAGCCAAAACACAGGCCTGGCGAGGCTCAGGCTCAGCGGGCCAGAAAGCAGGTCCAGGCCTGGCTGGGGCTTCCCTGGATGGTCATCCAGCTTGTGGAGGTCAGGTAGGCTCAAGCAGGCCTGGCCAGCAGTGAAGATCTCCAAGGAGGAGGGGAGTCCCCCCTTCCCCAGAATAAATGAGGGGTCTCAGGCAGCTATGGTGGAAAGCCAATGCTATCACTTCTATTTCACGTGAAATTGGTGCACACCTTTAATCCCAGAAGAGGCAGGTGGATCCTGTGAGTTTGAGGCCAGCCTGGTCTATAGAGTAAGCTCCAGGACAGCCAAGACTACACAAAGAAACCCTGTCTTAAGACACGGTCCTCCCCCCACCACCCCCAAAAAGAGTAAGAAAGGAAATCAGGGATTTATAAACCTTGGGCAATGGGAGGGGTCTCAGGGGTGACAGAGTCAGTGGGGCTAGAGGAGCTAGGGATACTTGATTTACTTGCAGTGCAACAGTACCCCATTTACACGCAGGAGCGAGGTCCTATCACAAGAAGGAGAACACAGTACTTAACTATCCTAAGGGTGGGGGGAAATCTCCAGGTACAATTGATTCCAGGAAACCCCAGGTGCTTGCTGAGGCTCTCACAACCTACACACTTGTATATGCATTAGATGTCCAGTTAGTCTCAATTCTTTATTGGAATATGATGCCACCATCCTTGCAAATTTTGAATCTTCTTTCCAAGATGCATATTGTTTATAAATGATATGTTTCTTTTGTCTTCGTGATCCAGCTCAAATGAGCAATAAGGAACCCACATAGAGAACCCATCAAGTAAACATCTACAGTCGGACACAAATACAAATGTACCTGAGGACTCACTCCTAGCCTGTTTCTCCATATTACCCTCAAAACATACAGTAGAGGCTTTCTTTCCTCCTTCCTTCCTTTCTTTCTCAGTAGAATTTGAATGGGATGCAGAACCTGAGCTGTACCTCACCAGCCTTCCCATTCCCTGGATGCACCTTCTTCACAGCTTTGATGCTCTTCAGACTGGCTGACCTTATTCTTCTACTTCATGGAACTTTCTGGAGCAGGAGCCCATCTACCCAAGCAGTCCTTTTTGCCCCTTCTGGTTTTCTTTAGATTGTGACCACCCAAGCCACTTTGGCTGGTTCTTCTCACAAACCTCAACTTATTCGAGGGCATCCAGCTAACTGCTGCTGGCCCTGCTGGGTCTCATCTTTCTCCTTTTTCTGAGAAGGTCCTTCTGACTCTCTCAGCTCTTCAGATGTGGCCTCCATGGGAAGACCATCACATGGCCACATCACTTGTTTGGTGATGCTGCTCAAACTGATGGCCCCATTCACTAAGGCAGTGCTGACCAATCTCACCCTAGATCCAAGCAGGAAGGTCAGCTGCAGGCCTGAGGTAGTGCAGACTTAGCTGTGACAAAAGAGAAGTGTGACCTTTGCCATGGGCCCACAGAATATCCTTTCTAGCGAGAGATTTGCTTGCTTCCTTGGGGGTTTTAGCAACTATGTGGTTTAACAGTGTGACCTGTGGTTGGGCTCTGGAACACACCAGGCCAGTTTCAGCCTCTGGAGGCCTTAGCTGATGCCTTAAGAGGCTGGAGAGCAAAGGTCATTCACATGGACACTGTGTGATGAAGCCCCAGTTAAAACTGTAGACAGCCACAGCTTCAGAAAGCCTTCCCCAAAATGGCATGACTCTGTGGGTGTTGTGGCTGGAAGGAAGAAACTGAATGGGAGATATTGATTTTATTTTATAAACTTCACCTATTTTTTAAAAAAATCTATAATTGTACAGATAACATTCTTGTGAGTTTTATGAGTCATTTTAGAGAATTACTTAAAGGAAGGATGGTGCCTGTGACTTGTACCATTGTTATCTGAACTAAGGACAATTTTGTGTTCTCCATATTTTGCCCAAATCCTCTTCAACCTCTTGGCTTAGGAGGTATATGTCTTCCTTGTCCAGTTTCAGCTCTCTTCTTGAAGTAATTAAGTCCCCAGAGCTAAAGGGGTTCACATCTCATGCTCCTGCTCACACTCCTGGGACACAGGTGGGCAGAGCTTGAATACGTGTGTTAGCATATGAACACGAACTGAGCAAAACCAAGGCTCCTGGCACCAACTGTGGACAAAGAACAAACTCCAAGCAAAGGCCAGCAGGCAAGGCCAGGTGTCTCAAGGCTGGATTCCAGTGAGGTAAGGATTCCACATCTAATCCTAGACCTCAGGGTGTCTATTAAGGTGTGCTTTTCTCAAAGCAGCAAGCTGGAACACGTTTTATTTAGCAGGTTGTTTGACTGACTTATGGCCTGTAAATATCGAGACACGTGGTGTCTAGGGCTCTCTGTGCTCCTGCCTCAGGCCTAGCAACACCAGGTGTGTGCCTATGGCTAACTGTAAGATTGTTGTTTTTAGAAGCTCCTGCAGAATGGCTGTGTCTGTTGAGACAGGCTGCTAAAGCTTAACAAAGCACTGCTTCCCTATTTCCTCAGGTCACCTCGAAACAGGCTGTCAAAGTGGAATTTTATTTGTGTTCCTTTCTCTTGAGATTTCAAGTGGTAAGAATTAGTAAACACTCACCATTCTTGCTTCCCAGAGCGACATGTTAGACCTTCTGCTTCAGGGTTATATAAGGAGACAGGCCCAAAATTAACAAGGAAGAAAGCTGTGCTTTCTAAAATGGAGCTAAAGAATGTGTGCGCTGCAGAGGGAACTGTTTGCCTCCAGCGTTCCTGTCTAGGGTCTCAGCTGGAACACCGCACAGCTCGGGTCTGGCCGAGTCATTCTCCCAGCAGTTTGGTGCTTCAGCTGTCCCTCTCACAACACAAAGAGCTAAAGAAACCAGGCCACATATGGGTAAGATCTTGAGCCAGCACAGTGTCACTCTGAACCTCCCAGAAGCTCTGGGGAGGTAGAGAAATACGGAGATTCTTGCCCGTCACTTCTCCCTCAATTTCAGAAGGTCTTTAAGCAGACACCCTGGTCTGATCCATTTTCCTGACTTGGATTTTGGCATTCCAATAGCTTGTGGCACTTGCCCACCAGCTGCTGCTGCCACAGCTGAGGAGAACCAGGCTTTTGACCACCCATGTTCCTAGAAGCACAACAATAACTAAGAGATGAGCCGGCACTTACCATGTTGTTCTGTGGGCCTTGGGATCCTTTTCTAGGACAGTGATATTTTCTCATTTTTTTTTTAGCCCTATCAGCTGTTTTGGTATTTTGTACCTAGAGACAGCACTCTGAACTGCATTTTCAAAGTTCAGACTTTAAATCTTCTCCCCATACTTTCTCCTTCCCAGCTTCCCTGTGGAAAGGTGATAACACAGTGACATAACTTCATGGACATGTGGTGCTCAGTGTGCACCTGCTTGTGCACAGACGGTGCAGGCACCCACGCGCTGACGTGCTCTTGAGTCCGGACAGCTGTGTCTGTACCAACCACTCCTGCATGCAGATAGGCTCCTTGCACACTGTCCATCCGCACGTGGACAGGCTCCACCTGCATGTGCACACCCTCTGCCTGCGTTCGGGCTCCTGCCTGTGGACAGACGCTCCCAGGCCTGTTCTTGATTGCTCGTTTGGGGGATGCCCAGCTAATGGCAGGAAACAGGATTAGGCTGTAAAGACTGAGTGACAGGAACAGAAGGATGCCTAGACTCTGGACTCAGTAGGCAGAAGCCATGTGGTCCCAAGTCCCAGGCTTCCATGAGCCCTAGTCAGAGTCAGACAGCAGTGTGGTAGAGAGGCCAGTGACATGGGTGACACAGGTTGGTGTCTCCTCACTAACACCTGGCCTAGGCCCACTCCCAACAGCACATTTCCTCACTGAGGTCTCTGTATGCTTAGGACATATAGAATGTTATCCTCTGCGGGCTCCACAGTCTTTAAGCTGGGTTGTAATTGTATTTTTATCACCACCCATCCACTCTGCCTCTTGGGGCCCTAGCAATTACACACCCCAGAATTCCAAACATCACACAATCGCAGAAACTATCTGCAGCTGACAAAACCATGCCTCTGCTAGAGCACGAGGCAAATCACAGTCAGCTGTTGTGAAGCAGTCCATATCCCCATACCTGGGATTAAAACAAAAACATATTCTTATAATAGTCCAGTGCTTTTTAAAGAAACAGAAAATTCCAGAATCCTCACTATGCTGGATAGGATGCCCTTTCACCAGTCAGAATCAATTAGCATTGTGACACAGTGTTCAGGCCTTGGGTGTTCATGATTTTCAGATGCTGGTTCATGTGACATTAGTAACCCTGCCTCGGTGTCCACTGTTAAATCAGAATTTACCAGGGTGCTTTGTTAATCTTAAAATAAATGTTAAGAAAGGAAAATATATATAGTAGAGTGCTGTGATGGCTGGTTTTAAATGCCAACTTGCCACAACTCCTCAGAATCACCTGGAAGAGAGTTTGCATGGGAAATCACCTGAATCAGGTTTGCCTATAAGCATATCTGTGGGGGATTGTCTTGACTGTTCATTAATGTAGGAGGACCCAGCCCACTGTGGGTGGTACCATTCCCTATGTGTGTGTGCACGCGCGCATGCTCACGTGCACACGTATGTGTTGGGAGAGAGGATACTGAACTATATAACACAGCAAAAAGAAAGCAAACAAGCAACATGGACATATTTCCTTCCCTCTGTGCTTGACTATGGCTGTAGATACGACATGACTAACTTCCTTAAGCTCTTTCCTTGGCAGCTTCCCTCAGGGAAATACTGTAACCTGGAGTGAGAAGCCCAAGTGTGAAGCTTTCCTCCACAAAGATGCATCTGGTCAGAGCAGATGTGCAGTAAGATGCTGCAGCTCAGCTTTCTAGCCTCTGTTGTGAGTTTTATCTTTACAGAGCCCTCTCCCAGACCCACACAGAAGTTCTCTACAGACAGCACACCCTGGGGAATATCCTGCAGCTCTCTTTCTTGTTGCTTCCCTGAGCTGCTGGGAACTGAAAAAGACGGGGAACTGAAGGGACTTCCTGCTTCTGTTAAAGGCATCACAGGGCACCATTTTTGCCTAGGCACCAGCTGGGAAGCCACAATATGAGGAAGTTTGCAGGCCAACCGAAGGTTCACCTTGAATCCTTCCACAGGAAAGAGGGAATACTTTCCCTGCTGATGAGTTACTTTTTCAGTGGCAGAGTATACTCACACAGGAGCTGCTCTGGTGGGCAGTGCTCTTCTCAAAGGTAAAATCGCCCTTATGTGACACCACCTGTGTGGAGGCTCTGGAAGGCCTGGGGAACATGTCAACCTCGTCTGCGTCTTCCTTCAGAATGGGGATTTCATATGGGCCAGCTCATGGGCTGGTTCCACAGGGCAGACGTGTCCTGTGTGTTCAGGGGTGAGAGATACGAGGAACCCAAGGTCACATAGCAACAGAGTGCAGCTTGATGGCAAGCAACACAAAGCATGAAGTCAGGTCACCATGAAGGGGACTCATGGGAAGTGCCTGCTGCAACGTGTGGGATTTTAGAGGCAGACCTTTTGTGGACCTTGAGAGACTGGACAAGGCTTATCCAAGTACCACCACTTTAGACCAATAAACCACCAGTTGCTCTGTCTTTTCAGCACTATTCTTCCCAGACACAAGGAGGGTTTGTGATACAGCCCCCAGAGACGAGCCTGCATTCTGAAGAGCTCTTTGATTAGCTGTGTCAATGATATTCTTTAACTAGAGAGATACACAGTACTATGAATAGCAATCTTATAGGGAGTAATTTTCCTGCCTCCTTCCCCCAAGGCAAAAATACCATCCCTAAAGAAGGTTCAGTGCATGCTGGGAAACACGACAACAGTGAGCTTGCTCCATCTAGCCCAGCCTCTCCCTGCTGGGTTTGGATGTGGTCCCCTAGAGGTTTATGTGTTAGGCACGTCGTCTCCTGTGTGGTTCTGTCAAGAGGCAGTAGGACATATAAGAGATGGGGCCTCACAGGAAGTTGTTAATAGACACCACCCTCAGAAGGAATTAATGTAGTTCTCATGAGACCCTGATTGGTTCTTACAAGATGGCCATCACAGAAAGAGCTGTCCACTCACTTTCTGCGACTTCCTGTCTCACCATGCGCTCTCTCCCTCTGACTTGTGCTGCTACCATTCTGATGTCATCTTCCATGAGGACTTCACCAAAACCAAGCAGAAGTCTGTGGATGTCCTTGGTCCTCTAGGACTGGGAGCTAAACGAGTCCCTTTCCTGTAATAAGGTACCCAGCCTCAGGTATTTCATTATAGCATTGGAAAGTAAACTAACACAAAGGACTTTCTACTCCCATAAGGCTCTGTGTCAATAGCAATATTACCCTCCTCTGCAGGACAGATGCTTCTATGGAGAACATCTGAGGGGACAGGCAGAGAGGGCTTCTCCTCTGAGCCAAGGGTGGAACCAGCTGGAAAAAGAGCTTCAAGCCCAGGGGAGGCTGCAGTTTCACATTATTTATTACCTCGTGGGCTGCTTTATATAGGACATTTTTCCCTGGGCCATGGGTTTGATAACAAACGCAATAAAGTGGGGCAAACGTGATTTAGTAGAACAATATGGCAGGATGAAGTCATCTGTGTAGTAAACAAGGGGAGCTATTGGGCCATAAATAGCCTTTTTACAGCAACTGTGAGTGGTTCTGAGAGCAGATGTGTAGTAAACACGATTGCTTTATAGAAATTCCTTTTCTTTCGAAAGGATGGGAAAACCACGTGTGACCAGCCCTTGCAAGCCTTCTTTTGTGCTTTTTGTTGGGTTCATTTAGCTCTTCTCTAGTCACCTAATACAGTGGGCCTTGCTAAGCATTGTCTGGCTTTTGTGCCCTCAAACTTTCAGATGTTGGAGATAGCTCAGAGAACCAGTTCTTGCAGGTTGTCTTTGACCTCCATGCGTACACTACAATGAGCACATTCACACACACACACACACTAAATGCAATTAAACATTTTTTTAAATTCGATGATTCAGGAACTCTGAGTCCTTTCATTAGTTCTAGTTCTGAGACTGCTATGTTTGTGAATCTAAATTTCACAATCACTGAAGGTGATTCTGCTGTCTTCAGTCTTTGAAAAAACCTAGGGCCTTTTTTATTTGGGTACTTTGGTCCTTCAAGCATTTGGTCATAGGGATATAAAACTGACTAACACACACGGCTATTCCCATTTGACAGCTAAAGAAACTGAGACTAAAAAGGTGTAATTTGAGCACAAGATATCACAGCTTACAGGCAATTGAGTTGATGTATGCTGTCAGCCGCCCCTATGTCCTGCCCGGTCCCATGGCCCTCTCAGCATGCCTGCTGGGCGGTTTCTTTTTCTCTTTTCCCCAGGAATACATGGAAAACCCCTTCTTTCACTGTTTGCAAAGTAAGAAGACAGCAAATGTTTGTTACTGCTGATGGAAACTGGCTCCTCCGCATCAAGGGGAGCAACAGTCCTGGCTTGGCTCTGTAGAAGAGTTGAATTGAGGCTTTGCCCATTACCAATATCTGCCAGCAGATAAATGAGTGAAAGGTCACAGGCTGAAGCATTAGCAGCTCCAGTCTGCAGCTGCAGGGCCCATGAGGTCAGCTTGGTCCGTACCTGAACCATTTGATTAAGAAAGCAGCTAGAATTTGCATCTGATGTATTTACAACACATTCCTGAACCATCAACTTTTCCATGCTGTAATGGCATTTTACCTCTTCATCAAATTTCAGTTTTATCCAGCAACCTTGGATCCAATTAACATGGGCTTATACTTATCTTTGTTGTTCCAGACAGACTGGCAGAAGTCCACTGGACAAGTTCAAGAGTGTGGGGAGGCTGCCTCTTTGGTACCTCATCCTGACAGCACTGTCTGTCCCAGTCATTAACTTTAAGTTCTGTTGCTAGACAGAAAAATCGTCACACAGCTTAGATCTGTTTTAGACTAAGGGGTGAAAGAATGATAAGAGTCTAGGGGTAGGCAAGGGCATAGGTGGCAAAGAAGAGCTGTTCTCTCCTCAGTGGTCCTCACAGGGCAGAGCCAGGGCATCTCTGGCCCGTTACAGACCAGCTCTCCCACCAGAGCATCTTGCCTCCCTGTCACCCCAAGCTCAAGCTGCCCCGGGCTTGCTCAAAGGGATGAAGGCCAGCCTCAGAACAGGGTCTGAGGACAGCCTGTGTCGGCACTGCTGGAACCTCCCAACCGTGACTTGGGCTTGGAATTGAGGGCCTGTTTTCCACTGCTCCCTGCCAGAGCTCCTCAATCATAATCCCAGACAGCCCTGCAGAGGCAGCTCTGGCCTGCCTGTGAAGAGCTGGCTGGCAGGGGCTGATTTCATGGAGCTTTAGAGATGCAGGCCAGCAGAGCGGAGAGCCAGACTGCTGCCTCTTTTTTTTTTTTTTTTTTTTTTTTGGTCCTTGGCAGCTGCACTGAGCACTGAGCTACTTCCCAGATGGACTTTCTCTCCCAGTGTTTTGTAGGGCCACCCAGTCTTGTTTCAGGTACAGGGTGCGGAGGACACTGAGACAGACTGATGAGTCTCCTGGGCAAGGGCCTGCAGGCCTTCATCCTGGTCAGTCAAGACACCAAGTCACGCAAAACTGCCAGCAGCATGGAGGGCCAGCCACAGCATCAGAATTCAAAGAGTTTATCTTGGGGAAGTGGCCCAGTACTTGCCTAGCAGGTGTGAAGAGCTGAGTTCACATCTATAAAACCCACATAAAGCTGCACAGGGTGGCCCTATAGGAGAGGGGGGCAGAGACAAGAGACTCCCCAGGAACTCTTAGGCCATCTAGCCTGGAGCACCCAGCTGTGAACAAGGTGAAAGGGAGAAGTGACACTAGAGGTTGTCCACTGGTCCATCCCCCAGACACCACGGCATGTGCACGCCTGTGCTCAGACATGAACACATGATACACATTACACACATGCATTACACATACACATTGGACATACACACACAATATACATATTATACAAACACAGTTAAAGTTATTTTTATGAAATAACTTTAAAATAAGTTATTTTTATGATAGTCAACCTGACTATCACACAAATAAGTGAGACTTATATTTGTTTAATAATAAGCTTCACAACACAATTACTGAGCAGTTGTTACTCCATTCTTAACCCTCTAAACTAATCTGGTTGCCTCCCAGTGTACATCCAGAGATACTTGCACTTTGTAGTTTTTCTGTTCCAGGTCCTCCTGAAGTTTCTTGGATGTCCCTTGAAGCTGAATCCCCCACTTCCTCTTCTAACTCCTCCCCTGGCTGGCAGGAAGTCAAGCCCTATTCTCTCCCCTGTTCAGCGGTTGGCTGGAAACTCCTTTATTGGCACACCAGGGGACCACTGGGGAGCAGTGTTAACACAACATTGAGCCCCTAAATGCAGATGGGCACATCAGTCACTGGTAAGGGTGTGTGCCCCAGTGAGCTCCCACACGATGCGGAAGCGCTGGCCCCCAGACCACACTGAGTGGTCACTACGAGCTCCCAGGGTCTGGAAATGTTTATTTTAAATGAAGATCATTTCAGCAAATACATTTTTCTATAAAACATCGATCTTCATTCATTTATTCACTGGTTAATGTAACCAAGGGTTACTGAGTGTGGATAGTGTGCCTTCCGCGCTCAGCACCAGGTGAATGAACAGCTCAAGCCAAAAACTCCCAGGTGCCCAGGGTGCTCCTGTGAACTTGTCAACACATTCATCCTGCTCATGCAGGTAAAGCAAAGCAGAGCCAGCATGGATCACCCAACAGGAGTGGGGGGAGGCGGTTGGGGGTTATGCAGATGTGCTAGCCAACCTTTTGTCTTTACTAAGGCCGTGACACAAAAAGACAACGGAAAGCACACATATTGAGAGCCATAGTGATTTGCATATATTATCTTAGAAACTTTATACGCACAGATCTGTCTATGCACAGAAGACCGAACAGAATCATAGTCTATGTGCTGAATAAATGTCCTTCACTCACTAGAGTCTTTTCCTGTTTAATTCTCTACTCCTGCCTTATCACAAATATACTAGAGGCTGGTTAATGCATATACAATAGAAATGTATCTCCCACAGCTCCCATATGCCTGTAACTCCGGCACCAGGGGATTCAACGCTCTCTTCTGGCCTCCTGGGGTACCACATGCTTGCGCACGTACACACACACACAAGAGAAAGAGAAAGAGAAAGAGAGAGAGAGAGCATATGTCTTTGCATGTTTGCTTCGCATAAAATCAATAGGAATTACTGGATAGCAAGAGACAACCTCAAATTACCCAGTAGAAAGTTGTGCCGATTTCAATTCTGACAGCCTTTTTGGCCCACAGCTACTTCCATTGTATTACCAACCTTTTCTAAGCCCATTGGATGTTGCTGTTGTTATAATTTGCATTTCTAATGTCTTAGCGGTGAGGGATATTAACTGTGTGGTATCTTCTTGGGAGCAATCTGTCTGCAGCTCCTTGCTTATCTTTCTCTTATCGGTTTATAGGCAGTGTGTGGGTGTGTGTGTGTGCGTGCATGTGTGTAAGAGAGAGAGATCCCATCACTTTCTGTCCTGAGCCAAGACAGGTTTATTTATTTTTCCTAAATATCATCACAACATTCCATGTTTGCTTCATCACTCCTCCTTCCAGCCTCCTTCCCTCCTTTGTTCCCTTCTCTTCCTTTCTCTCTCCCTCTGCCTGTTCCACCCTATGTGCACTCAGCTCTGGTGGCCTGGAACAAAGATACCCAAATCTGCCCTGCACCTGTGTGGGCTTGACGATGCCACTGTATTTTCCGCCCCACGCCCTGGAATTTCTATTTCCTACTTTGCCTTCTCTATTCCTCTCCTCGAACCTGCAACTTCTTCCCAGTGTCCTTCTTTCTTTTCTTTTTTCAAGACAGGGTTTCTCTGTATAGCCTTGGCTGTCCTGGACTCACTTTGTAGACCAGGCTGGCCTTGAACTCTCAGCCATCTGCCTGCCTCTGCCTCTCTGAGCGCTGTGATTAAAGGCATGCGCCATCACGCGTGGCTTCAATCTCCTTCTTAACTCAGAGCCAGGGATGGGAGGCTATGCCCACTGTGCCCCAGCCTCTCTCATCTGTATTAGACTGCCTGGCTTTGGACAGTTGCCGTGCTTGCTTCTTTTCCTCTAGAAGTCTTATCTCCTCTCTCCTGGCTATTCTTCCCTCTTTCCCCTATCACTCCTGCCTGGGAAATATCCAACTTTAAGGTGTCTGAGCATGTCTACCCCTTTCATCTGTGACTCTTCTAAAAAAAAAAAAGTTACAGTGCTTCTTTTGCCTTCTTTCCCCTTCCCTCTCTCCCTCCCTCCTTTCCTCCCCCTCCCTTTCTCTTTTTCCATTTCCCCCCTCCCCCCCTCTGTCCAGTCACTCAGCTCAGCCTTCCTTCTGCATCACCAGCATCCTCCACCCCACAGCCTCCATCCTGCATGCCAATCCATTGCCCATCTTGGGCTCTTGGCTGCACTCTGCGGTTCATCCCACTCTGTAAAATAGTTGCTTTCAGCCTTGAGACAGGGCTCTTTCTTACATAATCGCCTCCCATTCTCCAATAGCTCTTTGAGGACCTTCTTATGCTTTTGTTCCTCTTTCTGTCGCTAAGCCCGAAATGTCCCAGGATTCACCCCTGTGCTTTTAGTACTTCCATCTGCTTTTTGTACATCCCAGGGCAGTTAGCTAATTTGAAATACTCTCTGCTGTCAGCCTCTGGTTTCTCTCTAGTGTTGCTTTCTCCCTGGAATTCAGAGCCGTAGACACAGCTATCTGTGGGTGCCCACTTGGGCTGCCTAACAAGAATCCGGTGCAGGGTGGGTTCACTGTGGGATACTGTCTGACTTGAGCATTGCCCCAAACCAACCAGCCAAGAGGACCACAGGGTCTGAAATCTGGTCATTGTTGAATTGGCTGTCTCTCGGAGTGGGGATTCATTCACACTATGCAATGAGAGCATTCTCTAAAGGTAGTGTGTGTTCTCTTTTCCAGAAATGTGGCTTACAGGTTTATTGTGGCCCTGGCCAAGCACAACTCTTGATTTTCCCCTAAACCTACTACTCCTTGTATATGGCACTATTCCATTGAGAAGTAATGAGGGAAGGCGAGATGGCGGGGAAGAGGAAAGAGGAGCATGAAGAAAAAGGAAAGGAAGAAAGGGGGAGTGTGGGAAGAAGTCTTTCTTCTTGGTGTGATTGATTTGCCTGCCATCATCCTCGGAGCCTTCCTACAACTTCTTTCTCCCTTCTGCCACATTGACGGTCTAAGGGACATTGCATCTGGTCCCCTGAAAGCCCCAACTCATCTCCTCAGCACCGTCTGCCTCCCCCAGTGCACACACAAGATGCTTCCTGAGGCGTGTGCAATCTCACCTGCACCCACTGAAGGACTGAAGAGTCTTCTCCCAGCCAAAACCAATTCCAGCCTCCAGATCTCAAATTTTACTTTGTTGCTGTTGTTTTTGGATGGTTGGCTTGCTTATTGTTTTCACACAAGATCAGTAGGTGCAGGATAACCTTGAACTCCTCATCCTCCTGCCTCCACTGCATGAGTTCTGGGATCCCAGTTGTGCTTCATTTTGCCAGGCTCTCCTACTTAGACTGCCCGAATCACCCCCACACCCAGCAATTGAGCTTTTTTTCTGGGGTGTCTAACCCTCACGGGAAGTATGATTCTAAACAGTGCTTAGGAGCCAGCACATCCTGAGCACGCTTATTGCTAAATCCATCTCTCACTTGTTTTTGTGCCCCTGGGAAACACTGTCACGACAGGCACAGACTGACATCAACAGGTCATACAGAGGGACCTGTGCCAGCTCCCTGTCTGTTTGATATATTGAGGCTTTGCCTGAACACAGGCTTTGGGAGCGCAGTATGTCATCAAACCCACCTGGATAAACTCCACGAGCTAGCCCAGAGACGCCCCCCCCCCCCATCAGTCTCCTCTACACATTCAATGTGGGTTTTATTTCCCCATGTTTCTTCCCCCAGGTGCCTTTGAATTGCATGAGAAGGACTTGGACTGTGGGGCCAAGTGCTCTGAACCCCACAGAGAAGTAGACACTCAAACCCTAACCTTGTATGGTCCGAAGCAAAGGAAATGACTTGCAGGACTCTGGGCAGCAACTGCCCAGATACAAATTATTTGGATGGCAGGGACTCAGAGTGCACCGTGGACCACATGGTTTACAGAGGAGACTGCTAACTGAACAGTGTTGCTCGGCAGATGGACCAGAGCCCAGAGAACAGTTTTGGCCAGTCTCAATCCTTAGGCTCTGCTAGTCCCCAGCTCAAAGGAAAGGGCTCTTTCCCAACCCAATACAAAGGTAAAGAACAGAGACTGGTTCATCTAACAGTAGTCTGCTTTGCCAACTGGGGACCTCACTGCAGAAATCAAAACCAGTCTTGTCCTGTCTACCTTTATGACTTGTAAATCTAAGCGGACCCTAAAGGGTTGATCCGTTAATGGGCTCAGAATTTGGTAACACTATTAGGAGGTGATAGAAGAAGTGAGGTCAGGTATGCTTAGTTGGAGTTGGTCCGTGGGATCATGTCATTGAAGAACATCTTGTCCCCTGACTCATTCTCCAGCCACCACAAAGCCCTACTCTACTCATGTCCTCTCTGCCTGACCCTGGCCAGAACCAACTGGACTGAACAGTCATGAAACATCAGCCAAGATGAATCCTTTCCCCTTAGTTGCTCTACTCTGCCTTGTAAAAATGACAGATACTCAACGTGTCCACCCACACACACAATGCCTCACCTTGGACAGTCTCGCCTCTGGATTCAGCCCAGGTGAGTCAAGGTCTCAACTGGCAGTTGGTTTGTCAACATAACTGGCACAAATTTCCCTTTGCTCAAGTCAAGGGAACTTGATGTAAACACTCCCTTGCTCATTCATCACACCAGCTCATGCCTGAGTAGACCTCTCTACATCACAGTCAGGAGAGGATTTGTCTGTGTCTGTCCCCTCCCTGGTGGCTGGTATGTCCTCAGCTGATCTTTGTTAGGGGTCCCCTCCCCACTCTTTAATCCCTGGGAATCTTTCAGCAAGCTGCACTCTCCTTCCAAGAAGGTGACATTTCCAGAGGAAAGGAGAGGGTGCCCAGGCTTACACGTGACCAGGGCTGGAGTTCCTGCCACCATATTTTGGTCTTTTCTTGTGAGTCTTTCAGCTTCCTGGATCTCCAACAGCCTGCTGCTTGTGTTCCGTATCCTCCCTGCTTACCATATGCCTTGGCTTCTATCTCACTGTGTCTATCAGGTCTCAGATTCCCAGCTGCATTAGTGGATTCAAGAATAAAACTATTTACACACTTGGCATGCCCACTTCTTTATGAGGAGACCACAGAGCACCATCTATTCTTTCCTTTGGAATAGACAGATCACTGTCTTGTGGCTTTGGGAGTGAGCGACAGAAATAGATTATCAATCATGTCTAGCCCAACGGACATAAAGAGACATGTTTTTCATGCTTTAAAATTTCAATCTGCAGATACCACAGAATGAAGCTGAGATACTTGAATAAATGACTTAACTTTCAAGTCTGGGACAGAGAACATAAAGTAGAGCTGAGGTATCCTATTAGGCCAAGTGCAAAAAACAAAAACAAAAACAAACCAAAACAAAAAATACCATCACATGCAAAGGACCATGTGAGGAAGTCGATAAAGCCCACACAAAAGGACTTCCATGGGTCACAGATGGATTAAACTTGATCAAAATACAATTGCTTGTTACACTGAAGCCCAAGACTTTATTATCATCATCCTTGACATTGAAGTCATCATCACCATATCATCACCATCATTTGAAAATCCCATCTCCAGGAAACTATCCAAACGCTGTGATTGGCTATGGCAGAGTATTCCGTTCTTACTTGGAAAGCAAGCAGTTAAAACAGCATTAAGCAACTTTGTGTGGCCTTCCCTGTGCACAGTGTGCTTAACTGATCCAGCAGCCCTCCTTGATGAGGCAACCTTCACTTCGTGGAGAAAACCTAGCTTTGTCCATGGGGAATGACCCTGCACTTTTAAGCAGAACCTTACACAGCCTCTAAGAGGGAGCTGGTGGAAAGGCTCCATGAAGGCCTTCTGGGCTATGCAGGGGAAGCTTGGGATCTGGCCATTTCTCCCTGCAAGCAGCCTGACTGGTCAGCATGCTGTGTGCTCGGTCTGACAGCATTTACCTGCTCATGGGGCAGGAGAGGAAGGGCTTCCCACCACTCTGGACTCAGCTGGCTTTATATCAACCCTCATGAGCTCAGCTTCATCCACAAGAACAGGGATCAAAAGAAAAGAGCAAATAATGTCCTGGGGAAAGAGGCACACCTATCTGGAGCACAGGACAACCTCCAGGGGAAAAAAGAGCCAGCTTCTGAATCAACCAGTGGCTCCCAGAAGAAATGGGACATCTCTAGTTTAAGAGAAGACACAGGAGCCAACAGCGATCTCATCTGGCTCCCACTTAAAACAAACCACATTCAAAATGGAAGGTTTAACACAGTTAAGGATGACACAGGATGAAAGCAGATGTCACAAATGTATGTAAAGTGGCACAGTAGGAAGCTGCAGGGATTCAACTTCAGACATCTGACCAAGCCCAAGTTTTGATGACCTCCACTGCATATTCTCTCTCTCTCTCTCTCTCTCTCTCTCTCTCTCTCTCTCTCTCTCTCTCTCTCTCTCTCTCTCTCTCTCTCTCTCTCTCTCTCTCTCTCTGTCTCTTGGCTGGAAACAGGGCTACTCTAAGGATTACTTAGTTTTTATTGGTCCTCTGGGGGAGGGGTGGCTTTCTGACCAACGCACTGAAGCAGAGAGGACATTTTGCAAATTAGCTTCCTGCATGACCCTCAAACTGAAATAATCACTCTGTTGATTTTAATAGACACAAAGCAAGGTTATGCATAAATAAAGGCCCGCCAGAATGTGCTTCAGCGGGGAGCAGCTGTCCTAATGTGCTTGTGTTTGAGAATGCCGCTCGGACTTCTTTTCCAACACTGCATTTGAGAGAGGATGCAAGATCCACAACAAAGCTTTCTCAGACCTAATGGCTTATGGAACAGGTATGCACACACTTGAGTGTGTGTGCATCCTACTCCAAATGCCCTTTGCCCTGAGTGAGACCTCAGCTAACATTGCCTCATTGCTCTTTGGCCATACTGATGGTTAATTAGTCCTCACTCTTAACTTGACTAGAGTTAGAACCTCCTAGGAGACACACGGCTGGGTATGTGTGTGAGTGCATTTCTCGTAAGGTCTAACTGATGAGGAAGACCAGGCCTGAGAGTGAGCTGCTGGGGCTCCTGGGTGAAGAAAAAGGAGAAGAAGAGAAATCCAGCTGAGTACCAGCATTCATCACCCTGCCTCCCGACACAATGTGACCAGCAGCTTGCACTCCCATGATTCTCTGCCATGATGGGCTGTATCCCTTTAAACTCTGAGCCCAAAACCAGGCCTTTCTTCAGCTGGTGCTGTCAGGTATATTGTACTAGCAGCGAGAACAGTGATGGCATTACCCATGAGGCAAAGCTTCTCCTGCATGTGCTGCATGTGTTTGGCTCCACAGGAAATAGCATCTAGGAGAATCTGTTCCCTGTGCTCTCAAAAACGTAAAGGAACATGTGTGCTTCTGCAAGATTCTGGTGGCTCCTGTGACCTTGTTTGATAGAAAAATGGATGTTGCCCAAATACATGTCAGCTGTAGAAAACAGTTAGCAGCAAGGTGGGTGGGTTTTCTGAGACTAGGAGGAAACAGGTGGAAGCCAGGGTCTAATGAATGCTGGGAAAACACTCTATCACTGAGCAACATCCCAGCCCCTGACAGCAAGGATTATTATGTGATAACAGTATCATGGTTAAGATTAAATAGTCTACTTTGGGGAGATATATATGAAAGAATGTGGTCATAAAACAGTATCTGATCTTTATGTTAAATGTCTTTCTGTGCCATAATTTCTGTTTTACGTATTTTTGACATTTTCATCATAGAAGAAAAATATACATTGAAAGGATTTTATAATGGATCTTTAAAAAGTAAAAACATGGCGCTGGCTTGGTGGGTAAAGCATTTGCCTCGGTCGGCCCACAAACTAGAGTCTGGATTCCCAACATCCACACAACTAAAGTCAGGTAGGTGTGGAAACTGCTGGCAATCTTAGGGCTCAAGAGGTCTGGAGACAGGCATGTTCCCAAGGTAAGCTGGCTAGCCAGACTAGCCAGACCTGGGAGCTCAGCTCTCAAGTGGCAGAGTCTGTAAACAAAGTGGAGAGAGATCAATGAAGACAGTCAGCAGCAGCTGGCCTCCCCATACGTGTGCAGATATGTGTTTGCCATCCCTACATGTGTGCCTCCACCAGCATGCAAACACACATACTCAACATATGCATGCAATCATAAAGTGAATATCCTGGCGAAAGCGGATTTTTTTTCAAGCACTCAGCTTTACACTTGGCTTTAAGTGTTGTTAGATATTGTTGTAAAGTTCTCATTGTTTTCTTTATGAATTAAAAGATTTCCCAGTTTGGTTTGTGAGTTTTGTGGTGTGTGTGTGGGGGGGGGGGTACGGGTGTGCCCATATACCACGGTGCTCCTATGGAAGTCAGAGGAGGGAGTTCAGCAGTCACTGTTCTCCTTCCGCTGCATGGGTCAGTGGGCCGTATCACAGACCCTTCTCTTATGGATTCCGACACGAAGGACCATATGTCACTCAAAATTAAAGACACAGGGTCCAAGAATGCCATCACTCTGAGTAAAGCACCTGTCTCACTGGCTACATACACTGAACATGGCAGCCCACACCTGTAACCTAGCACTCAGGAGGCAGCAGGACAGTAAGTTCAAGGTCATCCTTAGCATGTTCCAGGCGAGCCTGAGATGCACGAGACTTCTGAAAACCAGAAGAATAGTATCATCACTTTGTGGTCGTTCTTGATTACTGAAAAATTCTTGCAGGGCCACATAGATGCTGGTCAGGCAGGAAGTCCCTGAGCTTATCCACTGTAGCTCCTTTGAGGAGCAAATTCCTGTCAATAAAGTGCAGAAGTGCCTGGGGAGCCTTACGGCAAAGGGGACGTGCCTTTCTGAACGTGGCAAAACCCCTAAGTTTAATCAGGCCATGTGACTAGTTATGGCTGAGAAAACGCCCTGTGTTTCTCTACCTGCCATCTCGGAAGAGAGCCCTCAATCACAGCCCTCAGCCCTCCCTGTCTCACTGAGAATGAGAGGGTTCTGTCACTGTAGCACAGCCTGCCTGATACAACAATGGAGCGAGCAGTGTGTCTTTCCGTTCCTCACATTCGTTTTACTCTGCTTTCTACTGTAGTGATATCACTCATGACTAAGGGTTCACTGACTTAGCGGATATGGTCCTAGCCAGTCTCGGCACAAGCTATTTACTATTATCTTCACATCATATTTGAGGCAAATTGAGGCTCAGAGAAGCTTGGTGTCTCACCCAAGATCACCTAGCTGTTATGAGGAGCAGCCAGGACCAGAGCCATGCTGGACTCTAGTGAGCAGCCTTTGGCTTGTAAGCTGTGCTGTGTTCTCCAGGGTTTCGGGTCTTACATTTTGCAATGCTTCTGTCCCCACTCAAACTGGCTTATTAAATATTTTAAAAAATATTTTAAAATAAACATTGCTATGAGGAGCCTTTCCACAACCGTATGAAACAATAGCTTTGAGCAGTCTGCAAGTTTCTGAAATTGGAAGCTGGGATGCAGCGACTGTGTCATCCTTTGCTTTTCCGTAGCATCTGGGACAACAGCCTTCAGACGTTGCTCTGTGGGTGGGAGGAAGCCTATATATCGCTTCTGTCTGAATAAAGGAGGCATCGGAGCCTTGGAAAGGTTCTCAAAGCTTCTGCTTCGAGTGCGCACAGCCCATCTGAGGTGGTGGCTCTGTATGGGAGTGACTTGCCACGACCCTGAGCTCCCTGGATCCTTGTACCCCATCTCCTCCTAAGAGCCTGAGTTTTCCTGAGCATGTGGCCATTTGGCCACTCATCCAATGAGCTGTCTGTGTTAATCCTGATGGGTACCATGTGAAGTAAATATTACCAGGCCTTGTCACAGGTGAGTAAACTGAGGCACAGATCATCTATGTAGTATAAACCACGACTAGAGCCCATGTGCAATAGGACTAAAGACCAGGCTTACCCTAGTAACACACAAGCTGTAGCCTGGTCTCCTACTTGGCATTCCTCAGCACCAGGCCCAATCCCAGCTGTGTGCAGGCAGCAGTCCCGGGGTGGACTCCTCAGAGGACACCTTTGTGAGAGGCAATGCCAGCATACCCAGCAGGCCCAGTCTCTGCTGGCACTTTCTGGCCATCCCAAAACACACCTCTGCCACTATGACCATGCAGGGGTCCCACTTGAAAAGGGTTGGAGCTAAAGGGGCTTCCTCTGGCTACCATGGCGAGGCCTTCCTGGAAGGGTCCAAATTCTAAGGCGCTGATAGCAGACTGAATATTTTTCTTGATACTGTGGAACTCTCTGTTTTTTGTTTTTGTTTTAGATGTATGTATTTTAGTGGTTTGCTTGCATGTATGTACGTGTACTGTGTGTATTGGTGTTGCTCAAGGAGGCCAGAAGAGGGCGGAGAATCCCCAGGATCTGGAGTTACAGAGAGTTGTGAACCACCATGTAGGTGCTGGGGACCTGGGTCCTCTGTAAGAACAGCCAGTGCTTTTCTGTCTCTTATCATGGAACTTTTTGTTTTTTTGAGACAGAGCTTTCTGTGTAGCCTTGGCTGTTCTGGACTCACTTTGTAGACAAGGCTGGCCTTGAACTCACAGATATCCTCCTGCCTCTGCCTTTAGAGTACTGAGGTAGAAGGCGTGCGGCACCATGGCCTGGCTATCATGGAATGCTTGACTAAACTTAATGTCAAAAAAGTCTTGGAGAAAAACCATTCAGTCACTAAAGGCTTGTCGTGAGCCTCTGTCCCAATCACCTTTGATAGCACGTTTGTTTCTCTGCCGTGGGGGATGCTGTCCAAACACCAGCCTGCCAGATCTTTCAGGGGGCACTCGGCTTGGACTCTCCTTTCCAAGGAGGGCCACATCCACTAATTGGACTGTACAGAGTGGATGGTCATGGGGGAAGGGGCATGTGCGTCTGTGCCTGTATGTGTGTGCGTGTGTGAGATGCTGGGAGTGGAACACAAACCTTTCCTCATGCTGAAAACACTCCCTCTCACTAAGCTCTATCCCAGCCCCAGCAGGCCTGCCTTGGTACAAGGCTTTCACTGCAGCGTCCCCGAGGGGCTGGCTAAGACTGCCCCTGAGACTCCCTATAGCCTGACCCCCTCCACTCTCTACTGAAGATGTGCTCCTCAGGTAACTTACGTATACTGTACGACACATACGTGCAACCATCAGAGTCCCAGCCTATCACAGATGAGAAAGGACGCGGGCAGGAGCTGAGGCTTGCGCTGTCTGGCCGCTCTTCCCTCCGTGGACGCTGGGCCAGAGGGAGAACAGAGGCTGGAGTCTGCATGATGCCTGCTAGCCAAGTGGGAGCTGCAATGGAAGCCACATCTGCCTCCCGTCATCGCCGCAGTGCCGCGGACTCGCAGTCTCCATCCAGGCACTGCCTGTCTCTCCTTAGAGACAGTGGAAGCTTGGAGGTAACAAGCTCACATCTGAGAATGTTCTGGACCCCAGAGGAGCTGGACCAAATGGTCAGGCTGTCCAAGTCACAGAATCAAAACAGGACGCCTCTCCTCCGGGTATCGGTGAGGTCACAGGCTGTCTGGTGTGAAGTTTCCGGCATCTGTCTGTGGAGTTGTTCTAGGCACCAGCCGGACACTGTGAAACTCTGCTCCAGCAACCTCCAGCAACCCGGGCAGAGACAGGGTTCTCTACGTGATAACCTAGGGGGACCTGACTTCCAGGTTCCCTGGTAAGAAGGGCTTCTGTGGAACAGCAGCCACCACAGCATGTGTGTCCTTTGCTAGCAGCAGCCGCCTGTGCCCAGGGAAACGTCACCCCTCCCAGAATACTTACATCCTGTGGCGGTCTCCGTGAAGACCTGGGAAGCACGCCTGGAAAGAAGCCACTGGTCTCAGTGTGGGGGTCCACGTGTTCACATGTGACATGTCACACATCACAGAGCACTGTGCAACCAGTACCTACCCCACCCAGGTCTCAAATCTTCCTTCCCCACCAGACCCCCCTCCTCCCTCCCTCTGTCTCCTTCTCTGTTCTTCACATCTTGTTTGCTTTCCTGTTGTGCCTACAGAACCTAGCCAGATATTTGTTTTCGTAATCCCATGCAGTCTTGCTCCAGAATGCCTCTGAAGAGACTTGTTGAACCAAACAAGGTTGGATGAGCACAAAGTGGGTCAGAAGGAAAAGGCCTGTGAAAGCATCAGGCCTGAGAATAAACAAAGAGGAGTACTTGGAAGCCTAGCCCAGCCCTGTGCTCAGCCTGTTTGTGCCCCCAGGGCCCATCACACTGGTGTATACTAGCCTGTGACTGGCCCCTTCTTCTGACCACGTCATTACCCATGTGTGCAAGCACTGTCTACACATGCGCCCCCACACACTGACATGGGTGCCTGCCCCTAGCTGGGACTGTGTCCATTGTCTAGAAAGCCATTAGCAGAAAGACAGTGACGGGGGGGGGGGGAGCTCTGGAGGATTTAGTTCGCCACCTCCCCGTGCAGCCATGTGACTGTGTCAGAGCCCTGAGAAGAAAGGAAGGCTCTTCAAAGGGAGTGCTCCACCTGGGGCTGGTGCTCCCCAACTGCAAGCCTCGCCCTCCGGAAGTATGCCAGGAATGGCCAGGGCTCGCCCAGAACTACGCAGTGGCCTTTGTAAAGCATCACTCAACAACTCAAGCGCCTTCCTTACTGGACTCACCTGTGTGTTACGTGCCCTCCATTTCCTGTCACTGAAAGGCTCGGACTCTCATGAAGTTACTTTTAAAAAAAGAAATAGAAGATATTTTGGGCTGAAAAAAAGTATTGCTGTAGGGGACAATTCCTTCAGACAATTCCCTGTTGTTTACTGAGCAGAGCTCCCATACGCTGCTGGGGGACGCTGGGCAGACCCTGAAGCAGGCCCCTGGGCACGCTGCCCTGGAGCCACCCAGAGCCAGTGTCTGGACCTCCGCAAGGCCTGCTCTCACACAGGAGAAAGTGGGATTGGCCGCCCCCCCACAGGACGAAATGTGGTCGTTTTATTCTTCTCCAGATGGATCCTATCTGCCAGCAATGTTCATGACTCTTCTGTTTCAGAAGAGTCCATCTCTCCAGAAAGACATGCAGAAACAATTAGGGGAATAGTTGCATGCACGGGGTTTGCTCATTGACTCCTCTTGTGTGTCCTCTAGTGGGAATGAGAAGGAGGCCCCCAGGGTTTCCCTCCAAAAGCCAGTCACACACATACACACACACACACACACACATGCGCGCGCGCTCACATCACTCGCATACATCATTTACACATACACATCACTCACACACTCACACTCATACACTTGTACACACACATCACTCACTCACACACACTCACACCTGTATACACATACTTATACACTTACATTCTCACACACACACCGTAGTCACAAGTACAATTGTTGTAAAAATAATGAAATGAAATCAGAGCCTGGAGGTGCGGGCCTATAGTTCCTGTAATGGGAAGGGCTGAGGAAAAAGAACTGCAAATCCAAAGTCTGCCTGCACTACAGAGCAAGTTCAAAGCCAGCCTGGGCAAATTACACTAGAGTAAATTATGGGGGTTGGGGAGAGGCTCCTGCAGAGACAGCTCAGGGTAGATCCCTTGCCTAGCACGGGTGAGGCTTTAGGTTTGACCCCTAGGACGAAGACAAATGACGAAGGAAGTGCATTTGTCTTCAGACACTGTGACACTCAGGGTCTTTGTCAGCACACGTGGGGACCTTGGGTAATGTGTGGAGACTAAAGCTTTCCTTCTCAAGCGGACAGACCAGCCTCGAGAGGAGGCGCACCAACTGCTTGGCCAAATGTCAATGCTGTATTCACAAGTGTCTTCTGATCAATAAAGCTACATTCTTCTTAACGTATGAGCGTGCACAGGTACACATGTGCCTGTGTGCAGCACCTGTCCACCGAGTATTAACAGGAGCAACATCACCGTTGTCATCATTTTGGTATCATCAGTTGAGGGTGAGGTCTCTGATCCCACAGTGTGGAAGTGAAGGCTGGCTTTCCTTCTGTGCCTAGGGCATCGGTTGGGTTTGTGACAGGGAGACCCCTCCCTGCCACGCCCCAGCAGCCAGCATGGTCCGTAAGCAGCCTACGCAGATGAGGAACCTCTTCTTTGCTGTGCTGGGTCTTCCCCTTGACCAGAATCTGACCTCCACGATGCTCAGCCTCTCTCCAAGGGCCCAGAAACAGAGCGAAGTGATCCTGGACCAAGGTCTCTGAAACCATGAACCAGATAGATAGATAGATAGATAGATAGATAAAAATCTTTCCCTTTTTCACCCGTCCCAGCAACCCACCAATACCTGCCACTCCCTACCTGCTGTCCCTTAGAAATCTCTTTGTCTTCTGTCTTCCTGTCCCCAGCCTTGCCTTGTCTCTAGCGGTCTATGGGTTCTCTCTGAGCATTGTTTTTTAATTCTGCCTGCAAGCACCACCTCTACTAGTAGCTCAGAGGCCTTGGCTGTAGACTTAAAAGAGCTCATTGCCATGGGATGGAAAGGTATGGGTTTGTGGGCTGGGTCAACCCCTGGTTTTTAGGCTTCTGAAGACTCTGGCCCTTCCTTTCCCTCTCCAGGAAGATCTCTGGCGGCAGCAGCCCAGTGTTGCTGTCAGGCTGGGTTCTGTTTGTGCGAAAGCGCATTCCATTTCCCATTTACTTTGGGACAAACCAGTGGAGAGAATGCACCTCAAGCATAACATGCCACTCAACAAAGGAAAGAGTCTGGGTTCTAGGCCTGTGGCCAAATTCAGCTCAGTTTCTTGCTGCTACCACCTCCAGGTTGTGATTCACAAATTAACCATCAGTATTTGTGGTGAACATCGCAAAAACAGAGAATTTTGGAAGGCTTCAGAGCCGGTCTTCCATGCCGGCTGCTGAGGGCTAAAGTCAGGATCATCACCCAAGGCACAGCCTTGTTTGTGCCGTGTGAGAGGAATGACTGACTGGGCAAACATCATTATCACCGAACATAAATAGATGCCTGTCTTGCTGCTGGGCTGGCTGTGTGCAGAGAACTCAAATGGCATTATGTGACTGATTCTGTCTGTGACTGGACAGCCTTATTAGGAAAAGTGAGTGAAAGGACAGATTTCAAAGGATGAAGCCCCTCCCCCCCACCCTCACCCACCCCTGCCACTCTCTCTCCAGAAGAGACATTGTTAATGAGCTGTCGCCTGTCTGCAGTGTGGGAGCCAGGGCTCCAGCTACTCCATGATTTCTGACCCTGTCCCTGGTTTGAAATAACAACCCACATGAGATTCCTTTTGAATAAGCTGATAATGCCCACAGCGATGGGCTGTTTTCACATTTACTTCTCAGTTTCCATCCTGAGCTCAGCTTCTGAACACTGTGTCTGGCTTAGCCACACCAAGCCACCAACCAGACCCACCAGCAAAAGCGGCTGTCCCAGAGCTGCTGAACTCAAGAAACAAAGCAAAGCAAAACCTTTGCCCAGTCCCTACTATGCAAGGTATTCTTTAAACACACACACACACTCTCTCCAAGAAATAAGTTTTTCATGTCATGCCTACCACCCATAAATAAAAACAAGAAGGGTCTCCTACCAATCAGTCTATAGCCATCCATCCAGAAATGAACAGTGATTCATTTGTCACTACTAACTGTCACTAATATTCAAGGGATTCTTTAAATACACAGACACACACACATACACACTGTCACTACTAATCTTGATAGCCATTCTAATTTTTCCAGTCAACCATCCCAGTATTTGTCTGGGTTGTTGTTGTTTTGCTGTGTGTGTGACCAGGGGATAGGTATAGAGGCCAGAGGAAGACATCCGGCAGTCTGTTCTATCCCTCTCTGCCTTAATCTCTTGAGATGGTGTCTCTCCCTGGACGTGGAGTTAGGCTGGTTGTCAGGCAGTGCCAGCAACTGTCCTGCCTCTGTTCCACTGTCTTGGAGTTGCAGGTCACTGGATAGTGGTGCCTGGACTCGTGTGTGAATTCTGAGGATTTTTGCTCAGGCCACTCTGACCCACCAAGTCTTCTCCACAGCCCACTGTGCTCTTTTTATAGTGTCCTGCTGCTGTTTCCTGGCCTCAGTTGCTCCTGTTACTTTTTGTTTGTTTCTGTCATTCGGTGAAGATGGTGACAAGCAGGCTGTGTCTACCCTTGGTGTGCTTAAGAGTGACTTTGGAAGTAAGGGTATCATTTGCACGACAATAAATCTGTTTGAAGGCTACCCGTAGTTTGGAAACACACTTATAGATGCAGCAGCTCTCCCAAAAGCCCAGTCCCATCAGCAAAAGCCCTGGAAGAGGGACACAGGTAGGATTTCACTGGGAAACTCTTAAACCTGGCAAACTGTTACATCCCTAGACTTGGAACAGGTAAGGTTTATGTAGGGGCTGGAAACCTCTGTCACCTTTTCATTTCTAGTTTCTGCCTGCACTTGTAACAGAATGAGAGACGCTTTCTGTGACAGTGTTATGGGTTTGTAGTTGTCGTTGTTTTGGTTTCTTTGTTTGTTAAAAACTCATCTTGTCCTGAACTCACACAAAAGCCTTCCAGAAATCAGGCACTGAATTTCAAGAAGTTGAGGGTATGTCTGAGATTATATGGTTACAAAATTCTTGGTTATGCATGATAAAAGTAAGTCTTGCATGGAAATGTGTTTCACTAAGAGGCCTCTAAAATTACCAGTTCTCAACTTGTAGGTCTCGACCCCCTTAAGGATTGCACATCACATATCCATCATATCAGATATTTGCATTATGACTCATAACAGTAGCAGAATTACAGTTATAAGCAGCAAAGACATAACTTCCAGGTTGTGGGTCCCAGTGTTAGGAAGATGAACCACTGCTCTAAATGCTGGATGACCAAGTGGAGAACTCCAACATGGCAGCTGGTCGTGCCCTGCCTGAAATCCTGACCGAGTGCAATTATAGTACTAGTTTCACCTCAGAGATAAGATTAATGGATATGGGTGATGCTCCATTCAGCTCTAGAGTGAATTCTGAAGTGAGAATTCCTGAACCCCAGGCCCTAGGAAAGAAGCAGTCATGGTTTCTGACTCAGCAGAAGCTCACTCACAAAACCTCCACCTCTCCTGGCTTAAGATTCCCTTATCCCAACAAGCAGGCCATGAACATTATGGCTTTTAATTAATTCCCTGGGAGTAAAAGTCCCACCTTATTACCTAATACCCCCTGTAACTGAATCAAGACTCATGTTCATTACAACAGTGAACAAGACTGACCTCTGTAGAAATATATCCTATGTAGCCAATAAAATGTATTAGATGATGAGCCATTTTATCCAATAAAATGCATTTAGAAACAAAAACCTTTACTTTCCAGAAATTATTTTAATAATGTTGTTAGTTATTTTCCATATGAAAAGAGTTTGATATAGTGATAATTTCAAAGATGTGCAGGGGCCCTTTACCTGCCATCTTATAACTGAAAAGTCAGCACCAACGTTTCTGTTGGTGGTTGCACGGATGCTTGTATATTGATGCTAGTTACTGGTATCAAGATCTGATTACTGCCTGGACACACCTATCCTTGTTGTGTAAACCTACCTGATTGGTTGAATAAATGGCCTATACCTTGGCAGGGCAGAATTGGGTAGGCATGGCTAAGGTTTCAGGCTTTTGAGGACAGGAGAATCATGGGAAGGAGACAGACAGGAAGAGAGGAGGAAGGAGGACTCCAGGATGGGTTAGTGTGGAGAAAAACTAAAAATGTGGGCTGGCAAGGACTCCAATAATGGTGTGAAAAAGCCCCGATGAAGAATACAAGCAAGTATCTTGGGATTATGGAATGATTAAGGTAGATGGCATTGGATGGGGGCTCGGAGGTAGATGGTGAGGCTATTGAGACAGCGTAGGTAGAAATACCTGCCCAAGGTAATAAGGCAATTATAAAATCTAACAGGTGCCTAGGTTTTATTATTTGTGATAGTGGGTTAGATAATACCACCACAATAACCTTAGGGCTAATAATAAATAATATGTAATCCAACACTTATTTTTATTTACTACAACACATTTCCTTTGTGTTGCCAATATTATTACTCCTTAGGAAGTCTCAATGTCTGTCCCAAGGAGTTTTAGCATCGATCTCCATAATTTTCTAAGTATCTTAAATAAATTACAACCTTAAAAACAGCCTGACTGAAATGCCTATCTTTGGGCCACTGTCAGAATCCTAGTTAGCAAAAAGTCCAGACATAAGCGTATATATCAGCATGTGTGTGTGTGAAACATCCCAGGGAGTCTAGCAAGAGTCCAGTAACAATTGCCCCAAGATGTAATGGTCAATCAGCTGTCTCAGGAGCAGATACCAATTCAAAAAGCAAGATTTCCCACCAAATCAAGTTCCAGTTTCCACCTCCAGGAAATGTGGGCTCACCCTGTAATGGTGATGTTGACACAGTCAAGGACCCTTTCTCTGAGCAGACCCATAGAGCAGAAGATTAAGAGAGAGCCAGAACCAGGGAGCCTGCTATTGGCCAGGAAGGAAGGAAGAAGCCAAAAGGCATCACACTCGGAGCTGGGGAGAGGAAAGAGGCCCACAGAAACAGCTCCGTTCAAAACTGGGTACCAGAAAACTAAACCAAATAAGGCTGAGGGCTCAAAGAAGAACAGCGGGCAGCTTCCTCAAGTGCAGCAGATTCCAGCAGCTCTCCAGAAACAAATTATACTGGGCTTCAGGCGAGAAGAGAATGACTTTTTTTTTCTTTCCAAAGAAAGAATACCAAGCAGACCTCGGTCCCAAGGGAAACAAACCACAGAAACATTTCAGAGTGATTATCTCTTGGAACAGCCATCAATCTGAAAGAAGTGAATCATGGGAGTGACACAGCTCAAGAGAATGGAAAGAATGGGCAGCCCTCAGCAGCTGCCAGCCAGAGGCTGAGGCTCAGGTTTCATAGTGTTGAGTAAGGTAAAGGCTAAAGGGATCACGGTTGGCATGAGGGGGGCGTGCCAGTCAGGATAATACTCCTGCAAGGGATTTCAGTAAGAGCCTTGTTCTGCCTTGCACTCTCAACTCTAGAGGTAGGAAGAGATAAAAACCATCACACCTGCAGTTTGCCCCTAGACCAGAAGTTCTCAGTTTGTGGGCCATGACCCCCGTCCAGGGCCCATGTATCAGGTATATGTGACAATTCATAACAGCAGCAAAATTATAGCCACGAAGTAGCAACGAGATAATCTTATGGTTGGGGGCCACCATCACAGGAGGAGCTGTGGTAAAGGGTGGCAGCGTCAGGAAGGCTGAGAAGCACCGATCTAGAGGGGAGACGGCTCTGTTTGGTTCAGGTAACTAACCGCTTTTTAAATGGAGCGCCCGTTAAGGCAGAGACATTACATGAAGTAGTGAGTGTAAAACCTCATCCTGCATCAGCACTGTCTGGAGGGCGAGACCCTACGTCTGGGTAGAGAACTCTCTACCTGATGCCCAGGCTGCTGCCTGGGAAACATATTTTGAGAGCTTCTGCGAGACTCACGGTGGCTGTTCCATGTGCAGGAGCAGAAGAACCCCTCAAACGGTGGCTGCGTACAGTGTGGTGCTGAAACCAGGGTCCTATTCTGACATGCCAGCAAAGGCGGCCGGAGGAGTTAGTACCACATGGGCAGCTTCAGAGGGATGCCTGATCTAGTGGCGCTGACTCTTCTGCGGCAAGAATTGCACAGCCGTTCTGAGAGAGAAGAGCAAGTGCAAAACTCTGAAGAAGGAATGAGGCAGATGAGCTGACATGGTGGTGTCAGGGCCAGCAGGCAGGACCCTATCACGGAGGAGCATCGATCAGTGTGTTAGAGAGAGCAGTGTGTTGAGAACGTACTGAGCCCGAGGTCCCAGGAGCTACTTGGTGCAATTTGTCTAAGTTTCCAGAATAATTTGTATGTGGAGTGGTGCTGGATATTTGTGCTGGAAAATCATGGCCAATTAGCAGAGCTACACTCGTCTCCTCACTGCTGCAGGCCCAGTGTCTGGCACATGCTTTTGGAATGAGTGAATGAGCCACATCTATCTCTTAGCAGCAAAGCTCAGGGGGAAAAGAAAACCATTGGCTTGTGAACTAGGAGAACTTACCGAATCAAACCTGTAAGGCCTCTGAGACAGAAGGAAGTCTCTCTACCTCTTCAGACCTTTGTTTCCAGGGCCTTAAGATGTAGAGTGAATATTAGACCACCAGATCTCAGTGGCGGCTGCATACTAGTATAACTTGAGGAGTTTTGAAAATGTCACTTGTGAGGACTGCGTCAAACACACACATGAAAGCAGAAGAGAAATTCAGAAGATGGAAGAGACTGTGAAACGGTGACAAGATTTCTTCCAGACATGAATGGAAAGTGGAGAGAAAGGCTCATCAGACACGAAGAGCCTTAGTAAGATGCTCTCCCAAATGGATCTCATCTGGATCGTGATTCAGAGCCAGTTAACTAGCTCGGTTTTAAATGTACATTTTCACTAGCCTATATTAACTACACGTGGTAATGGGCTTCCTTATGACGTTTCCATACATATGTACAATGTCTTTTGATCGTATTCACCGGCTATTGCCCTCTCTTGTCCACTTACTACTCCCATTGGTCACCTTTCTCTTCATAAGAAGTCCCCTTCTACTTTCATGCCTTTGTGTGTGTGGCCCAGGAAGCTTTGTTAGGGTTTCAGAGCAACATGAGCCAGGGGTTATTTATGGGAGCACAGGCATCTCTCAGTAGCTGCACCACTGAAGAAAACATCTCTCCCAGAAAGCTAACTGTCTACAGAGTCCTAGGCAGGGACAGGCTTCACCTCATTTCACAACAGAATGTTGGGGAAACCTGTCTTGTTCAAGTCTTGTGCCAGTGATAACCGTGGCAGAGAGTTAACAATCCATTTTTCTTTGTTATGGACTTCATTGTTTGACAACTTGATGTTTGTATACTGCATTCCCATTACTCTCCCTCCAACCTTCTCTCATCTCCCTCCTCCCCTGCCAGACCTTCCTCTGACCAATAAATCCCTTTAACCCCAAATTTGCCCCTGGACAAGTGCAGCTAACTTATTTAGAAGTATGATCATCTTCTAGTGTATCAGCAGCAGTGTGTGTGTGAGTGCACACAGGTACACAGACACACACACACAAGCAGAGCTCTCGTCTGTTGGAGATACATACTAAAGTATCAGACTCAAAATGGGATATCATGCTTGGGAGAGGTTTGTTTTGGAATACTCTTAGCCACCAAAAAACAAAAACAAAACAAAACAAAAATCAACCAACCAACCAAAGGAACAACCAACCAAAAACAACTTGTAGTGGAAAGAGAGCTAACACGCCTTGAGGAATGGCAACGGCTGAGCTTGAACAGTGGCCATATGGCAGAGCAGTGGGGGCTAGAGGCTGCAATACCAAAGTTAATGTGTGCAGGAAGCTGTGCCATGAAATCTCAACAAGGTCACCTAAACAAGACTGCACAGAGATACCAGCTAACATTCCAGCGTGGACGGGGACATTCTCACAAGGTCTCACTCCTGATAAAGAGCTACAGACCATTAATGGCTGCCAAGAGACAAGAACCAGTCTTCTCCAGGCATAAGCCCCCCTGATGGGTTGGTTAACCAATCCCAAATGATGAGCCCTAAACACATATGTGTGTGTGTGTGAGTGTGTGACACAATAATAATTATCATTAAAGAAGAGGTCATGGAAGGGAGAGACTTGAGACGAGCCAGAGGGTCAGAGCAAAAATGCTGCAAACAGTATTCACGTGTGAGACTCTCAAAAAAAGTAAAATAAATGTTAAAAAATTGAGAAGTAGAATAATTCATTTTGCTTGCTTAAAATAAAGCCATAAGAAAACTGGGAATCCAAGGACAATTCTTGACAATGATCAGAAATGTTCTCCCCTTAGCATGCTCCAACTGTGGTGCTGTATACCACACCAGAGAAGAAATAATGTGCTTGGGGAAAGATTAACATACGAAAGAAGCCAGTTTGGAAGCCATTCCCCATCCACGCTTCTGTAGCTTGTGTGGGAGGTGGGGGAGCCCAGGAAATAAAACCCCGAGAGCAGGGCCCATGGCTGTGGCCACTTGCTTTTGGGAGCTCTTTTTACGGCTCAAGAGCCCTTGAGCGTCCTGTTCCTTTCTTAGTAAACCATCTGTTTCTATTCCTAATTGTGCGGCTGGTGCAGTTTTGGAACACAAAAGCCTGAGGTCTAATGGCCTCTGAACTTAAATCATCGACCCTGAATTCCTAAGTTGCTTTCCCCAGCGCTGTGGCCTTCCAAGCTCTTTCTTGGACCTCCATGCCTCGCTTAGAAAGCTTTTCTCTGGTTCCCCTCCTCCGGGCAGCTGCCAGGATTTTCTTCTTGCCTGTACTGTTGTTTTTGCCCCAGTTTCTAACTGAATTGTCCTGGAGCTTCCTAATGAGTCTGCATTTAAATGATTTTTTTCCTGAGAGACCCCAAAAGGAAATCTTACCTGGGCACTGCCATGGGTGTTCCCTGGCTTGTTTCTCTCTACATTTACGGAGGTTTGAAGAGATCCGGAGGTATTGCCACTGAGCACCACAGCAACGAACAGTGTCCTGGATGAGGGAGGGACAAGGACACTGCGTGTAGATGCTGCAGGGGGTTCTAATGCTGCAGCCAGGACTGTGATCTGCTAGGTTATTGGTGGTATCATTATTCTACAAGAATAATTAATCAATGGGGAATAGGATGTCCGTATCTTTTCCCTGGACGTTTTCAGGGACTGCAGGAGAAAAGGGCAGTTTTTTGAACCCTCAGAACCCCGCGGAGTCTTTCTTCTTACAAATACATACATTTTTAAATTAAGTATGCTATTTTGATATGATCTCAGGTCTATATACACTTGTAAGGACTACTGCAGAGAGATTGCCTATGATCATTAACTAGTTTTGCCCAGTGGTTAACATCCCACCAAACTATTGCAGAGTCCTCACTGGGAACTGTTAGTGATACAGCCAAGACATAGAACAGGAGGCCTGGAGAGCTGGTTCAGTGACTGAATGTTTGCCGCTGCCAAAGGACCTGATTTCAGTCTGCAGCACCCACATATATAAAACATGTTCAAATAATAATAATAAAACGACTGCATGCTAAAGAGGAGGCAGACCGGTTTCATATCACATGAAAACCTCTTGTTGCCCTTTTCTAGCCACGCCTACTTCCCCTTCCCTACTACCTGATAAGCTCCAGCAACCACTACTGTGTTCCTTCACCCTATAATTTTGTCTTTTATAGTAGTGTTTAGATAACTGTAACTATAGCCCATGCAACCTTTTACATTGTTTTCTTCACTCCACAAAGTTCTCTGTACATTCTTCCAGATTATTGTAAGTGCCAAAAACTTGACACTTTTTAATTATCACATAATGTTCCACCAAATAGATTCACCGATTCGCTTAGCCCTTAAACTGTAGAAGGGCATATACTTGCGTTAGGCATCGCTCTTCCTCTAGATTCTTAGCATGAGAGCATAGATGAGCGATCAGAGGTAAATTTTAGTTTAAAACTTTCCCTTCTCATGCTGCTCTAATGTGTCCTGAATCACAAATGCAGAACTTTGAGTTCGTTTGGGTCAGTGCCTTCTTAAACTTCCCTTCAAATTTCTTCTCCAGCTCCTGCATCATTTTGAACTGTACTGCTGAGCGTCCAACTTGTCAAGAGTTCTGTCTTGGTGTCGTACTGTTGGTGCTTCCTGATTTTGTCTCCTTTCTATGTGCTTTCCGTGGCACTTTAATTTTTTAAAATAGGTGCAGGTTTGTTTCATGGCCGGATAACAGCTTCCCTTTGGGTATGCCCATTGCCACTTGAAAAGAACTGGAAGTGTGCTGCTGTGGGCTGAATGGGTCTACACGCCTACTGGATGCTGTCAGGTCAGACGCTTGGGCCCTTATCAGCCCTTGTTTGTACTTCCTCTCTAGCCAGAGAGTCTGTTGTTGAGGAAGGAGCTTGAAGACACTGATGTGAATTTTTCTGTCTTCTTCCTGTTAGACGGTGCTTGCTGATTCCTAAGCTTCACTGTTTTGAACATGCACGCGATGGATTGCCATCATGGGAGACCCACCCTTTCAATTTAATTTGCTTTGCTTCAAGTAGCTTCGTGTGATATCAGTACAGCTACATTTTCCTCTGTCTCTCTCCTCTTGTCTTCCCTTTCCTCTTCCTTTTTTTCTTCTTTCTCCCCCTCCTCCTCCGCTTCTTCTCTATCTGCTGTTGCATCATCATCATCATCATCACCACCACCACCACTACCACCATCATCGCCATCATCATCTCTCTTTTTTTCTCAGTCTCTCTCTACTATCTAAATCAGGCTAGCTTCAAACTCAAAACCCTCTCAGTTTAGCCTCCTCAGTGCTGGGGTTACAGGCATGAACCACACCCAGCTTCTTCCATATCCTTTTTAATCTGTCTGTATCACTATATTTAAGGTGACTTTGTTTTATTTTTGTGAGTGGTGTGTGTGCGTGTGTGTGTGTGTGTGTGTGTGTGTGTGTGTGTGTATGTGGGTATGCAAGTGTGTGGGGGTCAGAAGTTGACCTCAAATGTCTTCCTAATTTATCTTCTCCCTAGCTCTTTTTTTTTTTTTTTTTCCTGTCACAGAGGGTCTCTCAACTTTTGGAATTCCCAGATTCAGCCAGACTGGCTGGTGATTAGATCCCAGGATCCACCTGTCCCTGCCTCTCCAGAACTGAGGTTAGAGACTCATGCTGCGGCATCAGCTTTTCCTATGATTGCTCAGGAACTGAACTCGGGCCTCGTGCTTGCACTTTACTGACTGAGCCATCTCCTTAGCCCCAAGATGACTTTCTTATAGATAGCCTACAGCTGGATCATGCCAATTTCTGCCTTTAAATTACTGTATGTAGCCCATTGGCATTCAGTAGTCATTGACACATTAAGAGTAGGTCAGCAATTTTATTTTATTTTTCTTTCTATTTTTCCTTTCATCCTATGAGCTACTTTAACATTTTTAGGATCCCGTTTTGGTGTGATTTCTGTTTAATGTTTTGGAGTGTATCTCTGCTATGGGTTTTCCTAGAAGTTGCACTAAATAACATTGCATACATATTAACCTGTTTAAAATAGTCAGCATGTTCTTTTCATGCTGCCAATTGGAATGACACATAGAACCTCATCATCCTTTAAGCCCTTTACTCTTCTAATATATAACTGTTTAAGTCATTTCCTTGATGATTACTTATGTTCACATCAGCAAAAACAAGTGCATTTTTTGACACAGTTGCTGAACATTGTTTTAAAAACTAAAGGAAAATGTCCTTTTTACTCTTGTCCCATGTTCCTTTTCATTCTCATGATTTTCTGTCCATGGTCTCCTTAGCCATTCTGTCTGGGCACCCCTAGTGGGGAAGATTTTTCTTAGCTTTTCTTCATCTGAGGATTTCTTATTCCTTCTCATTTCTGAGTCAGATTTCTGTTGGACATAAGAATTCTGCATAGATAATTCTAGACAACTGTAGAGCTTAATTTATCTTATTTTGTGTACATGAGTGTTGGCCTGTATATTCCTGTGCATCATGGGAGTACCTGGTGCCCTGGAGACCAAAAGAAGCCCTGGAATTGGAGTTAGGGAAGGTTGTGAGCCACCTGGCACAGAGGAACCCACCCTGGGTTCCTCCGGAAGGGCAGCAGATGTTCTAAGGGCTGAACCAGCTCTCCAGTCTGTTTAGTTTTAACTTCTGCATTTCAAGCGTGAGATATTTTCTTCTAGTCCCAGTGGTCTCTTCTAAGAAGCCATTAGAATTACCTTCTGTATACAAGCTGCGGTTCCATTTTTCTGCTGTAAAGAACTTTCCATGGATTTCCATTTTTAGAGGTTTAATTATGACAGGTCCATTGGCTCTTTCCTGGGTAGGTGTCTGTGTGGTCCATCCAGGCTCTTAGATCCATAGTTTCATGTATACTGCCAAATTTGGAGCCTTTTCAGCTATCATTCCTTCTACTGCATCCTCAACCTTTCTTTTGATGTGTTAGGTCTTTGTTTGAGGCCTAGGGTTCTGGCAATGGTTTGGGGGTTGTTTTTCTGTTGTTAATTTTGCATGGTTTCTACTGTTCCACCTTCAAGTTCACTGGTTTTTTTCATTTCCTTCCAGTCTGCCACCAGACCTAGCCACTAATTTTTGGTTATTATTTGCTTCAATTATAAGTTTTCCTGTTTTGTTTTTTTTGTTGTTGTTGTTTTTAATTTACATCTTCTATTTCTTTGCTAAAAGTTCTATGTTCCCTTGTTAGTTTTCCCTTGTTTCGTGTTTTGTTTGTTTCTAACATGCCTGTAATTACTCCTGGGACATTTTTAAAAAGACAACTACTTCCTTTTCTTCTCTCAGTGCTGGAGATCAAAGCTAAGGCCTTGTGACTGCTGGGCAAGGGCTGAGCCACCAAGCTACACACTGGGCCCCTTTACCTGGCTGCATTAGAGCCTGTAGGTGTGTCCAGCATCTTGGCCATTTTACCTACTGACTGTTTTTCTTCGTTCAGCTTATGACATTCCTCATCTGAATATGAAAAGTGACTTCCTTCTAAATGTGGGTTTAGGGTGTGCTACCCATCTGTGTCAGCTGAGTTTCTCTGACAGCTTGGGGGCTGTGGGCACTGCCTCATTCCTGATTGGAAAACAGAAGCTGGGGTTCCCCAGTGTCATTTATTTCTCTCTGTTCTTGACTGTGGGTACAATTTGATTGGCTGCTTTATGCTCCTGACACTTTGACTTTCCTTGTATGATGGCCTGTAAGCTAGAATCAATCTTTTTCTCTCCTAAGTTACCAGAGTGTTTTATTGCATCAATAGAAACGAAGCTAGAACACCCAGCTAGCACTGTTTTTGTTTGTTTGTTTGTTTGTTTGTTTTATGCCCAAAGTGATGAGAGTGGGCTTATCAGTCTTAGCAAATATATATTGGGGTTACAGTCTCCACAAGCCCTGCAAGGGTGCCCTCCTGCTGAGAGCTGGGTCCCACATTGCTTCTCTCTGTGTGATCTTTTCTGATTCTGCAGCCTGATGGCATTGTCACTTTGGGGTAGAAGAGACAGGCCCACTTTTCCTTAGGTCTTTGCTCAGAGCACCCCAGCTGGGCAGGGGAGGGGAGATAGGGTGGGAAGCCAGGCTATCCATCTGGTCGGCATGGATGGGACTGGATGACAGATTTTTCTGTGGCATTATGAGCCCTTGCTGTCTGAAGCTCTTCCATGTATAAGGCCAGCTCTTCTCAGTCCTCTGGTCAGTGCTGGACAGTGGGCTCTTGCTAGGCATCCCTTGTCTCTGCTTATCAACATATTCTAACTGCAGGCCCTGGAACTACAGTCTGCCAGACATGCCAGACACAGGGAGAGCTCATTCCCGTGTTCTTCCGTGTGCCCCGCAGTCCACAGCCTACTCCCATGTTCTTCTGTTTGTTTTGTATGTAGCATCTAAGGTGTTTGTCTTAGTCACTCTTCTATCACTATGAAGAGACAGCATGACAGAAGCAACTCTTATAAAAGAAAGCATCTAGTTGATACTTGCGTACTTATAGTTTTAGAATGTTAGTTCATGATCATCATGGCAAAAACAGGCAGGCTTGGTGTTGGGGCAGAAGCTGAGAGCTGTTTGTCCTGATCTACAGGCAACAAGGGTGAGGGGGTAGAAAGAGAGAGAGAGTGAGAGAGAGACAGAGAGAGAGAGAGAGAGAGAGAGAGAGAGAGAGAGAGAGAGAGAGACTGGTCCTGACATAAGCTTTTGAAATCTCAAAGCCCACTCCCATGACACATCTCCTCCAATGAGGCCACACCCTTTCCAGAAGGCCACACCTCCTAATCCTTCCCAAACAGTTCCACCAACTGGGGACCGAGCATTTAAATCTGAGCCCATGGGAGCCTTTCTCATTCAAACCATCACAGTGTTCAACTGGACATGTGGGAAAATGAAAAAATGATGGTTTCCCAGAAATATATAATATTTTTAAAAAACGTATTAATTATTTTGATGTGTATAGGCATTTTGCCAGCATGTATTTCCGTGTGACATATACAAGCCTGATGGCAGTGGAGGCCAGAAGACAGCATCAGATCCTCTGGAACTGGAATTATAGACAGTTGTAACTGAACTTGAATCCTGAGGAAACGCAATGAGTGTTCTTCACTGAGAGTCATCTCTCCAGGCCAAAATATTTTGTATAATATTTTATACAAGTAAAATAATACAGATAAATATATGTAACATGTACATACTGATATGTTAGGAATAGTTCATGAATGCTTAATCTGTTATATTGTTATTATATATTGTGGCTAATGTGCTGAAATTGGACCAGAGCCTTGTACAAGCTAGGCAAGCACTCTACTGCTGAGCTACAGCCCAGATCTGGTAAAATGGTCACTATCTGGTAATGAATTGGTGATGGTTTTTCTATCAGTGGGCACTAAGTTAAAGTTAGATAAAGTAACAAGTTCTAGTGTGCCATTATGCATTTGTATGACTATAGATAAATGGTTATTTCCATGCCTTCAAAACATTACAAGAGGGGCTGGAGAGATGGCTCAGAGGTTAAGAACACTCGCTGTTCTTCCAAAGGTCCTGAGTTCAATTCCCAGCAACCACATGGTGGCTCACAACCATCTATATCAAGATCTGGTATACAGGCAGAATGTTGTATAAATAATAAATAAAATCTTTTAAAAAAACATTAGAAGAAAGTGGGAATATTTCTAGCATAAAGAAATACTAAAGATACTGGGAATGGTGGCATAGGACTTTAATCCCAGGGGAGGTAGAGGAAGGTTGATCTCTGTGAATTTGAGGTCAGTCTGATCTACATAGTCACACAGTAAGATCCTGTCTCAGAGAGGGAGAGTAGTTGAGGAGATAGACATTTACACAATGTGTACCTTTCTAAAATTGTTGTGTTTTAAATATTAATTGAAAAGAACTAAAATTAGGGCCATCAGATTGGCCCAGTGGGTAATTGGCCCAGTGGGCCCATTAGTGGCCCATCTGCTGCCAAGCCTGAAGAGTTCAGTCTCCAGGACCAACTCTTCAAATTGTCTTCTGAACACCAAATTGTCCTCTGGCCACCACAGTCATGTGTTGGTATGTGTGTGCCCCACATGAAATAAAATACATAAATAAACGTAAAAAATTAGGTATTGATTTAACTTAAAATAAAAGGCAAGAGCATGTTGGCTTGCCTTCTCTGGCAAGAACTCTGCTAAAGTGAGTTTGGCTGTACTTACAAGGACTCAGCACTGTCCTTTGTTCTAGGATCTGTGGGTAGCTGAAACTTGACCCTGTGATCTAGTTAAGGCAGTTGGCCATTGTTGTTACTTGAAAACCACCTTTCCTCCGTTGTGACATTTCCTGCCTAAGTGCCACATGTCACCACCAGGAGAGACACAGCCTTGCAGCAGCGAGCCTGGGAAGTTGATGACTCAGGAAACTAAAATAAACACACTTCCAAGCTGAGCATCCCACAGTCACATGGGCTGGCCCCATGCCCCCTCCCTCGCCCCCACCCCACTCTCCTGTGCCTGCCTTTTGTTCCTCTCCGGAAACATTCTCATTCTCTGTGCAGCATGATCTAGTCACCATCTCATTTTCTGCTATTTTAGCAAAAGTCAGTTGTCTGGAGGAAACCTCCCCACAGCTGTCTAGTTCAAAAAGAACTGCAGCAGGTACACACAGAGCAGAGCTTACATACAGAGCTGGGCGCTTTGACCAGGCAACAGGATCTGATGAGCTATTAAAACAGTCCCTGGGATATTGGCAGTCATCTCTGGTCTTGATGCTCCCCGAGGAATGTTTGGAGGATCCAAATCTTCCTTTGTATTTTCTCCACATGCCCCCTTCCCTCTGGCAGCCTTCCAACGGCCTTCTGGGAACCGAGAGGATATGACTCCCAGACTTTATGCTGTTACTGAACAGATGAGAGTCCCTGAGATCCAAAGGACACCACGCAGAGTCGTTCTATGTCCCATAAGTATTGCCGGCCTGATTGATCCCTTCTGAGGCTCTCAAACTGCCCCAGCATGCAGTCTGGCTGCACAGAAGCAAGCAGCAGGGGCTGAAGGTTCCATCCACAACCAACAACCTGAGTTAGTTCTGGTCAAAAATGAAAACATCTCCAACATAGAACAAAAGGGCTGCAGCTGCGATGGCAGACCTGCTGAGCACCAACAGCTGGATTTGCCTGTGGCTTTAAACCCTACTTCTTCTGTTCGGAGGCGATGGCCTCTGTGCAGGGAATCCAGGTCTCAGGTCTGGGTGAGCAGCGCTTTGGTCTTTGGGCCTCAGTGTTTTTATGGGCTTAAAAACTGGTGTTTGTAATCTTGTTGTGCAAGTTGCTATTTATTCAATGAAATAAAAAATTTCTTTAGAATAATGTTCTTGGGTGGGGCAATGAGATCATGGAAACAATATCCTACCTGAGCCATGCTCTAGAATATTACAGAGGAAGAGAATACAGAAAGGAAAAGGGGAAAGTGGGTGTGAGGGGAGCACAAACAAAGTAGACTTGGAAAGGTGCCTCCAGCCGATGGAGGAGAATGCTGGGCCTGGGCAAACACTACAGACCGTTCCTTACTTGTGTGTTTTGTTTTTCCAAATTTTTCTGTGACTAAAAATGAAAAGAAGGGCTGGGAACGTTGCTCAGCGGTAGGTCATTTGGCCGTCATGCACTGGGTTCTGGGTTCCAAGTCAATGACACAAAATAAACAGATGAAGGAGCAATGTCTATCATGCATGACAGACAGCATGGTAGTGCATAGTTATTCCCTTGGCAAACAGTGTCTTGCTTTTGAAAAGGTCCCTACTGGTTCAGTAACCAAGCATGCTTGGGATGCATCTCTCTTCCTGGCTGGGTTTGGTTGTCCTACCAGCAAAGTCCCATGGGATTCTCCTAGCCACACCATCCATCTCCAGACGGGGAGCCATCAGGAGCCTTCTGCCACACAGAAGGCTGGAGTGGAAAGACAGTCCCAGCTGACTTCTAAATACCTGCCCCTCTTTACTGGAGTGGCTGCTTCTCTGCCGCAAGCCCACAGCCGCCTCCATTTTCTCGGTTCTCCTGCCTCCTTTCCCTGCAGAAAGTGTCCTAATTTTTTCTCTCTCCTGGATTCTCTTGGCCATATTCAAAAGAGATTCAAGAGAGAGAGTGCAGGATGGATAAGAAAGAACTGGAGGGTACACAGAGCTGAGTGAGACCAAGGGCTAGGGCCAACGCTGTCCGTCTACCTGCCAGGTGAAGGAAGGCCCTGGGCTGGGGCAGACAGGTGCCAGGTGCGTGAACATCATTGTCCCCGAGTTCCAGGAGAGCACGGACTGAGCACTGGGTCTGACTGACTGCCTGTCCTAAACAGTTGCCATCTACAACGGTCATTTCATGAGTCCCCACTTAGAAAGAGGACTCTCTTCAATTTTTAAAATCAACTTGTTTTAATTGTAAAAAAAAAAAAGAAAGAAAGAAAGAAAGGAAGAAAAAGTAGGTTTTACCTTGACACACTTGTACCTGCATTTAACTTCCTTGACTACCCTCACTCCCCTCCCATTCTTATCTTGTCTCCTCTCCCACCTCTGCAGCATCTTTCTTCTAAGGAACAGCGCACCAGAGTCCATTAACAAGAGATAACTCATTCCAGTACTGATACGGAGCAAGAATTTGCTGTCCAGCATGTGTAGGAACCAGTGGCACAGATTTTCACAAACTTTATTGTAGGTCAACCTACAAGTAGGGGGTAGTCAAGCTTTTCTCTCCCCAGGCTGGTAACGAAGGGATTTAAGGGCCTTGGGCACAGGGATGAACTGGAAGTCCTAACCAGACTCCTAGCTGCAATTGTGCAACTGTGGTCCACAGTGAACTTGGGGAAATGTCAGGAAGCGTCTCTGTTATTCTGGTTCATCCTACAGCTCTTGGCAGCACCTTCATGTCCAATTCTGGGCCGAGAGGCTCTGTTCTCATTCTCAGGGTTTCACTTGTGTTGAGTTTGCACAGAAGCACAAGCTCATTGCAGGGCCAGGGATTCTTCCCCTGAGTCCTGAAATGCAACCAGCGCACCACTTTTCCCAGAAGTGAAGTTGCTGTTTTGTACTCTGGTTTCAGGGCCATGAAAGGACCATGGTATAAAGAAAAAAGATTTCCCACCCTACAGTAATCAAAAAAGAAGAAATAGCCCTCACATTGAACCCATAGTGTTCATTCGTACAGGATGGAGGCTATTTTAAAACACCCCGGGGTTCCTTTTGATGCTCTGACTAACAGGAAGCCCTGCTTGTTTCCTAGGTCCAATCTGTAGCCCATCTCCCAGCTTCCTGTGTTTACTTTGGAGCACCGAGTGCTTCTCCTTCTGATGAGTGCTCTGCTCTGAGTGCTGGAACCCATTGTGTTCACGTTAGTAATCCCGGTTTACTGCACATGCACTTTTAAAGAGACCCATAATCAAATTCATTAGAAGTATTAAGGTTTAGTGTGAGAGAGAACCCCCTCCTCAGGGGATCCAAGCACTGTGAACTCACCTTCCATTGCACAGCGGGGTCTCCTGTGTTCCTAGCACAGCCTTTCCTTCCCGCTCTCGAGCGCTAGCCTTAGAGATCTTCATTTCTCTCTAGACTCCACCATGTTTACCTTTCTCCTGACCTATCTGACCAACCGACACCAAATGACTCTGCTGGAATGGTCCAGTTTTAGTTATTTTCCTAAATAAAACACCATGACCAAGACAAATTACAGAAAAAAAAGCATTTATTTGGCTTCTGCTTCCACAAGGATGATAGTCCTCATAGCAGAGCAGAGGTAGTGGAGGCAGGTGACTGGACCGGCATTGAGAGCTCTCATCTTCCACAAACAGGAAATGGAGAGAGTACATCCAAAATGAGGACAGTTTGAAGCCTCAAAACCCACTTTCAATGACCTGCTTCTTCTAGCAGGGCCACACCTCCTGGTCCCCCACTTTATAGCAGCCCCCACCTGAGGACCATGAATGCAAATGCCCAAGACGTATGGAGGGCGCCTTATTCAAACCACCACACCTCACGCTTTGCGGCACCAGGCACGCATCCTCTGTGCCACACCCTGCTGTCCCATACGTACCAAGCTGCTCCTCAGTAGCACCCTCCAGTCAGTCCTCTGCCACTGTGATAAACATTAACCCTCGAGCTTAAAGCAACTTGAAAGGAGGAAAAGTTTGATTTGGGTTCATGCTTCAGCCCACGTCTGCTTGGACCTGCTACTCTGGGCGTGTCGTGGAATGTTACATTCTGACAGAAAACAAAGAAGCTTCCAGAAAGTAACGCTTGGGATCCCGGAACAGCCTTCAAGGGCCTTCCCCGAGTGCCCCCCTGATGGTGCCGACATTTAGTGGTGCAGGCTGGGGACCAGGCCTGTGCTGCTTTGACCTGTTTGCACACGTATCACCAGGCGCTTCAGAGCCCAGCGGCTTTCCTGGGCCTCCTGCTCTTCTCTTGCCCTTTCTGCCAGTCATCCCTTACCTCGTGGATCAGTCGCTGACACTGCGACTCTTGCGGTCTTCTCAAGTCTGCTGCTTTAACCAAATCCATGGGCTTTTTATTCTGCTCAAGATCAGCGGAAAGTCATTGCCAACGGTGTCTTTAGGCTCCGTGCCCAATCCATTGTCCAAGCTCTTGTTCTTCCCACCTGTCTTGGTTTCCCTCTGTTGCTGGGATGAAATACAACGGCGACTTAGAAGAAAACTGGTTTATTGTGGTCCATAGTCCAAGGGTGGTGTTTGTCATGGTGGGGAAGCTAAGGTGGTAGAAGCTTGAAGCAACTGCTCACATTTGGAAATGTGTTCACAGCTGGAAAGCAGATCAATGAACAGACTCCGAGCACTCAGCTCACTTCCTGCATTTTAAACAATCCGGGATTTCAGCTAAGGAATGGTGCCACCCACAGTGGGCAGGGCTCCCCACTGTGGATTCAGTGAGCCAAGACAACTGTCCCCAGGCCCGCCCAAGGATACTCTAGCCTAGATAATTCCTACAGGTGTGCAGGGGAGGCCTGGCTCCTAGGTGATGCTGGATTTGTCAAGTGGACTAACACCAGCTGTCTCATCAGCCCAGCCACAGACTAAACCTGAACTCTGGGCCATTACCCAAGCAGCTGTGTACCTTTGCTCCCAGCCATTGCAGACCTTGTTATCCCTGTTCCTGGAAGGTGGGAGTCCTTTGCACTTCTGTCCCCTGCATGGAAAGTTGTATTAGAAAACCTCCAGGACTTTATCCAATCCCATGCTCTTCGTTTACTTGTAAAAATATTTAGTGGGCATCTCCTGTACGGCATCCCTGGCTCCGGGTGTGAACACTTTGATAGACACAGCAGGCATGGCTCCAGGAGTGAACACTCTAATGAACAAAGCAGGCATGGTTCCAGGTGTCCACACTCTGATGGATATAGTAGCCATGGCTCCGGGTGTCCACACTCTGATGGACAGAAGCCAGTAAATGGTGTCCTTGATGGGGATAATTTTTCACGCTGTGTAGACATATAAAGCAGACACACATGCCAAACAGAGGAAGCAAAACATCTTCACTCTGTCTCTCCTTTTGAAAATGTGAGGAAAACAGGGTTCATTCTTCAGGTTATGCCAGTATACTATGGTTGTCATTTAAAAAAAAAAGGCACAAAAAATGGGTGACTTGAACAAGCAGAAATTTCTTCTTTGGTGTTTCTAGAAGCCAGAAATACAAAAATCCAGATATATCAGCAAGACCTTGCTCTTGCTGGAGCTCTATGGAGATCATTCGTCTCTGTGTGTGTATGTCTACTTCCAGTTGCTGGTAACCCCAGGTTACTTTTCTTGTGGCCTCGATCTTCATTTACTTCTTTTCTTCATGCTTCACTGTGGCCTCTTCCCTTCTAGAAGGGCATAAGGCCTTAGATTTATGGGTGGCCCCAAGTCAGGGTGATTTTATCACAGAATCCTAAACACTTTCAATTACCTTCTTTCCAAACAAAGTCACACTCTGAGGCTCCCTGAACATGATCTTGGGTAGGAATATACTGCATAGCCCACTACCCTCCTCTGCAGCAGTGACAAATGCTGCTTATGAACTTATATAAAGTATAAAGATGCGTTCAAAGCGAAAGCCTGCCTGTGTGGGTCTTTTCTTTTGCTTCCTCTAGGGTTTGGAAGTGAAGTCTCCCACGAAATGGTTCATGTAGTGAGGGTTCGGTCCCCACCTGGTGATCATAAGAGAGTGGATCTAATGTGGATTCAAAATATTGGGAAGGGTGGAAAGTAGCAGGAGGAAGCAGACCACTGGGGCCATGCCTTAGAAAGGCATACCTTGTACCTGATCCCTTCCTGTCATTGTGTTTTCTGGCCACTCTTCCACACACGTCCACTGTGACCCTGTGCCGCACAGCACAGAAACTGCAGACAGAAACTGAACCAAAGTGAGTCCTTCCTCCTTTCCTCAGGTGTTTGTTAGCACGACCAAAAGTCTCATCCAGTGCCTAAATATCTCAAGAGCCCAAGGGGTGCTCCAAACCAAGGCAGTCTGTGCCACGGTCTGAATCCTCCATCATCAGCCAAGGGTCTGTACACCATTTCCTCAACCCTCTGTCAAGGAGGGGGCAGGGTTTATTCAACAGCCAAGAACGCAGGTGGAGACACAAAGTCTCTGGGTCCTCTGGAGTTTTGGTTTGGTTTGGTTTTTTGTCATCACCAGAACTGACTCACCTTTTGTCATGCACAGCAGCCCTGTCAGAACCAGTGCAGGCCCGGGAGTGTCACAGTCTCGGCTTTTGGTTTGCACACTTGAGCTCGTAGATTTTGATTCTAACTTTCGATTTAGTGGAGTAAACACAGTTACATAATAATCACTAATTAACTAAATAGCTGACTAAATAATAGCTAAATAGCCGTGGTAACTGAGCCCTAAACACTCTACCTTCAGCATTTTGACCAAACATGTGGAGGAGAAACTAGTAATGTTCTCATTTGTGCATGAAGAGCACACCAAGGCTCAGGTAAGACTGAATGCTGTTATTCTGAGGGCCACGGTGCCCACAGATGGTAGCGTATGGGTAGCCATTCTCCAAAAGAATTCTGTGCATTTCAAATCATTCGTTTGCTTCTTCTCTTTAAAATAAAGTTTGGAATTTCGACACCTATTTCCAAGCCATGTTTTTGGCTCACAAAAGTGTTTACAAGAATCCTGCTTGTTTCTGAGTACTCACTTACTTAATTGGAAACTTTTATACAATTTTTGAGTATTTGCTTGTCTAACGGTTTAAAAGGGTTTTTTTTTTTTTAAATGTAAACACAATTAAATAGTGAGAGTCTGAGGAGCTGTAGAGACACTCTCACGAAGTCACAGAAGAGGACAGAGTCAAGGCCCAGGTCAGTAGAGAACATCCCAAACTGAGCGAACCCCAGAGTGAGCACAGGCCATAGCATAAGCAGTAGTGAGTCAGGGAGCTCCCTTACCTGAAGAACAGGAGATGTGTTCCACACGGTGCGACTGTGAAGAACAAGACCTGTATTCAGGACACGGGACAGAAGCCATGAGATGGAGACCTTCATCTATCGCCTGCTTAAGAAAGCTCGTGGGAACTCTGTGCTTGAAGCCATCTGCCTCCTGCCTTGTGCTGGCTACTCACCTGCGTGTTTCCCAGGAGGCACGGCTTAAGGTCCTGCCTTCTCTCAGCATTTATTTAGAAAAGCCCAAGTGTTTACGATGCAATAAGGTAAATGCACACCATGAGGGGCATCCACACTTTCGTTTCACCTTCCCAAGTATCCCGCACTGACACAGTGTGGCTCAGACTCCCCAACCCCGGACTACTATGCCTTGAATTTTGGGGTGTCATTCACTGGGACTGAAGCTGAGGGCCTCTGGTGCATCTAATTCTGATGTGTCTGTTACGTCTGCTTCCTTCCTGGTTAAATCTAGTCAGCCTGATTGGATAATTACTGACCTCCACAATTCAATAACTGGCAAGATTTAGTTGACTCCTGAAATTATTGCAGTTTTTTAAAGAGGTGCCCTTGTTATAGGATTAAAAAAAACCCACAAATTTTATAACATCAAAGTTTTCTGAGTTTAATTCCTTCATGTCCTCCTATTTTTCAAGTTCAGTGTTGCAAAGATGTTAGAGGATATTCACAGGGTGAAGAGATGTTATATATACAGACAGGACTTCTCACGATGAGTTATCAATTTATAGAAAAACTGAAGTTACCATAGTTTCTGCGGGAATCTGCTGGGTCACCGCATCTTGAGAGGGGGCACGATGAATGGCCTGCTGGATGGGATCCCTGACCTAGTCCTCCATCACACTCACAGGCTCCTCTAGCTCCGTCTCTGCCTCTTTGATGAGGACAACCAGGTCAATGTCAGAGGGCTTCTCAGCACTTGCTAATGAGTTCTGGATTAGCTCCCAGACAGCTTGGGGTTTCAGCTCCGTAGACGTCCTTATACCTAATGTAAAGCACTGCCTCTGACTGATGCTCCTCTGTGGATCACCAGGAGCTGTGCTTCCTCTCCTGAAGTCCTGCTGTGGGTCTATGGTGGATGATCCCAGATGATCTCAGGTGGCTGCTGGATCTTAGGCTACGGTGAAGCCAAGCACTGAGCTATGGGTCCCTTTGCTTTGATCTTTCCTGTCTTTTTTGTCCTCTCTGAAAATGTGAGAATCAGTTCAATTCAATTCAATGTGAGATCCATTCAGTTTTCTAAAAACTCAAAGCCTGAGGTGACCATCCGGTCACTGAACAGGGGCTTTTCACGTTCATGAATGCTTTTCTCTGGAGTTAGCCCACGCCATTCTCAGTAATTGCTTCTAGAATGTTTTGTTTGAAATTCACGTGTTTTTGCTTGCAAGGAACCTTTGGAATTTGAAAACGTCTGGAGGTGACTGCGGTTTATAAAGTCTGGACTTTCTCAATCCCCTGTCACTTTGAAGGCTCAGATAAGGACCAATTTACAAGCTGAGTCTGTTGACAAATAATTTTGCTGACTCAACGTGAGTCCATCTGGGAAGCTCGGGCTCAGGTGTAGAGAGAAAAGCTGGAGGACCAGATGGTTGTGACAGCCTCCTCCTGCTGTACCAGGACTTGGGTAGAGCAAGGAACTAAACAGCAGTGTAAATAGTAGAAAGCAACTTACCCATCCTGGGTTGTTATGGGAATTTCAAAATAGAATTCTTTTCTATTGTAGAGTGAATCTTGAACATGTAAGCCAAGAAGATGCCAGAGAGGTCAGCATCCAGATGTTGATGGTATATCATTCTCCCCTTGACCTCTTAGGTGTCTCTATGCTGAGCTACTATCATGTTATTTCATATGACTCCTTTCAGCCCAGTGCTCTCTCTATTCATTGGCACAGTGGTTTTATGTTTATGTTCTTCCTATGTGTTTGGAATTAAAGCATATTTTACTTCAAGGGCTCCTAGTAATAGCAGTTGGTAGCCCTGTTTCTCTCCTTAATGAAAATTATTGCTCCTCTGTCTTCCCTCCCTGGGTTAGTCAATATTGATTGCCAACTTGACAAGATTGAGAATCACCAAAAGAGACACTCCTTTGGGCACACTGAGGAGGAATTATCTAGATGATATTTACTGAGGTAGAACGAACACTGTAGATAGGGGTAGCATCGTTCCGGGCTGGGGTCCTGAACTGCATGAAAAGGAGGAAGTGGGCTATGCATTGCCATTCATCTCCCTCTGACTGTGAGTGCTATTCCGTGACTGTGAATGCGTTATGACCAGCTGCCTCACGCTCCTGCCATCGTGACTTCTCTGCAGTGATGGCTGTGCCCTTGAACTCTGAGTCAGAATAAGCCCTTCCTTCTTGGGTATTCTGTTGCAGCAACAGAAAAGCAACTACTATTCCACCCTCCATTTAAGAGTTATGCATTGATAAGTTGTAGGTGTACATATTAATGGACTCCCGGCAATGTGTTGTTTCTTAATACAATGTGGAATGAGCAACTCAAGGCAACTAACCCACTGCCTGAAACCTCTGACATCATCCATGATGCAAACATTCAAGACGACCCTGGAGAGACTGTGAAACTCAACATGATCAAGTATTGACTGTACTCAACACACTGAATAGTGTAACTCAAGAAACACTCACGTTTGGGGCCAGTGAGCTAGCTCGGAGGGTAATGGCGCTTGCTCTCTCTCACCATGGGCTGCACCCTCAAAACTGTGAGCAGAACACACCCTCACTTCCTTGAGTTGCTTTTGACAGGGATTTGTTTCAGCAGTGAGAAAAGTGACTAATATGCTCACCAACAATGTGCAAACGTCCCCATTCTCGGCATTCCCCCTTTCTAATCAATCTTTTATGGGCTGTTAAAGACTGAAAGTCACCATTCCTCTCTTCTTCCCACAGGGCCTCGGTGTTGGTTTCCTCGTGGTGGACCCACAGGGCTGTCTGTGCTAAGCTTTGGCTTTGCTGTTCGTGAGCTGCCTGCAGCTGGCTGAAGGGTTTTCTGCAGGCAAGCGGAACAACATGAATTCTGCCACAAGGAATACTCTCTTGTCTCCGGCCAAGGAATCTGCCCTTGTGTTCAGAATGATGTCATTCATTCTGCTGAAAGATCTCCACACTTGCAGTGTCTGTCCTGTGCCAGGAAGGACCACTACAGGAGGACTCCATCTCTGGGCACAATTACACTGGTCGACGGAAACTCAGACACGAGACCAACACAACTCTTAGATGTTTCCACCCAGATTCGTCACAGAACCACCAGCTCCACTAAGATTCCACAATCTATAACAAATTTCTCTCTCTCTCTGAAAATTCGAAGTGAGTCACACACAGCATAGTGCTTTATTCCTAATTACTTTAGCACACTTGTTCCTGAGACACAACTCCTCCCAGTGACCACATTGCCACTGTCATGTCTGGAAAGGCTAGTGATGGTATCACTGAGGGACCAGTCCATGCTGGGTCTCTTTAGACTTCAAGTGTCTCTTCTGCTTGTCTCTTCACCCTTTGAACACAGGCCTAGTCCCAAGTTTGCACAAAGCTTGCTGTGAGCCTGGACTTGCTTTCTTGCAGAACATTATGTGTGAGGAATGTCTGGATGTATTTATCTTGGTGTCATTCAACTTCTCCATCTACCCTGCTTCCTATCAACTATGTCTGAGGCACACACACTCTTTACCCTTCGACAGTCTTGAACTTTATTGTTTCTTCAGCAGGGAATCCCATCTCAACAGTGTAGAAATCCATACCATTGGATTCTGCGACATTTTTGAATTTATAATTTGTTATTTGTTGAGCATACACATTGTCTTTGTCCCTACCTGCCTCTGGAGCAGATTAATGGCCCAGATGGAAGGTCTCTGTTAGACATAAACCATCTAGGCCCTGAGGAGCTCCGCAGGAATTACTGGAACGCAGTGTTTATCCTTCCTGCCTCTTCCCTTACACAGACACAGATGGACACTTACAGCTTGCCTGAGCTAGAATATTAGAGCCCAGAGAACAGTCTTCCTGATTCTCCCAATCTGATCCTGCCCAGGGAGCACCATGTTTTCCTCACACTGTGTTCTCACAGCTAGCTATCACCAACTCCAGGCTGCTCACAAGTATGGCTGTCCTTCCACAGCCATATCTGGTGGCAATCTAAGGAAGCCACATCCATGTGCTATGTGCACCTCTGCAGTAGCTGTGCCCTTGAGTATACACTGCAGTCAGTGTGCTGTGTAACTTAGCCCCTTCCAAGTCCCACCACTATAGAGTGGGTCTGCTCCTGAAACATGGCCGGCAGCAAGCTAGACACACTGGGCCCAATGTGGAGCAAGAAATGACTTCAAGACACAGAGACCATTCTGTGAGGCCAGTAGAAGTAGAGAAAGTAAAGGGATGCCCCTGACCTCCTCCTGCATCCAACATGCCTGCTGTTTGGTGGCCTAGCCCAATGTTCTCTGAGATCCCCTGATAGCTACCTTTAAACTGTCCAGGGAGTGTAGGGAGTGTTTGCTGAGCATGTGCAAGGCCCTAGTGTGATCCTTAGCACTTCAGAATAAATGAACAGATGAATAAACACTGCGTGGGCACAGCTATAGGCATGAGATGAGCTTGTGTTCTCTGTCATGTTGGCAGAGGTAAATGAAGCCACTAACAAGAACCAAAGGACAAGGACAGCAGGGAGACTGCATAGACTGACAGCCTGGCAGGCTATCCCTAGATCTGCTAACTCCATGCTGCTGCCACACTCAATAGTTCACTTAAGACTGCATAGACTGGCAGCCTGGCAGGCTATCCCTAGATCTGCTAACTCCACACTGCTGCGACACTCAATAGTTCACTTAAGGGACAGATAGAGATAAGGAAGATGAGCTGAAGATGAAACCACGTGTTATCTGTGAGCCTCTGAGCAGCTTACAGAGAGCAAGCAGAGAGCTGCCCTGTGTGTCGCCAGAGCCTGACTGTGCTCAGGGACCAGCGTCAGGTCTGTGTGGGGACCACAAGCTGCTGTCCACAGCTTCCAGGATAGGTGGGCAGCTGCAGCAGCAGCAACAGGATGAGGCCTGGTGTTGGCCCAACGCTGGCAGGTGAGATGTCCCTCATGGTACACCAGTGGGTTTACTCTACAGCCACCCAGCTCGTGACAGGACTAAAGTTAAGAGGTGCTTTGTGCAAGACATGACCAAATCCAAGTGTCTTCCTTCTCTTCAGTTGATTTGGCTAAATCATCACAATGTGTTTTGCATTTTTCTAAAGGTTTGAAAATAGAATCTTTATGGAAGGAAGGCAAATTAAAACAAAAGCCTTTTGTTTTTTTGCATACCAACTTGAAAGACTGAACAGTTTAGCAAAACGTAGATCATATGAGGATGTAGAGAAGTGGTCAAATATTTGAAATAGTTCTGTAAAGAATAATTAGTAATGTCTACAAAACAAAACAAAACAAAACAAAACAAAAAAACTGGCGCATACCCTTTGATTTGGCAACTTTACTTCTAGGAATAAATCCTACAGATGTACAAGAGTACAATTATACCCAAAAGAGACTTTTTCCTGTAGCATTGTAATTAAAAAAATGAATGTAACTTAAATGAACATGATGCCTACACAAATAAGGAATGAGTTATAAAGTATGTTGCTGAAAAGAGCTATTAAAAATAAAGTAAACATGTGTGTATGGTTAAATAAATACAATACAAATTGTTACTAAGTATATAATAATATGTATTACAATAAGTTTAATGTTTATATAATAGTGTTTAACATATAAATTTTTGTGGAAATATGTATCTTCAATGTTGGTATTCATGAAAAAAATCTGGAAGGATGTGTAAGAAACGATTCGTAGTGGTTATCTTTTGGTTGTGTGGTATGTGTGCTGGTTGGTTTTATCAGCTTGACACAAACCTAGACATATGTGGGAAGAAGGACTTGCCTTTATCACGAAGTGGGTACTTTCTTGATTGATGACTGCTGTAGAGGGCCCAGCCCACTGTGGGTGGTGCCATTCCCAGGCACGGGTCCTGCACTGTATAAGGCGGTAGACTGAGAAAGCCCCAGGGGCAAGTTCTATGGTCTCTACTTGAGTTCCAGCCTTCAAGTTCCTGCCTTGAGTTCCTGCCCTGCCTTTTCGATAAAAGATGTGATCTGTAAGATGAAATAAACCATCCCCTTCCCTAGTTGCTTTTGGTCATAGTGTTGTATTACAGCAACAGAAGCCTAACTAAGACAGGTACTGTTCTACTCTTACTTCTGTTGCAATGACAAATGCCCTTGCAAAATGAAATTTTAGAGGAAAAAGGTTTTTTTGGCTGACATTTCCAAGTTATAGTTCATCATTTGGGGAAATTAAGGGAGGGACTCAAAGAGCTATTTCCATCACATTGACAGTCAAGAGCAGAAAAAAAAAAGAAAAGAAATGGATCCTTGTATGCTTTCTCTGATCTTGTTCTTCTCTGCTTGACACAGCTCCGGGCCCCCGGCCTAGGGAACGGTCCTGCCCACACTGGGTGGATTCTCTTACATCAATTAACAATGACAATAAGGTCGCATAGGTATGTCCACTGGCCAGCGTGGTACAGGCAATTCTTCAACTGAAATCCCCCTCAGGCAATTATAGGTAGTGTCTTGTTGGCTATTAAACCAAACCATCACAGGTGGCATAAGACAAATCAAAACTTCTGTTTGAAGGTTTAAAAAAGCTCATGTGCTACATTAGTAATTTATTTTGAGACAGGGTTGCCTTATATAGCCCAGGCTGGCCTCAAACTCAGGCTCCTCCTGTTTCCACCCCGCCCTGCAAGTGTATGTAGCCACAGCTGGCTAGTATCTGTAACTTTTTAACGATACATTCTTATTGTTTCAATTTTAACTCTGTGTGTGTGTGTGTGTTTACGTGGATATGTACACGTGCAGTTGTCCAGAGAGGACAGGAGGGTATCAGCTCTCCTGGAGGTGGAATTCTAGAATTGTGAGCCGCCACCGCTCTGTATATGCGCTGTGACCCAAACTCAGATCCTCTGTAAGAACTGCAAGTGATCTTAACCTCTGAACTGCTGAGCCAGCTCTTCAGTCCAGGGGCTGGCTGGGGAGATGCCTCTGTGGATAGAGGCCTTGCTACATGGTGCAAGCCTGAGAATCTGGGTTTTGGTCCCCAGCGGTGCACTGTGCTCCCTGGAGGCTTATGCACAGTGGAACAGAGCAAAATCAAGTTTAAAGATGGGTTCATGAGAGCTATAGCAGAGAACAGTGGGGCACGCTGGAGCAGGGCTCTTATTTCCTACTTGTGAATTAGCCATTGCCTGGTTGCATGGCCTGGATGCCCATGGTTTCATGTATCACATACCTGGGGGATTATGACTGGAATTGTTTGTTCCCAAGTTCTCTTCAAAATTAACCCTTAGCAGGAGAAAGTACTGTCATGTTAACTTCTCATTTCAAAAATGCTCTCTAGTTAGCAAATTTTCTTTTATTCTATTTCTGATGTTTACTGTTTGCATTTTCATGGCTTTCAAACCCCCAGGTTCTGGCCATGAAGTTCTATATATGTGGGTAATAAGTTAACTAGGTAACATTTCAATTCAGAGACCAATCACGCAGATAAAGGAAGCAAAGGAGGCCTGTAGTCCTCAGCCACCATTTGATGCCAGGTGCAATAAGGTCCTACCACTCCCATTGGGGCCTGGCGTTTCTTCCTCATTACATATCATTTCCTGAGACTCAAAGAGCTCAGTCTATACCCCCAAGATTCCTAGAGCTGAAAGAGAAGTCTGGTGAGAAGGCTGTATGTGTTTTCAGACTCATGTTCATGAGACTCATAAAATATCTGTATGAAAAAAAATGCAAATTCCTGAACACCCTTCACAGAAGGGCTGCCTGGTGCATGCTGGGAAGGTTTAGACCCAATCCATCGGCTTCCTTTTTAGTTTTCCAGAGGACCCCAAGCACACATGGAGAAACAAACACTGGCCTGGTGTAGAGTAGGGACTTCCACAGTGGCGGTGGAGTTGGCAAGTTAGTTAATGCACAAAAAAAAAACAAAACAAAAACAAAAAATGAATGCTCGAAGGAGAAATCAGGACCCTGGTAATCCTTAGACCTCTGGGTCAAGAAAGTCAAGGAAGATAATTTTGGAGTGTACTATGTGAAGTACGTATTAACTACTTCTGTAGTGGTCAAAAGCGGCGCTTCCCAAATGCTTAAGAGCCTGTCCTGCCATCCTGGGGAACCTCGATCTGCAGTTTGTGGGGAGAAGTGAAAGGCTCCTGCCTAGGAGAGGGAATGCAGGCTTAGCAGGCTGCAGGAGTGCAGGGCAGCCTGCACTTCCTCCTTCCTTCGCTTTGCTCACAACATGCTCTAAAGCGCTGAGCATGATCCATTCCCCTAGCCTACCCTCACCCTGGAAAACCAGGCTCCTATAAGCAACTGTGCACTCCATTCCCCTTGTGGAAATCCCACATTTAACACACACCCACATACCCACATCAGCACAAAACATGGTTTTCCCCAAAAGAAATAAAGATGCTTATTCTGAGCCACGTACAAGTAACCATGGCCCAAGAGCATGGATTCGAGTTCTTGTGAGCGACGGAGAGACGGTGGCAGCAAGCGGCGGTGACGGCACTCTTCTCTGGGCCTCGGATATCCTGGAATATTCTTGGCCTTAGGGTTGGTGGAAGCATTTTCTTTTTTTTTTGTAGATTTTGTTGTTGCTGTTGTTGTTTTGGTTTATTTATTTCTAGATAGGGTTTCTCTGTGTAGCCTTGGCTATCCTGGACTCACTTTGTAGACCAGTCTGGCCTCTAACTCACAGAGATCCTCCTGCCTCTGCCTCCCTCGGTGCTGAGATTACAGGTGTGTGCCACCATGCCCAGCACTAGGAGAATTCTTACTTATTCCAAAAACTTTACTTAATAGTTACAAAGATGTGAGGTCAGATGCAGATGTTAGTAGTAAAATGGTGGCGGAGGGGACTAAAGTGAGCCCAGACTAATTCTCGGCTCTCAATGTGCAGACTCCCGCCTTCCACAATCATGAAGTTAATCAGTTCTCCATCATAAATGTGGTTTCCCCAGAGAACTCCATCTCAATATCTCCCCCCAACACACACACATGCACTTCACTGTGACCACACGCACAGTAAGCAACACCTTGTCCACTTTCCCACTCAATCCATGCTGTGTAGTGATTTCCTCCAGATAAAGTCTTCTAGCATCCAGGCAAAGGTGTTCCCACGCAGGAGATTTAAGAACACCCTGAAATCAACCAGACATTCTAGGACTCCCCTCTTCCCCAGGGTTATATAAACAGCGAGGACTTCCGAGAGACGCTCTCAGACCTGAGTCCCACCGTGTGCTTTCGAGAGCTGTCATCCTTGCTGAGGTAGGGCTTTGGTGAAGCAGCTCTGACTCATCTCCGCTCCTGTGAGCAACTCTCTCACTTGTACTATTCTAAGTGACCCCAATAAAACTCACAGGTTCACCAAACTGAACTTTGGTTTGTCATCGGTTCCCTATCTGGCATGCGTAGACATTTGTTCATGTCTGCCTAGGAAGAGTGTAACCCAACAAGCCCAAATAAAAGATAATCATCTGTTTTTCAGCTAATATGTATTACAGCCTCACCTGAGGTCAAAGAAATGCTGCTTGATTGTAGCAGAAACGCCACAGAACGTCTGCGCTCTGTTACCCAGCCTCAGAGAACTTGGAAACAGTGTGTACTACCACAAGAAAAATGACGAGCCATCTTCCTGGCCCCCAATGTCTGGGATAGAACACCCCTCCACCTGCCACCTACCAAGAACACCAGAATATGATATAAGGTACAAATAATCTTATGTTGTGCTAAGCCACCCAGCCTTGTGGTCAAGTTCTTATGTACCTGGTAAGAACAAGGATGAACCAGGACCACCCGGAGAAGTGAGGCTTGCTGCTTCCTGTCCACTCATGGTGGCACTGATTTAGATGAATCAGAGTCCAGACAACAGCTCAGGAGTCACTGCCACGTGTCAGCTGGACCTGAGCTGGACCCACTGTCCAGCTAACCACGCATGGTGTTCCATCTACTTCACTTTCAGCGGCTGTAAGCCAAAGTTACTTGTGGAGGAAAGGGTTTATTTATTTCATCTTATGGCTTATAGCTCATCACAAAAAGCAGTCAGGGGAGGAATTCAAGGCAGGCACGTGAAGGCAGGAAGCAGAGACTATTGGGGAACCCTGACTTGCTCTTCAGGCTTTCTCAGTGTGCTTTTCTAAACAACCCAGGACCACCTGCTCAGGGCTGAGCCCACCCTCTCTGAGGTAGGCCTTTCCACATCACACACTAATCAAGAAAATGCTTCACAGACTTGTCATTAGGCCATTCTGATAAAGACAATTCTTCAGTTGAAATTTCTTCTTCCCAGATAGGTCTAAGGTTTGTGTCCAGTTCACAAAAACTGGCCAGCACACTCCGGATCCTCCACACGTGTCCATGTTAGTCCATTAAACTGTCCCCATGCTTCTTAGCTCATCTCCAGTAAATTTTCTCCTGAGACCCATCTTTGCCTGGGCTTGCATCTCCTCTTTTCACTGTTTATGCAGGACTTTATTTATAGCTTAAAAACTGTACTTTCTGTGGTAAATCATAAGTCTCCCGTGTTCCCATGTCTCTTTCTTCTCCTGCCTTTCTGAGGGCAAATTATTTCACTTAGTATGTTCCAATTCCTTCTTTGATTTTACTTCTGAGCTTCTAAAACCGACCCAACTTCTCTGCTGTCACTATTTGAGTCTCAGAGAAAACTCAGCAGTGACGTTCCCGAGGCTAAGCTCACAACCTCTCACGATTTTCCTTGTCCACTTTGTCCCGGCGAATCCATTCCCTGTTTCCTGAGCTGAAACAGCCAGAAGCACACAGTCATCCTTGCACCCACATCCCCTGCCATTCTCCACGCCCACGTCACTCCATGATTTCACTTCCTGTTTCCAGAAGTTCCCCAGCGCTTGTCTCTCCTGTCGCTCCCCAGAGCAGAGCTTGCAGCACCCTGTCTACTGCATGCTTATGGCATCCCTCAGTGACCTCCTCACCTGCAGTCAGCAGGGACTGTGGCCTGCCTATACATACATGCGGGCGCACACACACACACGCCCAAAGTCTCCCTTTACTCTTGGAATAAAGACCCCAATCCTCATTGTCTTCTGCACCCTGTGCATGGTCTCCAGCTGCCTTACCAGCATTTTTCCCTCAGTTTCTACATTCCAGCCATACCGGCCCCTTTTCTTTTTTCCCCTTTAAACAAACAAACAAACAAACAAAAAGCCAAAACATTTTATTTTGAAATAATTTCAGACATACAAAAACATTGCAAAAATGGCGCAAAGGTTTCCTGCATGCCCTTTGGCCAACTTCCCCAAGTGTGAGCATCTTACATAAACATGGTGCAAAAACCCAAACCAGGAAGTTAACACCCTAAGGTGTCCTACTCACTCATCTGCACACATCCGTGGTCTTGCGTCAGGACCTCCCAGCTCCAGCCTCCAGCACCCCTTGAACTGCACACAACCATGGCAGTGTGCCTGAATGCAGGGAGTTATCTAACAGCACAATGCCCAGCTCGGGTTTAATCTGGCGTTCTCTTGTTTTAGAGTTCAGGGTACATATTTTGGCAAGGGTGTCTCAGAAGTGGCCTCTTGAGTACATAGTAACAGGGGAGCAGTTGCCAACTGCGTGGTCACTGGTGATGTTGACGTTGAGCCATTGCTGGAGAAGCATCATGCGAGCCTTGCCCTCTCTTTTGGTGGGAGAGGGATATTTTGGGTCTGTATAATCATTCTTTCTCTCATTATACATGGCACTAATTTTAGCAACAATTAATAACCCTCACATGCAATAATCATCACCGATAGTGCCAAATGTTGGCTTTCTATTTCTCTCACCCAGCGTCCAGTCATTCAATGAAATTCAGTTGATGCCGTTTCCTTCATGTTATTAACCCTTCTGATACCAATGTGGACTAGTGCGATTTCACCCTGTAAGTTATCACTTTCTATCATTACATATATTGTCTACTCATTTTGATCCTGCTTCTTTCTGTTGCCCTCAAAATCAATCTGTCACAAGGCCTTTGAACACACTGTCCTTTGAACCAGGAATAGCCTTTTAGTCTCCCCACTTCCTCTGTCCTGGTTTCTCGGGAAGAAAATCTCTTCACAGCATTGGAAGGATGAGCCCCAGTATCAAGCGGAGTGTCTGAATGTCTGCCTCACACTCATCTGTTCCCAAAGAGATGACGGGTAAATGCCCAGTGACCTGCGAGCAAGGAAACCTCCACCGTGAGAAACTCAGATCTTTTGTACGGCACACCAAGCTCCTTGCTGGGCTGTGCCAGAGACTGCCTGTCACACGGGACAGAAAGGATCCCTGGTTTGGCTCCCAGGAGGAATCATCTCCAGAACAGGACTCAAGCCTGTTCTTTAGAGGAACCACAGTCTACCTGCCAAGGCTACCTATCCACCATTCAAGTGTCTGGGGACAGACAGTGTAGAACAGAAGGCAGCTGGCCACAGGGCAGGCAGAAACAGGAGGAGAAGGGGAGGGGAAGCTCTCTCCATCATGTTTCCTTCCTTCTTCTCAAAGCCTTTCTGTGCTTCCCTCACAGTTCCTCTTTTGATGGCTCCTATACAAAGGACTTTCTGGAGACGCCTGTACACAAGGGCACACAACTCACTTGCCTGAGGTAACCTACAGTGACATTCATCCAGATAACCTACATTAACACATCCCTGGGATGATACCTATTTGGACACATCTCATGCTGACTGCTTTTGGACACACACACACACTAGAGTCACTGGGAAAGAGGGAACTTCACTGAGGTATTGCCTCCACCAGACTGTCTGCAGGCATATCTGTGGGGCATTTTCTTGGTTAATGATTGATGTGGGAGGGTCCTGATTTTCATAAGATGGTAGCTGAACAAGCCAGGGAAAATGAGCTGGTAAGCAGCCTTCCTCTGTGGTTCCTGCTTGAGCAGGCTTCCCTGGACGGACCGTAAGCTGTTGGCTGCAACAACACCCCTTGCCCTCCCAAGTTGGTTTTGGTGTTTTTATCACAGGAACAGAAAAGCAAATTAGAACACATACCTGGGTTTAAGTCATTTTGGGGAGGGGCTGTGGGCTGATGGGGGTAGTCTGTGCCACTTTGGATTTCTCACTCTTGTAGTGATAAGTAATAATATGTCACCACATGCCAGAACACTGCAGACATTCAGTAGGTGTGAACTATTGTGCCAGTCAAAACATACAGGCTTTCCTGGAAGTAGTAAACTCTCTCTATATCCAAGTCTGATTGTTTTCCTCTTTCCTCACTGTTGGTGGCCTTCAGGGGTCCAAGGTCAAGGCTGACAGGTGCACACTGTTGGAGAGTTGTTGGCCTTCATTGAAGGAAAGGACTTTGTAGAAACTAGCCCTGGTCATAAACACTTGAGCCGGCACTCACAAATGTCTCATCTCTCCTGAAAACTGCAAGCAGATGCTGTCACATGGCCCCACCAGGGAGCCAAGAGTACAGTGGTAGCATGTGCCCCAAAGACAGAGAAATGAGACATTTGGGGACCATCATGATAGCCACAGCTTTAATTATAATTGTTAAAGTTGCAATGGACACATCCTTTGCCAGAGGACAATACCCCAATTCTTCACCTGCCTCCTGCCTCTACCCCTTCTACCCGCTCCTTCCTCTTCTTTCTCTGGTAACGAAACCTTAATTTTGTTCAGGGTTCACCCCACACACCATTGCCAACCCCAGGAAGGCATGATCAGCGCCCTTTGTGTGGCCTTGCATAGGCCTGAGTGTCTGGGGCCCTGCCGCCTTCCTGCTAGTCTGGTTCGGAGACAAACATAGGTATTCTGGGACTATGGCATGTGCTCCTGGGGGCTTAGTGGTGATTTATGACTGTCTCCCCAAAGGACTTGCAGAGGTAATGTTTTTCCTTCTTGTGGACACTGTTCTGTGCAGACACAAAGCCTGGAACCAGACCCACTATTCCTGCCACTAGCCTGAGGATGACACAGAGAAACGGAGCCACCAGCCCAAGGTGGAGTTAACCCCCTCCCCCCATCCCCACACTACCCCTCATCCAGTGAGGGCTGTTCTTGGTTGTCAACTTGACTACATCTGGAATTAACTAAACCCCAAATGCTGGGCACAGCTGTGAGGGATTTCTTTTTTTTTAATTACATCGTTTTAAGTGGGAAGACCCACTTCTCATCTGGATCTCTGAGGTAGGAAGATCCACCCTTAATCGGGGCCACACCTTCGGCTGGCAGTCTACACAAAGAACACAGAAGAAGGACGCCTGCTCTCTTTGCCTGCTTGCTCTTGATCTTGCTGCCAAGTCCATTCCTTCACTGGTATTAGAGACTACTTCTTTGGGATTCTGACATACACTGAAGACCAGTTGAGACATCCAGGCTAGTGGACTAAACTACTGGATTCTTGGACCTTCCATTGGTAGAGAGCCATTGTTTGGACTAGCTGGACCACAGCCTATGTAAGCCATTTTAATAAAGCTTCATACACACACACACACACACACACACACACACAGAGAGAGAGAGAGAGAGAGAGAGAGAGAGAGAGAGAGAGAAGCCTGACTAATATAACAACCAAGACTTCCTATCACTGCCCTTCACTCTTTTTTTTTTTAAAGATTTTATTTATTATTTATACAGTATTCTGCCTGCAGGTGTGCCTGCAGACCAGAAGAGGGCACCATATCTTATCATGGGTGGTTATGAGCCACCATGTGGTTGCTGGGAATTGAACTCAGGACCTTTTAGAAGAGCGGCCAATGCTCTTAACCTCTGAGCCATCTCTCCAACCCCTGCCCTTCACTCTTAAAGCCAGGATGAAGAGGATTTTGATGTTAGCTAAAAGTGGCCTAACTAATACTAATCACTTTTCCTGAAGACCTTGGCAAAGACTGGCAGTGTGGTGTGATAGAATAGCAGTCTGGGGACAGTTGTCTCACATGTTTATAAAACCCTGTAGGTGCGCCAGTTTGGACGTCTTCACGATGCCCTAAGGTAGAGCAGCAAACTCATCCACCTCCAACCCCCGAACAAAAACCCTAAGCCTTAAGCCCTGGCACAGGGACACTTTGTTGGCTGAAGTCTGGTCTCCCAGGAAAGCCCTGCCCCTAGCTGTGGTGATTAGCCACAGATTTCCTACTGGTCCCCTTGAGCACCCTGGAGGAACGCTCCTATCGGGTTTAACTGTAAGATTTAAGACAATGTCTTGACATATTCCTGCCACTTTAGTGCAATCCTTGATTGTACCATCCTAGCTGCTGCCCGAAGGCCATGTCCAGGCATAACCAGAGGACCTTGGCTGCACAATCATACAGTTAGTGCAGCAGCTAAGCAAGCCTGTTGGCCTCTTCTTCTATCACCTGATTTGAGGAGTATCAAGTTAGAGGCAACATGGACCCCTTACTCAGCATCCCAGAGAAAGAAAACTCTGCAGACCTGTGTCTGTGTGCTGTTTATTTTCTGGGTTTTTCTCTTAATACCAAAGGAGACAATGTCTTAATTTTTAAGCTTGGCACATAGACTAAAATCCTGGCTTATAGTTAGGTGAGTTTCCCAAGGAGGATAAAGGGGCTGCTTCTGATAAGCAGGGTGGACTATTAAGAAGTCTTTTATCTGCAACGGTTCAGTGACAGACAGAGGTGCGAAGGTCCTTAGCCACAAGAAGCACTGTTACCCTGGGTACCAGCTGTCGGCTTCCTTGCAGGAGGAACTCTGGAGGAAACAGCTTCATTGGTGCCAGGGGCTTTGCCCTAGATTTGGCTTCAAAGATGTTCAGGAAACTTTAAGACCACATGGACCATTGTCAATCACAGTGTCTGGGTCTGTTGAAGGCGTGTTAGTGTGGGCTCACCAGGAAGCCATAGATTAGCTTTCTTTTGTGTTGGACAAGTGGAAATAGTGGGTTTTAGACCGATGCTACTGCGAGTAGGGTGGCATTTTACTGTCACTTAGTTGCCACCGTCCCTCAGACACTTGTGTGCTGACATAAAAACGAACAAAACTCTGAGGTTCAGGGGTAAGAGTGCATTTTGTAAGAAGGTCACTAGCTGGGTCTTGAGGAATCACTATTCCTAATTGTCTAAGAAACACCAAATTGATTTCCAGAGTGGTTGTACAAGTTTGCATTCCCACCAGCAATGGAGGAGGGTTCCTCTTTCTCCACATCCTCTCCAGCATGTGTTGTCACTTGAGTTTTTGATCTTGCCATTCTGACAGGTGTAAGGTGAAATCTCAGGGTCGTTTTGATTTGCATCTCCCTGATAGCTAAGGATGTTGAGCATTTCTTTAAGTGTTTTTCTGCCATTCTATAATCCCCTTCGGCATATATCCAAAAGATGCTCAAGTACCCAACAAGGACATTTGCTCAACTATGTTCGTGGCTGCTTTATTTGTAATAGCCAGAACCTGGAAACAACCCAAATGTCCCTCAGTTGAGGAATGGATACAGAAATTATGGTACTTTTACACAATGGAATACTACTCAGCAATTAAAAATGAGAAAATCATGAAATTTGCAGGCAAATGGTGGGACCTGGAAACGATCATCCTGAGTGAGGTATCACAAAAGCAGAAAGAAACATATGGTATATACTCACTCATATAGACCTATTGGATAGGAAGGTCATGCTGAAATCTATACACCTGGGGAAGATAAACAAGAAGGAGGACCCAGATTGGGAGGATCAATGCTTGCTTAGATGGACAAATGGGATGGACATTGAATATAGGATAAAACAAGCAACAGGACAGGAGCTTACCAAAGAGAGCCTCTGAAAGACTCTATATAGCAATGTATCAAAGCAGATATTAAGACTAACAACCAAGCCTTCGGCAGAGGGCTGGGAATAATAATGAAAATAGGGGAAGTTAGTGAGACTTGGGGAGAACAAGAGCTCCATAAAGACCAAATAGATCAGGGCACAGGGGTCTTTTACGAGACTGTTTCTCCAACCAAGGACCATGTACGGATATAACCTAGAACCCCTGTTCAGATGTGGCCCATGGTAGCCACAGTATCCAACTGGAGACCCTAGTAAGGGGAACAGGGGCTATTTCTGTCATGAACTCAATGGCTGGCTCTTCAACCCTCCCGCCCCCCCCCCCCTGGAGGAACAGCCTAGCTAGATCCCAGAAGAGGACATTGTAGCCAGTCCTGAAAAGACAAGATAAGCTAGGGTCAGATGGGAGGGGAGGAGGTCTTCCCCCATCAGTGGACTTGGAGGGGGGCAGGGAGGAGATAAGGGAGGAATGGGGAGAGTGGGAGGGAATGGGGGAGGGGGCTACGACTGGGATACAAAGTACCTAACCTGTGATTAATATAAAAATAAATAAATTACATTTAAAAAAAAAAGAAGGTCACTAGCACCCAAATGGGAGCAAAGTCTCTGTGTATGCATGTAACCCCAACATTTAGAAGGCGGGTAGAGACAGGGGGAACTTTGGAGCTTGCTGGCGTCCAGGCTAGCGGAAACAGAGAACTTTAAAAAGACAGGCTACAGAGTGACAGGGGCTGAAACGTTGTGTCTTCTTCTGACCTCCTCATCCCATAGGTATGTATCCCTCACACGCACATATGCTGCACACATGTGCACATGCACCACACACAGGTACATGCACATACGCACACATTTCATACACATACATACACTTACTGTCTGAAGGATGTAACAGACTCTCAATACTTCAGAATACAGAAGCATGTTCTTCTGAGAGTTTTCTCTCTTTCCACCTTCCTGCCTCTGCTCCTTTGTCACGGATGAGCCCTTGTCTGAGTACCTGCCATAGTGGTCACCTTGAGGGGCACCATGAAGGGGCTTCACAAATAGCTAGTGGCAAGATGTCAGACAATGAACTTGTCAATCCTGGGCATTATTAGAAAGGGAAGGCCAGGCACAGAGAATTGCTTTCAGGCAGAGCAGCTTAGAGCAGCTGCCAAGGGGCTATAGAGTGTGTTGGAAAAGCTCTGCAGAAACATCGTAGCCCATGCCTGTGACCCCTGCACTCAGCAGGAAGAGGAAGGAGAAGCACTGAGTTCCAAGCCTGGGCCTTGTAATGACTCTCTGTTTCAGGAAATAAAACAAAACCCAGGCCATCCCCAAGCTTCACTTGCCAGTGAATATGTGAAATGCCCATTTCCCCTGTTAGCTCAATACTGAGATGCTGAGCTGAGACCGGCACTTTGCATAAGTCCCAAAGAACTCAGGAAGAATGAACGTATAGTATGGTCGTGAAATGTGTCTGATGAAACTTGAAAGCACCATCTTTTGGATGACATAGCTACATCTGAATGACAACACTGAATAAAACCCAAATGTGACTGAGGGGACAGAAGGCTGAAGTTTAATGGATAATGACTGAGAATATCAGCTGCCTGTGTTATCTAGTTCCTATCCTTGAGGTAGCACTCTAAGCTGACTTAGTGGTCTTAGTTCTTTACAGCTGCCCTGAGAAGTGGGCATCAATCAGTGTCCCCAGGTTCGAGATCTGACCAAGAGAGAGGTTACATCACTGACCAAGAGTAACACAGCTCAGAACACATGGCATCTGGATTTGTCAGTTTCAGGAGGCAACAAACTATAAGGCCAAACTAGAAAGGGGATGACAGGCCACAGCAGGCTGGAGGGAGGAAGCGGTGGGCAGACGCAGTTAAACACATCACTTCTTGGAGTAGGCTATACATTGCAGAGTTTAGCTGTTAAACCCCATCTTGTGGGCTGTCTGGGCCACTTTAAATCCCCAAAGAGAGTAGTGTAATGGGGTAGTATGCTTTCTCATAACCCCTGTGACCAGATGTGGCATTCTTCGGTGGACAGTGAGCCAGTCAGCCAGTCCCTGAAGGTGAGAGTCCTTTATCAACCTTAATAACGTTTGGTTAATGGCATGCACGATGCTGTATCCCAGCTACATCCCATCTTCACCAGAGGCTGAAGCAGGAATATCACGGGAGCCCAGGAACTCCAGGCCAGCTTGGGTTGCATAGTGAGATCCTCTCTCTTCAAGCTAACATACACAGTCCATTTCATTTTATGTCTCCCTTAGTAGCCAGGCTCCTGCTAATTGTTGTCTAAATATTGTTGTCATAAAGTTAATGCAGAGAGTGGAGAATAAAATGGAACAGAGGAGTCTTCCTTGCATTTAGGGATTAAAAAGAAAATCCAGCCGACACCCACCTGGCTGCGTTTCAATGGCTGAGACAAGCTCAATTCGAATAATAACATCAAAGAATAGTTCCGGCATACAGGAAGTTTTCACAACCACATTTTATTTTGCTCAACTCCTCCTGATCCTGCCTCCAAATCTGAAGAAGAAAGAGAGTCTGGAACCCATTTTTAAGTTTTGATGGAACTCATGCTTGTCCCAGGCTGATTTCTTTCAGATTTTACCTCTCCTACGAAAACAAAACATAACAGCACTGTGCCATTCATGACCAAGTATGTGTCTCTTGAAAAGCAAGACTATAGCAGCTGTCTTTTAAGGATTTTCCTTTTATAATGTTGGTTGTTTTCAGTTCACCTTATTTGTCTTCCTTTTAAAATTCTTCATTCACATTCATCCTGGGGTCCAAGTTTCAGTTCTTATAATCTGTCCAGACCAGAATAACCAGTGCAATGAAAAACTATCACAGCAATAATATGTAACCTTTATTTACATGGCAACGTTCTTCAACAGACTCTGAACTTCAGGCTTGGGGAGGGAGAACATTGTCTTCTGAACACCCGTGGGCTGGGTCTTGCTTCCCCATTTAAAGGCATCTAAGATGCTGAAAATACTTGGCATGACTATCAAGGTTGTAGTTTCCAAGGCCCACTTGTTATGTCCCCTTGTTACATAACCCTATCTCACTCTGCTCCTGGCCCTGGCCCTCCAGCCTAGGCATTATCAAAGCTGGGACAGTGAACAGTGCTCTGAGCGCCGCAGATGGCTCTGGTCTTTTTAAGCGTGCTCCAATGGGGCAAGCGCTTCTTGTATTTCTGCAAAGCATACATAGCTCAGTAACACACTTGCAGCCTTGGACTGTTCCGGATGGAAACTGGGTTGGGAAGCCCCCAGGCACTGCACTTCTCACCCACGTCTGGGAACTTCAGGCAACAAGAGCTCCTTCTGGCAGAGAACTGGGCCCCTCCCTCTGCTTTTCTGAGTTTTGTATCTTCTTGCTCCTCAACAGGTTCACTCCCTTCTTACACATTTGCATCTGTCTTCAGACTGCAGAAGCACCATGGGGCCAACCTCCCGTTTGTATAAGGAACACGGTGTTTTAGTGTCTGCTCTACCATTCCTTGATTAAAAGTTTGTTCCAGACCATCTCTTTCCAGAATGTTCTATGCTTAACTATATTCCCCCCCCCCTTTTTTTTTGGTCTGGGTGTTCTTTAGTACACATTCTCTAGCTGCTTACAGCAGGGACACTCAGGCTTTTTAACCATGATCCACAGAAAGCATATTTGATGACCTAAGTACACATACACACAGTCACTTACACCCCCTTGAAATATCATAAACTCAAATACTTTATTCAAGATGTGCTTTAATATTTTTATTTCTAATTTTGCTTCATAAGACACAAGATAAATGATGGGCCAGGCATGGTTCACGCTTGTATTCCCATCACTCAGGAGGCAAGTAGTTTAAGGTTATCCTCAGCTTTGTTGTAAATTTTAGGCCAGCCTGAGGCACATGAAACCTTCTCTCAAATAACTAAAAATGGGTTTCGCAGGTGGCTCAGCAGGTAAAGCCACCCACTGCCAAACCTGACGGCTTGAGTTCTGTCTCCAAACTCCGCTGCGTGGAGGAGAGAGAACAGACTCCAGAAAGTTGTTCTCTGACCCACAAGTACACTATGGCACAGGCGCCTTTCTGCACACAGACCTATAGGTGGATTAATAACAAACAAAACAAAACAAAACAAAAAACCTAAAGGAGGAGGGAAGAGATAGTGTGTGGCCATAAAACAGATTTTTAAGACCAGCAGATTAAAACACTCTGTCTCAGGAACCCAGAGGCCACAGAAGCAAAAGACCAAAAGACAGTAGGAGGTGACTTAGGAGAGGATTTCCCCAAAATGTTATTATAAAAATGGGGACTGCTCCAAATAGGTAACCTGTAAGTAAGTGCTAAATTTTACCAACTACTCTGGATCTTCAAGACTGGATTCGTTCTTTAATGTGTTCATACAATATATGCATGCATTTAGTAATACACATATGTATATTTGTATATATCCACTTTAAGTATTTTTGGAGCATCTAGGATACATTTCAGACTTCTCAAAGTGGATAAAGTTCTTGTTCTCTGGGTGTTCACAGTAAAATTAGTGGAGGACACAGAAGGGTGGTCTGTGAAGACAGGCTGGCCAGTGTTGTGCAGGTGTGACGAGGGCTCGTGTCCAGAGCTGTGGGAGACAGTGGAGACCCTCATCCTGCGAGGGGAGGGGGCTTCCTGCACGTGATGACTCCGAGCAGGAAAAGGGAAGATCCCTTCTTTCACTGTCTAGAAAGGTAGGAGCGTGACTGTTCTGGAGCTTGGGGACACGGTCCCCTTGGACACACAAGGAGTCACATGTGAAGAGATGCTAGGGCAGACAGAGCAATCAAGCAGGCTAGGGTGCTGACTAGCCTCCCGAGGACCCAGAGGGGGGGGCCCAGGAAGGGGCTCAGAGCGGGACAAGGGGGCTTAGGCGGCATGGGGAGGGTGTTGGCTGGAAAGCCAGGCTAGGGGAGGGGTCTTGCTAGGAGACTCTGCCAAAACCCTGAGGGATAGTGCAAATGACTCTAATGGCAGCAGCGGTGGAGGGAGCGCAGAAAAGGGACCCTCGAGAGCTGTCAGGGATTGTAGCTGGTAGCTTGAAGACAGCAAGGCGCAAAGGTTATATCTGGCGTGGGTTTGCATTGCACTCAGGTGGGGGTGGACGTCGCACACTGAGTGTAGAGCAGCACTGTGATCCAAGACCTCCCTCTCCCCCCCCCCCCCCCGCCACGCTGTCTTGGGTTATTACTGCTACAATGAAACACCATGGCAAAAACCAAGTTAGGGAGAGAAAGATCTCTTTGGCGAACACTTCCACATGTAGTCTACCAGTGAAGGAAGTCAGGACAGAACTCAAGCAGAGCTCCCGGAGGCAGGAGCTGATATGGAGGCCATGAGGGGCCCTGCTTACTGGCTTGCTCCTCTGGGCTTGCTCAGCCTCCTTTCTTATAGCACCCAGGACCACAGCCCAGGTACCACTCACAATGGGCTGGGCCCTCCCACATCAATTACTGATTAAGAAAATGCCCTACAGGCTTGCCTGCAGTCTGGTCTTATGGAGGGGTTTTCTGAATTGAGGGTAAGACTGTAGCTCATGTCAAGGTGGCATAAACTATCCAGCACAGACCTGAAACATGAGGTCTTGAAAAAGAAAGGGTTAGATGAAACCACAAAGAAAGATATGGAGTGGAGGCAGTAGTCTGGGGCAGAGGCCTTGAGATGGTCTCCCTCTGACAGAAGTAACTTTGCTGAAGACAAGCCTCTGCTTAGCTTGGCCAGAGCTCAACCCTCCTCCTTCCCCTCCTGTTTACACCAACCCCAGATTCCACAGCCACTCTCACATCCAAGTAGGAAAGAAGCTTCCCTCTGCTTAGTCAACACAGCCGGGGCCTGTTGGGGGTGACACAGGCTCCAGGCAGAGAGCACACTGCACAAAAGCAAGGCAGAGAGAAGGGCAATGGACCTATGTGTATGTAAGGAGGAGTTGAAAGGGCCCATTCTGAACTGTTCATTGGGCAAGGCACCCCATCCTAGGCAGACTCACACGCTCATCTCAAAGTACTCTGCAAATACATGGACTTGACTAGACTATTTCTTTACTGCATTTTCAGGCTTTCCAGTGTAAGGAGATCTCATCACATTAGGATGTGTGAGCCAAGTTCACAGGTCAGCCTAGATGGAGGGGTGGAACAGGGTCTTGGGAAGGAAAACCCACAATGTCTTCTTTAGTATGACAGCATTGAAGTTCACAGCTATGGACCATGTGCCTCCCAGTTGGTCCTTGGAGATCCCAACCCTAAATATCTCAGAATGTTACTGCATCTGCCTGCGACACTGTATTTAAAGGGGTGATCACGCTGCAACCAGGTCATATGCTCCTGTAAGTGATTTGGACACTGACAGAGTCAGAGGGAAGACCTTCTGAAGGCACGAGGAAGAGGGACAGAAGCCTTAGGAGAAACCAAGCCTGCCAACACCTTGATCTTGGACACCTGACCCCCGGAGCTGCACGGAAATAAATACTCCATGAAGTCCCGAGTTTGTGATATCTAGATAGGCAGCCCTAAGCAAACAAATACACGTACTTTCTTTTGCCCTTATTGGGGCTGTTCTGTGTGAGCTAGGAGCAAACTCTGGAGACAGATAGACAGAGAGAGAGAGAAAGAGAGAGAGAGAGAGAGAGAGAGAATTTAACACCCAGAGGAAGCTAGCAGGGATTGGAAGGAAGTTTAATTCTAACACTATCTGCTCAAACAGAAATGCAACGTATTTTCCACATTTAAATTTATCGCTCTGCTCTTCGTGCAGCGTTTTCACAAACTCTAACTCAGCATCACCTGGGAGCTTGTGAGAAATGCAAATTGGCTGGCCCCGCCTAAAGACAGGGCGAACCAGCAACCCCATGGATGGGGAGGTGAAGGGCTGTAGTCTTGGGCTAATCGGTTGGAGAGCTCGGCCAATGAGGTAGCTAAGTCTCCCTGGAGTCCAGTGGTGGTGGTCGTGGCGGCGGTGGCAGCGGTGTGACTGGACTTTGCACAGATGTGAAAGGCCTAGCAAGGTCGGTCTCCTTGGCAACTAGCCCGGAGAGCTACAGGCTGCAGCGCTCGCTTGGGTTGCCAGGTCTTACCCCTAGAATCGCTGGAAGCTCAAGCCTGCCGCTGCGGGACTCGGAGCTGAGTAGTGTCTCTGGCTCCCGGAAGCTTCGGGTAATAGAGCCCAGGGCCGGTGAGCCCCGGAGCAGCGGGGCGCGTGCGCGGAGCGCGTCCCCGGCCCGGCCTGGGCGGGAGCGCGCCTAGGGGGTGGGTCGCTCGCACCGGCTGCGCTGGCCTGGCGCGCCATCTGAGCCACTCAGAGCGCCCGGCGGCGGACACCCGGGGGCCCCACAATTAATACCCGGCGCCCGCCCGCCGCGCGGGGATTCGCGCACCGGCTGTTCGGGAAGGAGGCGCTAGGTCAGCTCTGAGCCCGCAGACCGCTCTACTCCGGACTCTGCCCGCGCTCTCCTGGAGAGTGAGCCGGGACCGAGGACGGTGCTGCTGACCCCGAGGGCCAGCGCGATTGTGCGTTCCCCGGGCCGCCGGGACCTTGTCGCAGGCGCTGGGGCGGCAGGTGGGCAAGGCGACTGCGCCGGAGCGCGAGAGGGTGAGTAGGGTCGGAAAGTAGGGGGCTCTGAGGGGGTCCTCCGGGTCTGAGACAGGCCCTCTCTCTGAGCCGTTCTCTCGACTGGACCCCTGAGTTTCACTCTGGACCTGCGGGGGACTGAGAGTTCAGCTGCTGAAGAGTGTTTACCCTGGCGAGAGAGTGATGCTGGTCCTAGCCACTCCCCCACCCGGCGCCCCTGGACCGCTGCACCTGGAGACCCGGCGTGTGACAGGCTCCCGCCCCTTCCTTCCGTCCCTTTAATTTAGGTAGAGAACAGCCACTGAGAGGCGGGGCACAAACTTATTTTGAACGCTGTAAGCGCTGCTCTTCGGTGTTTTAAAGTTGCACGTGTGTGTTGTGGACGCGTCGTGGTTTTTTTCGGGGCACCGTTGGAAGGGGGAGAGGCAGTTGGTGACAGGACTGGGCCTCACGGCCCGCAGAGGGGGCAGCTCTGGCCTTGCGTGCCTGTTCTGGACGCAGGCACAGCTTTTAGGATCTGGCCCAGCCCGTCCCTACGGCCTGGCCCCTGCTCAGGAAGGGGTGTCCCTGCTCTGGGTTGCGCCCCACACTGTCCCCCCCTCGGCCCGGCAGAGGGCGCCAGCTCCCGATCACCGCCCGGGCCAGTGGAGGGGAGGGGATCTGCGAGCCTCCAGGTAAGGAGCGAAGTGAATCATCCCCGGGCGGGGGTGGGGTGGGTGAGCGGGGCTCGTGGCAGAGGCGGTGAGTGGCCGGGGAGCCGCTGGTCGGGACGGTGGGGCTGCTTGGCCCGCGGGAAGTCGAGACCCTGTCTGGGAGGCTCGGGGAGAACTTGGCAAGGTGAGGAGTGGCTGGGCGCGGGGGAAGGAAGCAGCCCGGGGCCAAGGACCGCGGTCCTCGGGATGCCGCCGCGCGCCCCCCGAGGCGGGACCGGGAGTGGGTTTCCCGGCGGCCAGCGGTCCCCCGGGGGCGAGGCGGGAACCCGGAAGGCAAGGGCCGGGAGGGGCGGCGGGTCCACAGGCCGCTGCCACCCGGTGTTGTTTTAGCTCGTGAGGTCCTGGGCGGGTAACAAAGGCACCGTGCGGCTGCCGATTCCACCCACTTCCGTCCTCGCTGCCGACCGGGGAGGTCCGGCCCTGTTTGGATTTTGGATTTCCGAGTTTCGGGGAAGTTAGGTGTGAGGAGGGGCGGGGAAGAGTGCTCCCGGGCTAGGGCGCACGAACACACTCCCAACTTCTCCGTCTCCTCCCTCTCCCTGGCGGCTGAGGACTGCCTAGGCTCCGGAGCCCTGGGCCGCGCCTTGGCAGGACCTGCGAGGGTTTGAACCAGGCGCTAAGCGCGCCCAGCCTCCGCTTGCCCACGCCCCTCCCTGAGGAGTCTGCGCCTGTGCGGCTTCCACCAGGGCGGGACATAGCCCGGGTGACGGCCTGCAGCGCCTCCCCACAGCCGTCCTCCCCACCAAGCACCTAGAAAGTGGAGTCCCAGAAAGTGGGCATTGCACTACTAGAGCCACGGCAGGAGAGGTTCCAGTCCCGGTCCACAGTGTGGTCCGGTGCAGGCTTAAGAGACTTGTGTAGGACTTGGTGAAGTCAGCTGACCTCGGTTGCAGTGCGGTGGAAGGGACGAGGCCGCTTGGTTTCCACCATCCCATCACTATCTCAGCGACTAGGTCACTCTGAAGACCCCAGCACAGGCAGTCATTGCAGCTAGCCATTGTAGCTTAGATGTCGGAGGAGGCTTCCCTGTGTGTCTCAGGACCCGGACCTGAAGGAAGGAAGTGTTGCTTAAGAAAAAGCCAGTCACACTGTGCGGGCAGGTGCCCTCACCCTGGAGTCAGTGCCTAAGTCTCCTTCCACATCTCTCAGCCTGAGCTGTGACATGCTTGATACTTTGAGCCTGTGATGATCCTGGCATCTCCCCACTGCCTCCTTCAGAAGGTGGGTTTTGGGAACTGATGGTGTAAGAGGCTGAGGGGTCAACGGGTCAGGCAACTGGGTCCTGCTCTGTGTGGGGTGTTGAGTGCTCCCTGTTGTCTGAAAGGCTGTTTCCGAGGTGGTTGTGCCTGCTCCGGTTTTGTTGTTTTGAGCCAGCGTTTCAGCTGTATCCCAGTCTCCGCCTCCTGAGTGCGGGGGATTCAGCTAAGGAGGTTTTCGGAAGTCGGTAAATCCATGCTGTCACCCTGTCGCATTTGATCTTTGTAGACGTTCAACTTCTTCCACCAATGCCACCGCTTCAGCGACACCAACTTTTTGTAAAGTTTAAGGAATGCTGCAGATAATTAGGTCTTGAAAAACAAGCAAACCTGTGGAAGTACAGGACAGCTCCATTAACAGGACCCAGAGTCACTGCCTCCTGCTTCCTGTGTCATCTCACCAGGTGGACCTGGGGCCAGGAATTCTCCCTGGTGCAGAGCCATCAGCCCCTCCTTCGTGACATGGCCACAGGCCTGAAACAGTGTATTCAATTAAGTGAGAGGTGCTTTGGAAGTTGCTTTTCCTGACTGTCTTTTTTTTTTTTTTGTAAATACACTCCTTCCTTCTGAGTTTCCTTTATAAACCTAAGGATATGTTGTCTGAATTGTCTTCTAACACCAAACTTAAGTTAAGATACAGGACTTCAGTATGACCCAGAATGCTACTTAAAATGTGCAGCTTAAAAAGGGAGGCGTGTGAATCTAGAACGACACTAGAGCTCAGAATGTCTTGGTGCTGTGCCTTGGGGACCCCCAGGGGTAATGAGTGAAGGCCAAGGCTGTGGAGTCACAGTGGCTGGCCTCAGGCCGAATCCACCACTGATGCTGCCTTGGCCAACTGCTCAGCCCCTCTGAGGTTCCTTGTCTTCCTCTAATAGTAGTCTAGCCTGATTTCCAGCAGCAGGGATATACATATATATATATATATATATATATATACACATATATATACATATATACATACATATGTATGTGTATATATATGTATATATACATAATATATATACATAATATATATACATAATATATATATATATATATATATATATGAGATCTTGACATAGTGCCTAGCACATAGTAGCTGCTCAACCAACCAGTGAGGTGTAAGAACGGCGTTCTACTACCTTCTGGTCCGTGTGTCATCTAGACAGGTAAAGAAAGCGATAGTCAATAGCTTGCTCAACCTCTCCCGTTCCCTTTCTGTCAGTTCTTCAGTATTGAGCACTGAAGGATTTCTCTTCTTTGTCAGCAAGCTGAGGGTGGGGAAGGCTGCTGGTGATGGAAACTTTGTCCACTTGCAGGAGGAATTTGCAAGGGCCTCCGGAACTATGAGGCTTTCCTCCTGGCTGTGCTGCTGTGTAATTTTGTGGCTAGCTTTCCAGTCATTTCCCTTTCCTTTAAATTTAAAGCCAGTATTCAAATTACCAACAAGACTTTAAAGAAAAAAAAACCCGAACAACATAAAACTGACAGAGAGAAGGAAGTGCATATTCTTTTGACCAGTTAATGAGCCATCTATAATACTAAAGAAAAAAAAAAGCTGCTTCGTTGAAAATTGTGCTGGCCCAATCTTGAAAAGAGGGAATATTTTCTGAGTCTTTTAGTGTGTTGATGTGGAGAAACAGGAGCCTGAGCTCTCTTGTTAGCCCTGTTTCCTCAAGTGTGGTAGACTGCATGACCTGAACATAGCTGTGCTATGAGAAGCTGCTGGATAAAGGCATTGCAGGGATGAAGCTGGGCAAACACGGAGAAGCCAAGGTGTTTCTTGCACAGGAGAAAACACTGGGGATGGTCTCAGCTTCATAGAACTAGGGGGAGTAATGGTCTGTTCTGCCCTCTTCTTCCCTCCTCTGTTCTGCATGTTACACCTTCATCTTTCAAATGCTTAGAGGTTAGAAGCCTGGAATTTCTGTCAAGCCATTCACAGTCGGTATCTCCTGTTGTGGTGTAGATGGGAGGTGGGGGGGCTGCCACTGTGCAGGGTCCACATTTGGACAAGAACTGTAGCTCTCTCCCACACTGGAAAGTGAGCTGTCCCTGGAGCAGGCTGAGGGGTGTAAAGGTTAGGAGGAGGGCCCCCTCCCTTCATGCAGGGCATGCGCCAGGCCTGTGCAGGGCTGCTGCTTCCTTTGTGGGGAGGATGAGCAGGCAGTGTTATTCTGGATCACATAGCAGCCTGTTCCAAAGCATCCTGCATTCCCCAGCTGCTCCACCACATCTGCGCATAAGGGAGAGAGCTTGCCAGCTGCCGGACACTGAGGTTCTCCTTACTGCTTTTGTCCGCTAACGGAGAGGACCGTTGTCAGCACGCAGCCTTTTAAATAGTCTTGCTTGTTTCTGTACCATCGGGGTATTCCAGGGAGCTTAGAGTTTGTCAAGACAAAACTCAAAGCAAATGTCACACCTTTTTTTAATCAAAGTAATTGTTTTAAAGATTTTATTTTAATTTTTAAGTGTGTGTGTGTGTGTGTGTGTGTGTGTGTGTGTTGTATGGGTATGTACACTTGAATGCAAGAGCCCAAGGAAGCCAGAAGATTCTTAGGTTCACTGGATCTGTCTGGGTAAGTCACATCTTTGTTTGTTTGTTTGTTTGGTTTGGTTTGGTTTTTGGTCAAAGTAAGTTGTAAAGATTTAAATTTTGTTTTAATTGTGTGCGTGTATATGTGTGTGTCTATATGGGCATGTAGGTGCTCCCAGAGGCCAGTAGAGGCATCAGATCCCCTGGAGCTGGAGTTAACAAGTGATCTTGAGGTCCCTAACATGGGTGCTGGGAACCAAACTGGGGTCCTTTCCAAGCGTGGTGTATACTCTTATCTATCTGCTGAGCCATCCCTCCAGCCCTTCAAATTAGTTTTAAAGGATAACCGGCATGTCTAGTTTTTCAATGTTTAAAACATAGTCTGACTGATATGTCGTTGATAAATAAAACGATAGATCTAGCGTTAGAATTACGTGTTTGTTTGTTTTAAACTTGCCATTAAAAAAAAATCTGGCTTAACTCTATACTTTGGCCTAAGGAAGTGGTTCTCAACCTTCCTAATGCTTCTACCCTTTAATAAAGGTCCTCATGTTGTGGTGACCCCCCCCACCATAAAATTATTTTCTTTGCTACTTAATAACTATAATTTTGCCTCTGTTACGAATCTTAATGTAAATATGTGATATGCAGGATATCTGATTTGCGACCCTAAAGGGGTTGGAATGCACAGGTTGAGGGCCACTGCCTTGGAGGAGTGGAGGAGAAGGTTAACATTCGCTGTGTGTAGTTCTCACAGAATTAATAGACCTATTGTATTTTGAAAAAGAAACCCTGTACTAATGAGGGAACGCCTGTGTTTGGTGAGGAGACACTTGTCACCATCTGAGCCCCGATGCCAGCCAGCCGTTGTCCAGGAAGCATCTATCTCCATTATTGTCAACTGTGAGTTAAGGACCTTTCAGTACCCCAGTCTAAGTCACAGTCTCCTGTCATTCTGCAGTTGGCCTCCATCGCTTTTGTCCTGTGAGCAGTTATAAAGTGGATGTACCCGAGCCCTCTGACTCCGGGTCTCACTTCTAGAGGCTCTGGTCTGTTGTCACTGAGTTAGACCCTTCAGTTGTCAGCTTTCCCAGCCATCCTTCCACATCCGCACAGCGTGCACTCCATCTGTCCCTGTGAGGTTGTGGGTTTTTAGACCGTGCCCGTCTTTACTCGGCTGTCTTGTCATTTGTACTTGAGGTTGTCAAGGGTGCCCAGCCTGGCCCTAGGGGCTGATGAGGGCAGGTCTCATTTCACAGAAGAAACTGAGGCTTTTGCATGTGATAACCAGCTAGGGCAGGACTGCAAGAATCTGACTTCATATCCAGCCCCTCCCTAGCGAGGGGTTGGAAGGATCAGTTCCTCAGAACTTTAATCAGGTTCCTTCTTCTGAGCCTTGTGCTTATCCTGGCCACAGTGCCCCTGCCCTGGACACCTTTCCTAGGTTAGATCCTTTTATTACATGTTTCTCATCACAGTTGTTCTCTTGGTGTCTTACATTCTAAGTTTTGTCTCTTGACAAAATCGGTCAATCAATCAAACAAACAAAAGAAAACAAAAAAACCCCACAACTGTTATTTTCAAATCTACACAGCCCTCTTTCAGTTACATGTGTGTGTGCTTGTGTGCACACAGAGACCCATTGTGGCTACTGGACCCATCTTCCTTTCTTAGCCACTCCAACACCCTTCAGAAATGACATCACATTTATGGCATGAAATGGTTAATTTCTGTGCAATGATTTGGATGCTGCAGGTTTCCTGATGGTGTTAGAAATAGGTGGGAGGCCAAAATTAACCCGGCCTGTGCTAGAGAGATGGCTCCGTGGTGAGGAGCCCTCGCTGTTCTTCCAGCAGACCTGAGCTCGCTTCCAGCACCCCATCAGGAGTTCACCGCTGTTTTTAGACTCCAGCTCCTGAGATTTCAGTGCCTCTGGCTTCTGCTGGCACTTGTATTCACATGCACGCGCACGCGCGCGCACACACACACACACACACACACACCTCTACATGTAATTAAAAATAACAAAAATAAATCTTAAAAAAATGAATCAACAACAACAGAATTAACCTGGCCAATCTTTTCCATAGAAGGATGGTTGGAAACTAAGCCTGTTTCTCCCTGAGTGATATGCTCTACCCTCTACCCCATACTGTTCAGGGGTTGGAAACAACACCCCTTTCTCTTCCTGTAGGTAGAAGGTGACAAGCTTTAAGGTGCAGGCACAGAGGGCGCCCTTTGGTGCAATATTTCCCACGTACCCTGGGCCTTGCCCTTTGCACACACACCTTCCCTTCTTGCCCTCATCCCTGGATGGACCCCTGTTTTCTCGCTGACATTCTGCCCATCTTGTTCTGGTCTGTGCTATCGCCTGGCTGGCCACCTCCTGGCAGCTCAGGGTTTCAAGTGTCGCAGGGAAGCCTTGCCTTGGATGCCCTTAGCCACCTGTCATTGGTGTTTGATTGCATCCCCCAACTCTCCAGCCTGCTGTGACTTGGGGTATGCGCCCCTCACCCCCATCCAGCAGCTTCCTCCGTGGTTTCCTGGCCCTTCGTCTCTAGTTTCCCTGGGTTAGCCAGTCCAGGGCTTTATGTCCTCCAGGCTGCTTTGCTCTTGCCCTCCTCCTTAGCCCTTTTGGCTAGCACCTCTTAATTCTTTTCTCTTTGTCTTTCCAAAAATTTGCAGACTTAACCCCCTGTCCCCAGTAAGTTCTGTTTGGCTGTCCCTTCACTCTAGCCTGGTACTTGCTTTGAGCGCACCATCAAAGTTTTTGTTTCCTGGCAACTTCTGCCTTTAGGAGAAGTTCTTGGGAATCGAAGTATGGAAAGACCAGTTACGAAACTGGTCAGGTCAGGCCATCTAAAAGCTTGAACTCTGAGGAGGATTGTTTGGAATTTATTTTGGCTTTCCTTCCACCTGAGAACAATTGAAATGTATGATTGTTTTGGATAACCCTTTCTTTTGCAAATGGAAATTGTACGTGCGGAGGAGGGTTAATTTGTGCCCGCCCCCACCACTTTTCAGATTCCATTGCTGGAGAATCTTTTGAGGCAGTTTGTGCTTCACTGCTGTCTGGGTTGTGTGGCAGTCACACATGGCTGTCCTGGGGCCCTTTGTTCAGTAGACTTCTTGGTTATTTCCGAGCTCTCGTGGTGAGGCCAGGAGCGAGTGCTGCAGTGAGTCTTTCCCTTGTCAGGCTGTCAGGCTGGTCCTGATGAAGGCGTCTTGGGAACGGAGTCCTGGCTGTTGGACATCCTTACCCTGCCCTGTGGTTACGGCTGCCAGGGCTCCCACCTGGTACTCTCACTGCCCAAAAGTGCTCATTCTGAAATATGTATGTAGTGTATGTGTGTGTGTGGGGGTTGACTTTTTTAACATTTTAATTAAAATAGAGCACAGTTTTCTTACCCACCTCTATGGGATTCTGTTAACAGTCCTGGAACAAGAGATCATGTTTTGGTATAAAGCGGATGGCACCTAGACCAAGGACTCTTTATTTTGGGAGAAGATGTGAGAGGAATCAGACTAAACATTCAGTCTTTGGCTTACGTTTGTCAGTCCATGTTAGTGCATATGTGCATGTATGTGTTCTCATGCATGTGTTCCTGCATGCATGCGTTCATGCGTGTGTGTGTGTGTGTGCGCGCGCACACGCGCGCGCACGCATTCATTTGACATGTATACAACTGGGTGTGTCCCGTTGTACTTTCCTGCTGTAGAGAAAGCAGCTCAGTGTGAAGCCTCCCTTCACAGAGCTTTGGGCCAGAGCTCCTATATGGAGGCAGCGCAGGTCCTAGGCAGCCAAGGAGCATGCTGGGTGGGATGCTGCATGCTGAGGCCTGGCTAAGGGCTTGCATGCTCGCTTACTCTGAGCACCACCCTCTGTGGCCCAGTGGCTCTGAAGAGATGAAACAAGAAGACAATCTTGGTTTGAACCCAGATCCACACTCATGAATTGCCTGAGGTAAATTGTGGGCTGTATCAGTGTTCTCTTGCGTGTACGTGGTCCCCGGTAGCTGTTTGTAGTGAAGGATGATGTAGGTCTGGAGCCATTGTGTGATGGATCTTCAGTGGTGATTTAGTGGGCCACTCCCTGCTGCATAGGGACACAACATGGAATCTGTCTGGCGGAGTCTGTAATTACATATGTCCTCAGAGTGTTCTCTGTGTTCAGTTTTCTGCCAACAGTTTGTAAAGAGACTTTCTTTTCCCTTGCTGAGTGCTGCCACAGTACACAGCCAGCTCCCAGCTCCCAGGACAGAGGGAAGCTCACACCTCTTTGCCTCTTTCCTGGGTGCTGCATAATGACAACCAGGCACCTCCAGTTTCTGCGTAGGGGGGCTTCCACCCTGAGGGTCTCTGCTGTGTCCTGGGCCCTTTGCTGAACAGAACATACCTATCAGCACAAATGTGTGCATGCCAGAATAGATCACATGTGTGCATCTCAGTACAGAATTCCCAAGCGCATACCAGTGCAGGACACACCAGTACGGATTTCACAGGAGCACTTCGGTACAGCATGCACCTGTGCGCACTGAGGAAGGCATGCGGATGGCTGGTCCTTGCTGCCAGAACAGTATGATGTCCTGCTTAAGATGTAGCTCTAGATTGGGGTGTGAATAGGGGCGGGTTCTAAGAGGAAAAGTCACAGTTGAGAATTTGGAGGCTAATGTGCCTTTTTAAAAAGACCACATAGCTCTTATAGTCCATGGATTTCAAGTTTAAAGTTTTGCATATAGAACTAAGGATTTACGCTCCTGGAAAAAAAAGTGGGATCTGACCACAAGAGCTCAAGAACGAGTTTAGAGGGAGCATCCTCCAAGCAGTGTAGGCTGTCTCCACCCAGTTTCTAAAAACAAACTTGGTAGACTTTTCAAATGAAGTCCTCTCTTTCTCTCTCCCACACTTCAAACTGGACCCAGAACTATTTAATCTGTTTTTTTTTTTTTTTGAAAACCAGTCATCACAGTATATTTATGACATGGATTTTCCAGGAAAAAGAAAAACATAAGCTTGACAAGAAAATTGCATGGTTGTAAATGTTTTGGTTGATTATTTATGTAAACCTAACATCTCTGTGTTTAAAAAAAAAAACTAGCAAAACTTCATCATTTTGTTTTAAACTGAAAGCTTTCACCACATGGAGCTTTTCCTGGTTTTGGTTCCTAGAATGCTGGAGGAAATACTTTATTTTCTCCCTTGTGAAAATTGCTTCTATCTTATGTGGACCTCTGAAGCACCCCCCAAACCCTCCAGGCTCACGAATCTAAGCACTTGGTCCCCAGGGAGCAGCACTGTTTGGAGAGGGTTAGGAGGTGTTGCTGGAGGAAATAGGTCATTGAGGGTGGGCTTTGAGAATTCACCGCCTTGTCCTACTTCAGGTCAGCTCTGTGCTTGGTTTTTAGCAGTTGAAGATGTGATAGCTCAGCTTCCTGCTTGTGCCGACGTGCTTGCCCCTGCTGCCATTGTATCCCTGCCGCTGTGGACTCTTACCCCCCTGGGACCGTGAGCCAAAACAAACTCTTACTTCTCTAAGTCTCTTTTGGTCATGATATTTTATCACAGTGACAGAAAAGTAACTATCCCCCAAACACACAGGCACACACAGTAACACACACGAACACAGAGCCGTACACACACACACACCTTAAAAAAAATTCTGAAAACTTATTGCGGAGAACTTACTCCAGAGTTTGCTCTAGACCTGTGGGCTCCGTTTTCCAGTTCAGCTAGACCAGTGGCTCACAACCTGTGGGTTGTGACCCTCTTGGGGATCTCAGATCATATGTCAGATATCCGGCCTATCAGAAATTTACATGATGATTCGTAACAGTGGCAAAAGTACAGCTACGAAGTAACAAGAAAATAACTGTATGGTTGGGGGTCACCACAGCACGGGGTACTGGATTAAAGGCCGAGGTGTTAGGAAGGTTGAGACCGCCGAGCTACAGGAAGGCCTGACTAAGCGCGGTGCTATTTAAGTAATCTTTACTCAGTCTCTCTTCTCTTCTTAAAAGAACTTTTTGAAACAGTTTGTTTATGGTGTGTATGGGTGAGGAGGTTATTCGGCTGCCACAGAGCCTGCATAGGAGTCCGAGGGCAGCCCGTGGGGACTGGTTCTCAGCTTTTACTGTGTCGGTCTCAGGACTGAACTCAGGTTGTCAGGCCTGGAGGCAGGTGACCCTACTGGGTCATCTCACTGGCGGTCCTCCTACGTCCTCTGTCCTCTTTGCCAAATTCACATGGGTTGCTTATAGTTTATCTAACAATGGCTGCTTTGTTTCATCTTCTCAGAATGGTCTTCCCACTGTTTTGGATTCTGGGGACAAATGAGCAAATTAATGAGATGTGACAGCAGGCACTGTCACCCAATTGCAGCTAGGCCTTGGTAACTTGGTGAGTTACCATCACCAAGCATATGTGAGAATGGGCCTGTCTGTCGACTAGGTGTTCTGTACAATTCAGCATAGGTAGAAGCGTCAAGACAACTTAAAAGATCAGAACAGGTTTCATGTGTGAAGGCTTTGTTCTCCTTCTGTTTTGAAATGTTCAAGTTTAAATCTGAGATGCTTCTTGAAATTTAGGTTTAGTGACCGAACACTTTTATGTGCAAGGAAGTCTGCTGGCATTTTTTTCATTATCTTCTTGTGATATCTTTAGTGGTGGTGTTCTGAACAATAACTGTCCCCCTGTAGGGAAATTTTAATCAGAACATGGCTGCTCTAGATCACATCCAAAGACCTTCTAGGTCTGTGTGATCCAGCTAGAACACAGACACACCTTTAATCCAGGAGTCAGAGGCAAGCAGATTTGAGTTCAAGGCCTCTTTAACGATAAGCACCAAATAAACCCTTCCCTCTATAAGTTGCCTTGGTTGTGGTGTCTTATCACAGCAGCAGAAAAGTCATAAAGTCAGAGAGCTGAGCTCTGCCCGAGAGAAGCTCATGGTGGAAGAGTGAGTACATGTGGGCCCAGATCAGTATCTGTTGAGCGTGTGCTACACTGTAGCTGGGCATTTGTACTGTAGTTCACTATGTAGATAGACCAGGCTGGCCTTGAACTCACAGAGACCTGTCTTCCTCAGCCTTATGAGTGCTGGGATTAAGGGAATGCACTACCATGCCCTGGAGCTGTAATCTAGTTGAAGAGTTGGTGTCATTTCTAGGTCAGTAAGTAAGTAAACCCGGCCTTTCAATCAACTCTGGCATCTCCGTGGTCTATGATTTAATTTTTAATCTTAGTTTTTTTTTATGAGAATTTTTTTAAAGATTTGTTTTTATTTGTGTGTGACCCGTATGAGCTTAGAGGACAGAGGGTGTGTTAGGTGACCCCGAGATGGAGTTGCAGGTGGTTATGAGTTGCTGGGTACGTGGGTACTGGGAAGTGAACTCTGTTCCTTTGCAAGAGCAATATGTGCTCGTAACCACTGAGCCGTGTCTCTGGCCTCACAGGAGAAGAGGAGGAGGAAAGTGATGTGTGTGAGGGTATGCATGTGTCATTCATGTGTGACTGTCAGAGCATAGCTTGAGAAGTGAATGCCCTCTTTCCATCATGTGGGGCTCAGGCCAAACTCAGGTCATCAGACTTGGCGGCTAGTGCCTTTACCCACTGAGCCATCCAACCCGGCTTTGAATTTATAATGTGGTTCATGGCTTGTCCACTTTGCTTTTCCAGTCCTCACAGCTGCTGTTGGCTATGGTGATTTTTTTTTTTTATGGTGGTTTTTTTAAGCTACTCTTTTCACCTTTGCTTTTTGATCACAGCGTTAACATCCATGTCTTCATTCAGTTTGGTATCAGTATTGTGTTAAGTGTGAAAATGTAGCCATTTTTCTTATCAACTTTAGAAATACTGTAGTTACATTTTATTGTTATTTTTGTCTCATTGTATAGCAGGTTTTTTCATGTAGCTACCAATCATGGTTTACATAATTACTGGCTGTAGCTGTGCAAAATGTTCAGGTGGGTGCACAGAATGCTACGCAGCATGGAGGACAAAGCTGCCTGCATCTCACCAGTTGCCAGCACCGAGCAGATCAGAGGAGGGCTTGCAAACTGACTGGTAACTTTGAAGCCAGCTCCTCCCCGAACAGTGAGCTCATGCTTAAAGGAAAAACATCCCACAGTCCTTCGGTTCTGAAGGAAATTCCTATTAACTGAAGGACAGCACTCAGCACCTCAGTCTAGCTTGCCACAGTTCCGGCGATGTGTGGACAGTGGGCGTGGTGCGTACAGATCAAGCCCAGGGCCTTTGCGTCTCAAACCTCTGGGACCTCTTCCAGAACCTAGACAGCCTTCTCTGGTCCTGCAGCTGCTTCTGTCTCGTCTGTTCAAAAAGCAATAGTGTTTGGGAAAGCAGAGGAAGCAGGTGGTGTCTGACTGGTCTCCTGACTGTTGCCCCGGGGCTGGGCAGCTACCCACTGCCAGGATCATTAGGTCAACTTTGGACCTCAGGCCAGTCTGCAGACCTGAAGAGGCTGAACCTTCTAAACAGGCCGGTCAGGGTCTATCAGCCTACCAAAGTTGCTTTTGCAATGACATTGGCAGCCAGCACTTCCTGGGTCCTGTCAGCCAAAAGACTATTTCTTTACCCACTAGTTTTGCTCCCAAGCATGAGGATAGTTGGGAAAAGCTGCCTCTGGTTCAGCTGGCTATGGGAGTTTTCATGTCTTCACCTTCATTAACAACTACACTATGAAAGTGCACCTGTAAGTGGGGGAATGGATGGTCTATTAGTGTGTTGAAAAGAAAACAATGTAGTACGCTATCCTAAAATTCACAAACCACCATATGAACCAGCATGGGAGAATGGATTCTGTTTCAGTTCATCTTGTCTGGACCCTGTCTCCGCCCCATCCCCTCTCTTTCTTAGCTCAAAAATTCAGTTTTTATTAGAAAATTCCTTTATTTGGGAATGTGTTGCTTTGCTTCAGATGTTAAAGTATGAATTTTGTCTGAGGTGGGGGTGCCCACTTAGCTCTTAGGGGTCCCAAGTCTTTATTTTGTCTGTTGTCCTCAATGTGTTTGTATGTGTGGTGGTACATGTGTGCATGTATGTGCTTGTGAGTGTGCATATGTGTGGGTATGGGGGCAGAGGTCAATGTCAGGTGTCTTCCTCAGTTACTCTTTACTCTCTTTTGCTCCCCTGGAGCTCACCGTTCAGCTAGACCAGCCTGCTGGTGAGCAGGGATGCCCCTGCCTCTGCATTGCCCCATCCCAAGTGCTGGGGTTATGGTCGCTACGTCCAGCTTTTATGTGGGTGTTGGGGACCTGAACACAGGTCCTCAGGCTTGTGCAGCAAGCCCTTTGCCCACCGAGTCAGTCACTAGCCCCACCAGTGCCCCTTTGCTGCTTGCCCCATGCTGTGGCTGCTGCTGATTGCTTGGGCAGAGCCGAGCTGACAGATAATAAAAGTCCGTTTGGTAATCTTAGTAATCCTAGAGACTTGGGAAGGTCATCTTCTCCCCTGTTCCTGCTTTAGGGATGATTTGGAGCGGACACACTGTGATGTCAGTTGCGTGTTACCTGTTCTCTCAGCAAAACAAAACAAAAAACCAAGTGTAGACTCCCTAGCCTGTTGATCACTTCACATTATGTCAAAGTGTGTCCCTGAAAGTCCTCATCAGGAGAGGTGGCTGATGACAGCTGTGTGGGGAGGGAGCACAGTGCTGCTGCTGGGAGGGAGCACAGTGCTGCTGCTGGGAGGGAGCACAGTGCTGCTGCTGGGAGGGAGCACAGTGATCTTTTGGTTTCTACTCTGCTGGTCCTTCTGACAGCCTTGGCAGAGAGGCCTTGGGTGAGCAGCTTGGCAGACTTTGGCCTTTACTGGCTGCTCATTGTAGGAATTCCCTGTAACACTGTTGCCCGGTTGACCTCCCCAAATTGAAGTGTTACTAGTTCGCTTTTCCCGTTGCACTCTGCTGTCTGGAGAAGGTTGTGGGCTGTATACCTTGGGCATTTGGACTCTCCAGAAGCTCCAGCACATTAAGTGCTGCAAGAGGCCATGAGGTAAAGAATTCTGCTTGACACTGTGAAGTCTAGCTTTTCCTGAACTATCTGAAGATAAACCACCAGCAGTTTGAGGAAAACCCTTAAAGGCATTGGACTATCTTGTCCTATGCAGTTGGGGGTGTGCTGGACTAACTTGTCTGTCAAATATGGCATGGTACCTGTTTGTGCAAATGAACTTTTATTGGCACACAACCTCACCATTTATCTGTTCAAGCCGCGGTGGTGGGATTGGGAAACTGCACCAGCCCCCCCCCCCCCATGTCCTGCAATGCCTAAAATACTTAGCACTTGGGTAATTGTAAAAAGTGTACTGACTCTTGATCACTATGGTCAATCAGATTCATAAACACAGTTGAAATACGGTTCACCCACAAGAAAAGCAGCGGTCACACTCCAGAGACAGAGCATTCCAATACTCATGTCAGTTTTGTGTTTTCTTTTTGACTGTGTTGTGATAGGTGGAATGTACACACACACACACACACACACACACACACAGAGAGAGAGAGAGAGAGAGAGAGAGAGACAGATAGACAGATAGACAGAGAAAGAGAAAGAGAGAGATCTTAAAATTGATAATGCATTTACCTATTTCTTTGTTTATTTTTGAAATAGCATCATTTTGGCTCAGTCTGGCCTGGAACTCAGCATTCTTCTACCTTAGCTTCTTGAGGAGGGTTGGGGTTACAGGCAATAGCCACACCCACCCACCTGCTTATCACTTTGGCAACCTTCTAATCTGTCACGTAGTGTGTTTGGTTTTTATTTTTATTTTTTATTTGTGCTGTTATGGTCAGTATTATTGCTGCCATAAAGAGCTTAAGATAAGTAGATGTAGGAACTAGGGGGTTAGCATAAAGCGAAATTAATGGTATGATTCAGAGACATTTCTTATTTCTACCCTTGCAATTTTCTGGAAATTTTTGAGTTCGAAAGTATTTAAACCTATAGAAAAACAGAAAGAACAGTGCATAGCCGTGTCCCCGGGCAGGACCCTGCGGGTTGTGTGGGGTCCACTGCTATAATCCAGGATTATCTCCCAGCTTACACTCACTAGTACCTGTGGCCTGCAGTGTCTTCCCTGAGGAGCGGCCAGCCAAAGCCTGCACAGACTGCCCTATCACAGATCCCTTTTATTAAAGACTGAATATTTATGTGGCTTACCGTAATTTTGACTGTATGAAAAGATTTCTAAAGGGGCTGAGGATTCAGTTCAGTGGGATTGCCTTTGCCTAGCTTGTGTATGCCTTGGTTCAGTCCTTAAACACACGCGCGCGCATACACACACACACACACACACACACACACACACACACACACACCCTTTGGAAAGGTGCAGATAGAGAAATACTCCCTTAAAATTTCATTAATTTATCAATATTCAGAACTGGAGAACTTCTTGCACCATATGATCTACAGTGCCCATGTTCATTAATAAAGCTCCCATTCTTAATTTGCAAATCACTGTTGCAAATAGCTCCCTTAAGTCCGCCACATACTTTACCTAGCGTAGGCAGTTCTGTTAGCTTTTGGTTATGGTGCTTAAGCAAAGGTGAGCTTGTGAAATTTTCTTTAACTGTTAAAAGCCAATGTTTCTTTCCAGCCCAGGACTTCCGGGAACCGTCTGCCCACATCTTTTGGTGTGGGAGCTTAGGTCTGGAGATGATCTGGGTTATCTTTATTGAAGGTGGGATGACGGAGGGAACAGTGAAATGAAATAGCTCAGCGAACACAGCTTCAGCATGGGATACAGTGGTTCCTAGTCATTGACACTTACTCCCAGCTTCTGCTCGCGTTACCCAGTTCATCTTCGCTTTCTGGCCCCCATTCAGATCCAATCCCTATTGGAAACATGGCTGCATTAGGTTGTGTTCCACCAGATTTTATATGTGCGGTCTCTCTCTCTCTCTCCTTCTCTCTCTCTTTCTCTCTCTCTCCTGTGTGTGTGTGTGTGCGCGCGTGTATGTGTGTGTGTGTGTGCACATGTGCTCACATGCATGTGTATGGGTGTTCATTAGTCCTGGGAGAATGGACAGAACTGCTCTAGCACACTGCACACTGAGTGCTATGATAGATATTTTGACAGCAACGCCATGGGGGAGCAGTGATGCTCATTTTGAATAAGCAGGAGCAGAAGAGGAAGGTGAACTCCTCAAATCTGCTCCTCTGTGCCTGTGGGCAATCATTTATTTCATGAAGTGGCTTAGTGGTTAGGCCAGTTCTCTGATGTCCTCCTCTTCATTATGGTGGTGGGATTGGCCATGCCAGGCATTCTTTGGGGTGTTTATTTGCTCACATGCACAGCCTACCGTTTGTGAGGTGCAAAGGACGAAGAGGGCCATCCTGGTCCTCAGGGAGCTTTAGTCTAGAAAGGGAGCAGGCATGGATGATACACTCGGAAGCACAGTCACTAAATTCATGTGTTGTGCCTGGAGTATTGGCAGTGAAGAGCCTCTAGCCTGGTTCTTCTGGAGGGCCTCTTCATGTCTCTGGTCCTAGGGAGAGGCCATGTACTCCTTCGAACAGAGACGTCACAGATCTGGCTGTTAGAGGGGCCAGTGTGAGTGTGGTAGAGCCTATCCCGCAGGGGTTATCAGAGCGCTTGCGCATTCCTGCCCGGGGCCGTTCAGAACCAACCCGACAGCTGCCTGGGAAGGAAGCCTTTGCTGTCACCATGGCTTTACCTTGCACAGCTATTTGGTCACCTAGGACTTGTACACAGGATAAGAAACGCCCCAAGCTTCAGGGTACTGCTCCTACAGACAGAGCAGGATCTTCTGAAAATACTCCCCTCCCTGCCCCGCCCCGCCTCCGAGGCCACTGATGTCAAAGGCTGCCAGAGGCATTGCGTGTGTCTGTGCCCCACCGGCTCCACGCCAAGCCCTTTGTTGGGGCAGGGAGCCCTGGGCTGCCCCTGGCTGACAGAGAGGCACCTGTGTTCTCGCCTGTGCTCTCCCTGCTTCAGTCTTGGTGAATGAGAAGAGCGTCAACAGGGAAGCAGCGTGTGTTTGGGGTGAAAGATACGGCCTTCAGGGAAGAGCCTTCTGGCTGTAGGTGTAGACAATGGTGGGCTGATGCCAGGAGAAGGGATGCACACACCAGCGAAGTACTTGCCATTGACCCAGAGCTGACCAAGCTGCCCTCCAAGTCAGTGTGAAGAGGGATGGCCGAATGAGGAGGCAGGGTAAATATCAGTGGGAAACTGGCAGAGGGGAAATACTCTTTAAAAGACGTTGTTTATAACACAGTCTTCCTAGAGGTGTGGGGACTTGCTTTGCAGTCCTTGGTTGGCCTCTAACGGAAATCCTTCCCATCCCTGCATCCACAGTGCTGGGAATGCAGCTGTGTGCCACTGCGGGCCACAGCTAGGGGAGTAACCTGGAGCCTGTCTCAAACTTTGAATTTTTTTTTTTAATTTCCTTTTATGATAACTGACATTTCTGCTTTTTCCTACATTAGAAGTAAAGTGCCTGGGCTGTTTTCTGTGTCACCCCAACCTACATTAGGCTTTGAGTGCTGGTGTATGCTGACTGAGATCCAAGTGGGTTCTTTATTTGTTTTTACAGCAGAGTGAAAGGAAGCAAGGTTCGTTCATTTAACGAGCATGTACTTGCTAAACTGCCTGTCCCGTTCCACTTGTGCTCAGACCAGGAAGAAAAAAACTCTGTGAGTACATCTCCTGAGAGTTGTAGTCTGTCTCAGAAAGCAGACATGTGGAAATGCAGGTGCTGCACCCAGGGGCCTGTGTTGTCATCTGTAGCCCAGAGAACAGCTGTGAGCGGAGCCTGCCTGGGAACAGATAGTCCAAAGTCACCCCAGGGCAAAGGCTGTGGGCTCATTCAGTGTCACCACAGTGAGCTTGTCCTCCTCACCTCATGTTGTGTACATGTCCAGCCTGGGCTTGGTGCCTTAGCTCTTGAGACAGGGTCTCTCACTGAACCTAATGGCCAGGCTGGCTGTGTGACCCTGTGTTACCGAGCCTAGGTTTTTAATGCAGGTGCTGGCATCTGAACTCAGGTCCTTGTGCTTGTCAGACTCAGGGGTGGCCCAGAGCTCGCCTTAGTTCTGACAAGGGGTGGTTTTACTGAAAATTTCTGAAAAGCCCTATCACCCCTGGTGTGAGCTTGTATTCTGGCCACACTGCTGTCTTTTCAGTGTCCAGGGCCTGAGTCCAGGGGTGGAGCCTGTGCTGTGGGGCTGTGCAGTGAGCCTGCTGCTTTCTTCAGCAGGTAGGTGAACTTTACAGTTCCCTTGGATTCCAGGGGTGAAATAAGCAGTGGAAAAAGAGCTCTGGCTATACTCTGGGGTATGGAGTTTTCCCTCCCTTCGATTTGCTCTGTCTTGTTTGCAGTATTGGGGATTGTGACCTAGGGCCTTGCACAAGCAGGACAGACACCATCGCTGAGTGATCTCCCCAGTTCTTCTCATTCTGACAGAACAGGTATTCAAAAGCAGGTTATGCTCTGCAGAAATCTTTGTGAGGTATTAGCATGAGGCTTCCACTGGGAAACACCTCTGTTCTCTGTCGTTTTCAACAGGCTACTCTGTCTCATGACACATGCCTATAATCATGCCATTCAGGAACCTGAAGCAGGAGGTCAAGGCTAGTCTATCTCACATAGCAAGGCCCTGTCTCAAATAAAGGAACATTTCATCTTTCTTTTTTTTTTTTTTAAATGTCAGCCATAGCAGTTAACATGTAATTATGATATTTGGTAATGACAGTCAGTAATAACGGTAACAATAATACTTAAAATATACCAGCATCAAGTTAGAATGATTTCCTGAAAGTGTAATTGTTTCATAAAGGCACTTATGCTGAATTATTTCCTGTACAAATGAGGAAATTTTTTGATAGGAAGTATATTATTGGATACTTTTTTTGGTTAAACTGTGTGTGTTTGTGCATGCGTGTGTGCATGTATCACTTGTATCACTGGCCTTTCTTTAAAATCACCCTCTTTACCTTGTTGAAGAAGCCTGACTTCTACACATCTCTCACCTCCCAGAGACACTACTGTTTTTTGTGTTTTTTCAAGACAGCGTTTCTTGTGTAGTCTTGGCTATCCTAGACTTGCTTTGTAGACCAGGCTGGTCTTGAACTCATATCGATCCACCTACCTCTGCCTCCCTGAATGCTGGAATTACAGGCATGTGCCACAGTGCCGTGGTAAGTACATTACCAGGTACATTAAGGAAGGGAGTTGTTTGACAGATCTGACAGGAAAGCCCCAGGATGAAGCCAGCTTTAGTTGGGAACCAGGGGTCCCTGGGTTTGAACTTCGGTGCATTGGATGACCTGAAGAATGGTCACCAGCTCTTGTGGCTTCTGCTGCTGCTTCCTTTTCTCCCCCTCTCTCACCAGGGATTGAACCCACGACCTTATATACTAGACAAACACTCTATACCAAACCATATCATTCTCTGCCTGCTTTTCACTTTAGTGAAGAGGTCAAACTGAGTTACTAAGGCTGACCTTGAACTCACTCTTTAGCTAGGTTGGCTTTAAATGGTCAGTGTCCTGAGTAGCTGGGATTGCAGGCCTGTGCCAGCTTTGGTTGGGAGTCAGGCTGGGTTTGGCTCCTTCCAGTGTGCTGCACGGATTGCTGATGTTCCTGAAGGGCAAGAGCTTATCCGTTAGGTGGCTGAGCAGTAAGCTCAGGGAGAACAGGTTCACAGGCTTGTATGTCTGAGGGTAGGTATTGGCCATGTTTACAGGACAGAGAAGCAGGCTGGGTTAAGGCCTGGAAAAACGTAGTTGGAGATACAGTGGCCAGGAGCCTGAGTAATCTGATTCTCTGCTTCAGGGTATATAGTGTTCATTAGATGGGGTGCAGGGTTCATGAGATGAGACAAGGGTAGAATTTGGACTCTCTGGTGTCAGAAGGTCACTCCCTGCAGCACCTGCAGAGGGCTAAATGAAGAATCAGTGGTTTTAACAAAAGAGGCCTTCAAGTGTCTGAAAAGTAACCTAGGCAACCATTGTCACGGGACCCACATGTTAGGACTGTGAGCCAGAGGCTGCTGGTGGGTGACTGATAATTAGAGCTCAGCTCCCTGACCTCCCAAATTAGAGACTTAAAGGCAACTGAAAGAAAATAACTAAAAGTGGTTGGAACTGGCAGGATTATTTATGCTTGTTTGGCAGAAGAAAGGAAGGAAGGAAGAAGGAAAGAAAGAAAGGACCTTTCTTTCTGCTGTGAAGTTAAGTCTTAAGGAAGAAAACCCTTCAGTCTGGCTCCCAAGCACATGGTTGCGGATGGAGGAGAGGGCTGGACAGGGCAGGCTGGTGGCGAGAGGTAGCAGTAGTGAGGCTTGGAGGCAGAGGTGACTCCATGCTTACTGCAGCCCCGCCTCTGTGAGAACGGCAGGCTGAGGGACTGGAGTGCAAAGAAGAGGAAGGACCAGGGCCAGCAATGTCCGCAGCTTGCGTCCTCCCTCCTTCCAGACACAGTCTGCTGAGCCTTGAACTAGACTCAAGAACTGTGCCCAAGTACTGTGCTTCTCAAATGCAACCAAGTTAAGTACCAAGATAACCTGACAGGATGAATTTGGGGTTTGTAGGTGGGTACAGGCAGCCCAGTGCTGTCTCACAGGAAGACTGAGTCCTGAAATCAGTTCTTCAGAGTGGTGTAAGCCACGGGAAGGGATTCCCTAAGGGCACTCAGACCTTCCTGTGACAGTGTCGGCTCCTGGAAAGACTCTGGGTGAAGGGGGATTCAGTGAGTACATCTTCCTGGTGAGCCGGTACTGTGCTCCTGGACCACTTGGTAGTAGAACATGTGTGTAGAAATACATCTTGTGCTACACGACACACAAGGACACACCACATGTGTCGCTTAGTGACATGGCCATCTTTGATTGCATAAGTGTGCCTTGTGATATTCCCAAAGTGACGACTATGGCTCGAGGTTGGCTTTGAAAGGGGCCATCGCCGAGTAACAGGTGACTCAGTGAGGAGTGTGGCTGGCGGCATTCTTTATGAAAGCGTTGCCAGAGGCTGGCTCTTCGTTTCCAGGACTTTCACCCAACTCAAGCTTCTGAACTTCGCAATGAGAGAGGTTGGCCTGTGGATCCACCGCCGTGCATTCTTAGTCTTGGCCGCATCTGCTGTGAGAGGCGGATGCATCCTCAGCTGTTGCTTTTTGCCTTACCTGTGGCTTACCTGCCGCTTGAGCTTCCTCCTCACTACCGAAAGACAGAGAGTGCTACCTGAGTCTGGGAGGGCAGGACCATCAGAGCTTTTAAGTCACCTTCAGTCCTCATGATGCTGTTGGAAGGCAGAGAATGCAGACTCTCTGCTATGTTGGATTTCATCATAATTGGATTCCACAGTCCCTAGGAAGCTGAGTAGGAACCACCCAGGGCTGTGCGGGGAGGCTGAGGCATTTCGGTGGCTGAGACCTGGATGGGCCCAGTCTGGCTTGTGCACTTTTCAGCCTCATCTGGTTCTTGACCAAATCCTGATCATCAGATTAGCAAATCACCCAATTCACTTAGTTGGCTCCAGAGTGTCTTTGGCTTTTTTAAGTCAAAGTTACTCAACAGCAATTGTTGAAATATTAAAATATGTCCCCTTATTTAGCCTTTAGAGAAAGGAGAGGTTTGGGTAGATCTGGCCCATCCAACGTTTGTTCAGATTGTTTGCAGCACATTAAACTCCACAGGGTTTTGTTTGTTTGCTTGCTTGCTTGCTTGTTTTATGTCATTGGCTAGTGCATTTGCCCGAAGCTGGGCTGTCTTAACTCTGCCTGAGTCTCATGGAGAGGCTCCCTGGCTCTCTGGTGTGGAAGGCTTTCAGAAGCGTGATTGACAATTTCAGCAAATCGGTTGATGTGTGTGTCCTTTCTCATCCTGCTGGTGCAGCTAGTCACCTGCACTTTGCAAATGTGAAATATGTGATCTGTTTCCTTTCAAGCTTTGCTGTCTCCCTGGTGAGATCATTTAGGCAGCAGTGTCCTCTTAGGAGGTCTTTCAGCTTCCAGAACTTCAGGTCAACATTTTAGTGAGTGGATGTGTACATTTGTTGCTTTGAGGCCAGACTGGCCTAGAACTCATGATACTTCTCCTTCAGTCTCTATGTGCTGGGATTGCAGGGTTGTTCCTCCACACCTAGCTCTGCTGTGTATGTCTTTGCACGGCTGTGGTTCAGGCTTCTGGAGTCTTCATTCCTAGTCTGTCTCCATGGCTGTGGCTCCTCACATCTCTTGACCTCCTGAAAGATTGTTCTGTCTGCTCCTGGAGAACTGATATACCAGGGAACCTTACCTTCTGTCCTAAGAAGTGCCAGGAGTTGCATGGTATGTGCAGGAATGGGCTCTCTGTGGGCGGAGTCTGGGGCACAAACAGCAGTTTTCTTTTGGCTCTGCCTGGTAGGCTCTGTGGTTCATGAGGTGCTCCATCTCTCATCCCCAGATCCGCAAGTTCCAAACTCTTCTTTCTGCTTTGGTTCTGCCAGTGGAGCAGGCTCACTCTGCCCTCACTCTGCCCGACTATTTTGGGCACTATCATGTTCGATGTCATCTTACCAGGTGCCCGTGGTCATGCAGCACGGTTCTGAGATGTCTCACCGTGGGGTCAGTGTGGAGAGGTTGCTGACAGCATCTTTGGGAAACTCGGGACACCTTAGCATTCTGAGCTAGAGATGAATGGCTCACAAGACTTTCTGGTCCCCAAGGAGTTAGAGTCAGCTAAACAGCAGTTAAAGGCTGGAGGGGTGAGGGTGGCCCTTCCTCTCCTGGAGGAAATCCTCAAGGAGGTCATCATTGCTGGGGGTTGGAGGGTGGGGAGACATTTCCTCGAGTGGTGTAGCCACTGGTAAGGTCCCAGGCTCCCACGAATGAGCTCTAGGCAACCCTAATGAAACTCACTGGATCGTACCCACCCACAAAAGGCCATGGAAATAGAAGGAGGACCAATTGGGAAGAGGAAGGGGATCAGAAAGGATAAGAGAGGTGAATGGAGGTGAATTCAACTGAAATATGTCATGCACATACATGAAAATGTCACAATGAACCCAATTATTATGTGTAATTAATGTTGACAAAAAATAAAGAAAAAAACCCTATGACTTTGCTTTATTGCCTGTTTTATTGATGAAGAAAGGGGCTTGCAGAGGGTTTAAACGTTTATCCCAGGTAGGGAGTGACAATCTATGCTATGCCTCCAGTGTGGCACGTGGCCACTGCCCAGCATAGCCAAAGGAAGAAATTAGCCATGGTGCCACATCCCCTGTGGAGTGTGATGACTTGAGGAATATGTAACCATTTAGAAGTGGCTTTAATATGCCTGCTAGTAAATTTACCCAGAGGAAGAAACAAGTTCACAGCTTTGTTCATGTGTTTCCTTTGGATTCTGAAGCTACCTGGAAATCTCTTTTCTGTAGCTTAGCCCAAGTTGCCTCTCACTTCTGGTCCTCCTGTTGCTGCCTCTCAAGAACTGATTGTAGGCATGTGCCCACATTCCTACTGCTTAGGCTGCTGCCTGAGACTGGTGAGGGATGTACTGAGTGAGCTGAGCAGGGACCCCTGGTCCCTGAGTTGCTCAGTGATGCATCTGTTACTGGCATCCCGGGGAGGGGAGCTGAGATGGATCAGCTAGAGTCTCCAGTCTTTGCAAAGGTGGTTTAGAGCTTGCTTTTCTTCCTGAGGCTAGTGTAAGTAGAACATGGCAGGAATCTCAAGACTGATGTTCAGCCTCTGTGCCCCACCATGTGTGTGTGTGTGTGTGTGTGTGTGTGTGTGTGTGTGTAGGGGGGGAGAGGCAGTTCATGCCCTGGGTTGACGGGAGCTTGGCTATCCTAGAAAATCTAGAAGGAGGAGATATCAGCCTTGAGAGGAGTAAAGTTGACAAAAAAAAAAGTTGAATTATGTTGGTCTTGATCACTGAGATGAGAATATTAACAGTTGAGTCAAAACTTGTTTATTATTTCAGTCACAGAAACGCTAGAGAATCTATGCCAGATGACTCTTTAGACGTCATTTGTTGATGAATCTTTAGACAACATCATTTGTTGTCCCCTTTAAGGTAAATTGTGGTTAGTTGTGTAGAGTCCTGATTCTGGTGCAGATTGAAATGTACAAGAAGTGACCTCTTTGCCGTGGAATGCTGCAGTTTTATTTAACAGGAAAACTATTCTCTTACTCCTCCTCTTCTGGAAGAAAATGTCCCCTGAGTAACTAATGCTTCTACAATGAAGCCTTGCAGTTTTGATTCAATTATCCAAATGACTGCTGGATTGTTCTGAATATTAACTATTTCTATTATAATAAACATTTTGCATACAGGAAAACTCAGTGAATTTGATTATTCTCATGTGAATTTCAGACCAGAAATCATACCGATTCAGGTGATGAGGCTAAGGATGGTATGCCAAACTGAGACTACCAACAGACATGAAGGTCCCGACCTTAAACCAGGGATCTTAACTAACAAGGAAGGTCTCAGTACCTAAATCAGCAACTGTTAACACAGAAGGTAAGCCCCACAGAGAGACCCTATCTCAAAAAGCAAAACCAAACCAAACAACCAATTATTGTTATTAACACAGTGAGAAGGTTCCAGAGTTTAAATGAGAGACTACTAACACACAGGAGCCTAAACCATGCACTGTTAACACACAGGGAAGGTCCCAGAGCTTAAGTCAGGGACTACTTACAGTCAGAGGAAGAACTTCGTTCAAATACAATTGGATGTCACAACTGAGAACTCAACATTGTGTAAACATTCTATACTTTGACACTTTGTAGAAGAATTGAGCCCTCATTTGTGTTGTTACTTTTATTTTTATTTTGTATCAGCTAAAACACATAATTTCTGATGTCAGGGACAGAGTAAAACATGGTGTTCCCTGCGCTTACAGCATGCTCTGGCACTGCGCTCTGTTTCTGAAATGTGTGTTTGGCCCAAAATGATACAAATACAGCCCAAAGTACTGATTTATACTTTAAAAAATTCTTCCTAGTGCCTCTACAGCATGTCCTTGTTATCTGAGGATAATTAAAACCAGAAGGGGGCCAATGGTGACCCACTTAAATGGGGACCAGGATTTCACAATATGTTGAAGGGGAAAAGCAACGTTAGGCGTTGTCTCGAAAACTAAAATGAAAAATTTGAAAATAATTTTCTTTTAGTTCATATTTTAAAAATTCAGGCAATTATTGTTACAGGTGCGGCCCTGAGTCTGGAGCGTGGGCTCTGGAAGGAAACCACAGCTTGCTCTCAGGGTGAGCACTGCAGATATCAAGGCTTCATTGTTTTCATGCAATATATTTTTGGACAATTTAAAAACTTTCTGCTGGGTGGTAGTGGTGTATGCCTATAATCCCAGCCCTCTGGAGGCAGAGGCAGGCGGGTCTTGAGTTCAAGGCCAGCCTGGTCTAGGGGTGGTTTCCCGGACAGTCAGGCCTACACAGAGAAACTCTGTCTTGAAACAAACAAATACACAAACCAGCAAACAAACATTTCCCCCCAAACAAGACAAAACAATAACACCAAAATTTTTCCTATGCTGTGAATGAAAGAAAGGAAATAAGAAAGGAAGGACATGACTGTTCCTAGGTATGGTAGAGGTGGTTTATTATAGATAAAAGAGGCAAGGACATCTGGGAGAGTACAAAGTGGACATGATCCTGAGTCATGTGAGGAGGGGGGAGGGAGAAGGGCAAGCCAGACCAAGAGGTCAAGAGGGTAAAGAGTAGACAGGGTGGGGGTGGGTGGGAAAGAGACCAGGTAGCCAAATGGTTGGATTATATAGGGAAGGGCAGCCCAGCCCAACACCTGACCTAAAGAAGTTTAAGGTAGGAGGTGGAGTGTGCCAGCCATACCCTGTAACAGGTAAGGACTACGGGATACTGGGAGAACCTGCTGGCCAGGTCTGCTTTGATATGTTAAAACGCACCTCAGCCATCTGAGTTTGAGACCTGACATGCTGAATTCACATATGTGTGCATGTGTTTCGTGTGTATGTGTAGTCCAAAAGTTGGCACTGGTTGTCTTTCTTGTTACCTATGTATTTATTGAGACAGGTATCTCATTTGAACCTGGAGGTCCCTCATTTGGCTGATCTAACTAGCCAGCTTGCTCCAGAGGTCCCCCCTCTGCTAGGAGTATAGTTGGGCTGTGGGCTTTTATTTACACAGAGTAAGGATATGAAGCTTGCACAACAAATACTTTACTTGCTCAACCATCTGTCCAGTCCCATTTAAAAACAGTTTTCTAGCTATTGGCCTTAGGAACAATTTTGCTAAACTATGAGGGCAATATGAATTTAAGTACAGTTTTCTTCAGCTCTGAGTACAGCTGTTACATTGTAATATTTTTTGTTTGTTTGTTTATCTACCGGTTTCCTCTTGTGTAGTTGTTATTATGTGTTTGTTTACTGAGACAGGGTCTTGCTAAGCAACTCAGGCTCATTTCTAACCTGGGGCTCTTACCTCCAGTTCCCAAGTGTTGAGAGAACAGGTGTGCGCCATCATACCTGCCCTTCTAGTCCAGTCCCCACCACACCTGGCATGACTCTCACTCATGACTCTCATTGGGCAGTGCTAACAGAAACATCCAAGGCTATGGTCATTTCTCTTCGGTATCTTTTAGAATCTTCAATTTTCAAATCCTTCTGAAATGCCTCATCTTGCCATGTGCTTTGTGCTGCTGTATTACAAGACTACTTCCCTACAACACTGCTCGGTCCCTGTGTCACACTCGAACCTTCCGGGAGGATTTGCCAGTATCGTTCTGTTACCAGCATGCAACTCTGCATTGGTTTCAAGGGTTGCAGCATTGTTTGCAATGGCGGTTCAGGCACTACTAGGCAGCAGTGGGTGGCAGGTGGATGGGTTTCTGAATAGAACCTTAGTCCTGAGATGATTGTTCTTTGGGGGATAGCTGAATGTTTGGAAGGCATGCTTCTCCCAGCAACTTCTAACGGTAAGCAGCTGGGTCACGGATAACAGATAAGGAGCCCTGAACTTTGGATTGCGGAGTGTCAGGAAACCAGAGCCAATGTGCAGGCAGAGCTGGCCGTATTCTGTTCTACTATGCCTAGCCCTTCCGCCTTGAACAAGTTACTTGTCATTTGGGGCCATATGTTTACCGATATGACAATTGAAATTCCTTTGTGTCAGAACTTTCTGTGATTCTAGATTGTTGAATGTTTTAGACCCCCAAAACGCTATCTCGGTATTGTCGCAGAATCCTTGAATGTAGAGGATGTCAACCAACCTTTTCTTTTAGCTTTTATATGATTGCATTAGTTACTTGTCTGTGTTGTGGGCACTTTCTTTTACTTTGTCGTTGCTGCCTTGCATGTATTGCAAGTGTAGCAGCCACAGCATTTTCTGCTACAGAGCTATCTTTACTACTACTTTGGTCCATAGGGTGGGAGTGTCTGAACACGAAAGTATATCCTGCTATGGAAAGGTAGGGCTCTGCATACTTTCAGAGATTTAGACATTGGGACTACACTCAGCAGACCTCTTCACTAGGAAGCAGTGTTTTGCAAAGGATATCTCAGACGTGGATCACAATTCCATGCTCATGTCAGGCTTCAGAGCCATTTGTTGTGGCTGTAAGTGGGAAAACAAGAGAAGGTAAGCTCCCAGAGGCAGAAATGAAGGAAAATGGCCTGAGGTAGTCAGTGTTGCTACCATGCCGGGCAATAGAGATTGAGGCTGTAGGTGTCCAAGAGGCCGAGGAACAAGACAGAAGCCCAGGAAGGACTCTGAGTGGCATCCTGGTGCTTGGTCACCCTGCATACCTCACCTTGAATTTTATCACCTCAGTGGTGACCTTTGGCTTCTGGAGCTGCATGTGAGAGCCACAGCCCTGCCCCAAGAACAAAGCAAGTAACTGTCCCTAGAGCAGGTGGGCTCACATTGGTACAACAGCCACACCAGAACCTGCCAGGGCTACAAGGTTTTTTAAAAATACAGCACTTTTATTTATATATTTACATTTTAAATTTATGGTGTGTGTATGTGTGTGTGCATGTGTGTGCATGCTCAAGACAGTGCGGGCTTATCGTGTGAGTGTGGTCATCAGAAGTGAGAACCCACCTTTGAAGGTAGGTTCTTGCCTTTCACCTGTATTTCCCAGGTCTTGAACTTGAACTGTCAGGCTTGGCAGCAAGTGCCATCACCCACTGAGCCATCTTGAGACCTTGCACTTTTAATTTTTCTTCTGTATCTTGGATGTATCCAGTGTGCCCATGGGGGAAATTTTAGTTTGTTGTCAATAGACCTGCTTCCCTTTACCCTGGTGAGGGAGGGCTAATTAACACCTTTCCTTCTTACTGAGTGACAGTTACAGAGGTCTCTGGGTAGCCTTGCTTCCTTGGCACGTGTGGGAGAGTTGTTGGCAATACAGGTTACACATAGCCTGCCAGAGCAAGGAAGGGAACTATAATGGCAGAAATTGGGGCAACTTAGTTGTTTGCAGTAGCAGATCCCAAATGTTTCAAATGATGCTGGCTTATGGCATGCCAGTCCAGGCAAGCTCAGTCGTGGTAGAAATGACCTGCTAGGGGCAGGAGGCATAGTTCAGTGGGAGAGAACGGCTTCAGATGCTCCGTGTGCTGAAGGCCCTACGTTCAGTCCCCAGCGCTGTAAATTAAATGAATAAATAACCACACCGTGAGAAGAAAAACTTAGGGCATTACAGAAGGCCTGGGTCAGTTCTCCTGTGATAGGTCAAAGAGCACAGAGCGGATTGCTCAGAGCCTCCTCTGTAATTCCACCTGAAGTTCAGGCCACCTTTCCCATCTCACAGGTGCATCTTCCAGCTTCAGATATGAATGCCCTTCCTCCTCACTCGTTTCCTCTTAGTTCCTAACGTTGGAGATGGCTGCTTCATTAAACAAGAGGAGAAACCCAGGGACAGTGAATTCTCCCTGAGTCTTGACTGACAGGAGGGAAGGTGATGACAGTGGGCTTCACTGTGTTTGCCAAGTGTTGTTCTGCGAGGCAGAAGGCTGAGGGTTGAGGCCATTCTCCCTTACAGAAACTGCAGTTAGCGGTGCTAACTGGTTCCACTGTGATTTTTGTTATGTGAGACAGGGCTGGAGTGAGGGCGTTCATTGGATTTTTAACAACCTACACACCCTTATCAAATGTCTTCTTTGCTAGGTAGATGCACCTGGGCATTAAAGCACTACCTACCAGTCATCTCTGTCATGTCTCTCTCATGTCTGTCATCTCTCTGTCACCTCTCTGTCATCTCTCAGCCTCCGTGCTGGGGGACAGAACCTAAGGAGCCACCTGCCCGTTGAGTTATGCTCCCAGCTTCTGACTCATTTTTTGCTCCTCCCTAGGCCTGCCCCTCCATGTCTGTTCTGTGCGTTATCCTCGTGTTTTGAGAGCATGGGAGAATTTTGACATTATAGCCTGGCAAAGCACAGTGGCTGATTGTAATCTCACAGAATTAATTTTTTTTTTTTTCAGTGTTAAGGATCAAACTCTGGATTCTGCATGTTAGGCCAGCCCTCCACCCCCAAACCCTTCATCTCACATTCATTTCATAAAACTTAATAATTATCCACCCTCTACTGCTTTCAAGTCCAAGCTCACGCCAGTCCCTAGACAGCTTGCTGGTATGCGCTCAACACGACCGATTCTTCCTGTCTCTGTTCCAGGTACCGCTTTCACTCCCAGAAATGCTGGTTGTGTTTCTCAGGCTGGAATTCCTTCCCTGTATCCTGGAGGCCCCATGTTTCCCAGAGCTTGCAACTGAAGCTCAAGTTTGCAATTAGATCACTATGTGCCCCCCAAAGATTGTCTTTGTGCACAATATTTCATTATTTGGGACAGTCACAGTCCCCGTCCCACATTTCTGTGCCGATCTGTGTCCCACTTCCAATTGCTCTGCCTAATGACAGGTCGGTAGTTAAGGGAACATATTTAAATTTATTATATTCATCTATTTATTTAGTACATTGGTACAAAAGTCAATGAACAAAAATGGAGCTGGCCCAGTGGCTTGAGAGCATGTATTGCTCTTCAGGAGACCTGAGTTGGGTGGCGTGGCTGCCTGTAACCATAGCTCCAGAAGACCCAATGTCTCTGGACCCCATGGACACCCACGGTGACACACACTCACATTGACCCACAGGCACATATAATTGAAAATAAATAAATAATAAAAAAACAGAGTTGAATTTATCCTAAGGAGGTTTTTGTTTTGTTTCGGTTTTGAGACATTATATAGACCGGGTGGATCTGGTGGATCTTAAACTGTGATCTTCCGGCCTCAGCCTCCTGAGTGCTGGGGCTTTTGAAATGCCAGGCAGTCTGCTGACAGTGCTGGCTGGGCTGGTGAAGATCGTGCACTGATGGACGTAGCTCCATGGCTCGGGCAGGGGTGCTGCCGCAGATGGATCTGGTTGAGCTGGGCGATAGTAAAACCAAACAATTCAATTGGCCACTCCAATCAGAAGAAAATTCTACCATTTCCTGGTTGGTGGCTCAAAAAAAGTAAATGCTTTGGGGAGTGGTGGGTGTTGTTGCTTTCAGACATTTTAAAAACACTCAAAATGCTGGCCTGATTACTGTGCTTTCGAGGTGTAGGGCCTGGGTGGTTCTTGAAATGCTTTTCTCAAAACCCTCCCTGGGTGGCTGTCCTTAGCTGTCAAGAAGGCAGAGGATGCCTTGTGTCCCTGTATCTGCCCTTGGTGGAGGGCTGCCCAGAGGGCTCCTAGGGATGGTCTCAGTTCTGCACTGATTCTCCCCAGGGCAGTGGGATAGAGCACCTGGGGAACTGGGGCCTGGCAAAAGGGCATGCTATGCCGATTCCCCCAGGAGGAGCTCCAGTGTCTGCAGAGCTTGCTCTGCTTGGGAGAGTATTGCTGGGAGCTGGTTATGAATGTGGCAGTTGAGAAGACCTTTGAACCTACCCATTCTACCTCTGCAAGCTCATGGTTTTTGCTTCCTACCATCAAGTTCCCCATTTCCTATTCTGTGGGAACAGCTGGGTAGTCATTGAGCATGAGTCTGTGTTTCTCAAAATTGTCTGAATGTTTTTGCCTCTTTCTGTCCTGTACTCAGTGCCCTGACCTTCTTCTGCCCCCAAGGTCAACCCTGCAGGTAGCACCTACATATTCTGGTTATAGCCACTTCCCTTTCTGCCCCATTCTTGGCTACCCTGTGCTGGCACTGACCTCCACCCTTCTTTACCCACTCTGCTTTCACAGAGTCTAAGGTATCTGGGGCCTTTCTGATGGAGACATCAGTTGGAAGAGAAGCAGAAGCAAGAGCTAGCTAGCACCTGTGTGCTCCATGGGCCCCTTTTTGAGGCTGTTCTTGTCAGCCTCTCCCAGGAAAAGGTCTGATGGGCTGCAGTCTGGGGGAGGGGAGAGCAGGAAGGGCGTGGCTAGGTGTTGCCACTGAGCTTTCCTCTGGGCTGGGTCTCATCTGATGCCTGCAGTGAGTCACACAGGAAGGTGAACTGTCTCTGGTGTAGGGTTGAGGTGGACCTTCCGAGTTTCCTTCCTCTCTGTCTAAGCATCCATGGGCTGCGGTCCAGGGATGACGCTGGCTCCTGATGGCCAGCAGTTAAGAAATGCAGCTGATGGAGGAGGCCAGGGTAGGTCTGAAGATGTAGCAGTGCTTTCTGGTTTTGCCTTGTGGCTTCCTTTTCCTTCCTAGGTGATTTAGAGGAGGGAGGGAGGCCTGCCCCTCCATGTCTGTTCTGTGCGTTATCCTTGTGAGCCTTCATGCTCACATCATCCTCGTGAAAGGGAATTGTGGGTAGGAGGACTTCACGGCTGTTAGTTGCCTTCCTGTTGGCTGATAAATAATCTTGAGATAGTCAGGGGGATGTCGCTTTAACAGAGCTGTGATGTTCCTCGGCATCTCCCCCTTGCTTCTCCTTACTCTCCACCCCACCAAGCCAGCGCTGGAAGCCTTCCTGCCCTTTTTAGCTCCTCCTGATCTTCCCAGTGCCCACCCACCTGTCTTTCCTCTCTATTGCTTTGATCCTTGTCCTCTTTTGATCAACTCCCAATCCCACTGCCCCACGAAGAGAATCCCTCCCCACCATGCCCATGGCCCTCACCAGAGCCAGCTGAAAAGGAGTGCCTCTGGGATTGCTCCCCAGCCTGTCACAGGAGAACTCACCTCCCTCTGTCCTCTGCTCTGCCCTGTGCTGACTACCTGTCCCCAAGGCCAGTCCCACAGGCAGCTCCCACATATCCAGGTTACTGTCACACCTTTCTAGGACACTCAGGATTGGCACCAATTCCATCTTTCTTCCAGACGCTCCAAGCTTTCACAGTATAAATCTTTGTCTGTGGCCCCAGAGCTTATGCCCAGGGCTGAAGTATGGCACAAGAGGCCTTTCTGGTGCAAGTTTCCAGATTCCCACATTGCCTAGGTATCTCACTGTGGGCATATGTGTAGGTCCCAGCTCTGGAAGTAGCAGGCTCAATCTGAGCTACACAGCTTGACACATGCTCCTTCTAGCTGGGGTGTCTATCGGCTGCCGTCTCAACCTGTTAAATCTGATGACCACTAAAGGTGCCACGCCTCTGCCTCTTCTGGGAAGCCCCAGGTAAGGCTGGGGAGAGTAGGCAGAACCTATAGTATGTCTCATGATCAGAGCAGTGACTCTCAGCCTTCATGCTGCAACCCTTTAATACAGTTTCTCATGCTGCGGTGACCCCCAACTATAACATTATTTTGTTGCTACTTCATAATTGTATTTTTGCTGCTGTTATGAGTCCTAGTGTAAATGTCTGATGTGCAGGATATCTGATATGCGACCCTTCGAAAGGGTTTGACTCCCAGATGGATCACATCCCACGGGTTGAGAACCACTGTTTTGGAGGCTGTCTTCAGCCAAGTTCTTCTGTAAAGATAGGATTGGATCTCTCCTGACTCCCTGTAAATTTATAGGCATTTATTAATGGCGGGCATTTTCACGTTTTGTCTTAGATCTTCAAATCTATACTCAGTGCTTTTTGTTTTAGGCAATTGCTTAGCTAACAATATTTAACAAAGAAGATCTTAGATAGCTCAGTCATGAAAGTCCCTGCCATGTAAGCATGAGGAGCCTCGCTCTTATCTAAGCATGGTAGCACTTAGACACCAGCCCTGGGGTTCTCAGAGGCAGGCAGATCCCCGAAGCTCATTGGCCAAGCTAAAGCTCCAAGTTCAGTGAGAAAAACTGCTTCAAAAATAAGGTAGAGACCTAATGAGAAGATTCCTGGAAACCTCTGGTCTCCGTGTGCAGAGACACTCATGTGCCTATGTACCACACACATGCAGACATGTACACACCCACAGGGATGTGTATGTCAGCCACTCACATGCAAACCAAGTCCTTTCTGATGAGGAAGGGCCTAGAGCCTGAAGACCAGAGATCCTGTAGACTCTGTGCCTGTGGCTTCAGTGACTTCAGTCGCCAACTGCCACTTCTAGTCCCACATGAGAACCTTTGAAGTCATTGGAGGAACTTACACCTCAGTTGCCTATACATAATCTCAGGTCTTTAAAATTGTCTATATGCGTTGTCATAAAGAAAGCCAAAGCCAGAGGACAGCCAGACACGCAGCCTGGATCATGCGGCTGTGTATGAGGGGTACAGAGGGAGGCTGTGGGAGCCTGGGCCTCCAGGATGCCCTGACTTCTGCGGTGGTCCATAATCATGTCTTTGGCACACTCATGCTTCATTTCTGACTGGGATGACCTTAACTCCTCCAGGTGGTGATGGATGTCTAGGTGCCTCGTGGAGCCTTCTTCATAAACGCGGGATTCTAGTGAGAGTCTGGGTCTGGGTCTAGCTAGGCCCAGACCAGGCAGGCCTCAACTCCATTGGTGTCTGTCTTAATTAGGTTTTACATTGCTGTGATGAAACACCATGATCAAATTTGGGGAGGAAAGGGTTTATTTGGCTTATACTTCTATATTATAGTCCATCATGGCAGGAAGCCAGGACAGGAACTCAAACAGGACAGGAACTCAAACAGGACAGGAACTCAAACAGGACAGGAACTCAAACAGGACAGGAACTCAAACAGGACAGGAACTCAAACAAGACAGGAACCTGGAGGCAGGAGCTGATGTACAGGCCATGGAGGGTGCTGCTTACCACTTGCTCTCCATGGCTTTCTCAGTCTGCTTTCTTACAGAACGCAAGACCACCAGCCCAGGGATGGCACTGTCCACAACAGGCAGGGCCCACCTCCATCAATCACTAATTAAGAAAATGCCCTCCAGCTGGGTCTTAATGGAGGCATTTTCTCATTGATGTTTCCTCCTTTCAGATGAGTCTAGCTTGTGTCCGGTTGACATAAAACCAGCCAGGACAGTGTCCATTTTAGGAAGAAGGCGAATGACATAACACAGTATTCTACACAGTGTCTTCACCTAGATGAAAGTGCCTAGGCATCATGGCCTGAGGGACTCTTGCTTGAACCCTTGGGCTCTCTGAGTGGAAGGTGGGCCATCAGCTGTGACTGAGAGGGTACACCATGAAGCTGCCTGTGTTTCCCCTGTTAGGGTGGATGGTGGTATCCCAGGGAAAGCACTGCTCTGTTGCTTTCCCTGCAGGGAGGGGAGTCTGAGGGGGCAGCTGACGTGGTGCTGGCAAACACCGAGCCCAGACCTGATGCTCCTGATAACATTTTTCTTTGCCTCGGGGATCTTGCCAAAGCCCCAAACTAGATGAAGGAGCAGGATGAGTGGAAAGCTTCCCAAGTGCTTTCCTGAAGGCATTACCTGGGGTGGAAAGCCAATGACTCATTTTTTGTGACATTTGAGTTCCCAAGTACAGGGTGGAGGCCAACCTCAGGACCCATTTACAGGAGAGTGTTCAGAAGAGGCTCAGGCATCTGGGACACTGAGGTAAGGACAGATTCAGGTCTGTGGGTTACTCTTGCCTTAAGTTCACATCTTTCTAATTCTGACTTTTAATGTGGTAATAGTTCTCTCTCATGTGTGCATGTGAGTGCATGTATACATATGTGGGTGTACATGAGTGTGTGGGTGCTCTCAGCTGTGTAAGCCCATGTAGAGGTTTACACAGGTGGGGTGTGAGGTGTCCTCCTCACTCTACAGCTAGGCTGCAATCAGTAAGCCCAGCAAGCCCTCTGTCTCCACGCCTCCTAGGACTACCGTACTGGACTTACAGGTGTGCACATGGCTACACCTACAATATCTGTGGGTGCTGGCATCCAAACTTTGGTCCTCCTGCTCTTACTGAGCCATCTCTCCAATGAGTAAATGCTTGATCAAGGTGCTTCATTCAGCTTAGTTTTGAGGTGTTTCTGAGGTGAAGATAGCCCAGTGGGCAGACAGGTTCTGGTGACCTGAGAGGAACTCTTGTTGCTGGGGTCAGTTGTCAGTTGATGTTTCCAAGCCCAAGGGTCAGGAAAACATTCTAGCAGAAGCCGAGAGCTGGAAAATCCTTTCCATATGGCCAAATGGGAGATTGTTGCATCCAAGGCCAGTGCCAGCTGAAATGCTGCCCTAGTGTGGCTGCAGGCTGTTGTCAAAAACAGCAGACCTGGCTCCACTTTCCTGAACCAAAATCCAGCCCAGTGCTCCAGGAGGCAGCTGTTCGGGGCCCCTTGAGGTGATATCTTGGGGCCAGAATGACCTCCGCTGCCCTGCGTGCTGGGCCAGCCAGAGCCTTGCAGATCTCTTCACTTACTTCAACTGGAGGAAACCTGTGAATCCTTGTTCACAGTCCCAGAATGTCCCTTGCTTTATCTTCATGGTCTAGGACCACTGCACCTGCTGTGCACTGCAGTTACCAAGGATCCCTGTGAAGCAAGTTACACCGGCTTTGCTTTTTGTGATGATTGCGTCACTAGCAGAACAGCATGTACTTAACGTTAGTCTCTGGCTGGACTCTTCAACACCAGAAGACAAAACCAAACCAACACGCACACACACAGTTTTCTCTCAAGTTTATTTTATTTTATTTATTTTGAGATAGGGTTTCTCTGTGTAGCCTTAGCTGTCCTGGACTCCACTTTGTAGATCAGGCTGGCCTCAAACTCACAGAGACCTGCCTACCTCTGCCTCCCAGAGAGCTGGGATTAAAGGGGTGCGCCACCAGGACCAGCTCATGTGCACACATACCCTCATCCCTTGAACTTAAGAACAGGAGATCATATGACTTCATGGATGGTTTGGTAACACAGACATAGAAATAGGACACAAAACGAGGACATCACCACTACCACTTACACGACTTTTTCTGTAATGCTTGAGTAAGAGACCCCTCAGAATGGAATGGAGGAAAAGGACTGGATTTTCCATTTGGAGGGTAGATATCTGGGAAAAATGGTCTTTCAACTTGGAACAGTTTGAGGGTGAGGAGACAGGGTGAAACAGTGCTTGCTCTAGGGAGGGGGAAGAGGAGAAGGCACGTGCCTTGGGAGGTACTGTGAGCCTTGTGGGCTGCTGTGGCAGAAATAGCTCCCAGCAGGTGGGAGCGGCAGCTGAGGGGTCATGTAGTGCCACCTTTCCCTCTGGGGTCATACATGTCACTTGGGATGTCTGGCCTGTTTTCTACAAATCCGTGTCCACTCCAAACACTGCCATGTCCTAATCCACAGAATGTTGTTACATGGAAACTAACCAAGGGTGTCAGTCAGTCAGTGGTCCTTGAGTGATCCTCCGTGGGAATCTAGCGGGGTCCCACGGCTCCTGAAGTGAAGAAGGACATCAAGGGGGTCAGAGCCATTCCTTGGTGTGAGCCCTGTGGTCAGTGCTGCCTGGCTCAGAAAGGTGCAGAAAGGCTGAAGGCAGGGGAGTCCAGGAGGTCCCCAGAATGTGCAAAACAAATGGATTCGCCTCTATGGGCCTAGGAGGACAGTGGCCTTACTTGAGCAACACTTCACTGCCCCACGGAGCCCATTTCAGCCCCTACTTCTGGAAGTCTGACATTATAAGTGTGTATTGTTGTAAACTGAGAACTGAGTGGTGGTTTGTTACATGGAGTGCCAAATGTGATATGACAGCCTGTCTCTGTTTTGGAAACAGAAAACACACACACACACACGGAAAATTTATGGAATATAAATAACTTACAAAATCCTGTCAGAATTAACTCTGGTATTTTTCTAAGCCAGTTTTGCTAGAGGAAGGGCAGGGGTGACTCCTTTTTCTTCCCTCCCTCTTCTTTTTCAAAATCTTTCCCTCATCCTTCTCTCTCTGTTTCTCTTTCTCTCTCCTCCATCCCTACTGCCTCCTTCTTCTTTGCCCCATTCTTTTCCTCCCTCCCTAGTCTAAGGTTGGCCTGGATATTCTTGCCCAAGCCTCCCGAATGCCAGGATTGCGGTGTGGGCCGCCACACCTTGGTTGATTGTATTTCTTTACCATCAGGTTCTCACGTCCTAGCACAATACGTAAATGCCTTAACAAAATAAGAAATAACAAACAAGCACACAAAGCCCCAGCCGCTACTCCAGAAAGGCATTGTTAGTTGAGGCCCATGGCTGTTACTGGATTGCATAGATACTCATACGTTGCGTTTTCATTTGGAGATGAGAGTCTTGGTTAGAACTTGGGTTGAGGTTGAAATAAAAATCATGGTTTAAACTGAGTTATCCTAACCTGAAAACTAAGATCCCAGAGTTTTCCAAATCTGACGTGTTTGAAGTCAAACATTGCCTGTCTGTCCTCATGTAATGGTGGAAACATGGGCAGAATGCTGAAATTACGAAGTTTCGTTCAGACCTAGGAGGAGGGCATGGGGTTAGATCCAAGCCGCAACCCCAAGGTACCTCAGTGTGCACATACAGGGATCCCAGAATCTGAAACATGCCTGACATTTGGAGTCATCCTCATCATCTTGGGTGAGGGACCCCTTCCTGTTCTTCCTGCCGCTGGAACTTCCAGTGGCTATAGGTAGTTGACATAGTATCCTGCCCTTTGCTTGTCTTTTTGCTATGCTTTTTCTTTTCCTTCCTCTCCTTCCTTCTCCTCCTCTTCCTCTGGCTCCTCTTTCTTCTCTCTACTGCTTCTTGAGACAGGGTTTCACTATATACTGACCTGAAACTCCCTGTGTAGACCAGATTGGCCTTGAACTCACAGAATCTTCCTGTCTCTGCCTCTGCCATACTATCCAAGACTAGGATTAACAGTGTGAGCTGCTATGCCTGCCTCATTAAAACGTCTTAATATCTAAGATACCGCCAAAATAGTCCTTTTTTTTTTTTTTTGGTGAAACTCGGTTTGGGAAATTCTGGTGTTATTTACTAATATATTCCTGGAGTGGTTGGCATAGCATATTCTAGAAGCAAGTCTATTTCTAGTGTTAGCTATTCCTCCACTCATCCTCTGACCCCATCTTTGCTGAAATATTTGGATGCACCTGGGCCTAGGAGACAAAAGGAAAGATCTCCTCCAGATATTATTCTAGGTGGGAAGGCAGACAAGGGAACAATTGAGACAAACACAAAACAGCTGGTGTTAGATGACCTGGTTCTGAGAGGAGCCCCCGTCAGCTTCCCAGGCAGCATGGTGCTTACGGAAGGGGCCCTAGAGACCCAACTGCTCAGACACCAAGGGATGTTGGCAAATAGAAGAGGGAACCCTTTTCACTCGCCTGTTGGACTTTGTGATCCTGTTTCTGTGGCCTACTTCTTGGTCATTTTTTTTTCAATAATTTTTCTCCTATGGAACCCAATATTATAGATTATGAGTTTATATATGCTGTGGATTAGGTATCACTGGTTTTCAAGCTCTAGAGCATACCTTTTCATGAAGAACCAGAGAGTGAATGTTTCACATTTTAAAGGCTCTATCTGTCTTTTCTGTAGTTTTTGTTTTGTTTTTCAAGGCAGGGTTTTCCTGTGTAGCCTTGGCTGTCCTAGAACTGGCTCTGTAGATTAGGCTGGCCTTGAACACATAGAGATCCTCCTGCCTCTGCCTCCCAAGTGCTGGGATTAAAGGCATGTACCACCACTGCCTGGCTCTATCTGTCATTCTTAGCTAGTTCTGCCATTATAACATTGGGGAAAAACAAAAAAAGTAATAGGAAAATTAATAAACATGATTGTGTCCCAATAAAACTTTATTGACAAAAAAAGAGCAGCCAGCTGAGTCTGGCCCTGGCAGCTGCAGCTTGCTGAACCCTGTTTTAGAACAGCCAGTGTAAGATAAGTATCTTACACTGTTTAGAGTTTTCCCCAGAGTAAGCTTGTAGGTTTCAGTAGCCTTTCAGGTGAACCATTGATACCTAGCCGTTGTGTGAGTTTCTGAGAGTCTTCTCAAACCACACAAGGAAATGATGGCACTCTGGAGTCATAAATGAGACTCAGATTGACCCAATTCTCCAGCATTTCACATCATGGTTAATATTTAACAGGCCTCTGAGATTCCAGATCTAATCCCTCTTTAGGTCACTATAGCACAGGAATCCAAGGAGAAAACCACACTAATCCGGTCTCAGCAGAGGGCTTGACATTGAAGGAGTGAGTGTGTGTGTATGTTTAATGCTAAGGTTTTTGAAAAATAAGAATCGAGATGTTTGGTTTGGAGCTGTTGGGAAGAAGTGTGGTGACTGGCTGAGGGGTGACCTGTGGGAAGCCTGGAGCAAGGAAGAAGCCAGGAACAGCTGGTTAGCATAAACGGAAGGGTGTGTAGAAGGAAGTCCCAAATGCAGATTAGGAAGAAGAATGTATTTTGACATCTTAAAGCAGTAAGCCAGGAAAATCTGTCTTTAATAGCAGAGTCTGTGGGAAAAGTCGCTGCACTCAAAGGTCTGAGTAATCATTTAGAGCAAAACAGTACAGTTTTTAAAGGATGGGTCTTTCTGAGGGCACATTCTGAAATCTGTGGTGTGGTCGGACATTAAAAGACTTCCAGAATAACCCCAGGGAGACATAGAGGCCTGAGTCACCTGCTGGCCTTATGTGACCACAAAGTGTCTCTTTCTTGGTTGATAATGGAGAAGTTAATGACTTCTTTGGAAACAGAGAAGTGGATGACGTGTCAGATGAGTGGTTTGAACCATCTTCTGTAGGAAGAGATGAAAAGTGAAATGTGTGGTCTCTGGAGACCCTGGGCCTGGCACTGGGCAGTATATTTGATTTGGCTTCCCAGCAGGCTCTGGGCTGTTGCCTTAGAGGTGAAAGGGAGGAAAAGATGGAAGTGTGAGAGTTGAAAGCTTCCTGGAAGACACTCTAGTAGGAGGCTGCAGTTATTCTAAGCAAAAACAATTTAAATCTTGTCTTGGGTTTCGGATCTTGGAGGAAGGCACTGTCTCAGCTGTAACGCATGAGGACATGTACCATGTCCTGTCCTGTGCAGCCGGAGCCTCGCTGGCTCACCAGCCACTGCGTCTCATTCTCTTGAGAGGCCTGCCATTTGTAGATTGTTTCTTGCCTGTTTAGGGTTAGCTACAGCTTCACAAAACTCAAAACTTTTTCTTGTAAGAATTTTAGGCTGCTGAAGGACTAATCCTTAGTATGGGTATTTACCTGAAAGACTTTGGATCATAGACCAAGTGAACATGGCTGCAAGTTGAGTCTCCCACCCCCATGGACAAGGTTTTTTTGTTTGTTGTTCGTTTGTGGCCTTGGCTACAGACCAGGCTGGCCTCAGACTCACTGAGATCATTTCTCTGCCACCCAATTAAAGGCTTGTGCTACCAGAGACCGGCTGGACAAAGCTTTTTAATAAAGGGGAGATGGTAAGGGACAGTCATTTTATCATCTTGTTCACGTGCTTCTGCTTCCCTGAGAATTAAGTAAGAGGTCTTCAGAAACACCCTGGCTCTGTTTCATAAAGCCCTGAAGCTTTTACCAGCTTTGCGGGAATTCTCTGTTTCTGGAAAGAGCTCTAATGAGGTGTTAGCTTTCCCTCTTTATGGCACATACCAGAGATAACTTCGACCCAGGCAGAGTTTGCTTGGCTCACAGTTACAGGAGAATCGGTGGACCCACTGCTTTGGGTCTGTGGCGTGCTAGTGTTGAAGCGCGTGATGGGATACAACCGCTTCAAGACAGAAGGAAAAGAGGAAGATACTGGAGTCCCCAAACTCCTTTGAAGGCACACAGCCACTGACCTGAACAGTACCCACCAGGCCCCGCCTCTTAATAGGCTCTATCACCTCCTAGTATCCCTGCAGGCTGGGAAGCAAACCTTCAGTTGTGTGCCTTTAGGATACACTCACTCAAGCCAATTGCAGGAAGCGCAGAGTTGCTCTTTCTCTCCCCCTTCTTCCCATTCCCTCCCAGGTATATTTGTATGTGTGTGGGTCTAAATGGTCAGCATCAGGTGTCTTTTTCAATTTCCACCTTTTTTGAGATGGGTCTCTCATTGAGCCTATGGCTAACTATCTGTTGGCTATCAAGACCAGTGTTCCTCCTGTCTCTGCCTCTCTGGTGCTGGGATTTGCAGGTGCGTGCTGACGTGCTCAGTTCTTTCAGTAGCTGCTTGGGATCTGAACTCAGGTCTTTAAGTTTGTGAGGAAAACATTTCACCAACTGAGCCATCCCTGAAGCACCCAGAATCTGTTTACAGTATGTAGTCAAAGCCTACCGTGGAGATAGCATTGCAAGAGCAGATTAATATCGACACAGGTCCTAAGTCAACTACTTCCACTGTAAAACTTTTAAGAGTCTAAAATGTCATGCTGTTTGAGTCAAAGCAACCAATTCTCTATCATAAATCTGACCATTAACTCCTGACACCAGTAGACTCTGGTGGTTGCTGTTGACTACGTAACAAGCCTGTTCATCCAACATCTTTCATTCACCAGGTACCTAGTTTGCCCTCCTGCATCTCCGCCATCATCACATCCAGTAAGGACTCCCATGAGGACCCCATCACAATTATACTGTCCCACTGTCAAACTCCCGCTTCCTCTGGCCCACCTCTCTACTTGTTCTCAAAGTCTATTTTCTTTGGAGTAACTAGATTGACTTTTTAAAACTAATAAACTTCTGTCCTTAGTATTACAAATCTGTGAGTGTCATTTGCCCTCAGCTGCTTCCATCTACCCTGTTCTGCTAGTTACTTGAGTTTTCATTCTTTTTCACCCTCTCTTCCGGCCAGACTGACCACACTCTTGAACCTCCATCTCCCATTCCCATCTCAAGAGCTAGGAGTCGGGCCTCGATCCTTCCTCACCCGAATGTGCTCATCGCTGATACCTGCAGGCCTTTCTCTGAACTCCCCCAAGCCTCTACTCCAGTGTTCCTTTCTCAAACACACCCGAGCATGATGTAATCGAAAACAGAAGCCCTTCACACCTGCCGTGACTTTTCCTTGTGCCTTATTTTACACGTGTGCTGTGTGTGTGGAGCAGTTGGTTCTTTGGCCGTTCACGTATTTGTGTTTCGTCCTGGTTACTTTCAGAATGTGTGTCCTTGGTGACAAGGGTGATCACTGGCTCTGTGTTACTGGGTGCACCTGTTGAGTGTTGAATTAAGAGCAGGCCTTCTGACATTGGCGCCTGAGTCTCCAAACTAAATTATATTGCAGTTAAGTTTTTCAACAGTGCTGTGAGTTTTCTTCAAAAAGCTGTTTTCTATATTACTCAAGCCATGATTTATCTTGTTTTATTTCTTGGTAAAGTCTTCAGGAGTAACTTTTCATTGATTTGCAGCTTAGCTCAGTACAGGTGGTAACACCAGAAGATGTGAATGAGCAGGTCCACAGTGACGCCCAGGGCGGACAGTGCTGTTGTATGGTCGTCTCTCACTTCTCATCCTTCCCCCGGGATCACCTGACACATATAAGCATGAGGAGAAAGACTCATGCTCGTCTATTGTAATACAGTTGTTCCCACTGAGCCGTGAGGTTAGCCGTGGTTGCCTGCGGCGTGTCTTGAAACCGTGGCTGTCATCAAACCCTGGTTATTAGCAAACCCTGTACAAACAGTATTTCCCCTATGCTTTTGATGTGTTCAACGTATAATTCTGTGCAGTAAGTAACTAGTAACAAAATAAACCAGTTATAACAAAATTCTGTAACTTATTAGAAGGTGGTTTTCTCGTTATCCTGTTGTGCTTTTGTGCTCTGACTTAAAGGAAGCATTTTTTTAGCTTCTTGCTTCACTTCTTCCCCTATTACCAGTGTTGATATCGCTGTAGGTGGGACCGCAATTAAGTAAAATAAGGGTGGCTTGAGCACGAGAACTGGGGATACCCCGACATTTTATTTGCTGAGGTGGCTACACCAAATGTGGAAAGTCTGGATGAGGGCTGGACTGGGTGGAATTTTCTCACATTGCTCAGAATGGCGTGTAACCTAAGAAATTTGTTCTGGAATCGCTCGATTAACATTTGTAGAGGGCAGAACTGAGAATAAGAGGGACAACACTCAAGAGCCCCCCGGCTGTCTACATTCCTAGGTATTCAGGAAATGTCCTAGGATGAAGGCGCTTTCATTTCCTACAGCTGTGGTCATCCCTACCGGTAATCTTCCTGTAAATAGAGTGTCAGGAAAATGGAAGCATCGCTCTTCAAAACAAATGGACTTCATGGTTGTCCGATCTTGTAGACAGTAGTCTTGTTGGTGTCCTTGCTGGGTTGCTTTTCATTCAGATTCATTGCTGCACAATTTAAATATAGGAAAATTCTCCCCTTTTTATGTGCGCTGCTGTGTTGTAAGCGTATTTAGCTGTGTGACTGCCACATAATCCAAACGTGAGTATCTGTCTGCTTAAAGGTTCCTCATCCTCCTTTCTGCTTAAACCCATGCCTCCACTCCCTCATCTATAGAAAGGGGCTTTGACAGCCGGAGCTAGTGATGACTCTTAACACCTGTGTGGCACCGAGAGCAGCTGCTGTGGTCATTGTTCCCAACCGTGCTGTGAGCGCCTAAAAACCTGTTTTACTTGTTGTCAGGCTGCAGTGTGGGAGCTGGACACCTGTTCACTTCCTTCTCTGCCCTTTGAGACCAAGGGTAGAGACCAGTCCAGAAGAGGAATGATTCCTGGTCATTGGACAGGAAACAGGTCGGATAGTCCTGGGCTAGCCTCTAGTGGCCAGCACCCACAGAGGACTTTGTTTATATTTCCATCTATGGACTCAGCTCATGTGGTTTTAAAGGCATCATGTCCTTGATGCCGCTTACTTATTTCTTAGGTGCAGGTGTAGGAACTCTGGGTTCTCTGGGTTCTGAGAGGCCCTGTCCTTCTCTCTCAGCTGCTTCCCTCTGTTTGAAGGGTTGGGTTACGAGCTGGGCTAATACATCAGAGCTACAAGTTTGGGGTGTTTTTGTTTCTTCTTTTCTATGTTGCTCGTTTGACCACCTCTCACACTGACTAGCCCAGACTGGCCTCCAACTCAAGATCTTCTCACCCCTACACTCTCTGGTTGGAACTTTTGACACAAGATTTTTTTCCCTTTATTCTTGACATCTCCTCAAAAAACAGTTTCAGTTTTTATGGTTAAAGGAACACACGGCCAATGTGACCCAGAGATATGAAATAGGAATTTCCAGAAGTAAGTGAGATTTTAAAATTGCATGCTGTATGAATGTGAATTATCCCTTTGCCTAGCATATCCAGGTAGTATAAATTACCCTCATGTTGGTTACTTAGTAGGCGTCTAGGTTGTCAGAATTTGATACTATCTGCAATTTGGACACCCGTTGGTCCTGATCACTAAGAAACTAGTGTCCTGACTAGTTTGTTAGCAGACAGAGCTGGCCTTATTTGGAGGGAAGCCAATCAACTTGGAGTCTTTGTCATTGGGCTTGAGCTTCAGCTTGCTCTTAGAGACCAGTGAGCATACACAGAGGCAATGAGCAGGGTTGTTCCATCCATGGATGGATCCATCCATCCATGGCCACCCACCCACCAGGAATTGGACTGTACCAGTTCTGTCCATGAGCATGTAGCCTGGTTTCACTCTTGGTTTCAGAGATTCCTCAAGGGGAACAAGGAATTTGTGTGGTGCTAAGTGTTGTCTGTGGGCTGTAGATTGTGACTTAGAGAGTAGGCTCTTGGCATTCTACATATGTTATTAAAAGGTCATCCTCTGGCACACATGTGGCTGCTTATATGTGAAGCTCTTGAGACTTACCTTGATAAGTCTCAAGATAAGATGGTAGCAAGAGGTCTTCCTTAGATGAGGGGAGGGGAAAGGTGAAGGTTATCAGGATTCAGCCTGTGTCCTCACCTCCCTGCTGTGCTCTCTGAACGTATGTGTATGGAGGGGGGAGATGCATAGGGAACCCAAGGCTGTCCTAATTTGCTTTTCTATTGTTGTTATAAACATGAACCAAAAACAACTTGAGGAAGAAAGGGTTTGCTTCACCTCACAGGTTTCTGTCAATCATGAAGGGAAGTCAGGAAGAACCTGGAGGCCGGAGCTGAAGCAGAGGGGCAGTGCTGCTGACTGGCTTGCTCTTCATGGCTCCCAGCTTATTTCAATATACAGCCCAAGACCACATGCCCAGGGATAGCACCCACCACATTGATCATTAATCAAGAAGTGCCTCTGCGGCTCAGTCTATGGGCCGTCCCATAAAGGCGGTCCCTCTGTGAAGCGTCCCTCTTTGCAGATGGCTCTAGCTTGTGTAGCTACTCATCACAAGCCCTTTTTGAATTAAAACTAGTGTACAGAACAGCAGGCTTTTAAATGTGCTGTTTGCCTAGGTGTCCTCTAGGAAGCAAAGACTAGAGTCTGGCAGGTGTAATCTTGTTTTTGTGAAAACGTATCCACTCAAAGCTAGGAGAGAAAACACTTGCTTTCTCCAGGATTGAGGGTGTGAGCGGATCTCAGTGGTCTCAGGAATCCAGAGAAGGGTCAGGATGACTCAAAGCACATGTCACTCTCCGAAGCCTTCTGCTGTGGAGTAGCCCCACCCCATGCTGTGCTGGCTAATCCAGAGATGCTCCAGACTGTAACACTTTCTCATGTGCTCACAGATGTGCCCAGGTCCTTGGAGTGAGGTGTGATGTTGTGTGAGGCATCTGCTGAGATGAAGTGTTGTGTTCTGTTTGTTCACCATCATCTGTTAGAGAAACTGTGTGTGTTCAATTGTAAATGTGATCATTATTATTATAATCCTAATGTTTAAATTATAAGGTTGGATTTTATATTCTGATGCTATAGGTAATTGTAAGGTTATGGGGCAAAATTAAATAAAGACGATTAGGTGTATGACAGATCTTATATGAAAGTGGTTTATTAGATGGATATGGAGAGAGAGAAGAGAGAGCAAGAAAAACAGGACATGATGGGGGAAAGAGAGAGGAAAAAAGAGAGAAGGAGAAAGAGGGGGGGAAGAGAGAAAAGGGGAGAGAGAGGGGGCGCCCCGATAGAGAAGAAGGACCAAGAGAGACCACATGTTGGGTTGTCCCTTTAAAAGGCAAGGTAACCACGCCTTCCAGGTGTGGCCACCTAGCCGGCAACACATGATGACGTCATAAGTTGCTAGGCAATCCAGAAGCAGGTTTTGTTCCAGAATAATGTAAGTGCATATTCACAAGCACATGCCTGTTTTGTGTCAAGAAGAGGTTTTCTTCAAACCTCTCATTTATTCATTTAAAGGTAGAGAGTAGATGTCATCACATTTTTTTTTATTTGTTTGTAGTGCTGAGGGTTGAACCTAGACCTTTGTATGTACTAGAAACACTCTATTATGGAACTATCCCTTTAAGCTCTACCAAAAGCTTTAGAAAAAGTGTGTGTGTGCATGCATGCATGTGTGCATGTGTGCGTGCAGGTGCCTATGTATGCAAGTGTACATGTGTATGTATATATGTTTACAGTACTAGCTAATGCTCACTAAGTGGGGAGGTTGCCATACAGAAAGCTGCCCCCCAAGGACAGAGGCGTTCTAGAGTTCTGGCAGTTCTGGCCTTGCCGAGAGGGTTGTGTACTTATTTTGACTCCCTCTGCTTTGCATGTCTTCTGTGTCAGTTGCTATTTTGACTCTGCGTACCTTGTGACCAGTGGTTGTACCCGGTTCCCTGTCAGTGTCCATTGGGCACTAGACCCATGCCCATGAAGCATTAGAGACATATGATATCAGAGAAGAATCTGGTTTATCAAAACATGCAGACTGCTTTAGAGGAGCAGATGCATGTGAAAGGTGGGGGGCTGTTGATGAAGAGTGAACTTTATATGTACTTAGTGAAAACCACCAACAGTTACTTAAACGAATAATCCAGAATTTATGAAAACATCCACTGTGCTATGGATATTGTTCTAATGCGTAATATTATAAGTATTGGGTCACAATACAGTCTGTCTGACCAATAACATGAGCAAATGCTTAGTGCCTGTGACTTATTCTTTGTCTCAGTGCCACACACCCCCACACACACACACATACACACACACACACACACACACACACACACACGTCAAGAAGGAGCACAGAAACCCCAGTTGCGCTGGGCCTGAAGAGTTTGGGTGGGAGCCTCTCCCCCACCTCGCCTCTGCTGGCTGTCTCTGTGTAGTATCTTTTTGTTTGTTATTGCCTTTTGCTTCCAAGCTAGTCTCTTTCACTGACAAGCTAGTTTCTTCATAATGGTTTTCTTTCAACTGCTTTGGGTCTAGATTTAGTGCTAACAGAATGAGAAGTTGAAAGTATCACTCTTTTAAGTGTATGCACAAAAGTGTATGCACAAGGAGCCCGACCATTCCCATTCACTGGTAGGCCATGGTGACACCTACAGATCCTAGCACAGTTCCTACAGATGGAGGCCCTTTAGAGGACAATTTTCTACAGGAGCCATTTAAGTTTTGGACACAGTCAATTGTTTGATTGATGGTTATTCTATAGTTCTGATGATGGTCATTGTCGCTGTGACTGAGGCCACCCTAAGGCTAAGATTAAAGGTCAGCCTCCTGAGCCCACAGATTCCTCAGCCTGTGCAGACCAGCATGTTCAGAGCGAGAAAACCCCTGTACTGAATACACACTGACTCCTCAGTGTTGTTCTGGAAGCCGTGCAGGACAACAATGATTTCCATGGCTTGTTAGCATTCACAGGTCATCTGGAAATGATGGGCAGCTCTGTGGAGGCCGTGGGTAGGTTACTCAAATATTCCATGGCACTGTTAAGGAACTTGGGTATCTGGGCATTTGGCTGTCCACAGGCAACATGGAGCCAATCTCCTGGGGATGGCCTGGCTGCCACTGTCCTATTCATTGACAGATCAATTTATGAATTCAGGAGAGAGGTCCCTAAGCAGGAAACAAGGCAGCCTGGGAAAGTCTCCCTGGGAAGAAACCTGAACGGCATCTGAAGGAAGTGCCCGAAGCTCTGTGAAACTTTCTAAGAACCTGCTTTCCTTGCTTCCAGGCATCCTAGGAGGAGATTGAGAAATAGCCAGAGTTTAGAGGCCAGGTCCCAAGACAAGGGACATTGGTCATCTCTAGAACAGGGAACATTTATGACTAAGGGGACCCAGACCCTGCTCGTGAGAGGTAGCTGCCCCTGGGGTAATTGAGAAGTGCATGGAAACGTCTGTACACTATGAGCAACTGCCTCTGTCAAGCCATTAAAAGCCTCGCCCTAAAGCCAGGCCTCCCTTCCCTGGAGGCTGCGCTTAGTGTAGGAGGGGCCTCTAAGTCAGGTCAGGACCTTTGCGTTGACACTGAGACCATGGGAAAGTGGGAGGTACCTTGAGAAAGAAGGGAATACCCCAAGAGGCAGGCAAGAGGTTCCACTTGGCCCTGACTTTCAACTCTGTGTCTTCTCATTTTCTTTTTTTATTACAAGTACCTACAAGTATGTGTGTATACCTTGTGGTGTGCCTAGCACCCCCAGAGCTCAGGGTGTCAGATCCCCTGGAAATGGAGTTATGGGCTCCGATGAGGTGCTGGGAAAGGAACCCTAGTCTTCTGCAAGGACAGCAAGTGCCCTTACCCTCAGCTAGCTCCTCGCCCCACCCCCTTCCATTTTGCATTAACCATACTGGGAATTCACTCCTCCGAGCTCCATTTTTGTTTGGTTTTGCTCTTCCACACTCTTTTCCCACTTAAGTTTGACTAGACTTTTTAGTGTCAACCTGTCACTAAACTTAAATTGGCTTTTCTTTCTCTCACATTATCCTGACCTCAGTGAGCTGATCCCCAACACATACTGCCCTGTGAAAGTGCTACAGGTGCTGAGGAGACTTCTTTGTCTAGTGGTCACAGCTGCCTTTTGCCTTTGAGCAAACTGCATTCCCAGGAGAGTGGCGTGTCAGCTTTCAGAGTCCTTCCTGGTACTTGGGCTACCGATCTCCACTGAGGAATTCCTTCTACCTCAGCCTACATTTCTGTAGCTCACAGTGTCTTGTACACATCAAGTTCAGAGGCCCTTGTTCTCTCTGGAGGGAGGTGGCCAGATGCAGACTTGTCGTCTGGGCAGAGATGAGAAGGCCTGTCTCCTACCTGTGGCTTGTTTCTTCCCTTCCCCTTCATTTTTATGACTCTCTTGGTCTTTCCCATCTTTGGTATTTCTCCTCTTCTGAAAGAGCCACATTCCGCCATAGTTTAGGGTACAGGAGAGGAGCCCTAGGGGGAAAGGCAGTCTCTAATTGCCTAGCCCACTTTATAAGGCCTTCAAAGCATTTTAGTAATAAACAGATTATGGGAAAGAGAGAACGTGATTTTTTTATGTACACAAATCTATTTGACCCTGGGGTTTTTATGCACCACAGCTGTCTTTGTGGCTTCAGGTAATGAGTCAGTGGCTGTCTGAATTTCACCACGTGGACTGACTAGCTGCCACCCCTTCACCCAGGAAAGGTGGCTCCTTCACGTGTTGTGTCTGCTTCAGGGTCTGGAAATGAGCCCCGTTCTCTGGATGCCAACTAGATCACACTTCTGCCACGAGTTGGAACCAGTCCTGTCCTCCACACGGATGGGGCATCTTTAGCCTGCTGCCCACTGCAGGACGCTCGGCGCTCAAGTGAACTCCTCCCTAACAGTCTGACAAGCTGATACAGGAAGTGATGAAGAAGCTTGTCAGGAAACGGGTAGAAATAGCTCGGCAGCCTACACAAAAGATTGCCTAGACGCTACTCGCAGCCATGGAGCTTTGCTTTTCTCTGCGTCTTGGGGCAGGAGCCTTGCTGTGTCAGCACCTCTCGCTGCTGAGCCAGCAGGATGCCTCACAGGCACTCACCCATTTCTAGTGTGAGCCATGATTCTCCCAGTGCGGCCGTCCCTCACTCTACACGACACCTTGCTACACAAGACACATGGAGGCCTATTTGTTGATAAGCATTCTCCCCCAGCACCTTCTAGGGCAGGTGCACTGTTCCCATAATCTCCAGCCTTTTAGCAAAGTAAATTTCCAAGGTGGTCCCACCGTGGACCCAGTGTTCAGGGACAGTTCCCTCTGGGTGCCCGCTCCTGCCTCTGCGTACCCAGCACTTCCTTCTCTAAGGGATCCAGCATTGCCAGTGCCTCCTGGAGGTGAAATCTAACTCCCAGAGGAGGCCTTCTGCCCCCTGGCTTCCAGGACTCTCCGTGTTTATGAGGAAGTCTATGGAGCGAGGTGGTCAGCTTATATACCTGTCACTCCAGTGAAGGGTTGGGCATTGGGTGGTATGTTGTATCATTAGCGGTTGTCTTTCTTAGACCTCAAAGTAAGAGCTTGCCTTCTCTCTCCCTCCTTCCCAGAGAGTTCAGGCAGATAACTTGGAAGACTGGAAAGCTGAAGAGGCGATGAGGAGGGTGTCTGCATCTGAAGGCGTGATTTAACTGGTAAGGTGAGTCTTTGTGGAGTGCACACACATTTTGGAGACAGCCTAGCACAGTGCTAGCCTGTTTTCTGAGTGCTGATGAAGGCACTCGGTGAAGGGTGGCCCCATCTACCTGACGTATAGCCAAACAGAGCCCGAGAAGTGTAAGCTATTCCTGGGATGAGCATGTGTTCCCAACTTATAGGGACATGGAGTTCTCAGCAGTCCTGTGTCCGGCTGTTCTGATAGGGACTGCTAGGAGAGAGAGGTTAAAGGAAATGTGAGCGTTTCTTCCTGAGCTGAATTGTGGTCCTGAAAGAGCTCTGACTGGCTCTAACTTAAACTTTTGGGATTTTTAGACAAACTTATAGCCCAGGCTCATGACTCTCCTGCCTCAGTGTCTTGAGGGCTAGGATTACGGGCACATTTTATCTTGCTCGCCTTACTTTTGACTTTTTATAAAGGAAAAGATCTGGCACAGAAAGGGAGGCAGAGGCTTACCGCTAGAGACTGTTCTTAACCTACCTCAGGATAGTATTTCTCTGAGTGTTTCCAGAGCACAGCTTCCAGGCTATTCATGCAGTGGGCATGGGTGGTGCAGTCAAGTGACTGGGAAACATTGCATTGACTAACTGGTCTATCTCAGAACTGATGGACCCTGCAAGTCTCCATGGCTGTGAGTAGTCAGCAGTGCTGGCCCTGATCCTGTGCAAACTGTGGCTTCTGAGTAGCATTCCATTTGGGAATTAGGTATCTTCTGAACATCAGCCACAGTGGTGCAGACACTAAGGATGCAGCTATCGATGGGATTGGCAGTGCTTACATGCAGAGTATGAACACAAGGGAACAAAAGGAATCACTAAGACACAAAGGCTTAAGAGAATGATCCCGAGAGCTGGGTGGCCTGCCTTTAAAACAGTATCGTCCTGATAGGGGAAGGGCATGTAACCTCTGTCTCCTTGTAATCGGCCTCATAGGAGCTGTTGTTACAAGGATGGAAATTATGAATGCTGGCAGGACTACACTGTGTACAGATGCCATCAGCTCTGTTCATACAATGAAAATAGCTGAATTCTTTGGCTCAGGTTGAAGGTGGAGAGATGGAATGCCTTGTAGTACAGACTTCATGTGTGTGAGCAATGGCAAGCTAAGCAGAAGGTAGGCAGAGAGTGTGGGGGAAGGGGAGAAAAGATGTGGGGAACTCACTGATTGAGTCCCATGCTTTCTTGTGTTTAATGGCACTCGGGAAGTCAGGCTGTCACCTGAAAAGGACGTCTGTGCAAGCCCGTTCGGAATGGGCAGAAAGCTTTCTTCTGATGTCAGAGATGAGAAGAGGATGCTTACCCCACCACTGCCCTTTAGTATTTGTGCTGGTTAATGTAACTTATGTGGGCTTGTCTAGATGAAAGGTTCCAAAAGAGCTGACAAAGCCGTGTGTGTGTATGTGTGTGTGTCTGTGTTTGTAGGGCATTTGGGGAGGAGATTGGCATGTGAATTAGTGGAATGCATGAGGAAGATCTGCTTGCCACATGGGAGCACCACCCAGTCAGCTAGGAAGTCAGATATAGGAAAAAGGCCAAGAAGATGTTGATTGTGTCTTTCTTGTGGAACAGGGACATCCTTATTTTCAATCATTGGACATTATCAAGAATTCTAGAGACTTTGGACTCCTGTCTCACCATAGCCCTGAAAGTTCTCAGGCTTTCTGCCCAACTGGACCAATAGGCCTGGCATTGCCATCTCAGTTCTAAGGACTTTGGACTTGGCCTGAGCCAAGCTCAGACATCCTTTGGTATCTCCAGCCTGTAGGTGGCCCGTTGTGGACTTAGTCCTCATTATCAAAAAAATCAGAACCCCAAATAACTCACCTCTAATCCATCCATTTGTCCAGCCACTCACCCATCCATCTATCCATCCACGCACCCATCCATTCACCCTTCCATCTACCCATCCATCCATCCATCTACTCACCCTCCCATCCATCCATCCATCCATCCATCCATCCATCCATCCATCCATCCATCCATCCATCCATCCATCCTTCTATCCATTTTCCATCATTTAGTTTGTCCTTCTTCCTGGTTCCATTTTTTTGGTAAACTGGAAACTCTCAAAACTAATGAAGGTTAGAAAGCTGATACGGTGTTTGCTAGAGGTTGTAGCCAGGGCAGTTATGCAAGAAAGTGAAATGTGAGATTTTCAGATTAGAAAGGAAAGAACAGAACTATCTTTTGTGTGCAGATGACACTATTTTATGTAAAGAAAATTCTTAAGAATCCATTAGTGTGAGAGAAAATGAATAAGATCACATAGGCTATGAAAGGTGAAAAGATCAGTTGTATTTTTTTAAAACTTTAAATGAATAATATAAAATGAAGCTTTTTCCCATGTAGTGGTATGACAAGAATAGAAATAAGTTTGGCAGAAGATGTCAAAGAGAAGAACACTGTTAACTGTGAGACATCACTGAAATAAATAAAAAAAACCCAAATAATTGTGAAAGCCTGCCATATTCATGAATCAATATAGCTAGTATCATCAAAAACTCCATACGCTTAGCAGGGCATAATGGCACATGCTGTAGCCCCAGCAGAAGGCGAAGATAGGAAGAGGCTGGCTTTGAAGTGACACCTCGTTCATAACAACAACAAATTTAGTGCTTGCCAAATTTATCAACTACTTCTGTTCAGTCTCTATAAAACTTCAGCTGAATCCTTTGCAGTTAACCCATAACTGAAGTAGCACATCAGTGGAGCCAGGATGTCCACAACAGGCAACTCAGCCACCCGAGTTAAAATTACTTCCAAACCCAGCCTGAGCATCAGGTTGGAAATGCAGACACATAGGATAAACTTGCGGGTCTAGAAATAAATCCATATACCTGTGGTTAGTTGATTTCTGGAAATTTAGCAAAACGATTCCAAGAGGAAAGAATGCTGAATGACATTCTGTGGCACAGTGTCTCTGGTGACGGGCTGTCCATGTGCAGAAGGATGAGACTGAGGCCCTTCCCCACACCGTATCGAGAGAGTTAATTCAAGACTAATCAAAAGCTTACTGTGTGAGCTACAGCTTTAAAAGTGATAGGAAACTTAGAAGAAACTAGAAGAAAACATAAATTTAATGATTTTCAGCAGGATGTGGTTTTTAAGAGACAGTATCAAAAGCACAAATGACAAGAGAGAAATAGATGAAGTGGTGGGCATCAAGATAAAAGGCTTCTGTTTATCAAAGTGCGGGAATAAGAAAATGGAGAGGTGGCTCAGGGGACAGGAACTTCTTCCGTGCAATCATGAGGACCAGAGCTTGGACCCCAGCATCCACATAGGAAAAAAAATACGAGATGCAGTTCTGCGCATGCTTGTAATCCAAGCACTGAGGGGGCAGATAAAAGGATCTCTGGGTCACGCTGGCTGCTGCCTCACTGAGAAATGCAAGGTCCTGGTTCAACAAGAGACCCTGCATTAAATGAGAAACAGTGGTGTGCGTGGTAGAGGAAGACAGGGTCACCCTCTCGTGCATGTGCCTGTACACTCCGAGAGAATTCTAACAAAACAGTTTCAAGTCATATGTGTGCAAGGCTTTTATGACTTAAAAAAACAATTTAGACTGGGTAAAGGCCTGGATAAATGTTTTTCAGAGAAGATATACTAATGGTGAAGAAGCTCAGGAGAAGGCTTTTAGTGTCATCGTTCCTTAGGACAGTCAGACACCACGTCATCCCTGGTGTGGGAGACGTGTGAGGATGGGTATGATGGGTACTGGTGAGGGCGGAGGGGTGTGGGCTTTCTTATGCTGCTGAGTTCTGTGGATACACAAGGTTGGGGGTGCCTGCGAAGCATTCAGATGTGCAAATGTGGAGATGAGTGTTGAATTCTGAGGTACAGTTCAGAGAGGAGGTGAAACACTGCGACAGGCAAACCCATACCTGGTAGTCAGTGAGGTTAGTGTGAGGTAGGTTAGAGTTACAGAGCCACAGAAGAACCTGGGCCAGCAGAGCTGTGGTCTGAGAGAGGCCCCTGATGTAGGCTGGCTTGCGCAGAGGGAGGGTCCACAGAGTCAAGGATTACCCCAGAGCTCTCGGTGAGAGGACTGTTTTTCAGAAGCATAGAGATGTTGTCCACATCCTCTTCAAGAGTGGCTCAGCCTTGGTTGACACCAAATCGGAGTGCGCCAAGGCAGTGTGGCAAGTGAGAAGGCAGGCAGAGGGAGACAGCTGTTGGATGCTGGAAAACAGACAGCATCACTTCCTGCTCTGCTAAAGGGCGCTGCAGGGATGGCTGTTGGGTCAGAAGGCCTAATGCTCCCATGTTTAATGATCATGCATGTAGCAGTGCCTGAAAACCTGCGGACCGAGTAGGCACACAGGAAAGGCTTTGCAGAGCCGGGGTCCTGGAAAGACTGCCATAGTTTGTTGTTGTTGTTGTTCTCCGGTGTTTGTGACTATTTTGTTGTTTTGCTGTAGTATTGTGCTAGGGATTGAGCCCAAACCCTGAGTACATGCTAGCCATGAGCTTTATCCCCCAGGTGCTACCAGGCAATTTGTTCCTCCCAAACTGTGATTGGGAGGAAAGTTAGAGAGGATGCTGTGCTCTTAGGCGCTGTGGGGTCCTGACAGCAAGTGCTTTGCTGTTTGTGTTTGTATGACTGGAGTATGGATCACTGGGACCATGGCAGGACCCAAGGTTAAGGTAGAGGGGACAGAGGGAGAGAGAAACAGAGAGAGAGAGAGAGAGAGAGAGAGAGAGAGAGAGAGAGAGAGAGAGAGAGAGAGAGAGAGAGAGAGAGAGGAGAGAGAGAGAGAGAGAGAGAGAGGGAAAGAGAGACTCTGACTGATTTAGGGTGTGCTTTTTGGAAATGTCAAAGATGCTGACTGTGGCTTTTGCCACCTCTGTTAGCATGCCCTCGTCACTACTAGGCTTCTTTAATAATTTAGATGATTGAAAATTGCATTTTGAGATGCATGTTCCTTCAAGCGACAGCCTAGTCTTCTCTCCCCTTGGGAAGCTGTTCCTTTGGGACAGGCTGCTTCTCAGAATGGAGAGCCCTAGTGCTAAGTTTTGCAAATATCATGGTTTGAGCAAATGAGTGCAGGTGCTCATTGGGATCAGTCTAAGCAGTATTTGGTTTTCTTCCTGCAAAGAGTATGTGTGTGTGGTTTATTTTTGACCCCATGAGCTGGGAGTTGCTTTGCTATGTTTTATTGTACATGTGAGAAGTATGTATTGGGGGTTTTGTAGAAAAAAAAAGTTTCCAGTATTACTCTCTTTAAAATGTTGCTATTCAAGAAAAGGTATCTTAATCTATTCTAGAACACAGGTTCATTGGGGTTTAACATTTATTATTGTGAGAAAAAGAGGCTTGACACGATGGTTCAGCAGGGAAAGGCGCTGCCTGTCTGCTGGCGTGCATTCAATCCTTAGGACCTACATGGTGGCAGGAGAGAACATTTCCACACGCTGCCCTCTGGCCTTCCCATGCGCACCATGACACGCAGGTAGCTGCACTCACACGAGTAAATTTTGAAACTGTAATTAGTTTTGGGTACTACTTGGTGAGTTGTCTTCACAGAAGCTCTGCTTAAAATCGTGGGTGTGTTCTGTGTTGTTGTTGTTGTTTTGAATTTTGTTTTCATTTGGTTTCGGACTTTAGCATCTGTCTACTTCCAGTCACAGTGCACTGAGTGGTTATCTAGGAAGAAATGGTTGACCTTCGATCCTTAGCTGCGTGCTAAGGGATACTTTCCATGGCTTGATTTGTGAAGAGTGAGAGAAAGTGCTGCAGAGAGGAAGCGTTAGAAGCCTCTGCTGGGGACTAAGCCTTGGAGCTGGGCTGCAGCAAGCCTCACCATGGCCAGGGCCAGGCCAGGTCAGTGTGCTTGTTATCTGGTTCTTCTCGGATCTGCTGTGGGTAGCAGGTGCTGCTGACACGGAGGAGTTCCGATTCCGTGTGCTTCAGGTGGATCTGTGCAAATTGCTTTGTTTCTCAGAAACATCTCATTTGTCTTGGGCAGTAGCCAGGCCTCTATTGTGGGTAGTGTGTGCTGTGTCATAAACTTCAGGCCCTGGAGCCTGAGTCTTGCCTTACTGTTGGCTCAGTTGGCTCAGACGATCCTGTGAAGCCAGCCTCAAGCCTGTGAGAGACTTCAGGGTAAAGGAATGTGCTCACACCTGTGTGGACAGATGGCTGAGGTGGGGTGAGCTAGTGACGTGAGAAGATGGATGAAGAGGCCAGGTAATGGAATTGGGGCCTTCCTCAGCAGGGCCGTGGAGTTGCATTTAGATAGTTACTTGGCACTCTATGGGCAGGGGCTGTCTTCTGTTGTCACCGTTCTTATACCTGGCAAGGATGGTTAGATATTGATGATGAAATTGACATCCGGACAGTCAATTAAACATCCCATGAAAATTCTAAGTAAGATTGTGTGTGTCTTCCCTCCTGAGTTCCTTCTCTCCTCTCCCTCCCTCCTTTCCTCCTTCCCTCCTTTCTCTCCCCATTTTTTTCCTTTCTCCTTTTCTCTGCTGTCAGCTACCAAAAATACCAAGGGTATCCAACTCTCTATCAGGCAAAATTAACCAGACTATAGCCTTTCTAAAGGAAATCACTTTCTTTTAAAAGTCTTGTATTAAATCTAATTAATCTCTAGGCCTAATTTATAATAAAATTTATCATGGGACAGGAAGGAGGAACCATGGCTGTAGCAGACCTTTGTACCTCCGCATGCCTCTCCTACCTGTGTACTCTCTCGTTCTGCATCTTCCCCATACACGCACCCTGAACACGCATCCTACCTGTAATTGCACGAAGAATAGATCGCACGGCCTTGAAGGGCGACTCTAAATTGGAACAGGTTTTACTGTTTCTCATTTCAGTTTCTTTGGATTGTTTTACTAATTCTCATCTCTGGACTTAAGACTTTTCAAACATTCTTTGGCCCTGGGAGGGAGTTGTATAACCATAAAACTTGAGAATCCTGGCCCTGGAATAAATGTTCCTTAAAAACCCCAAGGACAGAAAATTGAATACAGCTGTGCAAAAAAATAAAAAAATGAAAAGAGAGAGAGAGATGAGCACTGGTTCCAGACTGCAGGCATCCTGACCAGCTTTTCCAGGGCGCTTGGGTTGTGGCTTCTAGGAAATGGGACACAGGGAGCAGCTTCAGGGAAGGGCCAGGACTTCCTCAGAGCTGCGCTGTTGCTGGGTGGGGTGCAGACGCAATCCTCTTCTTGATTGAGCTCTGCACAGGCCGTGGTCCTTCCTGCAGAGGATTGGGATTTCTAGGTCGTTTTGTTAGATATCATGAGTTCACAGAACTTGCAGTCCCTGGTAAAGTAACCTCAGAGCCTAAAGGCAGCCCCAGAGTCACAAGAACCAGAAGGCTTTCCCTCTTCTCCTGAGGCCCTGGGATCATTGCCCAGCCTGAGAAGTCCTCTGAATGTTGTCCTGAGACCAGGGCACCCCTCCCCAACCCCAGCCTAAGTATGAAAACCAGGATGTTGATTCTGGTGTTCTCCTGGTGGATCTCTCTATTCGGGCTGTGGTTCTCAGGGAGCGGTCACCATGGGCCCTAACCTTGAGGCGGCCTGGCATTAATCACTTTCTCTTTGTCAGACTGTGTAACTGTGATTTGTACTTCTTCCTTTACAAGATTAGATTACTGTAATTTTCATATCCTGGATGGCTCACTAGGGATTTCAATTAATACTTGTTGGTACAGGAAGCAGCCTTGTGTTTCTGGGGAGAAAGGAGTAAATTTGCCTGCTTGGCCATCATCTGCACGCATTAGGCAGGGCCCCTCTGAAAAGCGATCCTGCCCTTCAGGACTTACCACATCAGATAGCTGTCCATGAAGGTTACTGTGCCTCTCTGTGAGGTGAATTTGTTTAACTGATGCCAAGCCTATAGGATAAGAATGCGTGGAGAAAGCCAGGGAGCTCCATACTGACATCAGACTGTTTAATGAGAGAACTCTTTCTCAAAGAGGCACTTTGGAAGGAGACAGACTAATTCAGTCTTGTGGGATCATCTGCCCAGAGCCAGCCTGGGGTAAGGTGGGGCAAGGGGTCAACTCTACCTGTAAAATACTCTTAACTCTGGTAGTTTTTCTTTGGGATCTCCCTCTCTCTCTCCCGCCACTCTGTGTGTGTGTGTGTGTGTGTGTGTGTGTGTGTGTATCTTCCTCAGTTACCCTCCACTTCAGGTTTTGAAATAAGGTCTCTCCCTGACACTGCAGCTTACTAACTCCTCTAGACTGACTGGCTGGTGAGCTCCAGAGAGCCTTCTGTCCTTGCCTCCCCAGTTCTGGGGTTACAAGCTTCCCTTAGCTTACTGGGGAATCAAACACAGGTCCTCATGCTTGCATAGCAAGCACTTTATCAGCCATGCAATCTCCCCAGCCCTACAACTAACACTAATGCAATCTTTCAGCAACTATTTATTGAGCCAATTTCCTAGGCACTGTTCTAGGTTCTGACAGCAAACAGGCCTCAAAGCGGACAGAATGTCTGTCTTCACATAGGTCAAGTTTCATGATCCTGTGTCTCTGTGGAGCCATGAGGGGAATCATAGGGAGGAACTTTGGTTATGCAAATGTATGCACTTCCTTCCTCCCACACAATGGATCTTCCTATTCTACTGCAACATGGATCAAGTGTGTTTTCCAGCCTATCTCTGCTCTTTGTGAGGAGGCATGGGTAAGTCACTTGGCCTCAGGACTTAGATCTTTGAAGGGATGGTCTGCTGTACTGTCCTTTGGAGAGAGAGGCTGAGGCATGTCTTGTTCTTGCCTTTTTTCCCTCCGTCTAGCGAGTCTTTTTTCTTCCCTCTTGACTCATGTATTCCATCTCTCTCTGCCCCCTTTCTTTCTTGGTCCCCTCTGGCCCCTCATCCTTTCCCTGGAAGCTGTTGTGCTTCTGCTTTGTAATTTGAGATGGTGCTTTGTCTGGGAATGACAGAGTGTTGGTTCTTGTAGAACCAAATGTAGCTACAGAGGGGTACTTGGCCCAGGCCCATGATTTTCAGTGCCTGGACACAAATCAAATCTTCCCTAACGGCAGGGAAATGAGAACGTTAAGAAACTGAAATGCATGTTTGATAGAAAAAAAAATAAAAACAAAAAACTCTCTCAGCTACCTTCTGTATCGTTCCATTGCTTATTTTTCCTCAACTTGTACTGTTGGGGACCTGTGTTCCCAAGGCCAAGTTGAAGCGACGTACACATGCAAGGCATGACAGTACAGTGACATGGTACACACAGTGTACACTGGAGGGTCCAGACATGTAGCATACTGACAGTGGAGGATCCAGGATTATTGTGGTGTGGAGGGAGTCAGTGCCATAGAACGACTGTACTGTGTAGTATCCCGCACTGCGTGATGACTGAGCCATGAGATGTCCATCATTATATGATTGCTATAATTTGGAGAGTGCAGTGCTGGGAACAACCATACGGTGGAGGCTACAGTGCTAGAGGATGACTATGCATTGGTGAGTTCAGTTGTGGTGTAGGATGACTGTACCGTAAAGAGTCCAGCACTATAGAGTGGCTGTACCATGAAAGTTCCAAGCTATGGAAGTCTGTACTATGGTGAGTACAGCTCTCTCGAATGACTTTACTGGAGAGAGTTCAGCTCTGGAGAACGGCTGAACTGGAGAGAGTCCAGCACTTAGGATTACTGTGCTGTGGAGTGTCCGGGGTTGAAGAATTACTGTTCTGCAGAGTGACCATTGCTGTAGGGTTCTGGTGCAAAAGAGGACTCAGCACTTTAGATCACTCTACCATAGACCATTGAGCACTGCAGAATTACTATATAACGGAGCGTCCACTGTTGTGGAGTGACTGTATGGTGGACTGACCAGGGCTGTAGGATAATGGAGGCCCTAGCACTATACAATGATTGTGTCTTCCATGGTCCAAGGCTGTAGAATGGCTATATCGTAGAGTGTCTAGCAATTTAGAATGAATGTGTCATGCATGATGCATTCAGGAGAACGACAGTACGGTGTGGGTCCAGCTTTATAAAACGACTGTAGAGTTGCTTGCTCGGGACTGTAGAGTGACTCCGTTGTGGAGAGTCCCATTCTATAGGACGCTGGTACTGTGGAGGGTCCAGGTGTATATAGTAACAGTATTCCTGCAGATTCTGACTGCAGAATGACTGCTCAGTGGAGGGTTCAACACTGTGGCATGATTGTATAGTAGAAAGTCCATCATGTTGACTATGTGTAGGTTCCAGTGCTGGAGAATGACTGTACCCTGCAGGACCCAGTGTCCCGGGATTACTATACTGCGGAGTGTGCAGTGGTATAGATACCTGAGCCATGGAGGCCCGGTTCTGTAAGTTAACTGCGCTCTGTAGAATGACGGTACTGAGGAAGGCCTCCTTCTGTAGAATGACTTTCAAAAGTCCAGCAGTGTGGAATGACTATATTGCGCATGGCCCACTGCCGTAAGATGACTGTACCGTATGCTACAGAACGGTTGTGCTATGAAGGGCGCACTGCCGTAAGATGGCTGTGCTCGGTGCTCTAGAACGGTTGTACTGTGAAGGACGCATTGCAGTAGCAGAAGTGTAATGTGCAGGGTCCAGTGTCTCAGACTGACTGTGCCTTGAGCATCCGCCTCTGGAGAATGACTACACTGTCAGAAGTCTAGCAGTGCAGAATGATGGTACCGTGTACCATCTGGCACTGTAAAGCTGTTGTACTGCATATGCCTATAGAGCTTTTGTGATGTGGACTGTCTGTCACTTTTGAGTGTCCGGTGCTGTAGAATGACTGTAAGGAGCTGTAGGCTCACTGTACCGTGGATGGTACTATGATACAGAATTGCCATTGTATGTTCAGGGTTCTATGATGTCTTCCTGTGTGGGGTCCTTGCTGTAGAATTATTATCCCATTGTGTGCCCCGTGTTGCTGGGTGACTCTAGCGTGCAGGATCCAATGGTGTAGCGTAAGAGTGCTGTAGGTTGGCCAGTGCTATAGAGTGACACACTGTGGAGAGCCCAGCAATGTAGAATGTCTGTGCCATGCATGGTCCACTGCTATGGAATGACTGTTTTGTGGTGGGGAGTACTGTGGAATTACTATACCATAGAGCATCAAGTGCTGTGGGATTACTTTACTATGGAGGGTCTAGCTCGACGGACTTACTATACTGTTGGCTCCCCTCATTGTGAGTTTATTAGGCTCTAGAATTGCCATGATGCAGCCATCATGTGTTTTTGGACAGGATAAGCTAGAATGCCCCCAGGCTGCAGGTGTGTGCTACCAGCTGGATGGTGCACATCTCTGAGGGCACACTCTTCAGGGCCACCTCACACCCCTTTCCAGTGTATAGAATGCTCCTGGATTCTTGGCAATGGCACAGGGCTTACCTTTTTCTGGCAGTCCTTGGAAAGAACAGAGGTTCAGCATGTTCTTTACTCGGGACTCGGGGGTGGGCAGTTCTCTGTTGGTGTCTAGGCCAGTGGAGGAATCACAGTGGTGCTGGGCTTGGTGATAGTGTGCCTATGTGGAAAGGAGAAGGCCGACACATCTTTGCTGGTGCAGGAAGTCCTCGTCAGCTCTGCCTCACTGGAGAAGAGTCTCTGGGGTTCTGCCATACCATGCCTGCTGCTCCATGGAGACAGAAAAGTCCCTATTTTTAGATGTCTAACGGTCTGACTGGAGCATGTCACACTCTGGACATCTCTGCTTACTTGTAGCACTCTTACCCTGGTGTCCAGGAATGTGATGTTGGTCAAGCTGAAACCGAGGCTGTGTCCCTGGAGTCTGGGCCAGGCTCACCCCTGGCAAACTCCCATTTCGTTTTGATCCTGAGGCCAACACTGTCTGGGCTGAGCCTTGTAGTGCAGCCATGGCTCTTGGGGTTGCCACTAGGGAGAATCAGCTGCGTCATTTGTTCAACCCACTGACTTACAAATGACCCCAGAGCTCAAAAGATCTTCATCTGAAACCAATTGAGTTTACCAGAAGCTTTCAGAAAGAGAGTGCAGATAGACAGACTCCACAGATTACCTGAATGACCGAGAAAGCAAGGGATTGACTGGAAATCATCATTACTGAAGACATTCATCTTTTAAATAAAGTGACACAACAAACAAAATGACTATGGGATGGCCACAGTGTTAGGCCCACACTGATGCATGGAGATGTTAGGAGACCATGCACGGCCTTGTTAGAACCCTGCGAGTGAACCCAAGTCTTGTCCTGCTGCAGCAGGGATCAGGATAGTTGGTACACAGGTCCTGACTCTATAGTCTTCCATCTCCTGCAAATGAGCAGCTTTAAAAAGATGTTCAGTAACTCTCCAGGTTCATTGCAATTTAAAGGCAAGACTCTTCAGAAGGCAGAAGCCTTACGAGTATTGTGGCCTTGCTTTCCCTGTCCTGGTCAGGCTCTGATGTCACAATTATTTTAGAACAAGAAGGGACATAATGAGACCAAGGCTGCTACCCAGAAACCCTTGGTAAGCCCTACCTAGCTTGCTTTCTGAATTATGCATTGATTCATGATCCTGAGAAGAAGCAGACAATCTTGTAACTGCATGAAAACACCCAGGGGCGTGGAAATGTGCTGTCCCCAGAACCTAGACAAGGAAGCATGTACTTAAAATCCTAGCGCTGGGAAAGGGGAGCCAAGAGCATCTCTGGCCACTCAGCTGCATCTAGTCAGCAGTCCTAGGTCTTAGGGAGATGCTGTCTTTAAAACACAAGGTAGATGACAGATACCTCATATAGATGACACCCAAGGTTGACTTCTGGCCACCAAATGCATATACAAACACAGTGCACACACATCCACACATATATTAAACAAAAGAAAGCAAAGACTAGGAGCTGGGAGAAAGAAAGGAAGAGAGAAGGAGAAGGAGGATGGGGGGGCGGAGGAAGAATGAATGAGTGAACAAATGAGTCTACCCATAAGTGCTTGTGGGTTTCACATCACAAACATTTATTACCTGTGTGGAGTGGCTGACTGACTCATATTCCTCAGATACAAAGAAATCACGGGTCCTCTGCCCTTTCAGGGCCAGGGAAGGGTTTAGTGGAATTTTAAGGGTGGGGAGGACTCTCCTGAGTGAGGACGAGGGCATTCACTGGAGACAGGAGTACCTTACCACAGCAGTTACGGCCTGTGTAGCTTCTTGTGGTTGACTTGATGGGGGTGACAGTGACGTGGCATGCCACTCAAGAGCCACGAGGGGTCATGCAGTGTACCCTGTACGCTTGCAGTACCACTCTGTGTTCTGCTAATAGTGCTGTGCTGGATGGTACCTGGAGAAATTGCCAGAGCTCCAAGAGCAAATCAGTTCCTGGCCAGAAATGAGGTGACCTCCAGGCTAAGTGTAATTTCTCAAGTATTTATAAAAGACTATTATTAAAGCTTTAGCCAATTTAATGTTAAAGCTTGGCAAGCAAGGTGAAGAGTAACTAACGCACACCTGTCCAGTAGAAACAGCTCCTCATGGGGCCACACGGAAGACCAGAGCTGGGCAGAAGCCAGGGCAGGGAAGCGGCAGGCTGGATGGTGTGAGTGGTGGCTCTGAGGAAGAAAAGAGCCTGGGGACTCCTGGAACAGACCTGGCTTGACTGTGAGTGGAAGTAGACAAGAAGTCTGAAGCTCACTCAGAAAGGTCCTGAGGGTAGGGCTGCACCTGGCTCCTGGCTTAGGTGACCAAGATGCAGGGTTGAAGGGCAGTCAGTTGGGAAAGCGGGATTAATTTCCCCGGTTGAAGCAGATGTGTGTGACATTATTTGTCTTTAGTTTCCCAGTCCTGGGAGACATCCTGGGAGGCTGGGGGGGGGGGAGGGATGGCTCAGTGGTGAGGGTGTGCTCAGCACCCATATGAAGAGCAAGCACATGCACCTGTAACCCCAGAACTGGGGGTGGAGACGGGGATTACTGGAGTTTGTTGGCTGCCAGCCTAGACAACAAAACAAAACTAAGTTTTAGGTTCAGTGAGAGACCTTTCCTCGAGGGAATAAGGTAGAGAGTGACAGGGGAGAACACCGGAAGCCCTCTTCTGACCTCTGTGCGTTCTCGTGGGTACAGGTGCACACAGGTATGTACATTCACATAGAGTAAGCAGAAAAATAAAAAGAATCAATACAAAGAGGTCACTCTCCTCAGCCAGTGTCCCCAGTGGGAATGTTGTGTAAAGAGATCTTCTCTCCTCACCCAATATTCCAGTGGGAACATCTTACAGACGACGGAGAGGGATTCCAACAAGGACACTGCCACTGGCAGTCAGTAGATGAACAGAGAGTCACGTAACAAGCACCCCTCCCCCCATGGTTCCCTCTGTAGCCTGCTCACTGCATCCTTAGCCTGGGTCATCACTGCCTGCTCCTGTGACTAAGGAAAGTTATAGAAATGAGGCTATACCTTAGCAGTCTGGGTTTGGCCTTCTTTTGCTCAGCTGGATTCCTGGAACATTTTTTCCAGGTCAATACATGTGTCAATAATTGGTTATTTTACACCATAGTCGTATTCGGTGGTCTGGATACACCACAGTGAAGAATGCTTGTTTGTTTTTGCTGCTGTCCGGGAGCTCTAAACAGCTGGCCATATTTGCTGTAGGCCCATTACTGAGTTCCTTATTCTGTACCAGTGTCTAGTTTGGCTTTCTGTTGCAGTGTTAAACATCATGACTAAAGGTAACTTGGGGAGGAAATGTTTTATTTATCATATACTTCCAGGTCACAATCTAACCCTGAGGGAAGTTATTGCAAGAAATGAAGCAGAAACTGGAGGAAGGCAGCCTACTGGCCTGCTCTCTGGCTCATGCTCAGGCAATTTTCTTATATACCCCGGACTACGTGCCCAATGTGGTGCTGGCCACTGTGGACTGGGGCCTTCTACATCAGCCAGCTGTCAAGACCGTTCCCTACTGAGAGGGCCACAGCCAGTCAGATCTGAAGAGGGACAACCCAGGACAACCAAGGATTTGTCCATGTCAAAGCATGTTTCTTTACCATCAGTGTCATATTTATCCTTGTCAAGATTATTTTCCTTAGCCTAGAGCATGGGCTCTTAAAGATAAATTTTAGAATAAGCAAAAAATTCTTTTGTGGTTCTGATAAGAACTATATAATGCTTGCAAGTCATTTTGGCATTGATACCGTTATTATGTTGACTTCTCTGGTCCATGAACATAGTACATGTCCACTGATATGTTGAAATCATTCTGGGTGGTTTTTTTTTCATCAGCATTTTGTGGCTTTAGCACTGGTTTGCATTTCAATATTTTGTCTTTTTTTTTTGAATGATGGAAAGTTGTATTTTACTTTTCTATATGTTCATTCTTAATATAAGATTAGTATAATAGAATGCATTTTTCTTAGAAACTGTATCATCGATGGTTGTGGTCCTTACGTTATTCCATGACAGTTTAGAATTCATAATAAAATTAATATCACAGTTTATTGATTGGTTGATTTTTTTTTTTGAGCAAGGTTTCTCTGTGTAGCCCTGGCTGTTTTGGAGCTTACTCTGTAGACCAGGCTGGTCTTGAACTCAGAGGTCTGCCTCCTGAGTGCTGGGATTAATTGTATACACCACCAAACCCAGCTTGATGTGACAGTTATTGATAGTCAGTATTGTCAAAGTACTAGTGGTCAAGAATAGCATGTGAGAAATAGTTACATGTCAAAGACATTGGAAATATCTGAGTATAATTCTTAGCACTAATTTTAAGTTATTTGAGTTTTACATTTTACAATGTTTTGTGGGTTTCTGGGTCTGGTGGGCATTTTTCTGACTTAACCCAAAACTTGAAGACCTTATTTAAATGGATTGTATCATCAGAATTCACTGGGATCCAGATAATTGAAGTTGGAAAGGATAAGGAAGAGACTGGGGCTCAGCCTGCCTGATACAGAGCACATCAGTTAGAGACATTGGGCCAGCCATGTGTAGATCAGGCACATGGCACTCTGTGTCTATCCAGAGACATTGGATCTTTATTCAGGAAAACAAACCTGTTGTGGCAGAATCGGTCCAATTTTCTTCTCCCATTTTTCTCAGAGTTGACTTTTTTTTTCAGAGAATTTTATTTATTTGGACACTGCTTGGCTGCAGAGCAAGCTTAAAACTCATTGTATAAATACATAAGGCAAGATGGACCCAGTTGTATATGTCTCTAATCCCAGCATTCAGGGGCCCCAGGCAGCAAGTTTGTGAGTTCAAGCCAGTCCGGGTTGCATATTGAGTTCTCTGCTACCCTTGGCTACCTAGTGAGAGTCTGTCTCAAAAACAGAACGAACAAACAAACAAAAACGAAACAAAAGTTGGGAGAGAGCTGGGGGGGGGGGGCATTTGTGGTGCAGTCAAGAGGACCTCAGAGTCTTCAGCGCTTAATGAGACTTTCCGGTCCTCTAACCCCAATGTTGAGGAGATGGAGACAGGCAGATCCAGGGAGTTCATGGGACAGGCAACCAACCTGAATGAGTCTAAGCTTCAGGTTTAGTGAGAGAACCCAGCTGCCTCGTGGCAGACAGGGGGAGAGCTGTGGAGGAAGGCACCCATGTCCTCCATTGGCCTCATTGTGCAAATGGACGGTACATACCTGTGTACACACAGGCAGGCGCACAGCACACACACAATATGAACAAGGGCTTAAACAAGATAAAGTAAACCTAAAGACTGGGGAAACACTAAATTTGTAGGAGAGAAAATGAGATGGGGATTCCAACTCAAATTAGATGCCGAAGTTATGCTGGAAAATTTTGTATGATTGTCATCTGGAAGAGGATTTAAAAATAGCTTGAGAGGGGTTAGGGTTTAGCTCAGTGGAAGAGTCCTTGCTAGCGCAAGGCCCTGGGTTCGGTCCTCAGCTCCGGGGGAAAAAAAATTAGCTTGACAAACTGTTTTAACCCTTGAACAAAATAGTCTGAAGCTAGTGTCCAGTTGTCATACCTTCCCCAGAGTATCCACTGTCTACATTTTAAATCGGCATATTAAAAAAATGTATGTCTGTGTAAGGCCATGGTACACATTTGTAAGGCTATGGCGTTTTACCCAGGGATAGAGTCATGATACTTAGCTTCTTCATCACCACAGACATTCTCCTTTTCTCATGGCTGCAGCATTCTTGCAGTATTTTGAACCACACAGCACAATACTTTCACCTGGCCAAGGGGATCTGTATTGTCCTGTAGGGTTAATTAGTGACAGGAATTCTGACCCTTGTTGTGAACCCTCCCCACTCCTGGCCGATGCAGCTGGTGGTCTGGGAACTTGACACTCAGAGGCATACCAGCCAGAGGCCCACACAGCACACAGCCTTGCTCTGCAGCCCAAGACTTAATGAGCTGACATCAAAGCTATGGAAGACAATTAGGACTCACCCTTGTGCTTGTTAACAGCAGGGGTGCTTGCCTGGTAAGTACCTTTGTAAATGGGAGTTGTAATGTTTAGTTTCAGTGTTTGTTTAAGAAGTGCAAGTGGCCTTTTAAAAGTGGTTGCAATTGTTTTGTTGTTGCTTTTAGTACTTAAGTCTGTGTGATTTGGAAGAGAAACGGTCTTGTTGACTAGGAGGATAAATCAGGGCTGTAAGCAAAATGTTCACGTAGCTTTACAGAACATAGTCTGGCAATGCTGCTCATAGAGTGGCGTAAGCAGTGTAGAGGGGGCTGCCAGGCTACCAGCCTGTGAGGGCTTGTGCTACTGTGTGTGCCCCGTCACCTGTGAACCAGTCTGTCTGCGTGTCTTTCTTTCTGTGGTGTTTAGGATCTGGGTTTTTATCCGTGGCATGCTGATCTTTCTTTTAGTCTAAGTCCTAGTATTGGAGGCATGTTTGCTCATCTAATTCTGTATTTTCAGCTGCTCAGCAGCCAGGGTACCTTCTTAATTTCTCTATAAAACAAGCAAGAAACAATGCGGCCAACTGAGTTGTTTTCAAAGTGGCCGCTGGCCAGGCTGCTTGCAACAGCTGATGGGCTCTCTTGGTGTCAAGAGCTATTTCTGGTCCATTAGCTGCTATCAGGCCTCTCCAGTTCAGGCCATAAAAGGCTGGTCCCATGTGGAGTTGCCACATTGCCTCTGACTGTGCCCTCCACCGAAGCGTCCTCAGGTTTCGTGTGGATTTACCCAGTAATGGATGACTCCACCAGGACCAGGCTGGGCAAGTGCAGCCTCGAAGACACCAGACACCGGGGGCCTGGGGAATTCAAAGAGGAAACTCTTTTTATTCAGATTTTGGTGTTCTTTCTTCAGAGAAAGTCTTGGGATGTAGCCCTCACCTATTTCCCGAATCTGGCATCTCAACGCCCTCTGGAAAGCACCGTTCTAAATATACCCTGCTGTGAATCATCTCACTGATAGAGGCTGTTGCCTGGGTTGTTGACCGCTGCTTTTATGCAGTGCTGTTGGCCTAACTTGGGAGATTTTGCTTTTTGTTTAGACTTTAAGATAGCATTCATTGAAGAGACTCCACTCAAGAATACCCAAGGCTGAAATAGAGGACGTAGCTGGGCTTTTCTCTCATTAGAGCGATAAGGAATTGCAGTGCGGTCCCCGCTCCTTTCACTTAGAGGAACAAGGATTACACAGAAATTTGAAGTAAGTGAAACTCTCTCTGTGAGTACACGCAGCTGGAGCCTCCCTGGGAGCATGCTTCCTGGCGAGCTGGTGATTCAGAGCTTCCCAGCTTCCTGGCAGTACTGCAGTTACTGAAGTTGCCCCTGGGGCTGCCCTGGGGCGCAGTTTAGGGGTTTGGGGAGATTAGATTCTTTTACAAACAAAAAGAACTACTTATCACATGGAGAGGTTTTTACTGACAACTTGCTTAATGTAGCTTAATGAGTACATCCTGGCTACAATTTAGCATTTGAATTTGGATTTTGGTTTGAATTATATGTTTTTTTCCCCCAATACAAGGCATTGTTTTATTTCAGCTCCTTCCCTCCTTCTTATCTATCTGTCTGTCTATCATTTACTTATCTATTCTGTCATTCATTGTGGTGCTGAGAATCAAACTCCAGGATGTCAGGATACTCAGCTCTTGTTCTACCACTGGGCTACACCCCCAGTTCTCATGTGAAACTGCCAACTGCCTATGAATCTTGTGTATGCCTAGTCTTTGCTTCCAGGCTTCTGCCAATGCTGCTCAGATTCTTTAAGTCTGACATCTAGAACAGCTCTGGTCCATAATCTGAAAAACTCTGAAGTGCCTATAATCTCAGCACTCAGGGAGGCAGGGGCAGGCAGATCTCTGTAAAATCAAAGCCAGCCTTGTCTACAAAGTGAGTCCAGGACAGCCAAAGCTACACAGAAAAACCTCCTTCCCCCACCCCCACCTCGCAAAAAACACAAAAAGCAAACTAAACAAACAAAAACCCCCAAAACTCTGACATGAGAGTCTAAAATTTTCACTGTAGTTCATTTAAAAATTCTCCAGCAAGGAGTGTTATCATGTCTTTTTAATCCCTGGGGAGAGAGCGCTGGACTCTGTCTTTTAATTTGGTGATTTGGGGATGGAAACTATAGAAGATGGATTTGACATATGCCCTTGAAGGGAAAAAAAGATTATTTTTTAATAAGGTATGACATAAACAAGTATGCACAGTAATTATTTTTGTCAGGTAGAAAATAGATTATCTGTAGTGAGAAACGTCATTGGAATGCCCGCTGTGCATCTCCACTAGACGTACCGCTGGTGAAATAGATTTTTACTACATGTGCCTGCTGCTGGTATGTGAGGGCCCTGCTCAGTGTGCGTGCTGTATGGAGGTGCATATGTTGGTACTGTGGCCAAGGGTGGCACCTCTGGCTGAGAAGAACTATAGTATGACACACACCATGCACGCACACACACACACACATATGCACACACACACATATGCATACATACATACATGTACACACACACATACACATGCACACCCAGGAGCCATGGCAAGGGTGAAAATACCTCTTCTCACTAAGCCAGGAGAGCTCTCACACAAGTGTAGCAACTGAATGCCCTGCTAGAAATAGGGCCAGTGTCACGCTCTGAAGGTGAATAGCTGTGACCTATGTGCCAAAGAAAGGCGTTTGTGACTGACATTATTCCTACAGGAACAAAGTGAAGCTTGTTCACTAACTGCAGGGAGGAGCTGTTAACAAATCAGGTGGGCTGGTACCCAGAGCATAATCTTTATAGTTTGGTAAATTCTGACCCTCTATGGACATCTCTTGTCATCTGAAAGACACTTAGTTATCTTTGCCTGCGCTTTTGAGACATTTGGAAGACTGAGTTCTAGTCCCTACTGCACACCTTTGACCACACCTGGAGACCTTTAATGCTTTACAACAGAGGACTTGCAAGCACAGGCAAGAGCCTTTGGGTTTTGCAAGGAGACCCTTGAGCTGCAGCAGGCAGGGGCACAGGCCATGGGCTGTTAGCCAGTGGAAACCACCTTGATTGTAGGAACCTGGCTTGATGAGTAGGAAGTCATGTCCCCAGGGTCTGTCTGGACCCTTTAGGATGACCCTTTAGGTAAAGCATAAGGGTGATGAGTGTCTTCCAGGATGAGGAATATCTCCCCAGACAGAATTTTCTGGAAACTCCAGGCATCTTTGCTTGTAACTGAACAAGAACCATATTGCCCTCACGGGGTACCCTTAGCGCCCTTCGGTGCAGGTTCCCTGGGCCTCCGTGTCTGTCGCTGATGTGGCCTGCCACTTCCTTGCCAGCCTTGACTCCAGCCCGTGCTACTGCTTTTTGCCCTAAGTGGGTCCCTTTGCTCTCAGCCCCTCCTGTGTCCAGTCTAAGGTTAGATGTTCTTGGTCAGCATCCTCTGACCGTGTCAGGCCTCACTGCCCTGTGCTACCATCCTTACCCCCTTCAGCGTCTCTCTCAGATCCTTCCTACCAGCAGGCCTTTCCTGGCATTCCCCTTCAAAGTGCTCTGTGTGCCCCCTTGCCTGCCTGGGAGATGATATCACATGACATGGCCGCCTGCCTTGGCTCCAGGGGTCTTGACTTCAGCCTGTGCAATAGTCTAGCTCCTGGTGGTACACATCCTACTGCCCTCCCTCTACAGGGGAGGGGGGTACCCAACAGGCACTGGGTCTCAGTACCCTGACCTCCTCTTACCCAGTGACCACTCCACAAATGTGAGTCGTTTGGATTGGCCTGCGTTGTAGTAGTGTGTGTCTTTGTCAGGTCATGATTTAGCTTTGTTCTGTTAGACGCTCGGGTTCTTTCCTGCAGTGTTCACTGTAGAGGCTGGTGCTCTCTGCTAGATGGATGATTCTTTTCTTTTCTTTTCTTTTTTCTCAAATCGAAATATGCATGCAGAAAGATGCCTTCCTGTTACAAGTCTCACAAGGTTTCTGAATGTACCCTTTTGCCAACACAGGAAATTGAGGTACATTTGGCAAAGCCGGCCTCTTCAGTATTGGAGCTGTGCCTGAGATGGAAAAAAAAATCACCTGGGTACTTGACTTGAGTACTTTTTCCAAGGGATAGGCATCATCTCAAGTAGCATGTCCTGGGAGGGACTTACAGTGTTGGCCTTGGGGACAGCAGCACCTTGATGTGGTTTAGAAATGTCTCTGCCCCCGTTGACATTCTTATGGTGGGTGGTTCTGAAGGAAGCATGTACTTCGCTCAGAGCCTGCTATGCATCTCCTGAAAGTCAACCCACTAGTCCCAAAGAAGTTTCTAACCCAGACCTAGCTGGTGTTCGTACATACGGTGAAGGGCACAGTTTGCTCTCTGCCTTGGGATCAGTGCTTTTCCCATTCCGGGGGTAGGTTTGCTCCTTTCTCCCATTTCCTGGGTATTTCCTTTGGGCAGATCTCTGGACTCAATGCATAGAGGTGCAGAAGGCTACAGTGTGTGCCTGTCTCTGGTGACAGCATTCCCTGCAGAGGCTCAGAGAGAAGCAAAATGAAGTCCCTGTGCTGGCCATGCTGCAAGTTCCACATGGTCAAAATAGTCCAGGGTTGCAATCTGAACCATCATGAGGGCCCTTTCCACCTACCCAGAGCTCCTGAGGCGTGTTTCACTTGGTGTGCCCATTCCACCAAGGGAAGACCTGAAGCTCAGACAGCCTTGCCCAAGGATATATGCCATGGAACGGGGAGGGGAACTAGATTTGAATGCAGCCCTATCTGATGTCACCTCACATTTCGTAACTCCCAATGCCCGGGGAGCTTAAACTGTAATAGAAATTGCCAGCTGACTTAGTCCATATTCTGAAACTGGGTAATTTATAAAGAAAAGAATATAATTTTTTACAGTCCATGTTGGAGGCTGTATCAGGTAAGGAGCGACACCGTCGGGACTTCTGGAAGGTCCCAAGGCATCGTGGAGCCCCGCATGCTGAGAGCTAGTTGCTGAGAGCGAGCTTACAAACTGCTTTGTCCTCTGGTCTGGGGCCAGGAGGACCTTCCTGTGGACACTGATAGAAGCTTCCTAATGGGCTCTCCTTGAGGCAGGCTTCCCAGAGGCTCGCTTCCTACAACGAACACCTTCCATCTTTAATGCTGTTCTTCCCTGTCTTTACCGCCGTGTCACGCTTATCCCCGTTTCTCTGACTTTGAACTTCTGTCTCCTCCCTGGCTCCTTCTCTGTGTAGAAAACATACTCAGGTTTCTTCCAGACTAAATAAAGCTCCCTTGACCTCCAGCCCACACTCCCTTTCCCAGCCAGTCGCTTCCAATGCCCACTCAAACCCTTCTGCCTCCTCCTGTCCAGCCTTGTGAGGCCTCCAAATGTTCTGACCACTCTGTAGGGAGCCCATCTCAGGCCTGGGCCAGAGGAGTAAATGCCCTTCTCTATGCTGTGCTCTTGAGCTCTACTATGGGCCTTAGCATTATTATTTTGTTGTGTTTCCATTTTTTTCAATTTTAAACTCATATCACGTTAAAGACATGTGTGTGCTATTTCCATACTTGCATACAGAGTGCACTGGTCACACCCAGCCTCCCTCCTTACCCACCCTCTTCTGCTCTCCAGTCTCTGGTAGTCACATTTCTATTTTCAGGCCTTTCCCCTCTTAATTATTTGCTGTTTCTGCACTTGCCTGCCTGTCCTTTCCTTTGGTCCGCTTAGGACACAGTGGTTGTTGCACTCCAGGACCTGTCCATATTAGGTGGGATGTGTGATTCTTAGCTTTTCACGTTGTGATTAACAGTGTATTCTCATTAGTTGTGTGAGGCTTTTTAGCCTATGTGTCCACAGTGCACATAAGTACAGAGGCATATGTGCAAGTTCCTGTGTGCAGTACACGCGTGTACACGTGTGTGTAGTTCCACCACAGGTCAACTTGGAATGCCCTTCTCAATTGCTCTCTCCCTCATAAGTTTTGAGGCATGGTCGGTCACGTGCTGAGCCTGGAGTGCATCCTGAAGACTCACTGGCCAGTGAACTCCAGGGGTCCACCTGTGCCCACCGCCCGGTGCAGACAGAGATTCCATCTGGACCCAGGTCTTCAAGCCAGTGCAGGAAGTGCTGTACCAAGTGAACCGTGTCTCCCAGCTCCACTGACAGCTCAGTGTTTTGGTTCACCAGAGGCTTCTAGTTTCTTGATGGGATCTTACTTCTGGTCTCCTGGGCTCAGCTACATAGCCACAGAAGAGAAAGTGTGTGTACATCTCCAGTGATATTAAGATTTCAGAGATCTGGGCTGTTTTAGGTGAATGTTGCATTCTGAAACATTATGTAGAATTTTACTCCATCTCTCTAAAAATAAAAAAAAGCATTGGCTTGTTTTATTTGTACATGTGTTATATACTCCACAAAGGCAAAGCGCTCTGGCCTGAAGTGAAGCAGGAAAGCAGTGGCCTTTAAGCTTCAAGTGTATTGAATTAAGAAGCAGCTTAAGGGGGGGGGTCATCACCTTTGGAAAGTTTTAGTGTTTTTTTCGCATGCACACGTTCTTAGAATTTCAGTGCTGTTGAATGTAAGCTAATTGTGTTTTACAGGGTGGTCATGAAGTCCAGCTGTGTTCATCTGCGTTGTGTCTGGCCCGTACCATCAGCAGTTGCTGTTAGGAAACACAAAATGGCATCTTGATTGTTTGCAGATATTGTTTCTGATTCTCAGTGAGGTAATTGTATAGGTTTGAGTCAGGCTAAACAACAACAAAAAGACTCGGGCAGGAGAGGGTCGAGCTACTTGCCTGCATGAACAAGGCTCTGGATTGTGGAAAAACAAAGAAAAATGAGGAAGAAAATTCAGAGTTCAAAACTCTTAGTTGTTCTGTTAAGTATGCCTGTAGTCTTAGTTTCTACCAGACATTCATTTTAGCCAAAGAAACACTGCCATTTGGCTTTATGCTTTCATACATTTTTTAATTGAAAGTGATGAGTATTTAAAAATCCTTCAGTTAGATTAGGAATGTGGTGCTAGAGAGGATGACTAACCTTTGTGAGGCAGCTTTACCTGCAGAGGCGGCTGTCACTGCACAAGAGCCTTAGTTTCTCTATCTTGGAGTGTGTGTCCTTTGTCTTTGTTCTTTCTAAGCTGGCTCTTGCTGGCACCACTGATTTGTGTGAATTCCTATCACTTCTTCCCCAGAGGCTTCCTGGAGCTGCAGCTGGGGAGAAGGTGGGATGGGGAACAAGCTGGGGAAGTGGTGTGGAGGCCAGGGTCAGCTCCCTCGGAGGGGGGAGGGGGGCTCCCTCGGGGGAGGGGGGGCTCCCTCGGTACTCCCAGGAAGTGAGTTTGTTTCCTGCGCCCCACAGAGATGTCTGACATTGGAAGTATTTGACCTCCAGGGCTGTCACTGGAGGAGAGGGAGCTGATGTGACCTTAGAAGGTTCTTTGTCCTCTGGGCCTTCGAGTCGGTGTTCCTGGTGAATGAAGGCCACACAAGACTTCTAAGGTCCCTTGTACATGTTTGTGTTTCGTAATATAGAACTCTCAGAGACTGCAAGTGTTTGTCAGTCCTAGGAAAGAAAGACCACGTAGCAGTTCAAGAAGAGATGCAGGAGGAAGTGAGAAATGCCGGACGGAGCCTTTTCTCAGGTCTTCTTGTGCTAGGCTGAGTCTGCTTCAGGGTGCCCCCATCCCTCATCTATTGGCCTGTCACTCCCCTCCTCTCCAGACCTTTATGCTGGGAACTCTCTTCCCAACCTCCAGATCAAGCTGTCACCACTCGCTCTATGCATATTTAAATACTCAAGTTTTCTTTACCCTAGTGGACTTCTTCCCTCCTTTCCTTAGGACTGCTGTGGCCATAGCTAACCCCTCAGGGGCAGCAGGGACAGACAGAATGCCCTGTTCTCAGTGTAGATGGCGGCTTTGCTGCCTCTGCCCTTTTAGGCTTCGTAGCTCAGTGCCTGGGCCCACTCACCATAAATCCATGCTTTCTGAGTACTTACAGTTGTGAGGGCTGGTACTGTGGGAAAGGAGCGGTGTTCTAAGCGATGCCCCCACACACCTGCCAGGCTTCTTTACCGCAGACCATGCAGGTGTTAGGTCTCCTGGGGTGCGGTGTTGACTCATCTGGAGCTGCAGTTTGCACCCTACCTATCAGCCAGCCACTCCTCTGTGCTATTTCTATGACTTTTATCCTGAAGCATTGCATCACACATCATTGCTGGGTTGTCACTTGTTCTTGTTCGCAGCCTGCATTTTCTGTCTTCTGTAATTTAGTTTCCTTATAACTTACACAGACTGTATTCAAAAGCTCCTTTAAAAATTTGCTTTGTGCTGTCAAGAGCTAGTCAGATGCCCCTTTCTGACTATTTTAGTCTGTGTTCTCTCGCTGTCGTAAAGTTCCATCCATAAGCGATGATTCATTATCGAGCAAAGGTTGACAGGAATTTAATCCGACAGGGTGTGATGAACCATTGACTCTATATCTTTCTGGCTTTCTTCCAAAGCTTTATTAAATGTCCCCCAAATTAAAAGTGAAAATAGCTTTGTCTGAAGGCCTTAGTTTTATTAGCTTTCTGCAGGCCTGGGGATTGCACTTACCTCCTCTTGCATGAAAGACTGTTACACCGGGGAGCTATGCCCCAGCTGCCTCTTCTGCTTTTAATTTTCAACTGCCCAGCTCGGTGCTGGCAAAATGGCTCAGAGGGTAAGGTTATTTGCCACCAGGCCTGACTGACCTAGGTTCAATCCCTTAGGCCTAGATGGCGGGAGAAGAGAGCTGACTCCCCAAAGTTATCCTCCAGTCCCCACATGTGTCTGCGGCGGTCTGCCCCTCCCCTGTCCGCACCCCCGAGAATAAACACTCCTAATTAATGCTTTTTTTTTTTTTAAGTGTTTTTCAATTGAATTTACTTCATAGCTCTGGCAAGTCTTGAACTTTTGATCCTCCTGGCTCAGATTTCTCAAGTAACTAGATTATAGGAATGCTTATGACCATGCTTGCCTGAGGATTTAGAAGTGATTTTAGGAAGAGTTCAGTCACATGACATAGATGACTATCAAATATAGTTTGCATCGGAAGCTTTGGATTTACAGGCTTTCTTCACATTTTTCTTTTTAAGGTAATTCTTTTGGCAACCTCCGTCACTGGTCCTATACAAACCGGCCCGTCCCTCCTGGCCTGCCTACACTGTGCTGCCTCTAATTTTGCACATGGTGAAAGGTCCTGCTTGGCTCCTGGTTAGTGGGGTTATAAACATTTCATCATTTGTCCTTCACCAGATAATTATTTCATTAAAAGTAAATTATAATTTATTTAGACATGCAGATGAAAGGGTGAGTCAGCTAGCGGATGGATGCTCTGAGATTGGAGAACAAATTTCCTGTTCTCCCAGCACATTTCCATGCATGCAGCATCTAACCGGCTGGCCGGAGAGCTCATTGCAGGTGGTGTCTATGATGCATGAGATCAGCTTTTTAAACAGAGGAAGGGACCGGCAGCTCACCTGGAGCAAGGGGGCCGTGCGTGTCTCACGTGACTACCGCAAGTGGTGATTTTTGAGTAAGGAGAGGCCATGGACAGAGGGTGGAAGTTAAAACAGGCCGTGGACTGTGCAAAGCTCTCCTGTTTCCAGAAGCTCATGTCATGAGTAGTGGGAGAACCCACTGTTTTCATTACTTTTCTAAACGGGACTGTGGCTGGGGTGGCTGATTATCTACACGGAAGGGACCCCCCCTAGCTGCACCCCACAGCTCTTCCCTGGGCACAACCTAGTCCAGGTTAGGGCCCCGTGGGTCAGTCAGCTGTGTTCCACAGAATTAATTTGTCTTGATGGTAATGGCTAATGCTGTTCTGTCAGAGGCCACAGGGGCTCCTATGGGGTGAGAGAAAGTTGCAATGTGCTTTAACTGTCTGCCTGCATGAATGAAGGTGCCTTGGTGCCCCATTTGCGGACCTGTGTAATTTATGATGCTGGCTTTGTGGAGGAGAGATCTAAAATAGTATGTTTCTAGAAGAAACTGAAGCTTATCATGTCAGAGGAAGATTTGGGGGGATCCCCCATCTTCCCACTAATCCACACATGGCCCAACTGAATATAGTTTGGTAGGTTCTTGGAGGCCCTGAACACATTAAATGTTCATTTCCACATTCTGAATTATGCATGCAAAGGTCTGCTCTTAGGTCGCATTTGAGTTGAAGCTTTCAAGCCAGCCTTGCAGGGCCCTGCTTCCTGAGCAGCATGGCTGGACACGGGGACAAGGGAAGCGGCAGTCTCTGAGATGGCCGCAGCATGTGCTTTGTCTAGTTTCTTGTTTGGGCTGAAGGTGGTGGAAAAATTGAAATGGCTTTCAGTTTGTTTTTGCCTTGAACTTTTCACCTATGGATAGCTATAAGCAGGGGGTGTCTGGGGGAAGCTGGGCTGCGATATGAATGATGAGGTGCTCCTCTGTGTTGATGTCAGCCTGAGGCAGCCCTGCTGAGCACTCATCTCTCAGTCCAGCTGTTTGGGAGTACTGCCTTGGAAAGGTCCCAGATTCAGGTTCAAGGGGACACTGAGATGGCTAGTGGGAAAAAGATGGCCATTAGAAGAGATGGCCATGCACAGACCGCTCGACAACAGCATGACGGAGGCCCCGAGGAGGGGTCGGGCTCCAGCGCAGGAGATAGGCAGTGTGGTGCGCTTTCTGCAGAGAGGACTCAGCCTCCGTAGCAGAAGTGGGCTCCCTTTTTTATGCCGTTGGGAGGATGGGTTGTTCTCACAGCATAATCCCATAGCCCGTGTTATCTGATTCCCTCACAAGAGGTGGGGAAATGGGGAGTTGGATGGATGGCCACCCATGTTTTCTCTGATTCAAACTCGCTTTCCCAGGTCAGAACCCCGGACACCTGGAAGTCTCTTAGCTAGCAGGTTGCCTGCTGGTGTCTGTGTAAAGGGAAGGCTGCTGCAAGTGTGTGGCCTGAACAGCAGAGGAGTTCGAGTGTCACGTTCTTCCGCTGCTGTGACCCCTACAGGTGTCAGGTGTTACCCTGGGGATGGATGGAGTGGTGTGTGCTTGCCCGCCTTGCTGGGTGCATCTGGGTTTTACCAAAGGTGGTGGTGATGTTGTGGTGGTGATGGTGGTGGTGGTGTGGTTATTTTCCTGCAAATGTGGGCAGCTCACAACACTGGCAGATGGAGGCAGAGTCAGAAGGCCTGACAACCTGTACAGATACAATGTAGCTTAGAGAGTTCACAGACCTGGAAATGAGGTTTTGGCACACATCATTGCTGCTTCCCAGGAGCAAAGAGGCAGGAAGGTGGAGGAGTGATGGACAGAGGGAGGCAGTGAGGAAGGGAGCTTAGTTTTCACTTGTGACCGTAATTATCAAAGTGAGCCTACCACAGAGAAGGACAGACCGACTCTTGGGCAGTGTAGGGATGTAGGGCTGAGGGCCGCATAAGATCTGGAGGAGCCCAGGCTATCTCTGTAGCCAAACTCCAAGGACTTAACCTTCAACCCTGTTAGAGGCTATGGACCAGGGGCTATCATGATGTCCTTTAGGAGCCTGGTGGACATACAATATCTAGGACTTGTATTTCTGTGGGAAGCAGCTGTTCCTTCGTATTAGACTAACCCGATGAGGTGACAGGCTTTTCTTCTCTGCTCTCCCTGTGCTCCCTTGCAAGCAGCTGCTCCCCTCACCCGGCATGGACTGTGCTGGCAGCTCCCGGTTTGAGTAATGTCTTTAGCCTCACCCTGCTCTTTTGTTCTGTTTTGCAGTTCTGGGGATCTGAGGAGGCCGCATACCTGCTCAACAAGGCCCCTGCCGCTGAGCTCTGCCTTTACCCCTCAGTCTAAACAACCCACCGTAGCCCACCCAGCTTTGCTGTGAACTTGTTGCCTTTCACGGGAGGGTCCCCTTTCCTGAAGCCCTGACCAGTGTGGCCCCCACAGGGCCTATGATAAGTTTCTGCTGCCATTCTTTTCAACTAAAATCAAACTAGATCAGAGGCATTTCCCCAAAGACAGGACTTCTCTGTTTCTTAAAAGGAAAGAATGCAGCTCTCTGTTATTAAGTGCATGAAATGAAAAGGTAGGGATAATTCCTCCCTTCCTCCATTTAACCCTTGCATCCAGAGTGGATGCATACAGGGATTTAAATGGATTAGTGACTGGTATCACAAGCACTCCAGCCCAGCTGTTGAGCTGATGGACTTTTTAAAATAACCAACGCAGTTGACTATCCGAGTTGCCACTTGGCCTTATTTGGTTTGTCAAAAGGGTGGTGAATATTTAGGGACAACGTAAGGAGAACCCTCCCCTCTGTCTCCCTCCTCCTCTTCCGTTCCCTCTTCTCCTTCCTCCTCCTCCTCTGTCTCTTCCTCTTCTCCTTCTCTTCCCTCTCTTTGCCTCCCTTTCTGTTTCTTCCTGTTTTTCTTTTTCTTTCTTTCTTTTTTTCGTATTCGCTTCTCTTCTGCTGCCCCTTCTCCTCATCCACAGCTAGCAGGTCAAGACATAACTTCACAGCCATGGATATCTGTAAGTCCTCCTGGTTGCCATGGATACCAAGATAAATTTCAAGGCACTGATTTGTCAAAGTCTACCTTTCAGGCTTTTTTCCCCTGTGGCACACTCGTGGACCACAGGATAGCGGTGAATATGGCCCAACACAAAACTATAAACTTACAGAAAATATTCTAATTCCTTTTCCTTTTCTTTTTTTTCTTTCTTTCTTTTTTTTTTTTTTTTTTGGTAACTTGATTTTTGTGGTTCTCAAGTGTGGACTTTGTAGATCGAAATGTTGTGTTCATTGTGGTGCCATAGGTTGGACACACCCACAGGTCTGGTAGCTTTTATAGCAATGCTAATTCTGTAATGATCAGGAAGAAATTCTTAGGTGCTGAAACATGGAATCTGAATTCTAGGGGTCATCATGTTTTGTGGAGAGAAGCTATTTTGTCGTTGTTATTAGTTTGGTAATTGTGTATGCATGTGTGTAAACATTCCATGTTTGTGTGCATACTGATAAGTACTAATCAGAGATGTGTGTACTGACATTTTTGAAATAATGTAGTTTGTTCTTGGTACTAAAGAGAAAAGACATTCTAGAAAAAACTAGAATGTGACATTCTAGTTTAATTTTAGTCAAGCAAAATTTAAAATGAGCCTCAGGTTCTTTGGTATTCATTAACTCAAACTTAAATTTAGAAATGTGGTAATAATTTGGCAGTTTGGACTTTCTAAGGGAAACCATATCGTATTCTATGTGTGTGCACTCTGACTTTAAAAATAGGTCTCACCGCAGAAAGAAAGGCTTCCTCATCTGTATTCCTGGCCGATTGCTGCAGAGGTGAACCACAGCCTGTCAGACAAGGGCTATGAGTTCAGCTCTCCCAACAGCGCTTGATATACCAGTGGCGGCTGTTTTCAGTTCATCTTTGGTCAGAGCTCGTTTGTTTTAAAAGCTAACTGCTGAAGAGTAAACACTCTTGACCCAGACTCTAAACATTTGTCCTACATCTGGTTAGTTTAGCTTTTAACTGAACAAAATCATTTTGGCAGAAGAGTCCTTAAGGTTTGACAACCCAACAAATTACACAAAATCCTGAACTTCACATCCCTCGTTTTTTTCTCACACAGGCGTCGGCTGTGACTTGTGAGTCATTGGAAACACTTCTTCCATGGTGTTGGAAATGCCCAAAAACATGTATTCTTCAACAAATGAGGCATATGTGAATATGTACAGTGTCTTGTGTCACTCCCCGGAGGGTCAGTGATTGCTCGAGTGTCGAGATTAAGGGGCTCCGGGAGATGGCTCTGTGGATGAGAGTGCGGGCTGTGCAAACAGAAGGACCGATTCTGGGCTGTGGACAAGAGCTACCAGGGCATGAAGTTGCCGCTTTTAGTGTAAAGTCCCCTCTGTTGTGCTCTGGAACCGTAGGGCCTACATGACCATCCTCGTTCTTGGAATGCAAGCATCTATAGCATGTCAGAGCTTTTGTGTGGGTTGGGGCATGGCTCAGTGGGACTGCAGAGAGCTCTTGCTTATCATACATGGAGCCAAAGGTTCTACCCACAGCAGTGTGAAGGGTCATGCCCAGAAGGAGAAGGGCAGTGTAGGGTTTGGGCGAAGCCTTGTGTTGTGAAAAGGCACAGCGGTTCAGGTGTATCTTTTTAGACATATGAGTAGCGAGATGTCGTGCAGGATTTGCTAGAGAGGGTCCTGCCGGGACTGGCAGTTGCAAGGCTGTGAGAAGCTGAGGGAAAGTTTGGGTTTGACCCCTCATTGACTTTTTCTTTGTGCAGTCTCTAATCCGCAAAGAAATCCTGCCTGAGGCGGTGAGGCTGTGCCTGTGTCTGCAGTAAGGTTTCCAGCTGTCAGGGAGCTGCGAACAGCCCAATGTAGTCTTGGAAGACTGTTTTCCTTCACGAGGCTTTACGACATGAAGTCAAACTTGAGTGAGACAACCTCTCATAAATCCCTTCCCCAGGAATTATGAGTTGAGGTCTTGAGTCCTCACCGGAGCTGTGTGCAGCTGCCGGGCTTTTTGGCTCCTTATAAAGCATTGAGGAAAGTCAAAGACATGAAGCATTCTCCTATCCTGAAGAGGCCTGGATGAGCCAGTTGGGCAAGGACATTCCTCTCTGCCTTGTGTCAGACCGAGCCCTCAGAAGCAGCCTCTTGCATCTGTGATGATTTTGTCACTGATCTGAGCTTAGCAAGACATTTTTATGTGGCCTGATATTGACAGTTTGTGTTTTAGGGCTCGTAACTTAACCGTATTTGACACTGTCTATACAGGCATAGTTTCTAAGTAGATATTGCTGGCGATTTGGGCAACACTTGTCCAGCCTCTCCTGTCAGTTCTACAGGGAGCCACACAGAGATGAATGCGAGAAAAATCTAATACCTAGTGACAGTACAGAGCCCCACCAGCGGCAGGTAGTCTGTGTGCCATGGAGGATGCAGGGAAACCCTGTGATCCAAAGATCTCCAAAGATAGTTCATTTTCCTTCACTTTATGATTTGTGATCATAAAGACAGAATTTCTTTCATCTATCTATCTTATCATATCTATCTATCTATCTATCTATCTATCTATCTATCTATCTATCTATCTATCTATCTATCTCTTTATCTATCTAGACAAGGTCTCTCTGTGTAGCCCTGGTTGTCCCAGAACTCACTATGTGGAGTTCTGGCGCCATGGCCTAAAACTCACAGAGATTCCTGCCTCTGCCTCCTGAGTGCTGGGATTAAAGACATGCGGCCAGCATGTCTGGCCAGAACTTCTTAATGTGAATTGTTCATGTCTCTGGTTGACTTCCATCCAAACGGCCAGGCAGTGTCATGGAGACTATCATATATGCTCCACATGTGCAGCCATTGAGGGCCTTGACATGAGAGACTGCTCTAGAGCCAGCCAGTGACTTGGCCTCTGTGGGGGCCTGAGCACACAGAACAGCAGTGTTGCTTGGGAACACTCTGTATTCTAGCATTTTAGGATTGAGTAAAAGACTTGAATAACATATTTGAAATTTAAAGTAAAGCCTGTTGCTATTAAGAGAGATGGGCGACCCACAGTGTACTTGCCAGGGAGGGAGAATTCTTTCCCTTCATGATCACATGAAGGAGCACATGTGAATATAGTTGAATATAATATATAATGACATACTGTATAATTGAATATAATAAAATATAAAGTTAGATTAACAAGAGAAAGGGTTATAAATTTTACTAATACTTTATGTGTACAGAATTCCTAGAAGAGCAGCAAAGCTCAAAGGAGAGCCTGGGCTATGAGGGGTAATTCTGACATCATGATGGGAAGAATGGAGAACGCTAGTGAAAGATAAGGATTCTGTTGCTGAGGCTTGCTCATGTCAACTGACCCTGAGCCAATTCTCCATCTCTAGTTAAGAGCTGGTCTCTTCTTTTCTTCTTCTTTGTCTTTGAGACAGGGTCTCTATGTAGCTTTTATAGTTGGTTGTCCTGGAACTCACTATATAGGCCAAGCTGGCCTCAAACTCACAGGGATGGCATCCTCAGGGACAGTGTGTGTTCTTCAGGTAAAGGTCAGAGTTCAGATCACTGGAAGTTCTGTGGAAAGGTCAGGCACATCCCATAACCCCAGTGCTGGCATCGAGGAGAGAGGTGGGCCGCTAAAGCCCACTGGCAATCAGTCTAGCTAAATCAATGAGCTTCAGGTTTAGCAAAAGACACTGGGTCAGAAGGAAAGGTGAAGAGTGACTAAACAAAGATGCTAATGTTAACCTCAAATTTCACACACACACCAGCACACATATATGTATTTGCACATGTGTGTCAACACAATAACAAGTGCATGCAACACACACATACAGAACCTCCCCGATTTTTCGGAAATTTGTGCAGTCCAGTAAATCATAATCTGACATCAGAAAGTTTTTAATGTGAGGTTTACTTCTCTGCAATCTGTCTTTTATATCAATGTTTTTTATGCTCTAGTTGATTTTGGAGCGATTTGAACATTGAATTGACTAACCCCAGTGTTATGAAATAGTGTTGTCTTAAAGGTGCAAATACAGTTTTCTCAAATTGGTAGAGGTTTATTTAATAAGCCACTGCTGTATGCTGAAATAACCACATTGGTAAATATTTACTTGAAACTGAATTTGCTCATACTTAGAAGCAGAAGCATAGTATTTAGATACAGGGTGCCAAATGGTATTGCAAGTTGCATAGAAAAAGGAGCAACTCCCGTTTCAAGTGAGGTTAGGGTGGATGTTCATTTGAAGTCTGGTGAGCTTGCAAATGTTGTGCAAATAGGATATTTAAATGGACATATGCCTTCAAGCGATCTACACGGAGCTTAATGTTCTCAGGGCTGGACGTACATTTCAGTGGTAGAGCACTTGACTCTCAGTGTAAAGCCCTGAGTTTGATTCCCAGCACCACAGAACAGTCTTCCTACTATATGTGACAGGCCAAGTGTATCGGGTGTCTGTTGCTGCCCAGTGCTTGGTGCACAGCAGGTACTTGATAAACATTTGTGGAATAAAGAAATTAATGAGTGGATGTGTGTGAATGAGCTGAAAGTGTAAATGCTGAATGTCTGTTTGATTTTTTTTTTTTACAACTACTGAAGCCCCCACTGAAAATTTACTTTGTAACACTCCTGATTCATTCAAACCTCCCCAGAAGGAAAGAAATGGAATGTGTTTGTTGTAGGCAGTTCCATTCTTACAGTGCAGATGACAAGCTGTTAACAAAATGTGTAATTAAACACAGAGGGTGTTGATAATAAAGCCGAAGTCAATCTGTCGCTGAATCAATCTGTGTGGGGGTGGAAATGGACTGCCGCACCACTGAGTTTGAAGAGCGAGCTGGGAAAGTTAGGAGATTTAAACAGGTGGCCAATGTTCAGGTTCACGAGCAAGGTTATGGATGTCGAGAAAATTGTTGGTTTGATTCCTGGCAAAACAGGCCAGGTGTGCTCAGTCTCTATGCAGGTGTCGCCGATTTCTAAAACGGTCGCTGTTGCATCTGCTTCTTGATGTGCTGTCATTTACGCTACAAGCTTCCACAGTGTGCTGTCTGGCTGCAGGCCTGTCTGGAACCTGCCATGCCTTGTTAACCCCTGCCTGGATGTCCTCATCTGTAAGATGGGAATGATAATAACAGATCAGACATTAGCTTTCTGTGGGGGGGTTAGGTGTACCAGTGCATGGGAACACAGTACCTGCCCTTAAGGCAGGCTCCATGGAATGATGAAAAATCTTCGTTTAGGCCAGCATGGAGCAAGAGGTGTCTGGAGATAGGAGGGAGGCCATGTTGTTCAGGTCTTGAACCGGGATGGTGGTAGCAGGACACAACAGGAAGGGGCAGAGAAGGCTGAGGGAGGAGGTGCCCACCCTGAGGGAGGGGCTGAATATAGAGTTGGGTAGCAACCAAAGAGACGAGTCAGGCAGACCCACACGGTGACACAGGTCGGAAACGAGGGAATTGGTGAGGAAATGGATTAACTAGTGCACCCCTGAATGTTAAGAATTCATGCGAACTGAACCTGGGTTCAATTCTCAGAACCTCCATGATGGCTCACAACCATCTCCAACTCTAGTTTCAGGAGCTTTGACACTCTCTTCCGACCCCCCCAGGTACGCAGCAGGCAAGTAGTGGACGTAACATATACACTCCTACACGTAAAACATAAGTAATCTACAAAAGAATCAAAAAAGAAATGAGGAAAGGAGAGAGACCAACCTGTTTGGTCTTCAGCAGTCCAGCCTGCTAGCGGCAGGTGGAAGGCAGCAGGACCTAGTGGCCAGCCTGCCCCCATTGCCATGACACTCCTGTTGTCTCGGAGGACGGAGACTTCCTGACCCAGCTGATGTCAGATGGGAAGCCATGCATGATGGGAGACAGAGGAGAGACGCCTCAGGTGCAAGGAGGCAGATGGAAGTCTACTGCTCAGAGTGGTGGCTGCGGCCACCGCCGCTGCCTTTGTGAAGCCCCATTCGGCAGGACTCTCCAGCCTATGTGTTTCTCGGTGTGCTTAATCGCCTAACAAAGTGCTGTATTTTAGATGGGATCTCGCAGTAGACAGCATGCTTCTCCTTAGAGTTGGCCCTAGTCTCCCCTTTTACCCCAGATTCCTGGACCTGCTACTAGCTGTGTCAGGGGTGTGCCCAGGTTGTCGCAGTGCACGTGAACAGGGCCTCTGAGCATCTTTGGAGGTAGAGCAGGAACTTGATCCTATTGAAAGCTGTAGCCACCCGCCACAGTCGATTCCAAGGCTTCAGGGAGTAAAAGCTCTTTTGTACTACAGTGACAAGTAGGTCATATACTGGAAACAAGCGTGGCATGAGGTACTTAAATCAAAACCCACTGGACACTCCTAAAGAATTCAAAAGAAGGGGCTGGGGAGATGGCTCAGCCAGCGAGGTAAGAATGAGGGCCTGAGTGTCGACCTCCCAGTACCTGTGTGAACGAGGGGTGGGCATACAAGTCCGCAGCCCTGGTGCTGGATGTGTGGATGGGTACATCCCCATAGCTCAGTGGCTCAGCCAGTCTCTCGTCAGTCAGCTCTGGGGTCAGTCATTCTGTCTACAAAGCTAACCTGGAAACCAGTTGCAGAAGGCTTCTAGCATTAGCCTCTGGCCTCCATGTGTGTGTCTACATGTATATGCGCGCGCACACACACACACACAGATAGCATATATGGTAAGCTAGGTTGAAAAATCAGTAGAATACAAAAAGATCTTCCAAGGGCCATGTTATACTGCAGAGAAACTGAAGATAACAAAAGAAAAATCATGTTTCTCAATTTATAAAATTGAACATGTCATGATTAAATGTCAGTTATTAAAAGCTAACAAAAGTCAACCCTAACATCCATTTGGTCAGATAAACAAGAGCTTTTATAAGTGTCTTAGTTGGGGTTGTATTGCTGTGGAGAGACACCCTGACCATGGCAACTCTTATAAGGAAAGCGTTTAATTGGTGCTGGCTCACAGTTGCAGAGGCTTAGTCCATTATGGCAGAAAGCATGGCAGTGTGCAGGCAGACATGGTGCTGGAGAAGGAGTGGAGAGTTCTACATCTGGATCCACAGGCAGCAGAAAGAGAGCGTGAACCACTGGGCCTTGAGCATCTAATCTCAAAGTCTACTACCAGTGACACACTTCCTCCAACAGGGCCACACCTACTCCAATAAGGCCACACCTCCTAAATGGCTGAGCCTATGGACGCCATTTTCATTCAAACCATCACAACATGGGCAACGTTCCAGTTACCCATGGAACATATGGGCTATAGGGGCAGTGGGGCAGATTGGAGAACCAGGAGTGGTACCCAGTATCTGCAGTAATGATGATGTGAAAAGCACTTGTTCAGGAAGTGGAAACTACTCGTGAGAATACTTTATCCAGCCCCTGAGAAAGTGCTTATAGGGTCAGGATGGTGGAGTGTTGAAAGATAAGCCAACCAAAGGGGTGAGGTAGGAACCCTTTGTGTGACATGGTGGTAGCCTGTCACAACAGAAGCTGCTTCCTCCTCCTCCGAGCAGAGTTCTATGAAGAATGATCCAAGTCACGTTTATCAAGCATAACAGAGTGGGCCTGAGGACATCAGCAGGCCACAGGGGACACCTAGTAACTGGTAGGACAGCCATAACCAGAGGAAATAAAAGCCAAGAAGCACTGCACACCAGAATACATTTCTGATAGACCCAAGACATGAAGGGCCAAATGTTAGAAGAAAGGAAGATTCATGTTTGTGTGAATAAGACAAGTACAAGAAGACATTTTTGAGGCCTCTGGGTATGCTGGGTAGGTTTATGTTAACTTGACAGGAACTAAAGTCGTTCGTGAGGAGGAAAGCACAACTGAAAAAATGGCCTCCATAAGATCAGGCTGTGGGTAAGCCTGTAGGGCATTTTTTTTAGTGGTGATTGGTGAGGGAGTACCCAACTCATTGTGGGTGAAGCCACACCAAGACTGGTGCTCCTGGGTTCTAAAAGAAAGTCAGCTGAATAAGCCGTGGGAAGCAAGCCAGTAAGCAACACCTCTCCACGGCCTCTGCATCAGCTCCTGCTTCCAGGTTCCTGCCCTGTTTGAGTTCCTGCCCTGACTTCCTTTGATGAGGAACAGCGATGTGGACGTGTAAGCCTTGCCCTCCCCAGTTTGCTTTTGGTCATTTTTTAAAAATCACAGCAATAGTAACGCTAGCCAGGATAGTGGGGTGCAGCTGTGAGCAGCCTGACCGTGTTGTCTTGGGGAGGATTGTGGAACTTTGGGTTGGAAAAGTTGAGAGCTTAGTAAGCTGTTCTGTAGGAGCTTGGCAGATGAGAATGTTGAGGGCAGCGCAGACGATGGAGGCCTGGCTTGTGAAGTTCCAGGGGGAAACAGAGACTCTACTGGGCCATTGTGTGGAGAATTTGTGGTGTCTGGTCAGCTGGAGCTGATGAACTGGCTGTGATTAACAAGAGACAGCAACCACTAAAATCAAACCTTTGTTTTACCGGAACAATGGATGCTTTGATGATGAACATCAGTGTGGAAGTGTGGGCCGAGTAAACCCTTGTCTCCTTACCTTGCTTTTTGGTTATGCTGTTTCATCGTAGCAATAGTAACCCTAGCTAAAACACTGGAGAAAACCAAATGTCAATCAAGTGTAACTAATAGCAGTACTTTAAATTTTGTGTCCATAGCTTAGAAGGAAATGTCAGCAGTCTTTAAAGTTGTGTGGAAGGACAGCAGGCTAAAAACGACATGCTGTCTTAGATTTGTCCTAAAAGCTGGGAGGCAGACAGTAAGAATGAATCAGTGACTCTAGGGAGTTGGGTATATAGGGGTTCATTGTAGCGGTGTTTGACTTTGTATAGACTTACTTTGTTCAAAATTAAAACAACTAGGTACTATGATTCAACAGGGGAAATTCCTCATAGCTATGTATTTGGCAGAACTTTCCAGCTGGTTTCAAATCCAAAAGCCGTAAAAAGTAGCTAAAAGTATGATTTTAAAGTGCTTTTTCATCAAAGAGAGAAATAGATTGTTTGCAACTCCTGTCACAGATCATTGATTGGCTAGTATACTAACACAGAAATGTCTAAAGTAGGCAAAGGATCTGGACGGACGGAGAACAAGCAAGGAGAAATGACATTCAAATGTGCTGAGACATGCAGACTCTCAGCCCCACGTGTGAGGGAAAACACTGGGTGCCTGGGCTGCCTCAGACCAGCGAGCCTCTAGCCTTTGACCAGACACTAGGATTGGGGAGGCTATGGGAAACTTGAGCTGATGGGATTGCAAGATGGCACAATGCTTGTGGAAGCTTGGCAGTTTCCGTCAGGATTCTTTCAGATGCCATTACAGTCGGGGCTACACACTGCAGCCCCAGGAGAAGTCACACGAGGCTGGGAACCTTCATCTCCCCTTGAAGCAGGTGAGCTAGCAAACTGCTCTGCAGCCCTGGGAAGGGAGGAAGCCTCCTGCGTACCTGTTCTGGAAGGCCTCCCAGGCACATCTCTGAGGACACTTTGTACTCCACTACTTGTATGTGAAAAAGAAAATGAGTGTCTTAATTAAATTGTATGAAGGAACTATGTGAAGACATGGAGGAAACTCATACATGCAAGAGAGTGAGCAAGGACTGCAATTCGTCTGTGGAAACCTTCAGGTTCATAGAGGCATCTTTGCAGATTGGGCCCTGGCTTTATGTGACATCCATTAGTGGTTCATTTTTATATAAAGCTGAATAAAATTCCAAAAATAACAGTTAGGTCATTTGAAAACATACGGGTAGGTACCCGTGAAATGTTTGCCTCAATGTGTGTTTTGTGCACAGCGTGTCCGGCCAGCCCAGGATGGCCCTTAGATTAAGCCAGAGATCGTGACTGCTGAGGGAGAAAGCGTCACATTCCATCCTCTTCCTGGTCCCGCCAGCCAATCTATTAAATATGAGCACCAAGCATGCTTTCACCGACTGGGGAAAAAATCAGATGATCTGTCTGCCCATAAATTATATCACGGCTCTTAGGAGCGTTTTGTAGCCTGGAGCCAGCGCTGCTTCGCTGTCTCAGGCTTAAGTTCCAGCAGCTGCATGCTGAATGCTTTTCCATTTGTGTTCAAAACGTGTATTAACGCCTCCTCCTAGAGTTCTTACTTCACACCCTGTCCCAACCCCAAACTCTCATTTGGAAACAAAGAGTTTTAGTCTTTTAAGAAACAAGGTTGGGAACTTCTCATTCACCCCCTTTCCCTTCTTTATAAGGAGGAAATCATCGGACATACTCCAATTTGCGGTTGATGTCTCTTTGTAAGGCACAGAGGGAAGAGGGCAGAGTTTGTATGGCCAGCCCACTCCAGTACTGCTCGGAGGTTCCATTTGGAGGCTAAGAAGTCCTGCACGACACTCTTGATAGACATGAAAGGGTTTTAATTATTGCATTTCTCCATGTGTGTGCGTGTGTGTGTGTGTGTGTGTGTGTGTGTGTGCGCGCGCGCGCTCGCGTGCTCTAGGGATTTGCACACAAGTCCCCATGTCTGTACGGAGGCACTTTACCCACTGAGCTACCTCCCCATTCTTTAAACATTAACGTCTGGTCTTGCTGTGGTCTGCATCTTGTACGTTTAACGTATCGAACACTCTTTAAAGCAGCCTGGCAGCTCTTCCTTGGCAGCCCTGACCCCGTCAGCATTTGTGCTCATGGCCGGAAACCACCTCCTGTCTTCCTCAAAGCTCCCTCCCTGTCGGTGTTTCACCCACCAGTACTTTGTGGATGAGCTCAGTGTTGTGTCTGTGTTGGGGAGCTCGGCTGCCTGGCATGCTGGAGGGAGTTTCCTGTGCAGAGAACACATAAAGAAACATCCAGAAATGCCCCCCCCTTGTTGTTAAGTTATTGCAAAATAATCTAAGCTCACCGGAAGGCATGTAGGGTTGTTACTACATCGGTCTGTACATTGGTAAGGCTAAACAGACTGCAATAGGATGTAATGACCAGGGTGCCAGGGGTTGAAAGAGCTGTCAACAGACATCCCAAATGCTATCTCTAAGTTTTGATAACTTAAATTTAAAACGAAACCAACAGACAGTGGACTAGCAAAAGGGAAAACTGGCAAACATCAGGTGTGTATGGATCCTGATTTATTAGAAAGGCTGTGCGTGCGTGCGTGCGTGCGTATGTGTGTGTGTGTGTGTGTGTGTGTGTGTGTGCATGCTTAGTTGCTTTTTCTCCCTGCTATATTGCTGAGAGTGGAACCTAGGGCCTAATGCTCTACCCTGAACTGTGCTCCAATCAGGATACCCATTTCATTAAGTATCACCTACAGCATGTTAGGCATTGACTGCTTCCATCAGAGTGGGCTCTCACAGGTTCCATCATGCAATGTGCCTGTGGCAAGAACTACCCTGTATTCTACACCCCAAGCATAAGGCTCCCCTGAATCAAGGGCCCGAGGAGATAGAGTAAGAGAAGGGATGGCTGGGGTCAGAGTGGCGCCTCCCTGGGCACAGAGCTCCCTGGCTGTCGGCAGCAGCAATGCTTTCATCTGTTGTGTTTTTTTCATTTTAGCTCCAGCTTTGGGCTTGGTAAACTCGATGTGTCTGTTGGTTCAGATGAAACAGCATGGTGTATGGCGATTTGGAAAATGCTGTGCACAAATGAGCTGTGGCGGGTAGGAAGAGTATTCCCCCTGCCTTTGTGGGAGAACATGCTTTTACTGCTATTGTTAGCTGTTTTTCTTGGATGACAAAATGGCTACAATTGTTGTAACGTGTCTCTGATAAACAGAGGATGAAAATGGCAACAAAAACTTGAGCCTTTCAAGTTAGCACATGAGGTACGTGCATCAGTGATGGGGAGGAGTGGGGTCAGGAAAGCTGACTGTAAAGAGAGAACCCACATGGACCAGAAGGTGCCTGGGCAGATGAACTGGCCTGCTGCCAAGCCTGAACACCTGAGTTCCATCCCCAGGATCCACACATGGAAGAAAAAGGCAACTCCTGCAGGTTTCCCTCAGGACCCACACACATCCAACAAAATAAATAAAATAAAACTGAAAAGGCAGCCGGCAGGAGGCCCACTGGGCCACGTCAGTAGTTTTGCATTGGATGGAATCTCTAACCGTGTACCGCTCACCACCTCCTGTAAGACGCAGCAGGAACTTCGATTCTCACCTAAGGTGTGATTGGTGGTGGACACCCAAATCCTGAATGAAGAGCTCTGGGAAATTTTGGTTTTCTTCTTCTGCATGGAGGACCACATGTTTGGAAACAAAAGACACTGGAGAGCAAACAGGGAGGGCACACAGAGGACACTGCCAGGTCCCCTAACCTAGCTTCCTGAGGCCCTGGGTTCCAGCCCCAGCGCCACAGGGGAAAGCCACACCGAGATCTTGGCCTATGCTCCAGACTTGTTTCCTTTGAGTTCCAGGGAAGGTCACAGGCAGGCGGGGGAGGTGGGTGCTGTGTGGGTGTGTGCAGAGGACCTGCCCTAGCTGTCTTTGTCTGACTTGCTCAGGCGAGTTTCTGCAGAGATGAAGAGCTGTTGTGATAGAAAAACCCTTTTTCTTTGCCAAATCACGATCAAATATCTCTGACTCTAAACAAGATGATCTAGTGGCTGGCAAAGATCACCCAAAGCCTCTCCCCCGCTAAGAATCTGTGAATCGGCTGCTGGAAAACAGTGGTGACGGGCTGTTGTGTACTGAGAAAGATGCCAGAGGCAGCTGTGCCTAACAGTGTTTCAGTTCAACTTTGGCCCCTGAGTGCACGAGCTGGTGTTCCAAATTTATCACCAGAAGAATGCAATCTTTTTTCTTTCTCTCACGCTCTTTTTTCTTTAAGATTTATTTTCCTTTTATTTATGTGTATATTTTATTATGTGTATGTGCACATACCTGTGGATATCCACAGAGACCAGGAGGGGGAGCCAGATTTCTAGATCCTGAGTTACAGACATCTGTGAGCTGCTATCCAATATGGGTGCTAAGATCTGAACCCAGGTCCTCTGCAGGAGCAGCAAGTGCTCCTAGCCACGTATCTGTCACTCCAGTCTTGCCCCTCCATGGCCGCCATTGCCAAGGTTTGGGACTAGCAGTTTAGACTAAAGTCAAGCAGGCTGTTCACATAGCTGGTGGCTCTTGCTTTGTTGACCCACCCACAACTAGTGATTGTCACTTCTTTAGCACATGGGACCATGTGTTCACACCTCCCTACAGTAACCCGCACAGCAGAGACAGGTCTTGAAGGCCTGTTTGCCTTTGCATTTGGGCCCCTTCTGTCAATGCATTCGCCCCCAGGGGCTCACAGATCATCTGCAGCTGTCAGGGCCCTTTCTCAGTCCCACACCCTTGGCTCCGAATTAACCCATTAACCCTTCGTGTTTTCTGCAGCCCTCAACAATCCCCTGGGGTTGTTTTATTTCCAGATTTTTATACTATAACAAAATATATCTGATGCAAAATTCACCATCTTAAAACACGTGAAATGGATAACTCAGAGGTATTAAACTCATTTGTAAACTGCCATCCTCACCACCATCTGTGGGGCCCTTTTCACCTTGAAAAGTGAAAACTCTTGTTGCATCTGCTGCATAATAGCTCTTCAGCTCCCCTGCTCTGCGCGCACCCATCTCTTCCCCAGCTTTCGTTCTTCCCAGGTCTCTAGGGTAAGGATGTCTTTGTCTTTCTGTCTGGCTCGTTAGACCTGGCATAATGTCAACTTTCCTGTATGTTGAGACGTACATTGGAATTGCCCTCATTTAAAAAGAAAAAAAAAGCGTGTGTATGGCGACAGGCGGTGATGACGTACACATTTAATGCCAGCACTCAGGGCACGTTCACCATCTCCCCAGCCTGCCATCTTTCTCTTTTTGAAGGCTGAATCCTATCTTTTTGAATGCACACACTTTGGCACTTTGTTCACTCTTTGTCGATCGCTTGGGTTGCTCCCTACTATGCATGATGAATGCAGCGGGAACAGGCTGCTCTGGTGCCTCCTCAGACAGTGCTTCATTCCTGTCACCAGCCCTGTGTTTAACCTCCCTGGAGGTCCCGTTGTTCCATCTGTGAGTTGAAGTCCGTGGCATTGAGCTTCGGGCCTTCAGGAATCAGTGAAGCCATGCTGACCGAGCACTTTATAAATTACGAAATGTTTTCTGGTGCCCATTTTTCTAACATGGATGTGAAGTGGGCATTTGAAAGAAAGCACACTTGTATCTTAAATATGTGGTGTGCAGCTGTGTTTTAATTGATATCTACCTGGCAAGAATCCTGTAGAAGGCACAGGCTGAGAATTTTGGTTTCCATCAAGAGAAGCTGAGTTCACAGGATGGTGCAGGCAGGCGTTGGGGACCTCTGGCTGGGTATCCAGGAGCTGCACATGGCACCTCTAGTTGGCATCACCCTTTCTCCCACATCATCCCAGCAATATAACAGCAGTATAACATGCGGCTTCCTCAGAATCTCTGCACACAGGGAAAAGAACCTTAGGAAGCCGAGGTGCAGATGGCCACACTCTGCGGTGGCCACCGGGCATGGGAGGGCCCTCACTAAGAAAGAGCATCTAAGGAAGAGGACAGGCACATGGCCTGTCTGGTCTCACATGTGGCACCTGCTGGCACGTACACAGTTGGCGTCACCACATGACTGCAGCCACAAAAAGGTTCATGGTACAGAAGATGGGGTCTGGGGTTTGTATCCTGAGGTTCCCCTCTGTGCACAGAGAGGATCCTGGGAGTGAATATCATACTCGAGGGCACATGATGTCCAAGGCTCCCTGAGTACTGTGACTCAACTAAAGGCAAAGGAAGGACTGAACGGTGAACGTGGCATGCAGGGAGAGCCCCCGCAAGTGCTCACGAATCCACTGTCACTCTGGAGTGACAAACCAGCATGCTGGCAGAGAGCTGTGAGGTGGCAGAGGTTCTGTGTGTGACCCTCAGTGGGCTGGAAAGAGCAGTAGAACCTGTGCAGTGTGCATTTTCACCTGAGAAGGTGATTGTAAAACATTCCACAAGGTTTTTTTGGCTTTGATTTTGCCTTGATCTCTCTCCACTGGGGAACTGGGCAGTGAGTTGAGGGGAATAGATAGCGATTCCCTTGTGTTCGTGCCTTTCTGTATGGCTAACTCTCACTGCTGTTGCAGTCTGGGACTGACATCCGGCCGGCAGTTATCTTGCATGAGCCGTCCCTCCACACCTTACCATCCTGCCAGGCCTCTTCCACAGCAGAGCCGAGCTGCTCTGGAGAGTCCCCGGGTGGGTCTACTCTTAGCAGCCTCTTCTTAAATAGTGCAAAAACTCTAATATAATTTAATATGTAATTAAAGAATTTTTTTCACGCATTTTCCCTAACTGTATAAATACCAACATGGCTGCTGTCAGAACGTGTTAGGTCCACTAGTGAGATTAGGGCTGTGGTCTTGGCAATGCCAACAGCTGCATCACCAAGTTTGGCCTGAGCTTTGCCTCCTTGTAAAACTGTTAAGCATCAGTAAGTTAGATCCTGAGAATTCCTTTTCCGCAAGTTCAGAAAGTGAATGGAATTTGAATCTGTCTCCACTGTCTGTTTTTTTAAGTCCTAAAAGCTAAGTGGCGTTCTGTCGGAGGATGTGAACAAGGCCTTATGTTTAGATGAATAATTTGAACTGTGTTGCGACACAGAGCGTAATAATTGCACAAAATATGCTTGAAGGTCAACTGTCTTTTGTTTTTGTTTTTCCTCCCAAAAGACTTTGCCTAGCAAAGGTCCCTGCTGTGTTTAGCACTGCAGCAGGTGCTGACCATTTATTCTTACAATTGTGAAGGGTCACGGATTAGGTCTTGTAGAATGTTCTCTCTTTCCTCCATGGCCATGAGGTTCTTCACTGTGGCCCCTTGTTAGCTGAAGACCTGTTATGGGTCTCCACTGTCGAGACCTGTCTGGCCTTGAACTCACGGAGAGCCACTTGCTTCTGCCTTCCAGGAGCCTGTGCCAGCATGCTCGGCCATATTCAGTTTTTATGAGATATCTGATTCCCTGGCCTCTTGTCAGGGAATCGAAGTGACACTATTGGAAATAAAATTATTTTATTTGGAAATAGGTAATATGTTGACAAATAGAATGTGCACATTTCAATAAGCACTTAAAAACTGCAGTGTTTTTAACATGCAGTGAATGTACAAGTAGGTTCTAGGTTCCGTATCAAGGGCCACAATCACAGCCTGGTGTGCCCCCTCCAGCACTCAGAATGGGCATCAGCAATCCGCAGAGCCCGTGGGTGCACGCTGTAGCCAGAGCCTGCTGGAGACTCTCGTGACCTCATCCAGGGCCCGCTCTGCTTTAGCAGCTGAAGTGTCTCCAACATGAGACCTCACACACTCAGAACCACTGTGTTTTCATCCTGCTGTTAAAACCCCAGATGCCAAGGTTCTGAGCAAGGAGACAGAGTCAGGGCCCCGCAGTTTGGGTGTCATGCTTTCCACTCTGTCAGAGGCTCTGAACACAGTGTTCACACAGCTGTAATGTTTACATACAAAACCTTTATTACCGTACGTCAGTTTTTATAGTGAGACCTATTAACTTTTTTTTTTATGAGACTGCTTCACTTTTATAACTGTAAATGTTTCAGTTTATAATGGACAGTTAAACACGACAACGCCCATTTACTTGGCGAGAAAACCCCTTGGTTAGGATTGCAGTTGGATCCCTCAGCACACAAGACACTGGAGGAGGGTGTGGTGGGAAAGCATGGAAGAAGGCGGGGTGCTGAAGAAAGATAGTACTGTGACTACAGTGTTTGGTGCTTGATGGTTCTCATACACAAAATCCACTGCACACGACGTGAACACGTGGCCCATGAGGTCGCATCATATTAGACATTTGATATGGGAGCCTATTGCAGTATCACAGCCCAGGACATATAAGAGAGTGTGCTGGGAATATTTGTTGAATAAGTAACTGAGCAAAATTTCTAACTTTTAACTTTGTACATATCTTGGAAACATCCAAACTGTTTCAAACAAAAATATCTTCACCTCCAGATTTCTCAACCTTTGGAAAATGGAAAAAAAAAAACAAAAAACACAAAAGCATCAATTTCTTCCCATCACTAGGGGTCAGCATAGTGCAGCGAGGGGAGTGGTTTTGTTTTTTAAGCATTTCTTTGCAAAAGCAAAGCTAGTACTTTTAGTGGATTGCCTTAACTGTGTCTATGGGGACTGAGTTACTTAGCGCTGCAGAAGGAATCTTACATTTTAAACTTGGCACAGGGTAAGCATGTGTCTCAGTTAAAAATACATCCATGAAAATAGCCTGATAATGTGTTTAAAAATAACATGTCTTATAAATAGAGAGCAAACAATGAGTTGGCCTTTGTATGTATGTGGTGTGCATATGTATGTGTATATGTTGGGCAAGTGGTATACTGAGCCCTGATTTAGTCTTTAATGCTTTTAAGAACACTTCCTAGCACCTGTTAAACATTATATTTGTTCTAAAGACAAAAGATAAAATGCAACGCAAAAGATAAAATGAGGAAAGGGAGAAGCACCCTTTCCTCCTAATGGGAAATGGTTCTGACAGAGCCCCTTGTTCTGTGTCCTTTCAACATGGGACCAGGGGGTGCAACCCCAGGGCCCGGTGGTAGCCTAGCAGAGCCAGGTGTGTGAAGAGCTGGTTGTGAGGAGCAGGCCTAGGTGCCTGGCTCTACACGGGCGAGCGGGCTGGCAGGGTCCTTGTTGTTAAGGACAGAGGCAGAGAGAGACTTCAGAAAAGGATTTTTCACAATGTTATAAGTTAGGATAAAATTGGTCTTAGTTTTGTAGGTATTGCTGATGGCTTTCTTTAATGTGTGTAGTGAATGTGGTACATGTGTGTATATACATACATAGACATGTATACACACATATTTATGACACGTGCATGTATGTGCTCGGGCACTAATGTTCACGCTGTTACACTTGTGGAGGCCAGAGGAGGGCAGCTGGTGTACCGCTCTGTCCCTCTGCACTTTATTCTGTTTGGACAGGCTTTCTCACTGAATCTGGAGCTCACCGTTTGGGCTGGACTGGCTGCCCCAAAGGTCCCCGTGAGCTTCCTGCATCCCTTCTTAACAGCACTGGAGTTAGAGTGCGTGATATTTGACACTGGTGCTGGGGACCTAGAATCAAATTCTCAAGTTTTTGCAACGGCCTCACTGGTTCATTGAGCCATCCGGTTCATAAGGCCTGCTTTTACATTGTTTTGTTTGCTACTGGGGACTGAACACAGAGCCTGGAAGGGGCCAGGCAAGTGTTCTGCTACTGAGATAGATGATAGATAGATAATTAGATTGATAGACAGACAGACAGATAGAGATATATATCCCATTCCCGTTTTTTTGTTTTGTTTTGTTTTACTTTTTAATTTTGAAATGGAGTTTCCCAGGGTGTCCTTGAACTCGCTCTGCAGCCAAGTGGTTCTTGCAATCCTACCTCAGCCTCCCAAGGGGCTGGAATGGAGGGACTGCATCACCAGGATCTGCCAGACATGGGTGTTGTATTTTCTGCTGCTGTCTTTTCTGTAGAGGTGCTGAGTTCCAACACTGGACCACGAGTGGATGGTTGGGTGGACCCTGGTCCTGCTGCAACCCCAGCTGTTTCTGAGGTGTCTTGGGTGACAGAACTTGGGCATAAAATCTGCGGCAGTAGATAAACTCTTTCTCCCTGGCCCCTGGTGCAAGCACTGACTGGGAATCCATCAAAGCTGTCCTCTCAGGGACACTCAGTGATTTCATGCTATCTCATCCTTAAGGAAATAACTGCTTGGAACTAAAGCACTCACAGAGGTCAGTCGATAGTTTGGGTGTTAAATGTGGACTTTTGGGTAATTCCATGTGCACCCTCAGGCTGTCATCCGGGAAACCGGAATCCCTGCTTGGATTCTTCATCTTGTTAATAAAAAAGAATTTAGAAACAGGTTCTAAAGGAAGCCCAAGACGGGTTTTATAGAGTGAGAAAAAACAGAACTGGATAATCAACCTCAGTAGTCTTGGGAGGAAGGAAATGGAGAAGAGAAAGCTGTGCTTTTTGAGTGAAACTCCAAGAAAGCAGGCAGGCTCAGCTGTGGAGTTGCCTGGCGAGCCAGCAAACACATAGTAGAAGGCTGCAGGCAAGGCGCTTCAGAAACCCACGGAGAAAGTCCGTTGTGTCAGGGAAAGCCTACCCAGGCTTTGGCCAGTATCTGAAAGAAAAGGAAACATTCTGCTAAAACTGGGCAGGCGGTCGTGCTGCATGGCGGTTAGCCTCGGTCTGGAGAAAGCCTCCCTCAAGGGGTAATTACTCCTCCCATCTCCTTGAGGTGGCCTCCCGTGAATTGTTTTCCTGTGGGGCCGACCCCTGGCTGGGTGACTGGCAGGCCCAGCTGGATTTACTCTTAAGGGGAGGAGGCAAACTTGTATAATGTTTGGGGTAGTTTAGAAAGCCAGGTCCCTACTGCTAGGTGGAATATAGATTCTATTCTTTTGACCTGGAAGAAGCAGCTCTCTCTTCATTGGCCTCAACAAAACCCAGATATCTTCATTTTTTTTCTGTGGAAACTTAAATCCCAAGGAGTGTCCAAGCTAATGTTTCCTTTCCTAGTGTTTCCAGGGCAGTAGGGTTCATTAACAGACTGTTAATGTCTGAAAGAAGACTGAAGCACACCTGTTGGAAGATGTGGGTAATGCCTGGTTTACCTAATTTAGAAAAGCCAAAGCAGATACCTCCAGGGTCAAGGCTGTGAGCTGAAGAAGTGTTGAGAAGAGCTGAAGTAATACTTCAACTCTTGGCAGCCATGCTTTGCCCCACCCCTGAGCAGTGCTCAGGGATAGAGCTTGTGATGTTGAGATCTCCTAGACAGGAATTTCCAATCACCTCCACCACAGAATCGCCTGGGGGAACTATTTGATCAAAGCTTAGATTAAGGACAACTAGAAGCTGACGTGGCATCTGCACCCCTAACACATTAGCATGGGATAGCCCTCTGGTTTTCATAGTTCTTGTCTCGAGCCCCACAAACTCTATTCCCCACAGAAGCATAGAATGTCTGCTCCATATTAACTGTTGAGTCACCAAGAAATTACAGAGATTCTGTGTCGGTGCCAAACTGCTCGCATTGGACACAGTAATGGAAGGCAGAGTGCAACGATGGAGCCGTCAGGGTTTGGCCACACATTGGCCCTGTGCGACTCTAAATTCCAGTTCTCTTGAATTCTGAATGTGTTTCTATCTCCTTCACCTGCCCTTCCCAGGTTTGCCCCAGTTTCCACTCTCCTGTGAGACCCTGTTGCAAGTTTAGTAGCTGGTGTTTAAAACTGGGGAGCATGTAAGAACCCCGGTGAGAGTGGAATGCCCACTGAATGACAAAGGGGCAGATGGCCAGAGCCTAGAGGATGCCTGAGCAGCCGCGCAGTCCTGCTTCTTCTCCTTATATAGAAGCGCAAGGGCCTGGGGCCTAGAGTCTCTGAGCTGAATCTTAATAGAATCAGAGTAATGAACGTTTGCATCTAAGTATAGTTTGATCAACACCCCAGCTTCCTTCCCCGAAAATACTGAAATGGATTCTTTTTTTTTTTTTGCGGCTGTCAGCTTATTTTCTGGAATGCTGTACTGTTGGCTGCACCTGGCCCAGGGAATTAATTGTAAAGTAGCTAGGACATGTGTGCATTTGCCACAGTTGGTTGCTATTTTGAAGGCAGAAAACTGCCTGGAGACATGTGTGTGCTAAGTAAGTTCTTCCGAAGACTGACTCTTGAGAGTTCTCTGATGAACCTTCAAAAAGGCTAGGAGAAGTCTGGGAGAAAGGGCAGTTTCCAGGCAGCTGTGGAAGGGGGCTTCACTTCAGCCCCTAGACCCCCTCAATAGAGTCTGACCTCTCTGCTGGGAGGACTTTCTATTATGTCAGTGCACCTCAGTGCAGCCCTTTCAGAGGTTTTGGTGAAGGGTAACCCTTTGTCTGCTAAACGTAGGCTCCTGCTCTGCCTGCCAGCCAGTTTGCAAGGTAAACAGTGGATGACCTATAAGCCAGCCAGTTAACTTGCAGATGACCTTATTAGGCAGCCCCAGGAGGCTGGTGTCTGAGGACAGGCTGGCAGGGCCTGCTGCAGTGGACTCATATTCTGTGAGGAGCAGGAGAGACATGCCCTGGAGACATGGCCTAGTACCGTTCAGTTAATTATAGCACTCTGCAATGACAGGAATATGTGGGCTCCTTGGCAGACGTGCTTTATGGTGCGGTTTTCCTAGGGCTCTTTCTACTGTGTAGCTTGTACTGATTTACTCTGTTTCCCTTTGGGGGCTGGGGTGGGGGTGTACTATAAAACCTAGGACCTCAAGCACTAGGCAGGCACTCAGTGACAGAGGACAGAGGTTGCTGGGGTGAGGAGGTGGCTCAGGGGCATCACGTGCCTGCCTGGGGCTCTGAGGTCCACCCCTGATACTCCCATAGAGGTGCATGGTAAGGGCTGACTCCACAGAGTTGTCCTCTGACTTCTGCACAATTTTCTTGGTGCTTGAGCTCAGACACACACATGAATGATGATGATGATGATGAATAAATGTTTTAAAGCAGGAGGACATTGAAATGAATTCTAAAAGAAAAGATTTGATGTCAAGGAACAGCCGCTTTCGGGCATGCACGTTTACATGTTTTGTCTTTTTTGTCTTGTTCTTGCTTGGAGTTCCGGGGTTGGAACTCAGGGCGCCAGTGTTCCATCAGTCCATGCTTTGCCTTTTCAAAGGGAAGACAGTGAATCACTGACTCTGATTTAGGTTGCTTTTTTTTTTTTTTTTTTTAATTTATTTATTTTTATCTCACTCACAGGTTGGGTACTTTGAATCCCAGGCGTAGCCCCC